>VWZS01004141.1:875758-1475758 GCA_013397075.1 Rhabdornis inornatus | reverse complement strand
TTTTCCAATTTCTGCAAAATATCTTGGGAATTTATTTTGCAAATAGGATCATTTTCCCTTGGCAAAAAATTAATATTATATTGGCTTTTATCTTCCAAGGGTTTTTCTGTTTATTTTAAAATCACCTTCTATTAGCATAATTTTTCCTCTCGTTGTAGCAAAGATCAGAACAGAAGTGTGTTCAACCCCATACACATGTATACACCTCCTGAGGCAGATTTAGCAAACAGAAAACCACTTCTGGCTTGGAAATAGAAAATTTCTGTACTTGTAGTGTGGCTAAGTCCAGCAGAAGGAGCTGCATTACTTTAACAAGGGGCATCAAAATCCAAAGACCTTTGAGAGGTCTGTATTCAGATGTAAAGAGAAATGCCTTCTCCCTGTTTGTTCATGGAATATCACTGCATTCTACAAACTAGCTAAAATCCAGGCAGCCAGCTGATAATGAATTGATGAATTCCAACACCAGCAGACACTAAGAGCTTTCCTTAGCTAAACTAAAGTTTTGAGTTTAACTTTTTTTTTTCCCCCAAAGACATTTGCTACATTTTGAGCAGGAAATAAATATCCTGAAACTATTAGCTATCTGTTGAGCCTTGAAAGGTAACATTTGTTGTGAAAGCCTCAGGACTGGGGCTCTGCAGAATCCTGGCCAGAGGCCGTCGTGCCCCTCTGTGCCCGTCACCGCTCGGTCCAGGCGGTCCTGGGGTAGCGCTCCAGGAGTGCATTCCTCAGCTGGGATGTGTGGAGCTTGTCTCTGGTCTCCACAGTGCAGGTGACCTGGAAAAAGAATTAGAACCATTCCTGATGGCATGGCAGCCATCTCAGACAAAGTAATTTCCAACTTAAATCTAAAATGCACTTATAAAAATAATCAGTTCAAAATAAAAATTCTGGCCCTCACATCCGCTTTTTATGCAGGTAAGAAAACTGACACTGCAGACATCTGGGGCTCTTCCAGCCCATCTGCATGACCATAAAACCTTCCAAAACCCCTGCTTTATTGCCTTCAAAGTTTAAATAAGTCAGGCTGATCCTCTGCTGGCTTCTGGGCAAGGTACTTCTCTGCTCTTGGCCTCCCTGAAGACATGTTAGCAGCTTCTCTTTCCCATTCCCTAGGGTATGTACGTGGCACTGCTGCCACCTCACCCACCTCTGACTCTTACCTCACATTTCCATATTTCTAGCAATTGTTTGTTCCAGTACCTCCATCCTTCAAGCTTTTTATATTCTCATTCTCTGGTCTGTCATGGAGCTCTTTATCCTATCCCCCAGTTCTTTATCATCTGTGCAGTATATTGGCTGGTTTTACTTCTCACACACCTTCTTGCTTCATTCTGTTTTTTGTTTGCTTATTGCATCACTTCTAGTGTTCTTTTATAGTTGTTCTGCTGCTAAATAAAACAACTTGGGCAAAACTAATCTTGATAGTTTTTTGAATTCTTCACTTACCTCCACAGGTACTATTGAAATCCTGTCATGTAGCCACTAAAGATAATAACTTCAATGGCATTTTTCCAATTTTTCTATAATCTCTCTTTTTTGCATACTCACATCTCTGCCCCATCACTTGAAAGCCTGGGCACTAGCAAAGATGAGGCACCAATGTAAAACTGCAGAAGGAAAATTATACTTCACCATTTGAGCCTCTTAACTTCCATTACTGCTAGTCCTCCTGGACTAATCACTGGTGTTCAAAGTGCCACATGGAAAAAAGACCTCACAGAAACATGGAAATCTAGCAAGGAAAGGACCCAAGATGAGCCATGGTGCAGCTACAGAGAGTTCATTGCAACAGGCAAATCTACAGAGAACAGAGAAACCATGAGCCATGATAACTTGATGGTGGGCTGCTCCAGACATGCCCTGTCAAAATCAGAGCTGCATCCCTTCTAGAAAGCAACAAGGCAAAAAATACTCTAATTTGTTTACAAGGACACTTCTGAATAACAACTTTGAACTCATTTTTTCTGGAACTGTCTTAAAATAACAATAAACCTTTAGCAAAACTGTTGAAAGAAAATATAAAACACTAGCACTCCAAGTTAATCTAAATACCTGTAGCTCACTTAATTAGAAAACTGGCTACAGCTTCTCAAATATCCATCATGCAATAAGCCACAATTCTGATCTGGTCTTGTAACTCTTCGCCTTTCGTGCTGCACAGAGTTCTATTTGTTTGGTTCTTTGGAATGAAAATTAGATGCTCATTTCTTTCTTCTTCAAGAAAGTGGGGTTTAATCTCGAGAGAAGGGCAGTCATAGAGGGCAAGTAATAATGGGGAAAGGGGAGAGAACACAATGATTGGGAAAAGCATCTGAGAGCACCAATGTACCAAACACCCATTATCCGTTCCCTGTTCATATAAAATCCCTACAGCTTTGCAGTCATATCTTCAAGGAGACACACACATCTTGCATGGAGTCTGTAATTTTAAAAAGCAAGATTTTCCCTCTTCCATTGCAATCATGCCTGTTTTGTCCTGAGTAAATCAATTGCTGCTCCTGGAACCAGTCTGGATGAGGCAGATTCAGCTTTGAATGTCTGGCAGCAAGCTTTGAGCAAGCATGGGGAAGCATTTTGATTTATAGCTAATTATCCTCTCTGCCCTTTCCTTTCTGCTCGTGATGGAAACCAGACAGACCTCACTAGACTGGTGAGAGCTTGTGAACAGTTTGGATGAACACTGTCATTTTGTTCTAAGCATGCACCACAGCCAGCAGCTGATATGGGAGATATGCTGTAGTGTATCATAGAAGTAGTAGCAGAAACAACAGTGATAACAAACAACTCCAGAAATTCACCTGATTTTTCACAGTTGTCAAAGAGAGGAATAGAGAACATTTGGTCAGCAGGAGTGAAGAGAGAATCACACAACAGCCCAGGGCAGCTAGAGACAGCAGCAAGGAAGGCAAGAATTTACTTTCTTGCTTAGATTAAGCCAATCTACACTGTAGTTCTACTTTCCAAACTGCTCTCTTGCTTATTCCACCTGGGACACATAATTTACATGTGTCCAACAGAGCAGCTGCCACAATCATAGGGAGGTTTATGAGGTTATTTTATGTGGGATGCAGAAGCATCCCAGTACCACTCGCTCTAGCAGGTTGCATAGCTATCAACGACCTAAGAGTAAGTGCCCCAAAATGAATAGTTTCTGTCATTAAGAATAAATGACAGAACCTATTGCCTGATCTTTCTTGTACACCAGACGAGGTAGCTTATGATGACTAGAGAAAAACTTACTTTAAACTTATTTCATACTGATAAGCCCTCAGAACCATATATGGGATTTTTGAACCTGCAGAGTTTTTATTGTCTGGGGAGCCAGCTGTGCACAACAGACCTTTCTTTTCAAAAACCCCACAAATCCACCAACAGAGTGCATTTTATGAATTTCTCTCCTACAGCACTCTGTTGGTGGATTTGTGGGGTTTTTGAAATTACTGGATTAAATAAATAAATAGTTGTCTGGCCCAGAAAGACATTAAAATAAACAGTCAGATGGATCTTTTACTGTATTTAAAGTTCCATTCTCTGTGACAGGTAATCTAAAGATACATTTCAGCCAAAGAGTTTAGTTAGCCTGTAAGATTTTTCAGAGCAGGCCTACAAGCAATTAAAGACAGAAGAGATTTCACTGAATATTGATGGCTTGTGGATTTTATTTAATGACTGGAAATAATTGAGGAAGCAGGACAAAGGCTAAAAAAATTTTAAAGGAAAAAATTGCTTACAAGTTATTGCTGTGCAACACCAATATCCAGATGCATAAATCCAAATTCTATTAGGAATTACACTGATTTCAATGAGAGGAAATTCCATAACTTCACAAAAGGAAGAAATTTGCAAAGTTCTGTGCTGAACAGGGTGGGCACCTCTACTCCCTTTCAACTGCAAGTTCTCATATGGAAGCACTTTGCCTTTTAGATCATATTTTCCTAGATTTTAAAAATGACTCTGGCATCCTCTCAGCTCCCTGATGCCTACTGTCTGTAGGTTGTGTGTGCAAATATAAATAGTGGGTGGACATGCTGAGTCAATGTTAGAGAGCAGAGGAAATGTGAGTAGTACTGCTGAATCAAGAGGCTTCAGTCTTTTGTGCTTTCCCAGGCTCCGTGTAAAGCTAATCCTAAGTAACTAGTGCATTTCTTTATGTCTGTGAATCATCCATTGAACCTTTGAATCCTGCTTCTTTAATTCTATAAATCATATTCATCAGCTTAAGTTGTTGATGTTGGATTTGCATAATTTAGTATTCATGATACACCACATTTAGCAACATTATAGGTTTGTTTGCATGAAAGTCACTGGAGTTAAGAGTGGAAACTTTATTTGTATACGCTGGTTTCTGTTATATACTTAGAAAATGGGGTTTCTTTTTACAAAATCAACAACTGGGCAATTCTTTGAATTATTTGGTAAACACTCAGTGTAGATTACTTCACATTACAGATTATTTGGTAACAGCAGCTCAATTGATGGTTTGGGGATGAGCTGCCAGATTGTCCCCAAGGTCAGAGAATGGAATGCTTGAGAAGGAATGCAGCAGCTGTCAGCTGGTTGTGCAACCTGAGCCCTTCCTTATCTTTTGGCAATTGGTGCATTCAAGTGGGTGAGCATGAGCAGGAACAAGCTACAGCCACATTATGTAATGCAGGTAATAATCCAACAGGAGCACTCAGACCCTCCCCAGAGCCAGGCTCTCATTCTCCAGCTGGGCCAAGCTGCTCTGTACCACAGCCTGCTGTGGAATGCCATTAAAGAACATGACCAAATTCTTCTGGAGGGCCTCAGAAGAAATGGAGTGTTGAACTTCCCACTCCCAGAGCCTCCACTTTGCAGTTGGGGAATGGAACCTGGAAACAGAGCCTTGCCCAGGGTCATGCAGGAAATGCTTTGGGAATGATAGCATCCTCCTGCACCTCTTAGCTCTACAGCTGCCTGCTCCTATGTATTCACTTCACAGGGCAATAACAGAGCATATGTTGGCAACTGGGGACTTTAATCCAAAATATTCCCTTCCAGCCTTTACAAAATGCAAGTTGGCCCAAACAAATTTATTCAAATTGACCAGAGCAGACTAAAATAATTTATTGAGTTCTGGCCTGAGGTGAATAAACTGTATGAGAAAAAAAAAGGTATTACACCACACAAAACCAGGAATTCCAGCACTACTGGGAGAATGTGTAATGTTACTGGAAAGACAATGAAATATTTGATTTATGATTTAGCATTTCTGTGCACAGACAAGAGGGAGGAGTAATGTGGCAGATGTTCTTTTTACAGCCACTCTCTTCCAAGATCTTCAAAACCACAGCACAGTGAAGCTCCCAAGAGGTCTGAAGTGAACAGACCAGACAACCCATTATGTCAAACCAGAGTGAGCTCAGAGGGAGCACTACCACCACTGCAGTGCAAAAGCCACCCTCTGAAAAGCTGCTGGGGCAATTCAAGACCTTACAGAGCCCTCCTGGACCTGCCAGTTTGATTATGCTGTAGTTTCAGTGGTGAGAAGACTTTTCTAAAAAACCTATGAGCTCAAAGGTATTTTTTTTCAACTAGGTTGCCCAAGTCCAAAAATTAGACAGTTATTAAGAAGGCAAGGTGCTAATCTACTTCATAGCAAAGAATGTCTTCACCTTATTAAGTTGCTTATTGATTTTGCTCATTGACTTCTCCCTGAGCCAATAGTAATATGAAATTAAAGGGATTTAAATGGGTTTAAAGAGGTTTACAGATGGAAGCAATTTAAGTGATAAATTGTCCCAATTGAATGTGAGGAATACCAGTGATGGAGAACAGAGAAAGTTCACAGAAGCAAGTTGTAGCTTCCCCTCATGAATTGGGTAGTCCTTTAGATCTCTGTATCCAGTTAACTGGTGATACCAGATGATTTTTTTCATTAGCTCTGATCTTTTTTCTGTCTAGATATTCCCATCTAACCTCCTTCAACAGCTGTCAAATGTGAAGCCTACCAGACTGGTTATTTGTCTGATTTGCTAAGAGTTATCTATTTCAATATAGGGACTTTGGAAGTAGTCCCCTAACCAGTCAGGTAAGAGTGAATTGAGGTGTAGTCCTCTGTGAGAAAGAAATCCAGAATGAATCACAAGGGAAGAGAAATTAAACTGGAGGTATGAGCAGGCAGAATTCTACAGAAACTCCCATAATATTCCAAGGAACACAAGCAGCTCGTCCCTCTGCACAAGGCACTTCTTACTCTAATATAGACATATTCCTTCCTTATTTTTTAGTAAAAAAAAAAGTCTTATTTTTGCCATTCAAACATTCCAAAAGTATTTTTTCCAGAAGTGTAATTTGAATATAAAATTTCATTTTAGAAAGTCCTTACTTCTTCATGAAATCAGACTATCAGCAAGGATGCTCCCACAGAGTGTTCCAAGCGTGCACTAGATGAACAAACACTAACCTAGAAAGGCATTTCACTAGAATGAAAAAAACACCAATCAAAGCAGCTCTATCATCCTGATGAGTGACTGGGAGCCAAGTTTCTCTTCTTTAGCAATAAAAGGCTAAATCTAAAAGGATAATTAAATACTGAGGCAATAATCTTGACAGAACAGATTTAGTGTTTCAAATCAGTATCTATGCTTACTGCCCTGAGCAAACACCTAATGTCTGTCAAACACCTAATCTATATCCACAGTCAAAAATGTATATGAAAGTCAGAAGGAAATGGATATAGCTGCAATGCCTTTCTTGTTATTACCACCAGTGTAACACAAAGTGCTAATTTTGGTTCTTAATCCAGGTTTAAATTCATGCCTTATTTTATGTGCTGTCGTTTACATTAAAAAATGCTTAAACCATTTTGATGACACAGGTCTTTGGCTCTTAGCAACAGCAAAGAAAAACCAAAACATCCCTCACAGGTATTAGCTTTACTATGAAGATACGTATTTTTTCCTGGATTGAGCAAATTCATTTTGATGCTTACACATAAACTCTATATTTTACCCTTTTTGATTACATGTGTTTTAATTTTCAAAGAAAGCCTCACAATTCACTGGATGTCACCAGATAGAGCTGCTTGCAGAGGTCTGTATGTCTGGGTTACTACTTTGTTCTTCACATCTAATTATCCAATAGCCTCTCCCAGACTGATTGAAAGCCATCATGCAAATCAAATATCCAATTAAATTATACAGGGATGCAAATTCCTCCCTTCAACCTTTTTGTAGTGCAACACTGTCAGATTCTTGAAGTGGACAGTCAGTGAAAATATATTGTGTTTGACATACAGAGAATAGCACATGGCACTGTTTTCATTCAGGGCTTGTATTTACTAAAAACTAAAACAAACAAACAAACAAAAACTAACTAAAAAACCAAAACCCCAAAACCAAAACAAACAAAAAAACCTCAAAAACCAAACAAACAAATATAAAAAAAAAAACCCTAAGACAGTAGATTTAATCTATTTTGCTTAATAGCATTAATAAAACCTACAAGCCTCATACCATAAAAATGGCATTGAAAACTTTGTAAGAGTTACAGGTTTTTTTTAATCTAACCTTCAGTGAAAATTGTTTCCAGAGCTGTTAGTCACTCAGAGGGATTTATCCACCTCATGCAGTGAGTGTCATGCTATCTCCAAATCACCCAAAGCAGGGAGCTGGCCTATCATTATGGCACACTGCAGGACAAAGTCCTAGATGCTTGAGAGTATTGATGATACCATGTACTATAGTGATCTTTAATCTACATCTTCTTTATATCTGCAAGTGAAAATATTGAGCAGGATTTTGTATCCAGGAGGGAAACTAAATTTAAAGGCCAAAATCAAAGAACTTGCTTACCCAGTAACATTTCTGCACCCCAATTATGAGCCTGTATAGCAAAGATCTCTAATTTGACTTCCACCTGAGGTTTCTCAAACGAAGTCAGGTTGGACCTGGACAGTATGAAATCAGTAGGACCACACCTTTGCCAAACCAGTTGAAATAAGAGAGACACCATGAGATAAATGGTCCTTTTAAGAGACACCATCAGTTAGTAACATCTCTTCACAGTTTCTGCATCTAATACTCGACAAAGGAATAATGGCATTCCTCTGTGCCATTGTGGATAAGAAACAAAACTGAGTCCCTAGTTAAAAACAAGGATTCCGTAAGACTAAGGGTGTTCTCTACATTGCTTTAAGGCAAACATGTCAGACAATTGCAGCCAGCCTACACAGCTGGCTCTTCAAGTTCTAGATGGATGCTGCAGCCTGCTCACCTCCCCCAGCAGCCTGCCACACGTCAGGAGGGCTCATACCAGCAGCAGTGCAATACAGCACCTGGAGTGCTTCACCAGGGTGTTGCAACAGCAGGTAAAACTGGTCCTGTGTTATTTATATGCCTGCTAAGTGTTTGGCAAGCAGCTGTATAACACAGAGGAAATAATCTCTGACAATCTCTGTTGAACTTCAACATAGGCATAAAGAGACAGGAAAATAGAATAAACCAGGGGAGGCCAGTACTATCAGAGAAACTGAAATTGCATCTCATCTTACCTCGACAGTGAAGAGCTCAGATGTCACAAATGTGCGTTCTTGTTTGATATCCAAAACTCTGCATCAAATAAGGGACAAGTTAGAGATCACAACAATTCCCTGTCACTGCAAAACATTTTCTGTAAGTGTTTGGAGACTAAATATCTTTCCTTCTTTCTGAATTAGACACAATTCTATGCTACAAAGGTGCTTTCAGACTGGAACAAAAATGAAGGGAATAAAAACCTTTCTGCAATATAACAAGAAAAAAATCTTTGATTAATTAATTACTCACAGACTTGGCTTCAGAGATGTCTGGAAACATTTCCCAATCTTTTAACAGTCTTTGTGCTAGTCTGTGATTATATTTCCCAACTATTAGTCTGATTTACCTTGCTTCTTCCCGAGCCAAAATCTCCAGCAGCTTTGACATGTCTCCTGGGCAGTCAGAAATCACAAGGGAAAATCTGCACACTCTCTTATCCAGGGTCAGGGCACGAGCTATGCACTGTTGCAGTAAATGTAATTCCAGGTTTCCACTGCATATAACAACTGCCACTCTGAAAACAGACAGAAAAATAGGAGTTTTTATAAGTGTGAAGGAATCATAAATCATAAACACTGCATCGATATCAGCCTAAGGTCTCCCCTCAATAAGTATTACATGTCAGAGAGCTCCTGCCTCTCAGTATCCATTGAGAGCAGATAGGGGAGGCCTAGAAGTTGCCTGCATTGGTTGGTCTGAAATGTTGTTTTCATTTTGCATTTCCTGGAGATTTGAGTTTTGTTAGAGATAGTTAGCTGGAGAGCTGTAGGTTTAGGTTTCAAGTTTTAAAAATTTGACATAATTCTCCCCTGGAAGTTCTACGTTTCAACTTCTTACTGCTCAGACAATATGTATGTTCAAGGCCTTCTGTAACCATTGATTAAACTCGTCACAACCTCAAAAAATGAGTGCAGAAATGTTTGAAGTACAGGTGAAGAGCCACATGATTAGTCTATAAAAATCTCTCTCTGCAGAGTCAAACCAAACCTCTTTGGGACCAAAGCTTTGCATTTCCCCTTTTATTTTAGCTGTACTGAAATGTGTTGTTTGCTGCTCTGTGTGCACTGTCAGCCTCTTCTGAAGAATTGCCTCAGCAGTACTTTAGTGTGCAATACTGTGCACTAGAAATTTTATTTTGTCTTGAGGACATGTATGTTTAACTACATTCTGGATTATGACCTGAGCCAAGGCTCAATCCACTTAAGTGCTGAGTCCTCAAGCTGAGAGGCAAGGCAGCACTTAGCCACACGTTCAGCACTGAGCACAAGGATAATCCCTCTGACTGTGTGGACAGTTCTCAGGACTGGAGGCACTGGGTCACTGCAGCAGACAGCCCAGCTCCTGGCCCACCACACACAGGGCTGGATTCCACAAGGGGAACAAGAGGAGACAACGGGCTGACAAGAGCAGGACACTGTCCTGGCAGGTGTGATGATGTCTCAAGGAGCTGTAACTGCCTTCCCCCCAGATATCTGAGAATTGAGGAAAGGGACAAGATTTGTCAGGTCCCCAGGCTGACATTCGTCTGGCTCAACACAGTCTTTCCGCCTGTGACTGGTCTAGTCAGTCTGAAGTTTCTGCCACCAATGAGCCCCTTGCCAGTTCAGGGGCAGGGACTGCCTTGTCACCCACAGAACAAGTAGATTTTCACCATTTCCTAGGACCAAGGTGCCCCCAGTCCCATGTTTTTGCCACAGTCCCCTGTTTGCAATAGCTGCTGTACCTTTTACCCTTCAACTCAGGCAGCTTCCCTGCCACCAGTGCTGCAAGTGCAATGGCCCCTTCTGCATCAACCGTGGCTCGCTCATACTCCAGCAGCCTCAGCATTGAAATGAGGATGTCCTCCTCCCTGAAAGCAAGAGACCTTGGTCAGAACAAAGCAAATCAAAACAGCTCCCAAAAGCAGAAGAGAACACATTTATGTCTACCTGGGTTCTTGCCATCCACCCAGATAGATATGACCCCAAGGCGGTGTTACAGAATCCTGTGATGCTGGGGGTGAATGTACACCTCAGATTCTTCATTAACTAACTGAAAGACAGGATGGCTTTTTTACTAGAAATATCACCTAAGTCCTAGTAGTAAGTATATCGCACAAATGTGGCCTTTTTGTAAAGATTTAGAAGAGGTTTGTCAAGGGCTGCCTTCAAGTGTTGCAGAATACAAGGACAAGTTTTACACTCCGAGGTGACCAGGTAGTGGTGGCAGGTGAAGTTTTGGCCAAAGGGTCAGTTTGGACAGCACTTTTAGTCATATCAGTTTTAGGTAGTTCTGTGAGGAGCTGGGAGCTGGACTTGATAATCCTTTGTGAGTCTCTTCCAATTTGAGATATTCTGTGGTATGTGGGTCTGGGTTCAAAGTCTTTAGTGCCCTTCTTGGAAGGAAAGGTACCCCATCCCCACACCACCCCAGTCTCTGCACGATGGCAGCTCCTGCCAACCTGCTCTCCACTGCACATGCAGAACCACCATACCTTTTTCATATACAACAATGTCCATCCAGTATTACTCATTTCACTGTTTTTCTTCACCTACCTCACAGCAACAACTTTATCCACAAGCTTCCCAGTCAGCTGCAAAGAATTGCTGCCAAAGCAAACTCCACTCACATCTGCAGATTTCAAAAGACAAAAATACAAAGTTTGCTGCTTTGGACATATTCAACATTTTTTAGACTCCTGGCTGGTTTGTACCCTTGATGAGTGCAGCACACTGCTGTTACATGACCTTAAGTTGCTTGATTTTTTTCATGTGACAGAAATGTGTTTGGTAATGAAAGACTGAATCACACAAGAAGATTTTGCCATTTTGCACCCCTTCAAGAAATTGCTGATACTTCACTGGCGTTGTTGCAGTGTGAGAGCGACCCTGCAGCCCAGAGCTTTTCACTCTTCAACGAGGCTTGAAGGAGAGGAGACCCAAGCACAACACTGGGTTTGTTAGCCCCAGCAGGACAGCTGGCTAAGAGTGCAGACGCAGGCAGAGCTAACCAAGAGAAATTACAAGTTTCTTGTAAAACTCCCATTTAATCCAAAACTTCCAGAGATTTGAATATCAGGTAAACAGGATGTTCTTAAATTGCTTAACAGTTGAGGTTTTTTGAGCAAATGGTATGGAAACAACTGTACCATTTATAAACATTTTTGTTCTGAGAACAGTTTTGTGTCTAAAGATTTAAGCACTGCATCATTTTCCTGCCTTTTCCCAAATTAGTCTTTTACACAAGAGCTTTCTCATTGACTTCACTGGTTTAGATGTTGTGTGTGAGCAGTGTGCAGATAAATACTCTCATATTTCTAAGTATTCATATGCACTGGAAATAATATTTTACCCTATCAGAGTGTGGGGGAAAATGTGGCAGAAGTTGCTGTTACAGCTTGAACTAAATTCTGACTCTTCAGAGAATTCCCTTAAAATATGTTTGAACTGAAATAATAAGAAAATAATCTAGTTGGAGAAATCTGTTACCACCTTTACTTCCCAAAGAATACTGCATTTTCTCACCTCCATAGAAGTGATGATTGTTGTAGGCCTGGTCCTCAGTTGGGTGGCCAGCTTTTAAGGACTGTTGCAATACTGGGAAACTTTCAGATTCAACTCCCTGAGGAAGAGAGAGGTTGTCATTTTTTTATTGAACCAGTTGTAACAGAAATTGCCACCTAAGTAGGTAGCAAAACCTACAGAAAGTTCCTCTTCAAATTAACAATTAATTTCAAGTTGCGAAACAACCGTTCTACCACGAAACTTACTCTGTGGCTTACTTAGGACCAAATTTTCCCAGTAAGAACTTATTTCAAAACACAGAACTAGATTTGATTTGCTCAGGAAAAGTCCTCCCACACCTTTCTCCTAAATCCAGCCAAACAGCCAAGGGACAGGAACTTCTCAGGTTCTTACAGGTTCTTCTCTGAGGCAAAGCCCACGGGATGGGATAGTTCCTGTCCCCAGCACAGGCAGTGTCTGCAAGTGTCACTAGATACCAGTGTCTTTTGTAAACAGCTGTGGTGAAAGCCACCCAAATGCAACACTTAATAGGTGAAAGGCAACTTACAATTACAGAAATATGTGGGTTGAGGTGTTTGAGTGCAGCAGCTGACCCTGCCAGCAAGCCACAGTGGCCTCCTGCAGGGAAAATCACTGCATCCAGCTTTGGCACCTGCTCGTACATCTCCAGCCCCACGGTCCCCAGGCCTGACAGGTATACAGCACTATCCTCCCTGGGGGAAGGAAGGGCACACATCAGCTCTCTGAGATCACAGTTGTCAGTGCAGTAATAATTCAGTCTACTACTTTCAAGACATTGTTCAGCAGAAGAAGATAAATGTGAGAGTAAATCAGCAGCACATGAGACGATGGAACAGGACGGTGCCATCAGATGGACCATAGCATGCTTCTGCCCACTGGCAGAAAACTCGTGCTGTAGACAAGCCCCTCAGAGTCTTCAGACTGAAGAGCACTTAACTCCCATTGCTATCAGGTGTTTACAGAACTGGCAGGGAGAAGTCATGTTTCCATTGCCATCATTTCCTTCAGCTTCATAAATTTTAAATGTTGCGGTCCAAACTATGATCAAAGCCTCAAAAATAAATCCCCTCTTTACTTATCAGTGGATTTAGTGTTTGTGATGAATGGACATTTTCATGAGATTTCAACCTCACAAATACCAAACAGATTGCTAGAGTTGTCTTTCCACAGTCCAGGGCCAGTATCTGATTACTTTGCATTAAGCAAAGCATTTAGTCATGCCAAAATATTCACTGGTAAAATACTTTCAGGCAAATGTAGTATAAAGAATAGGGACAAGCAGCATCAAAAAATTGAAGAAAACTCTACTATACAGTCACATGACTGACTTGGATCTATTTCTAAAAGCTGGTTTGCATTTTATTTACAAGTTAGCAAAGACGTAAATGTAGAACTATATATAAGAAAAGAAATATGAGCTCTCTGCACATTCTGCTTTTTCTGGCAAATAGAATTACAGATCCAACGATTGTACTTGATTTACTTGACCCAAGGATGTTAGGGTACTAGGAAACTGTTTTTATTACTGTTAGACAGGCACAGAAAGGCTCAGAGCAGAACAGAATTCCTGCAAGTAGGAGACCAAGGCCCTTGAGAAGTTACCTCACATATATATCAAGACACAGAAAATTCCTCAGGGCAAGGGTCTATATAACTACATAAGAAAGCATAAGATTAATGAACTTCTGCTCCTGTAGCACAGCCAAAGACAAAGGCAAGAAATCATAGTGGAATGAGTAACTGAATCCTTGTATTTACTGTCTTTATCAAGACACCGAAGGAGCTCTCTGCTCCTTCTTGTATGTGACAAAATATATCATTGGCCTCCTGAACAATTCTGGAGACTTATTTCCAAAAAAGATTCAGATCTGAGTTTGTGGAGCTACCCCTGCCATAGTTACATGGAGTACAGGGGGATCTGCAATAATGAGTGAAGGCTTGGGATATACAGTGAAGGAATAAAGCCTCTCTAACAATTGAGAACTGTCCAAATGAGACTGCTCTGAGCATGGAGAGCTGTTAGCAATTTGAATCAATATTTCAGATCATCATGTCTTCCTTGCTAACATCCAGTTGAAACACCAGTTCACTGATCAGCCATCAGCTTTTATAATAAAATGGGTGATTTTCTTTGCATTGTGGCTCATAACTTTGGCTTTTTGAAAGCAAGCATATCTCTGAGCATCATATGCCATTGAGGCAAAATGAAGGAATAGGGCAGATAAATCTGAAGACTGTGGACTGATACAAGCATTTTTGAGCCAGAGCTAGAAACTTGGATATTTGCCTTCTGAAATGTGTGATACATCAGCAATCGAAGATGGGCTGTCAGGCTTTAGTTTTCTAATGAAGGTTTGGTGTGGCAGCTAGAAGGCTCTGTTCCTATCTGCTCCAAGTAAAGGGCTCAGAGTCTGTTGGACAGAATAACACACTAACCACATCACAAATGGTCAGGTTTGAACAGCATTTAGATATAGACTTGCACAGGAAAAAAATGGACTTTCAAGCAAGGAAGGTGTGTAATTCAATCTGCAGCACTCCCTCCCTGATTCACAAAGGAATCTTCCTTACATCCTCACAGAGGTACTGAGTTAGTTATTGGCAATAGTCACATTGCATTTATAATGAGGGCTTGACCCCCTATAGTTAGTAAAAATTTCATGGCACCTAGGCAGCAATTAGGCAGACTAAATGATTGAATTCCAATTTGAAAAATCACATTTCCTTCCTGGGATTTCCCAGGAAGTTGCAACTGGGTAAAAAGTGTCCTTCATCTATTTGAATTCTTGCATGGTAGTTTTCATGACACAGTACTTAATTGCACTCAAGCAATTAAAATCAAGCAATTTCAAGCAATGGGAAGAGCTGACAATGACACACCCAGCTGCAGGGCATCGCCCCTGCAGGTACAGCCAAACCAGTCACGTAGTGTCTACTTCAGGAAGGGCAGAATGAATTACTGGGTGAGGAGACCCAAAGACCAAATTGTTAGGGATTGTATCCAAGCTAGAATTAAACTGCAATAAAATGACATTTTGGAAGTTCCATTCTAACACTTGGAAGATCAGCTGGTATTTCACAAACAGCTTCGGCAAGTGACAGGAATGTGTGTCAGACCCAGATGGAGAAGACTGGCTATCCTTAAAGGCATACATTACACTGGGAAATCTCTCCAGGTCTACACCCAACAAAATATTTTTCAGATATCCCATTATGAAATGGCTCCCAATTGAAGTGGGGAGTTTCTTCCTTCTTTTTCCTTTTCAGTGAAAAATTGCATCTGTGGTTTTAATTAAAGATAGTCACAGATTGAACAACTCTGTTTCTTGTCACCTGAAACCTGAAATAAATCAGAGTGCTTTAGTATTATTAATGGTAGCATGTACATTTAGAGTTCCTCAGCGTTGGATGCTGAAGTTCTACACATGCATAGTCCCTGGAGCATCATGAACCTGGAGAATATCTACCTTATGTAACGTAAATAATTATTTAGGGAGGAGGGGAAGATTAAACATCAAATTACAATAAAGCAATTTAGTTCTTATGTGTGAATGTGATAGTTGATGCAAGCCAGCTGGAAGTCAACACATCAATTGAAAAATAGCTGACAGAAATTTGGAAATCACAAAGTTATGGAAAACTGTGGTTTTCAAAGAAGCCTAAAAGTGTTTCAAATTCTTTGGGATTCAGGGCAGCTCATTCTCCACCAAAAATCCCAGTGTGGGACAAGACTGTGCCCTTGGTGGCAGACCAGGCACACAAACCAGCCCTGTGTGTCACTGGCTGCTGGCAGAGCTAAGAGAGGAGTTGAACAGTACAGTTTGTAGTGTTGCCTTCCCAATACACCAACTGGGAAAGAAGTGAGGACTTCCTCTGTTCTGCTCATTCTGGGATTTTCTTTCCAGGCAACACCACTCATCACTACTGTGTTTAAGGCAGCAGTGCCGGGGAGCTGGGGGGGCACTCCCTGCAGGAGATGCCGTACAAACAAGAGCAGGATGAAGCCTGCACAGAAGCAACAGTGGTAGGGGGACAATGACATTCCAGATCAGGGCATCAGAGCGACCACTCTTAATGATTGACCCCTCTGTCCTTTTGGAAATCTTTCTTGAAGAAAGGTAAAAAAAGAAAGGGAGGGTGGAGAGTGGGGAATGCGTAAGAGGCTACAGATGAAAAAGGGAAAAGCTATCAGTTCTAAGTGTTTTTGCCTGCCTTATTTATGTTTTTTTTTAGATCTGCCTTGTCCAGTGACCTCAAATAGTTCAAATTTAGATTTGAGTTCATCCTTAGCTACTTTAAATGTATATGTGAAGTAGCTCTGTAATCATCTTTTCTCCAAGGCAGTATCAGTTTTGGTCCTCACACCAGACATGGGAAAATCTTAGAGCATTATCCTTCTCTTGCTCCACATTATCCCACTGAACCCTTTGCACTAAATATGAACTTTTACCCACCAAACTTCAAACAGAGAGACCAGAAATGAACACTAGCCTAAATGCTTTCTGACTGAGTTCCCAAAGAATTCATCTACAGCCACTATCATCACTACAGCCACCTGGTGAGGGGCTTGGAACACAAATCCTGTGAGGAACAGCTGAGGGAGCTGGGGTTGTTTAGCCTGGAGAAAAGGAGACTCAGGTGTGACCTTATCACTCTCTACAACTCCCTGAAAGGTGGTTGTAGTCAGGAGGGGGTTGATCTCTTTCACCAGGCAGCACTGACAGAACCAGAGGACACAGTCTCAAGCTGCACCAAGGGAAATTTAGGTCAGAAATCAGGAAAAAGTGTTTCACAGAAAGAGTGATAAAGTAATGGAATGGCCTGCCCAGGAAGGTGGTGGAGTCACCATCCCTGGATGTGTTTAAAAAAAGATTGGATGTGGCACTTAGTGCTATGGTTTAGTTGAGGTGTTAGGGCATGGGTTGGACTCAATGATCTTGAAGATCTCTTCCAACCCAGTGATTCTGTGAATTCTGTGAATCATATTAGCCCATAGAAATCCCTAATCACAGAGTTTGCCTAATTTAGGGGCAGAGAAGAGTGTTTCATTTTGGTCTCCATCCCCAGTTGTTACAGAAAGACATGATTTGTGCCTGGGAACACGTAACTGTCCATATTCCAGGTAAGAGGAGCATTTTGACGAGCTGTGATAACATTTTAATAAAACTAATTGTTTTTGCAGAGCTGTGTGAGTGTCTCATCAGATCTTCCTAAAGAGCCTGGTGTTCACTTACTCTTCGAGGTAGAGGTAGCCGTTCTGCTGCGCCAGCCTCCTGGCGTGCACCTGGGAGTCCTTGGCAGTGGTGCCGTAGGAGATGACCATGGCACCGTAGTCACGGCACAGGCGCGCCCTGGCCGGAGCCGTGCCGGTGGGCACAATGACAAACACGGGGACACGGAGCTCTGCGGCGTGGTAAGCAACAGCCATGGAAAAGTTACTGTCCAAGGCCACGATCACCCCTTTCCTCTGCTGCTCCTAAAAAACAGGGATGATAATTGCACATTATACGGTGTCACAGAGCTGTCCCATATGATCCTGGAGCGTTCTGTTCATCTGACTTCCTTTTTTCCCTTTACTAGCTGACTGAATTGTGACATTATGGTATGGTATATGCATGTCTGCTGTGATCTCAGGATTTACACACAGAGCTAAAACACCACAAGAGCAATCCCTGTGCCTGCACTCCTCTGGGTTCAATTCTTGTTCCATTGGAAAGAGCTGAAAAACTCCAACTGATTGTAGAAGAGCTGATATCTCTGCTCTGCCTGTATGACATTATTTCATTTCAGGCTTCCTTTTAATAGAAGATATAATTTATATTACGAAAGGCAGGAATAACCACTGCTCTGGGCTGCTGTCTCATGCCTATTATAACAATTATTACTGCAGAAACTCCTATGACAATGGCAATAACCTCCTGTGACAAATGATAAACAAGCTATTCATGTAAGAAAGCTGAAATTCATTACAAAATCAATTGGTGATCTAGATCCTTGTCATCACTCATTGTAATTCAATTTCATCACCACTCATGAGTTTGGTGGTTTCAACATATCAGAACTACAGAACACATAAAAACATTTGCATCTTAATGCCACAGGAAAATGCTGATGTTTCCATTTTGCAACCTTTTGTTTCAAGCATTTTTAAGAATTTCTCCAGCAGATCAGCCAATTGTAAATAAAGCAGTATTTTGCATTCAGACCTATCTCTGTTCACATGCTGTGTTCAGTACAATGATTCAAAAGACAAGAAACAGTGTGATTCCATGGAGATTAGAGGTAAATCTGTCTTCAACTCTGCTCCATTTTTGTGAAGCAGAACTAACCTACTTCTTTTTGAGTGCTGACATTTTGCTATACCTGAGGCAGTGACATCAGAAGGTAAAGTACACCTCGCTCCTTCACAGACCCCGTGTACTGGAGGAACTCCTTCTTCAGGTAGATGTCCATCCCATACTGCTTGGACAGCCTAGAATACTGGAGTAGATAAATAATATTATGTCACTATATCTACTATTAAGAAGAATCCTCCACACCCCATCAGCTGCCTGTTGAGGCATGAGTTCTACTGCTATATGTGAGCTCTAAAAAGTAAAATTAATCTCCTGGTTCTTTATAAATGCACAACAGTGTGTTGTTACCTACCAGGTCCTTCTGCTTTATGGAAGTGATTTTCAAACTCACAGGTGAAATATGGACCACATGCCATTAAGAACTCTGCAAATAGCACTTGCTTTGGATCTTACTGTTCCAATACAGGCATTGAAATAAATATTTTCAATTATCTCAAAACCCATGCTTCCAGCACTTGCCAGAACTGGATATTGAATACCCAAAAAATGTCATCATCTAATAGATACAAAAGCCATCAGAAAATACCTCCTTGAGCCCCATTACAGCTTTGCTATAGTTTCTGCCACTAATTCACTACTGAGTGTTGTCTATTTTGCATCCTAAGGCCAGTAGAATATTAGTAAAGACATCTCTTACTCAAAGAAAGATGGAAATAATAAAAAACAATTTCCCAGGGCTGCAAGTGTAAGCAGCAGCTGTTTGGAAAAGCTTAGTGTTTGGAACAGAAAGGATGCCTGAGCTGAGGGGAATTAGCAAGCACATTATATGTGATGCAGTGCCCAAGTGCATGATTAAAAAAAAAAAATTAATGGCAAATATTTGTTAAGTTTTATAAGACATTCCCAGCATGCATCAACATATTAATTTCCTATTACCATATTCACTAAACCAAGAGTTTTCACAAAATAACTTGTGAAATAGAGCTGCAGTAAACCTATGGGTGCCAGCTCCCCAGGCTTACTGCAGCTCTACTTCAGAATTGGCTCCATCTCCTCTATTGGCTGCCAAAGCAAATGAGGCCCTGGTGATTTAGGGGATCAAGTCCTCATTTAAGATAAGTCACAAAGTGAGACAGATCCAAAAACAGTGTGAATAAAAATATTTATCTCAAGCAATATCTGGTTGTGTTATACATACAATGTATGTATGTATGTATTAATTAGTGTATACACTAATGACGTGTTTTTCAGACTGCAGGACTTTCCAAGTGAATTTATATGAACTAATGTATCTGAAACAGATACTTGCTTTAAAGTATACAGTTAAACTACATGTTTCAGGTGAATGTTTCAAGGCTTTTTAGTGGATTTCCAAGCATATGTTTAATTCCTCACCCATAGGTGGGGCCAGATTCTCTATTTTGCTTCTGAAAATCCTGACATAAGAGCTACCACTTGCTGCTCCCTTGCAAATCTGCCTGCAGAAACTGATACAATGGAAAGTGCTTAGCACACTAATAGGATAATAGTTTATATCCCAAACATCCTAATCTACAGAGAATGCCTACACAAAATAGCACAAGAACACTATAAAAGAAATGCTACTAGTTCTTCACATACCATACTTGTTTTTGTAGAGAATCTTGGATTCTAGAGCGAACAATCATAAAAAGGATTTAAGGAGACTAATCCTGTGAATAATAAAGTTGCTAAGCCTCCTACATTTAAAACTGTGTCACTCTTTACCATAGAGGTGGTGTACTTCAGATTAATATTTTTCTTTAATTTTGATACTCAGGATTTTAATTCTTTAGGTTATCCTTTCTGTCTTCCTTTAACTGAGGATCTTTTAATATAGCCTAAATATAGCAATCACTTCTAACAAAGCAGGCATCAGTGCTATTTACAGCTGAACTGACCTGATGTGTGACCTCATGAGACTCATTGAACCAACCTGTAAGATTTCCCTTTAGTCACTGTGATCTTATCTAAGGTACCATGTCTGATGTACAACACACAGCACAACATCCCTCTGGCATCCACAAAGCTAACACAACACAGCCCTTACAGCTCCTTCATCAGTAGCCAAAGCAGGTGTCCTATTTGATGCCAGTTCCTAGTTTTCTTATGCTCACTACCCCTTTGACATGTTGCAATTCACTCATGATGCCACATCTCAGCTCCGAGGCAAACTCCTGCCCAAGGAACCAGGATGCTCCATCCATGGTTCTACCTGCAGATTAGGAATCACCCTGCAAAGTGTTTCTCCCTTCAATTAACTAAATGGAGTCATGCTCACTTTCTTAGTCCAAACAAATGTCCTCAAAAGGTGCTCTTACCTCTCAACAATGAGTTAAAGTAAAGGTTTTCTGTGTTTTTCTTGACACCACTCTGTGCTTTTGAAACAATGCATGAAATGCACTAATGACTTCTGCAGGAACATTACTTTGAATAACAACAGTCACAGGCTATTTTCACACTAAAATATACAAGTTTTTTTATGGATATAGGTTTTCCACAATTCTGATAATTTTAAAAGCATAGTTCATTAAAAAAGACTAAAGAAAGTTTAGAGACTATTTAGTTTGAAAGAGTAAATGCAGAAAGGGGGTACAACTGGCAGGGACAGTTGTACCTGCCAGTTGCATAAATCTGGCAGGGACACCCAGGAGAAAGGAGCTATTTAAGCTGAGGGCTGTCGTGGTTTAACCTCAGCTGGCAGCTAAACACCACCCTACCACTTGCTCATTTCCCTGCCCCTGTGCTTGGGGGGAGATGAGAATTGAGAGGGTAAAAGTGAGAAATCGCATGGGTTGGGATATCTTACTAAGAACAGTTAGTAAGAACAAATAAATAAATAAACAAACAACAATGTAATTACAAGGAAAATAACAAAGAGATAAATAAAACCCAAGCAAGACAGCTTGTGCAATTGAAAACAATTGCTCACCACCAACCAGCTGATGACCAGCTAGGCCCTGAGCCATAGGCCCCCAGCCAACTTTGCCCCTAATTTTATTGCTGAGCAAGGTGTCTTATGGTATAGGATGTCCCTTTGGTCAGTTGGGGTCAGCAGTTCCAGCTGTGTCCCCTCCTAACTCCTTGTACATCCCCAGTCTTCTCACTGGTGGGATGGAGCGAGGAACAGAAAATGCCTTGACTCTGTGTAAGAGCTGCTCAGCAGTAACAAAAACATCTCTGTCATATCAACAATATTTTCATCACAAATCCAAAACACAGCCCCATACCAGCTACTGTGAAGAAAATTAACTCTACCCTAGCCAAAACTTCCCTGCATTCCAGCCAAATCTTTTGTGCCACCTTACAGCCCCAACTCTCTTGTACCATGTCCTTTGACACAAGACATGCTTCTTCAGTAATGTGCTGCAAAAAGCACAGCTAACCATATTTTGGGAATGCTGGGCTAAAAAACCCACACTGGAATTAGTTATGATGTCTCTGGATCAGCAGGCATCATATAGGAACAAGGACAACTGCTGCAGCACTTCACTCCAGGGACTGCTAATCCCAAGCAGATTGCAAAGTTCTTACCCTGCGCATGCCAGAAAAACAATCCACAAGGATTCATCAAGAGCGTGATTTGGGGCTGCTGCTAGGAATTGCCAGTTGGTGACGACACTCTTCTCACCCACCAAAAGGAAAAGAGATTACCCAGAGAGGCCAGAGCAGCCTGCCTGAAGAGCTCCCAACAGCAGAAATACACTATGACGAAGTATAGAAACACAGTACAGCTTGCCATTGTACTTCTCTTCTGCTTTAGCAGACCTTATACACTGATGGGGTATTCCAGTCATTTCTATACCAAGCTTGGTCAACAGGTGCACATGTGTGTGTGTCCTAACGTCCTTATTTTGCTGAAGACACTTGTGGCAGAAATACCTGGTTACAGAATATATCCAGCCCTTCCTGGCTGGCCTGACTGAGAAGGGAAATCTGTATCTTCAAACCTTCCAAATACAAGGGCTGGTTCCAAACCAGACCCTCCCACAAGAGTGCTTACCCAAACACTGGGAGTCTGCCACCTCCAGCTCAGGTTCCTTATCACAGGAGTTTTTCACTGGGACCATAATACCATAGTGCATTAAGTCTATGCCTAATGTGGTTTATCCTTTGTTTACAGGTCACTGCAATCTTTGAGGATTTAGGTTAGTGTAAACAGATAAGAAAATTATTATTGACAGTTAAATACAATTAATATGAACATGAGTCTTCTCACACAGATCTACCTGCTGCAATTCACACATACCCTTTCTCCATTTCTATTCAACTTTCACAAGGGAAAAAGAAAACACGGGGAGAATGCAAAACCAGAAAGATTCCTTACCATACAGGGGGTTTTCTGAACACCACACTGGATTTTGAAGGCTGCTGCACTAATGTCTTCAAATCGAATCAGCTTGTTACAGCTTGCCAGGCTGGTCCTACTGCTGGGCTGAGGGATGCAGGAAAGGGCATCCCTAAGTAACTCCTCATTTCGGCTCACTATCTTCATTTCCCAGGTCTTCACATCCCCGTTCAGGTAATCCTCCTCACCAAAATCCTTCAGTCTCTCGGGGTTGATAGAGGGTGGCTTCTGCCCAATAAGGCCATTTCTTACGGGCACATCCTTGCAGCAGTGGAGATCACAGATTGCTGGCATATCTTGTTTCTTTATTTTATTGTCATCCCTGAAAACAAATAAACTTGTTAGAAAGGCTTGGATGATTCTTGATATTTAGCACTTTAGAAGGATGCATATCTCAGTAGCTTTTTGCAGGCCTTGAACAGGCAGAGTTACTACTGTCCTATTACCTTCCTGTAGATGCACTGAAAGATACGGAAACCTTCCAGCTGTTAGAAAAGCCACAACACGTGGGCAAACTGGGAAACTGTCCTACCCAAGAAAATAAGAAATATATGATCTGTGTTGTCTGGACAGTCAGACCTTCCTTAGTACTCAGTATTCAACCAGCAACAATCCTAGTTCAGTGCTTCCAAAAATTTTGGAATAACCGGAATTGTATTTTCTGTAGGCAATTCTATCTTTTTCAAAAAAGGCAAGCAGCTGCTGCAGACCATTCCCATAAACTATTAACAGGGTAACAAATGCCACTGCCCTGTACACAAGAGGTCTGGTCTCTGCCCTTGCATACTTGCAGAGTTTTCTCCTGACAGCCATCAACTGCCTCGTGATGGGAGGGAAATCACTTTGATAAGGGATCATAATTACATCTTCCTACAGAGCTAAAGAACTAGGTCTTCTGATCTGTGGGTTAACATTTCATGGCTAAATACATGTGTGGAAATGTGGTGGCAACAGAAATCTCCTTCCCCAAGAAACTTAGGAAAGGCAACACTGCAAGAAAAAAATTGCTGGATTTGCTGCCTTCAACTGCCTGACTCTATGGTCTATAACATTCAGTTCACAAGGAACAATGTACTGGAATGTAGGATTTTGCAGTCCTATTAACAGATAAATGCAAAACTTCTAGTAATTCTTGGAATTTGGAGCTTATTATGGGGTAAAAGGAGCATTAAGCAGGAGACCAGTGATTTAGAAAAGAGCTGATACTACCCCTGGTTTGTGGCTATGATTTGACAGATGGTATAAGCTCCTCTGCATGACTCACTATTAATCTATTTGGCAGAAATGGTTTTCTAAAAACAAACATGTTGAACTACGTTAGAGATTCCAGCATTATCTCCAACAAAAAATATTTACCTTTTTCCTAAAATAATTTGTGTCTAAGTTTTGCAGTTTTTCATCAGCAGGGCTGGATAAAACACATTTTACAGCAGTGATCAACACCATAAAATATGCTTTGCAGCGACTTCCAAAAGAATTTTAAAATATTTAGAAACATCTGTTTTTTGAGCAATTGCCCACTTTGGGCAGTATCATCCATTTCCTTAATGGTATCAGTAATCTGTGCCAGTAGCTTTGGTTCCTATTGCACTTCCAATTTTTCTACTGAGGAATTCACATAACAATATGGGCAACATAAAATGTTTTATTCTTAGAATCAAGTAATATACCAGTAGAATCAATCATTCTGTATATCTTCACAGGAGAAAACTTTTGTAGCAAGATCTTCTCTCTCCAAAATTGAGAACACTAATTTTCTAAGATAAATAAAGTATATACACATTTGTAACCTTTTTATGTTGAAACTTGTGATCTAAAGTATTTCCCCAATACCATATCTCAAAGATGATACAGCCCAACACCAGGCATTATGCTTTCAAATCAAATAGCTTATCAAGTAGCTCTGTTCTATGCTTTTCTGCATCTCTGCTCCATTGGGGTTAGGCAGCTGGAACACTTCACAAAGATGTTAAGCTTCCAGTGTTAGTCTGGGTGCACGTTAGTCTGCTTAATGCAAAGCTGAGAACCAGATCAGATTGAACCCTGTGAACTTGTCACAGCACAGCCCCCACAGAAACAACAACAGCAGCAGAATCCAAGAGGCCACAGAGCTGTTAAGAGTTCATTCCATACCTCTCCCTTCTGAAAAAATATTTTCCCTATCACAGACTCCCATAACCACTCCAAAAGGAAGAACAGCTACCTCTTATTTCTGAACATACTGTCTAAAATATTTAGCAAGCATTAGCAATGAATTATGTTTCTTTCACTGGAAATGGGTTAAAGGGGTCTATGTAGGGTAAAAAAAACAGGCAGACCAAAAATTTGTGATTTTATGGGTCAAATCTTTTATCCAACTGGCATTTGAGACGGAAGAACAAATCTCATTTTTCATTGCATTTGTTGCAATCAAAAAGTCTATAAAAACATCCAGCCAAAGATGACCACAGGAAGTTTATTGATGAAGCAGGATTCTGTCAGAAAGTAGAAGTCCTTGGTAATGCCTCATTACACTAGTGCCATCAAATATTTGTATCTGCAAATAAAAAGACCAAAATGGTATATTGATTTTTTTTGCCCTAGTCTTAGGTTTCCCTTTTTTGGCTGAAAAAAAGGAAAGAAGTAAATCATATTCTCAGTCCTTGATGTGCAGTACCACTCTCATGACCAGTGAGTGTCTGCTCAGGACTCCAAAGGAGACAACACCTTGTCACCATTGGAAAAGAGGAACAGAAATCAAACAGCTGTAAAATATGTATAGGCTTTTCAGGCTTGAGCTAGGTTTAGAGCACATCTGAGTTGTTACCATCTCAATATTTAATATGAAAACTATAATAAATTTGCATCTGAAAGGTCAGCAGCCTCTATATCAAGGGGATATCATTCTATTGTATATATATGTATTGTATGTGTTTATTTCAGAATAACTTCAATTCTTCTTCTACACCCACAGGTTTCACCCATGTTAGAGAATGACATTTTCCCACAATGAGCCCACGTGGATGTGCCACAGACCCTCCTAGAGCACTCAAACTCCCAAGGTAAACAGTGGGCTGAGGTTTGATCACCCATCACAAATGGGCAGCTAATGACCCTGTTGGGTCAAAAGTATTTCTTGCCTCAAAAGCATTCCACATGCTTGGCAGAGACTTATATGGATTTCTTTTACAGGAACAGCCAAAGCAAAGCATGCAAGTGCTCACAAAAACACAGCACGTGACTTCCCAAGCACAGTAACAAAATACAGCCTCTACTCCAGCAATCATGTCCACCAGATGAAGGTCTGAGCCAGTACAAATACAGACCCCAGCATTATAAAACACTGCTCCTTTCAAATGGAGCTTTTCCTTTTTTGGAGTTTGTCAAAAGTTTTCATTAAAAGGTCTGTTTATTTCCAGACATAAAACAAATACCCAGCTGGCAAGCTTTGTTACATGGTTATAAATTACAACATTTTACCTTTAAAGTGATTAGTAAAAGCAAACATGAAAATACAGTTTATAAACCTACTTTTTCAAGAACAGCTGCTCAGCATAACTGGAAAAAAAAGAGAAGATCCATATGCAGACATTCCATAAACAATTAAGGCACAGGAAAAAAATATAATTTGTTTAAGTAGATAGCTTTACATATTTTAAAATCTCAAAGGCAGTGCAAAGACAGTGTGTACCAAAATGGACTCCTACAATAATAAAAAGGAACAACTTGGAATGAGTAATTTTTCTATTTCCAGTTTGGTTTTTTGAACATACTGATAATATTCATCAAGTTAAACAGCACTAGGGAAAAAATTCAAAAATAGCAATATTAACAAACTAAGAAAATAATAAAAATAATTAAAAATAATATGGAAGAATAATATAGGGAAGATGAAAGTCAATAATGCATACTATACCTAAAGACCACAACTGTTGCCTTTGTTAGACAGAGAAAGAAGTGTCCAAGCGTGCAGTGATGGGCAGTTACCTGTCCCCATTGTGAAGAACATTCAGATTTCCTCCGTCAGGACCCACAAAACAGACTAAACAGATTAAACTGATGCACTGGATCTCCTCAGCTTCTAAAACTGAAGGAGTAAAATCTGCAAAATCATGCATGTCCAGGGAATAGCAAACTGTGAAAGACTAGTCACCATTCTGCCCAGTATAAATGTTAGGGGGAGATGGTATGAAAGTATCAGGAAGAAAATTTTAAATTTCCCTTCTTAGAGAAAATAATTAGCTCACAGAACTCATTGCCAGAGGACTCTATGAAGAACAACAATGTAAACAGGCTCCTAAAAAATGCACAACTAAATGGAAGTGGTGACCAATACACACATCATTCAATAATTAATCTGTGATCCATGAAGCCCCTGGACACTCGGCAAACTTTGTGAAAGCATATGAGAGAAAGTGTCTCCCACTGGCCATCCCTAGAGAGAGGACACAGAGGAGGACAGCTCTTTGGCCTGACCCAGTGTTGCCATCTTGATTGCAGATGTACCCAATGCCAGCAGTTGGCCCATTTGGCAGCTTTTACACTTTCAAAATGAAACAAGTTTTGAGGCAGACGTGAAGTTGGAATTATGGACATACATTCCCATGTACTGGTTCATAGATGGAAATTCAACTGTCACAAAAGGAAACTAATTTTAATGTAAGACTGAAAACTCAGCCTTTCTTTGTCATTCCTACAGCAGCTTTTGTCATCTGTATTCACAGTGATACACATTCACTATTAAGAGAGACTGACAGTGTTGCAAAATGTGCAAATGTAAAAATTCTCTTAAGCAAGGATGCTTTTGATGTTTGATATTTGTATATTTTCTAGCCTAATCATCAAGAAGGGAGATTTAATCCATGAAACAGCAGTTAACAAGCTCTAAGTGATGTTCATGTGCTAGAAAAGCAAATTACTTGTTGGTTGAATTGCCTCAGTAATGTTTAGGACTTGACATGCTTCAGTGATCTTGGACCTCATAGGAGGTTTACAAATCTTGGGGAGAAGAATGTACCACTGACAGTGGACACAAAAAATGCAGAATTTATGGGCTCCAAGGACATCTGGCAGAATTCCCAAGATGAAGGAGAAACTAACAAAGCCAGCTCAGCAGCTGTGCTGAAATCAGCTCTAGCTGGGTAAAAGGTGATTCTGGCAGGGGCAGATTGCGACCACCAACCCAAGAAATCACTGACCCAAAAAGAAGAGACTGAGCATGAGGACTAATTGGCATGAGAAACAAGAGGATCATTAACCAATAGAAGATAGAATACCAATTAATAAGAGAACTTGTAGCAAATGAAAGCTAATTCCTTTTTTGAAATGTATAGATAGTAAAAAGCATTGATAGCTTGATTTGTGGAATCCACAAAGCACCCAGGCTTGTGCAACTCTCAACTATAATGAATGGCTCTCTCAGTGTGTAATTACTGGCTTGCTGCACACCAGGTAAGGAATCTGATTTTTGTGGACAACAACACTATGGCACAAGTTGTGTGGAATACTTTAGCATCCTTATAGGCCTGTGCCATGACAAGAAGTTACAACTCCAATGCCCAGCTTGGGCTGAGCAGTCACAAAGTGTTAAGCTTGAATACCACTTCAAACTCATATGCACATGTTCTCTACATGTGGGTTTTTAATTTTGTATTTTTTTAATGTTTTGGGTGCAGGGGTTTCTTAAGCTCATACCTATATGCTGCCATTATCTCCAGGCTCCCTGAAGACTTTCCTGGAGCACACTAACCAAGAGACATTGGTAAAATACAGTTTTAGACATATTTGTCGTCTGCTTTCGGGTAACTGGGCTCAGATCTTATGCCTCCAAGTTCAGAATACTTATTAAAGCAAAAGGTGACCCCTTTAAAGTCACTTGTGCCTCCTTCCTCAGTGCTGAGCAGAGATGGGTCATGTACAGGGGGCAAGGCAGGAGGAGCAGCCTGCTGCAGGTAGCAGTGTGCTTGGCTTACGCCTGCAATGTGGCTGGGGCTGGGATCTCCTCTTACAGAGTGAGAAAGAGGCAGTCCCATGATATGACAGAGAGGGCCCTTTCCCTCATCCAAATCCCCTTTACCCAGAACCTCTCCAGCTCCATTAATCCTTCTAATTCCATGTCCCAGC
This sequence comes from Rhabdornis inornatus, assembly GCA_013397075.1. NCBI lineage: Eukaryota > Metazoa > Chordata > Aves > Passeriformes > Rhabdornithidae > Rhabdornis > Rhabdornis inornatus. The sequence continues at coordinate 1,446,924 of VWZS01004141.1, read as the reverse complement.
GCTGTCTCCTCTGACCCTGCTCGCTGCCTGAGCCTCCCAGACCCCTCTGATACTTTCCTTGTTTGTTGCAATCCCCTTTCCCAGTAGCTCCTAAACATTCCTGTTCCATCTCAACTCCTGTTCCATCCTCTTCTACATTTTTACCCATCCCCAAATACATTCAAATACTGCAATAGCAGCAATTCTTTAAAACATCTCAGCAACCTGTGCAAGTGGGACTTCATGAAAGACAAATGGTAGAAAAATAGAGGCTTGCTGAGATAAAAGTGTCAAGAAGGATCATAACAAAATGTCATCTTCACCACCAGGAATTCCAGGTTATGCACTATATAGTGTCTGAGTGCCCTGCACACCACTACAGGGGGACAAGCAAACTCCTGCAGGTACAGGGAAGGAACACAAGATCTCTCTTTGACAATAAATTCAAAACAGATCAAAGACAATACTGCACTCTCAATATGACTGTCTTGAATTATCAGTATTTTGTGCAATACTAGTAACTTAGAAACACCCATTTGAGACTGTATCGCTCCAACTGGTGGCACATACAGGATGGAAACATAAAATGCATGTCTGACATTTATATACCTAAACCCTATGCAAAGTGATTGTTCCTAAGTCACACAGGAATCACCAACACCTTCCCCTAAACAGAAAGACAAGTTCGGCAAATATGAGCTCAACTTTATTGATGGAAACTGGGACACAGATCCAGTGACTTGCCTAAGACTTCCGCAGGGCAATTTATCAGAGTGTCTTAAAGACGAAGAGATCAGGGCTTAGCAACCGGCCTGGATGGCAGAAGTGTGAGCACTGTGACCATCCAGCACAGACTGGTACATAACAACCAAGCCTGGAGACTGAGCAGGCCTTTCTAACTCCACTCACCATATACAGGTCTGACAAACCTGTGTGACACTGCACCAGCAGCACACACAAAGACAGCTCAAGCTCATGCAGGAAACCAAGCTGTATTATCACCTCTGATAAAATCTCTCCTTACTTTTAGTAAGTCAGATTTACCAGAGCCTGAGCCTAGCACTATCTATGCCTTCATCTGTGGCCATAATCTATTGCCATTCTTCTGCACACACTATACACATGTCATCACCTACTGCTGGCAATGACAATAGGTATCAGCTGCTAAATAGATAACAGTAGAAAAAGCAATCTGAAAGCAAGAAGAATATACAAGGCCACCCATCATGGAAATGTTGAAGCAGTGGTAACCAACTGTCCCTCAAACAGACCCATCCCTCTCAAAACTTCTTATAGGACATTCATAGCTATGCATGTTAAATGATCACTATCCAACTCTGCACAGAGTTTGGCAGCCAAAACTCTTCAAGTAATTAAACTTTCTCCTAAGTTGAATGTATTCTGAGTCTAGAGGTTTTCTGGTGACTAACACATCTCCATAATCCATTTCCAATTATGAACGAATAGCATAATTCAGAATAGAGGAAAGAGTGGTCCTGTGTTGAAAGGAGACTGGCAGTGCACTGCAGAGCAGGTCATATCATGGGTGACTTTGGGCAAGCCCTCTTTGCAGTGCAAAAGACCTTGTCTTCCCCTTTATTAACAGCATCAGGCCCACTGAAACAATTTATGTCTTAAATGTTAACAACATCTGTGACAAGGAGATGCAGGAAATGAGAATTGATCCTTGTTTGTACCACATCTGGCAAAACCAGAGCGTGATCTCAATAGTGGTGACCAGATTATAAAACTGAGGGAGAAACAAACTATGGAAAAGGTTAAGAATGAGGTTGCACAACACCACCATGCCATGTGTGTGCACAGCCTCAGCTCATGCTACACAAGGACACTAAGATGACTCTTAAATTCCATCTGCACCATCCAAGTCTGAAAACAGGAATTTAAGATCACCATAACATGGACAACCATGGAACTGTAATAACAGGATCTGACATGGGCTATCCCAAGACAAATTTTCAGCAGTCCATTGGCCTGTCTAGGGTTATTTCTGATACCATACTCACAAAGAAATAAAAAAGCTGAACTCTGTGGGCTAAAAATACTCAAATCTCCACCACTTCTAGTGGATAACTCCAAGAGCAACTCATATCCACAGAAGTCTCGGAGATTATGGAAAATTACAAACAATTTCCTGGATTTATTTTCGTTTGACTTTTTAAAGAAAGTAAGGAAAGGAAAAAGAAAGCATTACCTATACAGCACAGCAACTAAATAAACAACGAGGCGAAGCAAAACTCCAACTACGACACCATAAGGAGGCAGGAGGGGTCCAGGGGGTGTCATGTCCGTGGGCCTGGCCCTGGGTGCACCCCGAGGGCTGACCATGACCCCTGAGGGGATAAAGGAGCACTCTAGCTCTAAGTCAGACAGCAATATTCTCCAACCTTTGCCAGAAAGGATCGTAGTCTTCGTCTTCCCTGTAGCGCTCCCTGGGACTTCTGTTTTTTAAGACTCTGAAGTAGATAAACTGTGCTGCAAAATTCATTGTAACTCCTGGTGCAGAGCAAAGCTGGGAGGCTGCTGGCAGGGACACACTTGCCTGTGAGAAGTGTGAACCCTGCACTGCTGGGTGGGAAATGGCAGGAGATGTGCTGTAAGCAGCTCTCAGAGCTGCCTGGGGGGAAGTGCCTTAGAAAGAGATGGCTGCTGCTATTTAAAGAGATTATTTCAGAGCCCAACCTGTCCTTGTCAATTTGAGTCAGGGCCTGGATTATGCTTGGCCTGCTCTGTTAGCAGGACACTTGAAGCTTTAGTTACTTACTGCTTATCTGTGGAGCATGATCCCGAGCGGCTGCAGGGACTGGGCAGCAGGACTCTGCTCAGGAAAGGGATGCCAGGTTGGGGGTGGCAGAAAAATACAGGTGTCTAGATCATAAAGAAATGAAAAGACCATCTAGGAGGAGGACTGTGGTAACAGTTAACTATATCTATATAGATACCTGCTATATCTATTTATATATATACAGGGTTTATATATCTATATAGAAATATATATGTATATAGCTATATAAACTCCACCTAAATCTGTCTTTCTTGCCCTGAAAGAGCACTAGCAAAGCAGAGTCACAGTTCCAGACACAGAATGGCTGTGCAGTGAGGATAGGGCAGAGGTCCTTTCATGGTACCTCTCCTCTCAAACACATCCCTGCTGGAGTGCCATCTCCAGACTGCCTGGAGATGGACCAGGTATCCATTTCCAGATATGAGTGGTCCCTCAGTACCCTCTGCTTTCTACTGAGAGCACACAAAATCCTAATCTCCAGGACAGAGAACAGATATGTCATAAAATCTAACCCAAGCTGTTACCTAACTCTCCCCACAGGATATCACGAGAAATACTATAATCTGATTTATATGGGAGAGTCAGAATAAATGATCAAATAGTCTTCTGGGAGCTCTGGAAATCTGAGCTGTGCTGGTGGAGCCTTCCCTACACTGCTGTGGCAGGCAGGCCCATGTTCTCTTGACTTCATCAGTACTGATGAAGCTCCAGACTCACTATTTTTTCCAATTTCTCACACACAAACTCCTTTCATTCTTCCTTTTCCAGGTGGTGGATGTGCCGGTTGTGGTGTGCACAAGTGGCCAAAGCCCAGCAGCACGCTGCTGCCAGGAGAGATGAGGGAAAAATGCACTCAGCTGCTGCCAGCACTTGCAGCCCTGCAGCCAAGTTGCCTTCTGGTCAACTTCACTGGTGCCTTGAAGGGCAGAGGGAGGGCAAGGGGAGTCACTGCTTTGTTCACAACACATCTGAACTGCAATGGTGGGCAGGGAATGGGGCTTTATAGCAGTGAAAATGGCAATTCCTTTGGCTTTTGGGTATCTGGGGGTCCAGACTGATGCACTCAAGTGTTGACATGAATTCAGTTCCCCACAAACAAGGCTCTAATCTATGACTGACACTTGCTGCATGGCTACAAGGACTTCTGGGACCATTTGGTCAAGAAGCTGGAAAAAGTTCACCAAGCTGTTGCATGACAGAAGTACACAAAGCACTGAATTGTTATCCCTGAAAAACATATCCAAAAGTGTTTTAGAAAAAAGATCTTTGGGATCCTTTATTGTTATCCCAGTAAAACACTTCCAAAAGTGTTTTAGAAAAACAATTTTTGGGAATTTCTGCTGCAGATTTCAGCCCACGTCAAACATTCTTTCAAAATCCTTGCCACTTCCAAACCTGTTCACAGTGCTTTAAAAAACACCACAATTATCACATTAGCTTTCAGCTTTGATTTTTTTTTTTTTTAAATATATGAGTGGAAGGAAGGTATAAGTAAGATATAATTGCATTTCTGGTACAGTCAAGTGATATTTAACATAATTGCCATGAAACTGTGAAGGACAACACAAAGATACAGGTGACCCCAGATGACATTCCTTTTCAAATCCAGAGTTTCTTACTTCCTTCCCAGATGCTCTTTGGTGGGTCCTAAGGGAAGGAAGCCAATGCCTCAGTGCTGTATAGCTTTCGAAAGGTTTCATTTACAACTTCCATGCTGCCACCACTCACACTTCGGGTGTTTGTGTAAGGAAATCATCATTCTAATCTGCCCAGCTTTAGACTGAGACCTCAGTAAAACCTGACTTGGTCAGAGGCACTGTGTATATCTGAAATGGCAGTTTTGGGAAAGTGTTTTTATCCACATCATAATAAAATATTATCTTGTTCTTAGATAATTTTGAGTCCAAAGAAAGAAATAAACCACACAGTTTAATCAACAGACAGAACTGAAATTCAGAGTTTGTGTGCTGTAAAGAGCAATGTGTGTAAAAAGCAGTGATTAGGACTGGGAAGAATTGGAAAATCCAAGTCTCAGAATAACAGTTCTACACTCACCAGGTCATATATAACTGCCAGTCTTTCTCCCTCAGTCCCTGGAGCAAAACCCATTAAAAATAGCATAATGTGGAGAGTAACAGCTGCTTCTTCTTCTAAGAACCTTTTAAACAAGGTTATGCTGCACTTTTCCTGAACTAAAAAATAAAATAGAACTATTTTGCTGTCAGAATGGAAAACAATGCTTCATTCTCTTGTAACCAGAGAGAACTCAGTTTGGACAGCACTGAGAAAAATAGCTGTGGCCATTGTAAATAAGGACTTTATTGAATTACAGGACTTGAAAGATTGTTTTGAAAGGTTAGCCAAGCTTTTCCCTACACTAAATAAAATTAATAACATTTCCAACCTCAGTGAGAACAGCATGGGTGGGAAGAGATAGTCTATCCAAAGCAGAGAATTCTTTACAGAATTTGATCACTTGCAGAAGGAAAGAGGGTGGAGACCGTCTGCAGTTAAGCCAAGAAAAACAATAAAAGTTTCTCAGAGAATAGCAACTCAGAAAACCAAAATGACAATTGAGGATTATGCAATATATTGATGCAAATATGGTGGTAAACCACTGTGATAATCAGCATGGATAAAGAAATACAGACAACTCATAAAGAATTGCCAGCTTAAAAAAAAAAAAAAGAAAGAAAAAAAAAGAAAAAAAAAGAATGGGCACCAAAAAGCTTCCCATTTCCTTCTAATTAAAGATACTAATTTAACTCCCATCTCAGAATCTTCATAAATCAATATTCATAGAGCAGACCAGAGTTTCAGCCCCCATTGTTTATATTTTTGTTTGTATTTGTCAGATAGCAGCTGACCTACGGCAGTAAAATGTCACGTTCTCATTTGCTATCTTTAGAGATCTCAGAAAAGGCTGACAAGGTAGATTGAAACCAGTGGAAACAGAAGTAGCTTCCCCAAGCTGCATTTCACAGAGCCTGAAAGAAAGGTCAGGCATCAATTCAAAGAACACATTTGCTGGAGCAAGAGGCAACAGGGAGGCCTGGATGTGCTTTATCTAAAGTTATGGGACTGATTGTATCTGCTTATGTGGGACAGACTGTTTTATGTAAATATTTTGCAGAAAGGATGAGATATTTCTCAAGACAAAGAGCAAAAGTTTACATTAGAGTCCAAAAATTATTTCCTCAAAATACTATCTATATCCACAAGAGGTTTCATACTAAGATGCTGAACCAACAGCATCAGATGAGGAAAAACTGGCGGCGCAAAGTTTGTGCCTTGCTGTTACAAAAAAAATAAGAAATGTACATTCTCTTCTACTAATAACTGACTAAATAACTGATAAGAACCAGCAAAATATTTTGTGCTGCTATTTGAGACATTTAGCAGTAACATCCTGCTTATCTAAGTTTCAAGTGGTAGGATAACATTTCTAATACATGCAGAGGCAGCAGATTAGCATTGCAGAAAGTACCTAGTAGTCTATTCTAAGCCACCCCACAAAATTATATTAATGAACAAAGATTGTACCCAGTTATCTTTGAATAAGATGAGATGCCTTATGCTATCACTGGCTCCAGGGGTTTTGTCTGTCTGGGTCTGAAGCACTGGCCATGCAGCTGTGTTCACACAGAGTGGAAGTGCACTGGCTGAAGCCTACACAGGGAATCCACATTTGATCGTCTGTGCAGAGAGCAGCAACTGTGATCAGCCACTTCACTTCTGCTTTTCCAGACACATCAGACCATCACAGCGGCACCATATAATTTCAAAGTATATTTCAACTGCTGAAATAGTTTTTTCTCGCTAACAGAGGTTATCAGGGATTCAAATGGCAAGTGAACGTGAGCTGAAACACAATTAATTTTGGGGTTTTTTAACAGACCTAACTCCCAAAGGGATTCTGATATGCCACAGCCTATAGATAATTACTGCACGATGCTTTCAGAGGGTTAAAATGCCTCCGAAGGTGTCAGAGCCAGCAGCAGCCCCGGCCTGAGCCCGGCTTCCCCGAGCACGCTCAAGGTCAAGTCCGGAGCAGCCGGGGCTGTGCCTGGGTCCGGGACACTCCGTGAGCCAAATCCGCCTCGCTGGCTCGGCTGCGGGTAATTCAATCGCTGAGCTCTCGGCTGCAGCTCACGCTGCGCTGTGCCCAGCGCTGCGGGCCGACAGCAAATACAAGGAGCAGAGAGATGGAGCAGGAGAGGAAGCGGCCCCGGGGTGACCTGGTGGCCACAAACAGGTCACCTCAGTGTCACCTGTGGGGCAGCTCCCCGGGGCCATCCACTCGTGTCTGCCAGCCCGCTCCCCTTGCCCTGGGCGGCTCCCCCCGCCCTGCCTCGCCCCCGCTGCTCCCACGCTCTCCTTCCAACAATCCCATCAAAGCTGTGCAATCAATCCCTCCCAGGGAACACTGTGCACCCTGGACTGATGGAATTTCTTCTAAATTCAAACCGTAGGCTTTTGCCCCACCAGCTTCTCCTAATTCACTTTTTTAATGATAAAGAGATTACTTCAGAATTATTTATAGCATCCTGATGATTCAATTGGCCTCTGTCCTCACCTTTGATGCTTCTTATTCCTCAAACACATGCAATGAGCCCTCCATTTCCCTTCGACTTTTTTATCCTCTAATCTTGTATTTCCTCCTTTCTCAGCATTAATGAGAGGAGACATTAGATAGTCACTACTGTGAAAGTCATCCATTATTGTGTAGATAGCAAAAAGTAGTATTCTAAAAGATAAAAACAGATAGCACTTACAGAAATAAAAATTACAGAATGGCATAGATTAATATCTGCATTAAGACATAATATTTCTGTTATTCTTACAAAGAGTTCCAGTGGTGGGTCTGAACTAAAGAACATTTGGGACAGATAATCTAAAGCATTTTACTGCATCTGGACAGAATACTGTAACATATCTGTTAACTTACTTTGAGCCAACTGGTCTCTTAAGGCAAGGAAGGATTTCCTAAAATCTGACATTGGAAACAGCATCCATGCTATCCCGATTTCCTACATGGATGCTGCTTCAGGTGATAATTCTTGCTCCTACTTCTTTCATCCTTAACACTATCTAAGCTGTGCATGCAGACACAGCAAACTAATAGCAAGTGTAGCCACCATCAGGCTCCCTCCTAAATACACATGGAACCTATTGCACTTTTATGAACTCATTAGAAAAAAAATTTAGAAAAGGGGCGGAGGACAATAGTCAAGTTCACATCTGTTTTCCAACAACCGAACTTAATGTCCTGCCCCCAGAGTTTGTGGAGTGTGCTAATCTGTTCATTTGTTCATATGCTCACAAGGTTTTTCATGCCTTGGATCAACTTTTAGTGCAAATTTTTTCGTGGGTTCTTCTCTTCCTTCTCATGGTTATACTATTTCCCTATGGCAACTACCACAAATTCTCCTATTAAGTAGTGGCATTATGAAAGTATTTAAGTTGTCTCTTAATGCTGGAATTAAAGAGGTGAGAAGCCAGTACCATACAGTAATAACTAGCTGTACTCTTGGGGAATCTTGTTGGACAGGATCATGTGATTAACTACACAGGCAGCAGGATGAAAAAAATTCATACACATTCTTGTTCACTCTGCCTGGAAACATGTATTGGAAACATGTTTGAAGAAAAATTGCAGCTAAAGACGTAAGGGATCTGTAATAACAAAGGAACTATTATCATCCTGCTACAGTATTGTATATTCACTCGCACACATATTTTAAAAGGAATTTTAACCAGGGATTTTTACTGGGTTGGCTTTAAAATTATACACATATTGTAAATTTTCAGAGAAATAGCAGTGGAGTGATTAGCTTGGCTTCTTTCTCTGGCACATCATTCTTCCCCTTGCAAGTCTCCACGACCTTGTGGTAATTAAGAGGAAAGGAGACCACACTGAGTAGCAAACAAAAATGGGATTTATTTCCAGCTGTTTCTCTGTTTTGTTGAGTGTCTCCACTCACATGGCAAATATTACCTATATGCAAAGGTTTCACATACATGGCTGATGCCTTCCCTAATGGAGAAAGGTCCACAGTTGTTAGGTAACAGACCTTTGCTATACTGCTGTTTGTCATGACTCATGTTCAGCAAGATGCTACTCATGAACACATGAACAGTTTCTCAGATCCTTCCTGGAACGAAATTGTGGCTTCAGTTTCAAGTAATTATCTCATTTAATTGGTGTGGTTTGCAGTACTGATCTGCTAAGGACAGTAGCTGAGTAATTCTAATTTGTGGATAATCAAGTACTTCCCCCATATTATTTTCCCTGAATATATCCACCACAGACTCACAGACCTATTTCCCATTTTTATGTGACGTAAATGGGTGCATGTATAGTTACAACAGCAAAGGGCCACAACCTTCTGCAACAGAAAATACAGCAAATATCAGATCACCGTGTGTGCAATACAAGACTGGGAGTCAAGAGTCTATTCCTGAATCACTAATTTTGCTGGGAATATAGTTAACCCAGCTTTCTAAGCACAAAGGTTTCTTTTCACTAAAATGGGTGGGCACACTGCATATCATATTTCATAGGGCTCCTGAGGCATGGAAGGCTTCATAAAATGCCTGAAATTAAAGGACATAACAACTAGTTAAAAATACAAAACAAACAACATAATTCACTAATATTCCATGTGACCCACCTTTTCCTTCAGCTTTCTGATTCAGTTTCCTTGCGGATCATTGCTCAGGAAGCTGAGGCCACGGACTGAAAACAGCCTGAAGCCATGGGATGCTTACCTAATGCTGGCAAACAGAATCCAGCCTGGTGTGCTGGCACCAAGATGACACCAGAGAGTCAGTTCCTGTAGCTGACTCACTGCTGGCTTTAGGCGTAGCACAAAATGGATTGTTTTGAAGAAGGCTGGACCAGAGTTGCCTGCTCCATGACACACACACACACACACACACACACACACACACACACACACACACACACACACTTGTTAACTTCTCCAGGGAGGGCAGAGACAGAGCTGATCTTCACAGCACTTCACACTATGAGCCATGTGATATGGGCTTTTTACTGCATCACAGATTATGCCTCTATGACAATAGCAGAAGAACTTGACGCTTTTTGATGTCCCCTGCAAATCCAGATAATAAACATGAGTACAAGCTGATATACAACACCCCAGAGAGGGGCTTGCACTGGCACAGAACATGAAGGTGATCACTCATTCAAGGCTGCAGCCATAAGATCTGGAACTCTAAGAGAGACTGGCCCATGAGCAACAGAGGCATGAAGGCTCCATGGGGACTGCCAGGGATGGTGCTGAGAATCACTACTGCCCAAAGCTTTAAATGCCAATGTCTACTTCATTCTAATGAAACCACCTCTGCAAGAGGCCCTTCATCTGCTCACCAAACAGAACTGTTGCAGAGCAAACTTTTCCTTCCCTGAGAAGCAGCCCAAAAGCTGCATACCTGCTCTGCACAAATCAGCCTCTGCAGGTAATAAAATTCTGCTTCTGCATCTGTTCAACAGCTGTTCCAACCCAGCAGTCAGAAACCAAATTAATTAAGAGAGTGAAAGTAAGTGACCTTTTCCAAATGGATCATGTAACAAGTCTCAATTCACACTAGGTATTCAACAGCCTCCAAGCAGCAAGAACTTCTGGTCATGAGCAGCTGACAGAAGTTAAGCCTCTGATGAGAGCCTAAGGTACCTCCACAGTCTCTAATGGAGACAAATCTTCTCTCAGGGGCAGGTAGGCACACTACACAAACCTTGCACTGATTTCATCATCCACCAGTGTTAAATCCAGGGTGGTGATTATTCTCTTTCATTTCCTTCTCTTCAGGGTAAGGCACTTTCCTCTCCCTACAAGGATTGCTTTCCTACCATATTTTTGTCTCCTGAAGTTATCTCCACTTAATTTTCTCTGTGTTTCACATAGAGTCCTGTTTTTCCAAAGAGTTAGCTCAGCTATATCCTTTGTCAGCCCATGCTGCAGGATTTCATGCCCAATAACAATCTGATTTTTTTCACATGGCACATATGCCCTCTGTCAACATATACCCTTTATTTAGTCCATTCCTTCTCCCTATGCATGCTGTGGGATCATTGTGCAGTTTATTGCTTTTGCCAAGCATTTTACTAATCTAAGAAAGAGATATAGAAAGACTGTACCAAAAACAAACAAAAAAGCACCTCCCAAAATAGACTTAATCCTTATGTTTGCTCTCCCCTTCACCAAACTGCCTGCTGGCATAAATTCACATCCCTGTTCACTGGTATGCTTTTTTTGGCTGCCAGTATCTTGGGAACATCTCAACAGCTGGATTTTGTGCAAACCTACATTCATATGATCTCATTGTGTTCTCATATATGGCCATTTCCAAGATGAATGTGCTAAAGAATGCTTTCTCTGATGGTAATCAGTTACTGACTAACTTCTCAGAACACAAATATGTTTGCATCATATTCTTTCTTCTGCTCTCACATCTTCTGTCTTTTGAAAAATATGCTTCACAATTTAATGGGTATTGTCACATCCTCAGATTTTTTGTACTTTAGTTACCAGTTGTCTTACCCTGCAGCTTTCAAGTATTTATAAATTACAAAAGCCATCTGACATAATTAACCAAGATGACCAAAAATCTCAGGACAGGTAGTCCTACTGAAAAGCAGAATCCCACTTGGCAGAAATATTCCTTCTGGCTACATTTCCTTGCAGTGGAAAAAACTACTCTCTGATTACAGAAACAACCCCTGGAGGATAATACTAGAGAAAACCCACACTATTTTGTTTAGTTCTCCATGGCTATCAGACCAGCACCTCACTATAGTCAAACATAACACAGTATGCAAAAATATGCAGCAAGTGCCTTGGAGGGACTGAACTGTTCCAGGAGCCTGAGAGCAACTCAGGAGGAGCCCCAAGGAAACATGATGTAAAGAGGGTGAGTGGCTTCAGCAAAGGTGATCTGGAATGGAAATTCCCTTATTTTTTATAGTGTGTTGAAGGGAAAACTGTTTCAATGAATGTTCATTGCTTTTTAGTTTGTGGCATAGAGGATGGCAGAGAGAGCTTGCAGAAATCCTCCATGAACAGGCTCCCTTTGCAATTCAGGGAATGCATCGGGTGATTCTGCTTAAAAAAGTACAGAGACAAAGGACAAGCACATTCAGAAAACAGCAGCCAACTATTCACAAATATTTTTCTTCTGCTCCCCAGTCCCCTCTCTTCAAAGCACAGACAACACACAGATAATGTCTCACTCCAAAAATCACAGCCTATCACATCAGCATCTCATATTGAAACACAGGGCAAAGCTGAGGGTACACTCACTGTTACCTTTTGCAGTTTCCCTCTCAGGACCTGTTAATAAGAAAATTAAGATTTATATAAGTTTTCAGCAGGCATAATCAAATTTATTCTCAAGAATTCTTAAGAATTGCAGTATACTACATTTGAGCCAAAACACCCAGAAAAACACTGCCACTCCAATTTTCATAGCTAATTTATGTTTTATTTCATAAAAATGTTAACTTATTCAAACCAGCCCTGAGGGCTTAATAAACACTGAGGTTGTTCTATGCCTCAAAGATATCACCTAAATTCCAGCCACAGAATCTCTGTTACTGAGGATATTTTGCTTTGCAACTGAGCTTACAACCTAACTTGTTATGGAAATCACTAAGGATGATTATACTCTGAACTATAAGACAGCATCTCTACAGGATCATTTTCAGATATTTAAATAACTTGATTTTTTTACTGTTAGGGAGGTGGTAAAGACCAAGGAAATCTGTTCTAGTTTGCAGGGGTTTATTTTCAATGGTTAAAACACTGTCTATCCTGAACAATGGCCTTTAGGGTTAAGTAGGATGCCTTACTGGCCTCTCATCTTTTCTTGCAATAGTTTGAAAAAAGAGAACTCAAATGAGTATGAGGAACAATACCAGAATGGAGATACCTTAAGGATTTTCACACCAGCCTAGAGGGGTCACAGGCTGATGCTTATCCAGTCAACACCCAGGAATCTGTAGGACAAACAATGTTCTTCCAAGATCCTGCTAAAAACCACACAGGTTGCCAGGCCACCAAGAATGGTGCTATTTTTGCATGTGGTGTTACCAAGCCCAACCAATTTAAAACCCAGCCAAAACTGGGAAGAGCTCAGATGGCTGCTCGGGAGATCCTATGATACCATCCAAACATAAAGCACCACAGACAGTTATCACCTCCCACAAGACTGCCACACATTGTACTGCTCAAGGAAGATGTTTCTGCACTCTTCAAAAAGAGAATATAATGATAAAAGTCCTATAAACTCACAAGATCTAAAGATATCGTGTTTTCCAATGCTCCTGCTTTGCCTGCCCCAGATGAAATTCTACAGGGAAAGAAACATCCAGCACCCCTTCCTCCTCCTTTCTCACTTCTTTTCCTTGCCCCACTTGCTGTATTTACAGGATCCAAAGCTTTTTCTTGCATTCCATGGTAATTTGTGCAAATAAATACAAGCGTAAAAAAAAAAAAAACTTCGGGGAGCCTGGGGCACTTCCAGCTTGCCTGGGTAGCTGGGCTGTGCATGGAGCTGGAAGGGTGTTTTTTAAAAGGAGGGAAGCAGAAGAGAACAGCTTAAGAATTTGGCTCAGGCTGGGCATATTTCCGCCTAACTCTGGCTAAAGCTCAGCACTCAGGGCTGGATGAGGAGCCGATAGGAAGCTGGGAAGGAGGGAGGGAGGCTCTCCAGCACAACCACGGCACAGCCCGGGCAGGCTGGAACCATGCTTCTCCTCTGGGCACTGGCATTTGTTCTAGTCCTGCAGGAGCAAGATCCTCTAGGTAAGCGACTCTGAACTTGTAAATCTTACTATGGTCAAAGCCTTTGCATGGGGTGGGAGGGGGAGGCAAATAATTGCTTAGTTTCTCTGGATTTCGTGTGAAGGTGACACACGTATGCTTCAAAATTCTGTGGGCATATTGATTTTAAGAGGTAAAACTCCATTTTTGCGACATTAAAATCTGTCCTGTAGGCATATTACCTTGGTAGAGATTTTTGCTTCTTACAGTATCACTCTACCTTCAGAAATTTAGAACCACATTGAGGTGCTGCAGACATTGCTCTGAATTTCCATAATTACTGTTCTGGCAGCTGTAGTAATATCACACTAATCCATTTGGAAATGAGATTGAAGTTCAAGGTGATTAGAGAAAGAGTCTCCTTTATCCAAAGCCTTCTTTTAAAAATTCCTGGTAACAGCATCACAGTTTTATTTTTTCTGCTTTGTATTGCTTATTCCTGAGATTTTGAGGTACACAATGACTTCTCCAAAAGCCTTGGGAAAACAAAGTATAAACAGAGAACATCTGATGAGCCTCCATCTGAATTCTACTTTCATTAACAAGAGAATAACCTGTAATCACATTGTAGTGTGACTGAAAGCTATTCAGTCTGGCTAGTTCAAGGGTTTACAGTCCCTGTGTAACCACAAACCTGGCTTCCCAGCCTGTTTGTACTACATCTTTCCTGCTAGCTGAGACTCAGCTTTATTTTCCCTCTGGTCCTACTTTCTTGACAACCCAATAGTTGTATTTCATGGTAGGGTAGTAAGATCTATCACATACAAAACATTTCCTGAAAAACTGTTAGTCCCTTCTGCCCCCAAGTTCTAGTCACTCTTCCTTGCCCCGACTCCCTCCTACTTAACTGGCTTTGTGGTGTTTATCTCAGTGATGAACTGAAATATCAATGCAACAGCAAGAGCACTCTAACTTGTTTTCACTCCACAAGAATTCACTATCCTCTTGTGAGTTTTGTGAGCATCACCAAAATAAATGCAAAGAAAATTTTAAAAGGCTTTGTCTGTTCTCTTAAAAGTATGGTTTTAACCTCAAATAATTTGCAAACTCGGATAAAATCCAGTTAATTAGAATAGCAGTTCAATAATAACTGCAGCAGAAACTAGCACCCAGTATCATGCCAGGTGGCAGCTACTCAGCAAACCATGCTGTACATCATGTAAAATGAGAAATTTTGTGTCTGTCATGGCCAGGGGAGCACCCTGCCTGACTGAAGGCTTTAAAAAGCCACATTCCCTCTGCTACTCTCGAGCTAGGGAACATAAGTTTCGATTCCCTTACAGATCCCCCCATCTTAACTCCCACGGGTTCCTCTTAAAAATTATTCAGCCAAACTAGAATTTATGTTTTAATTCAACCATTAATATAAATAATCTCATATTCAAAGAGCTCAGTCTCTAAATCATTCAGGAGGAAGGCTGGCACAGTTTATAGTGCTTTGCTGCAGGTGCTGGGTTAATTTGTGGGCTGCTGCTCAAACGCAGCGCACAATGTAGCCTGGAGCACTATACCTGCCCCATTTAAACGGGTTTCCATTCTTACAAAAACATCCAGGCAAATCGTTCCGAGGGGTGTGGCACCCCCACAGCAAAGATTTTGCTCCGTGTTTGTGTATGGCAGAGAGGTGACCTGGAGCTCTTAGGTAAACAGGTACCTGGCAGGCAGGCTGCCCCTGTGACATGGGCAATTAGCTCATGGGACACACCAAACACCAGCGTTCCACCAGGGACAGCTTCCACTGCAGGCACTGCTGCTCCACACTGTGGTCGGATCTGCTTCTAAACAGCACAGGTTTCATTCGGTTTTAACTACAAGTTAAAGTACACCACGCCTGTGAATGCTTTTCTTCATTCACCTAACATTTTTTGAATTATCAAGGTCTTTTGAATCCTCTGATATTCACATGCAATATCAAAGATGGGAAGATCTATAAGCTAGACCATTGTCCAGAAACTGGGGAAAAATATCCTTTCAGAACAGCCAGATTCTGCCCCAAATTGACCATTTGCATTATCACAGAGGAGCATTTTTTCTCTAGGAGATTAAACCACTGCATTGCAGAATTAAAGCAACAGTAAAAATTTATGATAGATATCCTATTTTAGACCACACTTGAACTCATATTTCTCAACTAATGAATTAATAATGGTTTAACCTGTACTCCATGTTATAGGTATTTTCTGTCCTTATAGAAACCTATCAGCATTATTGCCTCCAATGCAAGGATGACAGTCTTTGCAGAACCCACCTCTGAGCTCTAACAAGGAAGGAGAAATAAAGTTTGCGACAACAAAGTGTACCGCGAAATAACTGGGTTTTTTAAGATTGTGAGGCATCTGGAGATCAGGGTTCAGTACAGAAGTGAGCCTTTTATAAAGAGATTTTATATATCCACAAGGCATCATGTTTTCTTATGTTTAGTTAAAAGGAATTTAGTTAAAAGGAATATTGTGGACTTTGTAACTCCCAAGTGTAAAGCAAAAGTTAGTATCAAACTCCCCCAAAAAATCAGGAGTTTAGAAATAGAGGACTCCTGTTGTTCATCTGCAGGATGAATATGTATGTATATATGTATGTGTATGTATATCCCCTTCTCTCACTATTCTACTTCCTGAGTTGTTGCAGAATGCATGAACTGTCTGCCAAGAGAAATAAATCTTCAAGCAAGTTCTTAGATTTGTTTAGATTATTAGAAAAACCCTAACATTATATTATATTACATTTCATTGTACTTATTTCTTTCTACTACCATGACTTAGTCATATGAAAACTACACAATCACAGAGCTGACTAATAAGTCACAGACTCACCTCACCCACTCCCCATGACCATAGTTTCTATTACTAAACACAGACTAAAAGCCATGTCCTCAGAAAATTGAGAAACTCTTTATCTATCCCCTGATAGCAGTGGTTATTCTCAAATTGATGGTGGTGTCCATTATTTGTGCATCTCACATCCTCCACTTTCAAGCCAGCCTTAAGCTCACTAATTCTGCACAACTTGGATTCTTTATGTATATAGAGAATCTATATATATAGACAGCTTCTCTTCCTTCTAAACAACTTCTCCTTCTCTACACACAAGTATGTCCTATACAGCTTCTAGCTATAATCCTCCTAACATTTAGCCTCAGTTTCCATAACAAAGATATATTGACACAAAATAAATACATAATAAAGGCAAACTTTTCTGCAGCCCAAAGCATCACTGTAAGATACAGCATGAATTAGAGTAACATACCTGCTAATTATGTAGCTCGTGTCTCTTATCAGTCCAATTCCCTGTAGTCATTGCAGCAGCAAGTGCAGGAGGATATTCTCTGGCTGCTTGCTCAGAAGACCAGCATGCTGAAAACACATGCCAAGTCAACAGTTCCCTCACAGGAACATTTAATTGCTATCCTTTTTCCTTTGAATGAAAATACACAAAACTTAAGTGCTTCTTACAGTCACAGATATGGTCAAATAGCAGAAAAAGGAAAGTAGTTTGTCAAGTAGCAATTTTGTTTCTGGCACACAGCCATGGCAGGGGCCTAGACTTTTCTCCACCCACTGGAAGCACAAACTATCCCTGGCTTTGTGCACTCCCTCTCAATCTCCACAGCTGGGTAAGTGAAAGATTGATCCCATCATGAAATGAGAATTCCATGGGTCACAATAACAAAAGCTGCCTGTGAATGAGGCAGTTTTATACAAAAATATATACTATCTAATCAGGAACAATTGCTATGAGGTCCCATTTCTGGTTTTGCACATTTCACAATGTGGTCAGACCAGAACAGACCGTGACACAAAGTCCCACACACAGGTGGATGGGACAGACCAGGCAGAGATGTGAGAACTTGTAGGCTGGTACCTGACACACCTTCATTAATACATTCCCCAGCCCATGAGATTCCCCCTTTGCTCCTTCTCTTTCAGATAAAAAAGATTCAAAACAAATATAATCTTAACTTATGTAGGATCTGAAATTATATTCATGGCAGCATATTCTACACCTTGATAGAATATGAACCAGGTCTGCAGTTTTGGAACTTGACTTTCTGATATGGTTATTTAGCTTCTAAAATTAATATTAAAGATAACTAATTTCATGGAAGAAACTTACTTCAGGATGTTTCCCTTATCAGAGGATCATAAATCTTGGATACCAGAGACATCTCTTGGATTTGGTATCATGTTTGAAACCTTTCCACGACTTGACATTTAGGCAGCAGTTGAAGTATTCAGTGAATATATAGATTCCAGATTAATCCCTAATCAGGCATCAAAAGCTTTCTATGTACCTTCTTGAAATTAAAAAAAAACAAACCACAAACCTCCCCCCCAAAAAAACCCCCACAAAAAACTAAAACAAAAAACCCAATCTTTCTACAACTCCTAAATTTCAGATCTTCCCATATTGTCAGTTTACTGTTTAATATACAATGCCTGCTTTCCATCTCCCACTTTGGATAGATCATATTTACCCTGTATGAAATTTGCCTTGTTGTTCTGCCATAAAAGCTAGAGCCTAGTAAAGATGTGTGTACATTTAAATACTTACATGTGTATGTATATGTATATATTTGCATGTAAATATAAGCAAACCCATGCATTTGCCTTCAGTGGGAAGCATATGGCAGTGTGTAAGTCGCTAAGGAATTTTATGTATTTATTACAATCCCTTCAGTCTTTACTGCAATCACTAAAGGTAAGAATTCCCTTATCTTTAAGGAAATAGAGACTAAACTCTAAAAAGAGGTTCAGAGGTATCTAAATCACAGCTGAGCATTAGTGTTTTATGGATTACAGCCAAAAAGATGCTCTATGTCCAGTGCTAAGAACTTGAAGGAAATCTGTGCCCTAAAAAACATTTTCAATTCAACACTTGCTATCCAAATTAATTATTTTTTATGTCCTAACAATAAAATTTGATATGGCTTGAGTTATATATCACAGCTTAAATTTGGGCATACTAGTTATAATGAAACTGGTAGCGGTACAGTTAATTCAGTACTTCCATATTCAAGGATGCCATTGTAATTAATTAAGAGCTGACATTACTGGAAACTAATTTTGATGCCTTGAAGAACAGCACCCAAAATTAAATATGAATAAAAGTTTTAGCTTAACATAGTCTATGGTCTGAAAGCACTAGTACTGATAGTTATTAGTATCAGTTCAGGTTCAAAGCAATTGAATCTTTCCTGAATTCAGCTGCAAGTTATCTTCAACAATCACTTTTGAAAACCATATGATTTCTTGAGCTAGCATTTCAAAATTACATGCAAATTTCAAAGTGGAATCCAGCACTTATATTTAGATAAAAAATAATTTAAGTGAGGATGAGCAAATCCATTCAGAAGTCTGTTGCATTCCTCCCAATCTGGTTAGTGGATTCATCATTTGAACTTGATCCTCCAGTTCATGAACTCTTTCCTGTTGGAACATAAATCATTACTACTGCCATTCCTTTTCTCATCAAAGGCTATATGGCCACCTTATGCTCTATGCTCCAGGAATAAAATGATACTACGAAACCTATGGCAGTGCAAACAAAAACACACAGCACAGCATGTTTTCTTGAAGAGTTGGACATGTTCTCCTTCATTCCCCCTGCTCTATCACGTTTTCAGACCCCCTCATTTGCCATCTGGCTCCTGTTTCAATCTCCCATGTCTTTCACTTGGCTTGTGGCCTGCTTTGTTTCACCCCTCCCACCCTACTGAGCACAAACAGGATCTTGCAGTAAACTTTCAAAACCACACTGATCATAGAATGAGGCAAAATAATTTTACAAGTTTTAAGACCAATGGGGAACATTGTGATCGCTCACCTTGACCTTCTCTGTAATGCAGACCAAAGAACCCAACCCAGCAATTTCTAGATCAAGCCTGTAACTTCATTTGGACCAGCAATGTGTCATTAGGAAGGATACTTTAAAAGACCTACTGGATCTGTGTGGTCACATACTTCAGTTCTGGCAGTCCTAGTAACCACAGAAAATGACAGCAGAGATGCTCAGGTTTATTCTGATGCTTACCATTAGCAACTACTTGGATTATCAAAATGAACCATTTAACAGCACCTGGATAGAAAGAACTCTGATGGTCCTAGAAGGGAACTTTGTCAGGGAGCACACAGAGAAGCAACATCTTGTGAGTTGGGGGAATATATCAAATGTACAGGAGGCAGAAGAGCTTAACTGAGGGATATTCTTAATCTAAGGCCTCTGCTCTTAACCTGTTTAGTAAGGCTGTTTTGATTCTTACTTCATTGTTCTTTCTCTCCTTTGCTATAAGATAAAGTTTTGTACGGTCAGGCTGACCATGATACACAGCTCTTACTCTTCATTGTGCTACTTCTTTCAAACTTTAAGCACGTTCTTCTACTAAACAGATCCTTATTAACAACCATTTCAGAGATGCTCCATTTCCCTGCTGGTGTCTGACTGCATCACAGTCCAGAGTGGTTAGAACTACCTAGATTTGTGGGCACCAGCAATGTAGCACAGAGGACTTAATCAGAGGAAAAAAGGCATCAGTTGTTTTTTATCTTGAACATGAGAGTCCTGGTTCTTGATGGAAAATAACCACCCTATATATCAAAAAGAATGGATTTCAAGAATTTAACTGAACATCTCACTTGCAAGAAACATCAGGTGGAAATTTGCATATGGGACATTAACTGAAAGGTAATGTTCTCTCTGCCATACTGAAATGTTATAAGTGCCTGTGTGAAATAATCTGTTAAGTTTCAAATAAGAGATTTAAGACACTGAAATATGCCTCCAACACACTTGCCTAAGCTGTCAAAAGTTGCAGACACCCACACA
Source organism: Rhabdornis inornatus (assembly GCA_013397075.1). NCBI lineage: Eukaryota > Metazoa > Chordata > Aves > Passeriformes > Rhabdornithidae > Rhabdornis > Rhabdornis inornatus. The sequence continues at coordinate 1,426,476 of VWZS01004141.1, read as the reverse complement.
TTTTAAATATGTAATTTATATGGCATACAAAGAACACTTCACTTTTAAAAGTGGTTAGCTTCAAAACCTACTACCAAAGTTGTCTGTATTTATGCATGTGCTTTGAAACACATACAAGTAAAAATTTCTATTTACATGTAAAAAATGTTTCTTCAGTAACTTCAGAAAGCAAGTACCTGGAAGTATCCTAAAAGGTCATTAGTCTTTTGCTTACATGGTTTGCAGCCTTCCACTCTTCACTTCCTTTACACTGTGACTGTTATTATTACATGAAGTAGAGATGTTGCTGGAGCAAGGTCAGTGCCAAAGGCAGATTGTGTCCCTTTCTTTCACCAGTTGCAACAGAGAAGGGCAGTGCTCATAAGCAACATTCCATGTGCTCTCTTTGAGCACATGGAAATTACTGCTTTGGCTGAATTGCCTGACCATAGTGACCCAGATATGTGCCATATTTACAAGGGACCGGATGTGTCCTGCGAACAGCCCATCCCAGAGATAAAGCTGTGGCTTAAGAGCTAAAGCGAGACAACAGAGTAACAATGAGTGTTTTGGGCAGCCAAAGCCTCAAGCCGGGACTCAGAGAAAAGAAGAAATCTACACTGACAAAGCACTGGCTGCCTAGCCAGCAGCAGCTGAAATAGCCTGCTCTGGTATGATGGTGAAGGGGCAATCACAAGTTAGCAGCTCTGTTCTGGTGTGAAAGTCTCTAACAGACACAGACACACAGGTCCTGAGAGGGTTTCTCCTAGCTCAGCCCTCTCACAGCTCCACACTGTGAGGTCTACAACTCAACATGCTTTTGCTTATACTAACCCTTAGCCTAGCTAACATCAGCTGTCAGGTGCTTCCTGAGACACTTAGGTTTGGCCTGTTTGTCAACAGTTTAGGCACTGCACTAATTCTGTGGTTCTGAGTGATATCTTAAAGCCCTGTCAAACTAGGATGAGACACTTTGTCCTCCTTCAGTATGCCCATTACAGCAATGCACTTTGAGTGGTGGAAAGTTGTCTCCGCATCAGGAGAGGAACCCACCACCCCAAGGAACCAAGAGCTACTGAGTCCTGTGTCTCATAGCAACCCCTTTATCTCATTCTCTAGATGCACACAAAGCTATGCAGTGCTTTGCTAAGCTCACAGTAAGATGCAACAACCTTACATTGGCTGTACATACCTATCATGGTATGTATACACGTGCTTTGAACAAATGTCAGTCATCCATCATATCTAACCTCCCCACCTATGAACAACTGCCTAGAGAATCAGCCAGCACAATTTCAGTATCTCCACACTGTTCCGGTCATGGTGGAAAAAAAAGCATGTAAAGAAGCAAACATTTTGAGAAATAGCATGGTTCACTTGACCACTAAGGCAGTAACAACACTCATAAACCACCACCACTCAAACCACCACCACTAGCAACTGCAAAGGAGCTGGTGTTGAAATACCTGCTGTACTTCAGCACTCTACTGTAAAGAGGGAGACGAAGTCTTCGGGAGTCTGTCCTAACAGCACCACCTTCTGGTGACTGCACTAAAAAAAACCCCAACCAAATCTCTTGCAAATCAGTTTGTAAACAATGCCCAGTAATCAGGTCACACTGTAATCCCTCCTCCTCTCCATTCTCCACCCTCCAATTCCAAGGATGCCCTTCCGATTCAGAGTACATCTCTCACCCCCCCAAACTGCAATGATCCTTACTGACACGTGTTTGCCATCACCTGACACCTACGCTCCAGAATCTTGGCACAGGCTTGAGATGAAGCACTGCAGCAGTTCCAAACCACTGCTCTGGCACAGCAGTACTGAAGACAGAATTAGTTACTGCTTTTGTCTGTCTCACTGTTCATTATAACACAAGCCAGTTTTGTCTTACAATCAAACAATGACAGAATGAGTTACTGCTGCTTCCTCATTATCATAGCTGCTTCAAGCATCAGACAAGAGTAAAACCTAACTTTACATGCAGGAAGATACATTACACCACTTTAGCACAGTTTAAAATATTCCACTATAGTCCTCTGCACACATGTGAAAATTCAAATGTTACTGAATGCTGCACAGAAATTATGAAAAGGAAATAGGCTCCACTAAAGCATGGACACCAGCAGCTACTGAGCTTTCATGGAGCACAGCCAGCAGAATGAAAAGTTCAAAGAGCAAGAGCTCGTGAGTACTGAGAGGTAAACACAGATAATTGACAGAGATATGTGACTTTGTATGTAGTACCATATCAGTCAGCTAATGTACACACTTTTATTGTTTCCATTCCCATTGCAAAATGAGACTGGCAGGGACAACTCTCTGGCACAGAGGAATCATCAGCCATCATCAGCATCCATTTGGAAAGTGGACAAGCTTAGCTACTCTTCAAAGCTTTACCGCACCAGCTGCTTCTGAAGAAAGTCTGTGAGGAACTGTTGTGTAAGGCAGATCTTCCCAATAGTTAGGTTCTACACTTAAGAGAGACAGAGTTACAGCCTATGAAATTACCCTACACAGGTAGGAAAAAATAGATTATGTAAAACAAGCACACACATAAAACAAAACAAAACAAAACAACTGTGGCAACCTTGTTCCAACCAACATGACGTGCAGGCAAGGAGACATTCACAGCATTGGGGCACAGCTGTAGTTACTGGAGAAAAAGTTCAATTCCTACATTTGGTTCATAAACAATGCTGTGTAGAATGTAAAATCCCACTTCAGAAATCAGAAAGGCAAGGACTGCTATTAACCCTCTGCTAATTAACTGTGTCTGTATTTCCAGCTGCTGCAGATCCTGTCAGTGTGGCACCTGGAAGTTTGGAAAGAGGAAGCTGGTGTAATGAACATATGCTAGATGAACGCTTAGATATCATTGAAGAGGTAAAAGAGGGATTCTGCTGGCTCCTGAACCTTACCAGACCTCTGCCTATCCTTTCTACCAAAGAAAAAGGATCTTTCTAGACAGTGCCCCTTCTTGACTTTATTCTAGTCAAGGTTGGACTACTTTTTTCAGATGTCATAATTTTCATAAAGCCATTATCACCAGAAATATATAATCTTGATGAATTCAAAAAACTGTTTTAGCAATTTATTATATATCAGCCTTTTCTAGAATATTTATAACTGTGCCTTTAACCTAAAAATCTCAGAATCTGTGTTTGTAAAGTTTCATATTGGCTTATAGATGTGAGTTCTGCAGGTGACTCCAAGACTGGTAGAGGAGTTTCTGCTCACCTCTAGTGACACTTAAGAGCTAAATGAGCTCTTATAATGGGATTCTAGGAAAGCTGCAAAGTTTGATATTTTTTTCCCCTGCTGTCTTAAGCACTCACAAGATACCTGCTAACTATTTTCGGCTGGGTAGTTCTCAAACTCCATGCTCTGGTTCTAAAATGGCAACATTACCTCTCTTCTGCTCAAGTCCCAGCCCTCTTCTTTCCACCCCATCAGCTCCTCTCATCATCCATGGAGATTCTTATATTGGATATAATTGCATTTCTCTCAGAAATGAGAAAGAATTAAAAACAAACTAATGCAAAGTTCCAAGAAGTCAAATTCCTCTTTATACAGGGGTGCTGTAATACAACTCTTGCTAAACCAAGTGCTAATATTTGGTGCCACTAGGGGCCAGAAGAACACAAGAAATGTTTAAACCTGCAATGCGCCATATAGACTAAATTAGCTGTTGGCACTATAGGACATGAGGTTTGCATTTCCGCAAGCATATCTGGTGCAATTCCTTCCACTTGACTCTTTGACTACCTCCTTTCTCCATTTGTCTCCCTTGTTTCCATTAGAAGGTAATAGAAACAGTGGAGCACCTAGAATCAGAAGTCAAATCACTCCTCAACATCATCAGTGAGACAACATTGAATATCCCCACTGTTCCAGGAACTCCACTTATAGACATTTTTGATGGTGAGTATCTGCTCAGGTATAACCTAAGCTGAAAAAAAGGGTTACATGTGTTATTATTAAATATGCCATATTTTCTCACTCAAGATGTGAACTAATTCCTTCATTCAGCTCAGGGTAGCTAAGGCCTCAGAACTGGGGGCCTTAGGACCTCAGTTCTGGGTCCAGTTTGGAACATCAGATTTCAACAACCACTAAAGAGAGGGCTGGGAGAAAAGGAAGCAACTCACCTTAGAAAGGCGGAACAGACGAAGTTATCTCAAGATCCCTTTCAGATTTAAGATCCTGTGATTCTTCGGCCTCATGTGTGACAAAATAAGGAAGGGCAACAAGATTTTTTTAAAATTGGAGCTATCGCCACTTTGATATACTAAATCCAAGTTTGATGTGTAAGCCCCTCACACAAAACATGCTTCTAGATAAACATTTTGAAAAAAATTAAACCATAACAGAAATTAGTTGGATGAGACCATCTATTCTACTCCTTTTCTTAAAATGCTCTATGCTCTTCATTATTTGCTTAAATATCAATAGTGCATTTAACAAGGTGAGACACTCTTGGTGGAAAATAAACCACTTGTGGCCAGATACAAGCATCCACAGACGTATTTATGAAGTCAGTTTTGTCAGTGCTGGGCTGTTCATTTAAGGCAGCTGTACCTGGGCACACTACAGTGCAATTACATGATGGAAGTTGGCTTGAAGCAGACAGCAGTAGAGTTTATGCTGATTCTTGGTTCTTGCAGTTGGCTGTATGGATCTGATCACCACGACTGATAATGTCCTCACCAGCTTTGTTTCCATTGAAGTTTACAGTTTTCTGTGAGGGGCAGTTAACAGGTTAACAATTAAGTTACTCCCCTGCAATGGAAGGGGTATTCTAGTAAAGTTGCAGTGAATTTAAAGTGGAAATCAGCACATTTGCAGCAAACCTATAGCAAGCACTGCTCAGATGAATCTTGCAACAACTGCCAAATTGCTCAAGAATTACCGACTGGACCTTCCTTTTATGATTTTGTGAATCAAAGTGACAGTTCCCCACTTTAGAGTAGCAATATTCATGTTTTAAATGAGATTTATCCACAAAGATTGATCCTGATCTCATAACCAAAAATAATTACATCAACTCTTCTCTCTACAGATACCAGCTGAGCACTCTGAAGACAGCTGAATGTAACAGTGTGGTTGTCTTAAACAGTTGCACTTCTGATCATTTAATAAGCTTGTGTTTCCAAAATTTGTGCAGGCTGAACAATCCTCAGCTGTAGTTTGTCTTCCGTGTTGCTGTGCTTCATAATAAAAAGGTACTTGCTTTCAGACCCTGTTTCAAACTTTGCATTCTAAATCTTTCAGGAGCTTTGCTTTATCAAAACTGCCTTTCAAATGCAGCATTGTCAGTAAGAAAAGAAGATCAGCTGGTGCTCAGGACTAAAGCACAGCTAACAAACCTCCCTTAATTCAAAAGCTTCCTCCTTCCCTTCTTGGCAAAGAAGTGAAATCCTGCCATTTGTTTCAGCTGACAAAGACAGACTTCCAGCTGCAAATTCCTCTCAAGACATGCTCAGATTGTCTGACAGAAATTAATCTGCCTTTGGACCCAGGACACACTGCTGCCATTGACCAAAATGGGAGTCCTGTCAGCAAGTCCCAGTCAGAATCCATCATTTGGGCACACGGCTACCATATTCTGTAATCTTTACGTCCCCCTCCCCTGCCATGGTGACAAATGCAATCCAGAATTAAATCCAGGTCATTGCCTGTTTCTTTCGAGACAAACAGCAATACAACTTCTAGAAAAAGGACCTGCCTGACCCTTACACAACAGAGGGAGCACACTGACGTGTGAAGTAAGGGGAGTTTGTACCTTCTTGATTAATGAGCAGTCTGTTTTCACTGACCTAGTTAGAAAACCTTTCCCCCGTTTTGTACATTTTACCTTTATGTGTTTTTATTTTGAGAACAACAGGCAGAAAAGATGTCATCCATGCCAGCAGGGAATAAAAATTCAGAGCTCCAAGAGTAAGAAATTACAACATGCAAAATGAAAACACTGAGCAGTAACTACAGATTACATGTATCATGTACAGACAATTGCCCATCAACAGCACACAACTCCCAAACACTTACCAAAACAACAATTTCTGAATAATCTGTGGAAGAGAACTTCTATGGAAAAACTAAGTTACATAAACTGAATCATCACTCATATACATCAATATGAACAACAAAAGGCACAGTCTGCAAAGACTTAGACAGCTTTAATTTCATAATCTCTTCTTACATACATATATTTAAGGCACAATCCAAAACCTTTAAACATTAATGACAGAATCTTTACTCTGTCAACATTACTACTGCCTTGGGACAGTCTGCCTTAGCAAGAATGAAATGTGGAACACATCCTCCTTGAAAAGAATCAAGGTAAAAAAAAACAGAACTAGACAAAACTTCTTTAAAACAAGTCTTAACTAGACACAAAACCTCGAGGCTGCTATCTCCAAATATAAGGAAGTGGGCTAGCCCGAAACCAACTCTGCATACAATAGATATAAAACCTGCATTAAAATGGCACTCAATGTTTATACAAAAGAACACCTTAAATCATACAACTGTGATTTTTGTTTCATAAAATAAACAGTATTTCAGCATGATATAAGCAGAAAAGAAATAATGACCTGTCATCCATGGATTGCTGAGGGTGTTATACAGAATCCTGAGTAGATGGCACATAAGCTTGGTATTTTGGGGGGGGTTTGGCATTTATTACCTACTACTTTTGAACTGAAGATATATGCACTATTATAGTTTGAAATGGAATTGCTTTAGAAGAAACAGGTAATTACATATTTACTTATGGAGAAAAAAAGATTCTCTGCAGCAAGTACGTGAAAATAGCAGGTTTTTTACGAAAAGCTCAATGCTCCATTTAGTCATTTCCACCACACAACTTGAGCAGGATTTTCCGGTAGTCTCCTGAAGTATCACCCTGAAAATGAACCCAGAAAAAGAAAAATTGAAGAACAACTAAAAGAGATGAAGCCACAGCTGAAAAACTAAGAACTTTCCTTCCAGGGACATTTTTGGCTCTACTTTTACAGAAATAAGCAGCAGAGTTTACATATACCTGACTGTGGACATGCACACTTCATATTTTCTGAAGCAGAGTTTTGACCAAGTTCAGTCCATTAAATAGATATGGCTGTTCTGCTTCTGAATGGTAAATTATAATGCCAGATCAAAAGAGGAATGGGAGGAAGAAGCAGTACTGAGCTTTTCCACCAATGTCTCACTCTTTTTTACTCATACATTGGTGGTTACAGGGCATGCAACTACTGTAGAAGAAACATTTGGCACATGCTGACCTCCAGAAAGTCTACAGGATTCTTTCCAAAGACCACCAATTACAGACCCTCAGTGTCCACAGCAGAAGGAATAAACAGGGGCTTAACAGGTTTGGCACCCTCATTACAAGCTAAATTAAAGTGACACCACTCACTCTCCTTCAGCTCTTATTACCCTGCCATGGGCCATCCTCTTTGCTGTTGCTACAGCTCTTAATAGCAGTAGGAGAGTGGATCAACTGCTAAAGAATCTGAGGTTTAGTCTATTTGCAAAATCTTGTGCTTTCAAGAGAAAGAGGAGGCAATCCTTTAGATTTTTAGAAGATTTATATTCTTCCAACACACAAAGGAAGAAGAGCACCGCTGTTACTCAACTGGAGGACTGAGTGGCTCCCACAAGATCACATAAGGAGATTGGGATAGAGGGGTCTCAGAAACCCCTTTGGACCAATTTCCCTTTTCTTCCTTGGCTGTTAGCTTCCTCCCCATCTCTAGTTCACCTAGCCCCCAAGCATACCCAGGTGCTCTCAATCCTCCGGCCCTCAGCCCCCATGCTCCCGGAAAATGCAGCAATCCAACACAGCCAGCTACACACAGTGCAGGTAACAGCTGTTCAGCTCAAGAGCAGTGTTTTGCCAGCACAAGGCTGTCATGGCAGGGAAGGTAAGGTGTCCAAGTCTTACAGTGATATCTGAGTAGAGGGATTTGCCATACATCCTCTTGTACTCTGCACGTATGTCCAGCAGATCAACCTCGCTGCGTGACACCATGATCCGGATCAGTGTCCTGTCCTTTGTTCCCGCTCCCTGAAACAAAGAAAGCAGCAACATAATGTATTGAAAATTGTATGATACAGCACTAGTAAAAAAATTAAATGCCTATTTACTACCATAACACCATTGACTTAATAAGCTTGAACAGAATTTGGCCTACCATTTACCGTAAGTTTAATAGATTAAACTTAGTGGTAAGACACAAATTTCTCTGCACAAGAACAGCTCGAAAAAAAGAGGGGGACTGACAGAGGTATAGAGGGGTCAAGAAAATTTGGTGAGCTAAATGGCTTAGTTATTTATGTCTGCTAGAATTCCCTACTTTAAAAGTATCGATTTCAATGAGTTTTAAGCATATTTGTATTTCACCAAGTGAAGATTTTTGTTTTATGTATGGTTGTATTCATCACTCAGTTAAGTTGGATCAACTTTGCTAGATTTTTCCAGCCTTTCATAATAATGACTGCATCCTGTTAGTCATCTGCCCACTGAAAAATGTAATCCCTTCAGCTGCACAGTTCCTTCCCAAGAGCTGTACAAGGGGCTTAGAAAAAACCCACACTGTAAGTTTATGTAACTTGTCACAGACACCTACCTTCATTGCTTTATGTAATCTCTCTGCAAAAAAAGCTGGAGTGTTCTTGAGACACTTAACTGCAAAAAGGAACAGAGGAACAGTATTACAGAAATCAGGCATTCCTCCTTATCAGAACTCAGTCATTTTTTGAGTTTATCCAACACAGTCACATGCCTGAATTTTACATAAACATACACTTGATACAATGCAGCTTCCACTCTTTCCATTAGTCACTGAAATTATTTTTAATCCAAACAGTAGCTGCAATGCAGTTAAAGAACCTACACGGCATGGCTCGAAGCAAACACTTCTGTCACTAGAAACCATCCAGTGTGAAGCAGCCATAATGAACCTTTGAATTCTAATGATCAGATTCTTGTTTATGAAGGGAAAAGAAAGGATGAGGAGGGGGCAGAAGACTTGAAGGAACACATAGGCAGTGGTGCTCCTGGCTCCTTAATTCTAAATTTTTAGGCCATGCACCTGCAAGGTGTGACAAATTCAAGTGCTGCCCTAGTACAAATTAGGAAACCACCTATGATAGCAGAAAATCTTAGGTGGTTCCTTCTCCTTAAGGGTGAATCATCACTACCCTTATTTTAAAGTTTTATTTTAGCCACAAAGTTCAGCAGGACTCCTGAAAAATTTTTAACATGCTCATTTAGTAATGACTGGATGATGTATTTAATTAGCACAGTTCATTAGATATCTGAAAGAGCAAAATCTAAGTCAAATTACTGTCATGTTAATCAGGATAATGAAAGAATCCTCCATCACTAATCAGAATTAAAATCTATATATTGATGCAATGTTGCTTACAAGTAAACAATCATGCAAACTGTGGCAAACTATAGAGGAAACAGACCACAATTGACATTTAATAGCACAGTAAGGTATCAAAATCAATCACAGAATCAACACATAACTAAAGGTGTAAACCCAGATATGTTTTTCATAGCAACACACATTCTGTATAGGAAGAAGTACTTTTCTCAGTAGGAAAATGTAGATGAGAGATAAGCAGTTCACCACACAACGGTCAATGATATGTACAATACTATTCAAAAATGAATGACAAAATGAAATGCACGTTTCTGTCTCACTGTACTTAGCTAACACAACACACTTGCATTCTAAGATGTTTAAAGATGTTAAGTTACCAGTTGTACAATCCAGAAAGCTTTAAAGAAAGCAAAATTAAATATTTTCAATTAGAAACCTCTTTTTTCCTGCAAATAAGGTTCACAGAACAAATGATGTTAATATCATTTACTGATATAGATATATATGTATATATACATAAATAAAAAACCCCCACAGAATCTATTTAATAAAGGGAGTTATTCAGTGAATATTAGTGACAAGCCATGCTCAAAAGGCTATTGACTTGTTTGCCAGCTACAAGTCTCAGTTTTGAATCTGGATCTACATGGAGACCTGTCAAGTTACTAGGAAATTCCATGAAGTCAAATGGCTTCTAAACTCTGAGCAGTTTCTTTACCAAGGCAATCTTTTCCTACAGACAGAAATCTCTTTTCCCTAAGCTTGGTTTTCTAACAACAGTTTTTGAGGTGACAAAGTTTGAATCCTGGAAAAGGTCTGCAAATGAGTCAGAGAATGAGCTAGATCCAGTTTGGGTCATTAAAAGATCAGTACAATGACAGCATGGCCAAGCAGAATAAGAACAGCAGTTAGGTAGCTCACACATGCACAAGACAGGAGTGAAAAAATGAGGCTTTTAAAATTTATTTTCATTTTGCCAAGATTTTGTTACAAACTTCAGTGAAAAAAATCTGTTGTGGTTGAACCAAATATCCTCTCCTATCTCATTTCCAAGTGATGCAAAGTTCATTTTTCCTATTTTGGTAGGAGTTTTGGGGTTTTGTGTATGTGGTTGTTTGAGGAGGTTTTTTTGGTTACACCAATACCATATTCAAAACCAAAGAACAACACTTTTAAAGCAGGAGCTCTAGATACCACAGTATATTTACAGTAATAAACAGAAAAAGAAACTGAGATGTAAGGACAAAAGACAAGAAAGTGGTTCACAGTTCTATCTATAATAAAGCATTTTAAATAAAACTACTGCACAGCAACTTGAGGCCTTGTCCCAGCCTCATGGAAACAAATGACTGCTTCTGAAGAGAAAACAGTAGACCTGAGATGAGAGTTTTCACTCCTCAGAAGTACTGGGGACAATTGAAAACAAAGATTTAATAAAATTGTAGCCACAGGAAATGTGGAAAAACAACACATTTACAATCAAATCTAACTTTTCTTTCTACTAAATAGAGGCAGAGGTAACTAATTAGAGGGTTAATGCTTGTATTTTGCTGGATTTCCAAAATTGTCCCAAATACTCCATTCTCACTGACTCAGCAGTTGGTACAAGTTCACTTCCTAAAACAGTGTCAATTATAATTAATCATTCGCCCCATTTTAACATGTGAAATTTAAATTCTGCCTGAAATAAAAAAACTTCATTTGTCATTTTGAGGTGAATTAAGTGCCCCACTTTACTAATCACAAACAACTTCACAGAAAGCTTAACATAAAAAGCAGAAAACCAGAATTACTACTAATAAGAACACCCTTAGCTGAAGTTACAGGTGCCAGCTGTAGCAGAATAGCAGGAATGAACTTCCAAGGTGGCACGTACCTACTGCCAGCATGCCCTTCTCCAGGTCTCCAGACATTTCACGACATATGCTGCTTTCAATGTCCCGGTTACACATCCTCTGGTACTCGCTGAAGACTGTTAATGGAAAAGAGAGATTTCAACTCTGCAACAAGAGGGGGCACTGGGATGTGCCCAATGGTTTCATTTCAATGGCACTTCTCAGCTGGATACTACAGTGAACTCACACTAGTTTGAACATCTCAAGGATTAATACTTTGTTACCAACCATTTACATGTTATCATGCTCTTTCTAGCTTGCCGAGATCTGTCATTTCCATTTAAAGGGTTAGACCAAGAAAGCATGGCAAGTTTTTTAGGAAAGCTTTGGGTCTCAATAAAATTAAGAAAATATTAAGGTTCTCATACACACCCCTTTCCTCCATACAGGCGCCTCTCATGCCAGCAGCACATTGTAAAAGTTCTATGTAGTTACTAAAACATTTCCACCACAGACAGATGTAGCACCTCACATTTTCAAGTAAAATGAAGGATTGCAAGTGTCTTGCACACACAAGTATGCAAGACTGAAACAATTCTCGTTTTTAAATTCTTTAATCAGAGGATCATTTGAACAAGTATGACCTCTACCTGCTCTGATATTTAAGAAAGGTGACTCTTCCTTTTCCTCAGCAGAACTCACCCTGATTTAAATTGGTATCTTGTTGGGCTCATTTTACAGATGGAGGAAAGTCAGGCACAGAGCAACCTGTACATTTTTACACACAACAGAATCAAGTTACTGTTTACGTAGGACAGTTACCTGCTCTAAGATGGGCCCTGCTTCTTGCACACAGAATGGCATTAAATTTGGATTCATCAGTTCCTAGACGGTTCTCTCCAGCTGCATACAATTCCTGAGCACAGAAGGGAATTCACACTTCATTACTCAGAAAAGTAGTCAGGCTTAACAGCTGAGTTACAGATTTGCTTCCTAGCAGCCTCTCCTCCTTTTATACTTATTTCTTAGCCTATGCACTACTGCAAAATAGGAGCAAGCAATAAATAGCAACTAGTTCTAGCGTTCCAGTAATATGCTACACTTGCAGTCTTCCTAGCTTACTGATGCATAAGTGCTCAAACACAAGAACTCCAGATTACTAAAGGAGGGAACATTGTTTAAGAAGTACCTGAAAATTATTCTTCCTAGTGGTCCTTACATCTAGCTTTCCTTCTATAATTGTAGGTGTGTTCTGGGACGTTTTTGTATTTTGGCTAAGGCACACTATGCAGAAAGCTAACGACATTACTATTTAAATGATACTAGCATGGCACAATACTAGTACAAAACAATCCAGGGTTTTCCCTTTGCTATGTCGTGAAATAGAACATACAGAAAAAGAAATGGGGCAAGCATCACCAAATCCAAGTGCCTTATTTGCTGCAAAACTACAGACTTCCTTAAAAAACACGCAAAGGCTAATGCAGGTGTTGAATAGTTTAAATTTAATCCACACACATATCACCTCAAATCTCTTTGGACAATTTCTTTAGTAAGCAGCACAATCCAACACTTCGAAAAGCCAAAAACCTGACTGAATGAGAGGTAAAATATTCTATGGACTATTCCCAAGAGCTTCATCTCTGTATTGCACCTACATAGCTCTAATACTCTGTTGCAGCTTTTCATATGCCTTCCATCCACTCAAACATAAACACTGCATCAGAAGAAGTCAGAAGGTATCCAAAACTAGCAGTAAGCAGAATCCACACAGTCAAATTTCAGAAAATTGAGTTGACTATAATTAGAAATGATGAAGCATTTCTACTGACCTGTACATCTCTTTGGACAACAGACATGTCAACATTTGTACTTTCATCTCTGTTTCCCTGAAAGAATAGAAGATCCAAAAGTGTTACCGAGGGCTTTGATGGGGTACTTTTTTCTTAAATTAAAAAAAAACAAAAACCAAAACCAAACCAAATCCACACCACCTACAAACACACAACAAATTGCAAAATGCCAGCAGGCAAGTACCTGAGCAAGTGAAATTAAAAGCCTCTGAAAGTGTCCAGACGTGTCACTTTTTATTGCTTCCTCCAGAGTCTTCTTATATTCTGGAAAAGAGGCGGTCATGAATCCTCATACAACCCTGCTCATTTCCTAAATTCTTACTATAAGTCAGTGATTAAGTAAGAAAAGGAAGAAAAATTTCATGCAACAGATCTAACCTGCTTTATAGACCCTGCTGAGTTCCTGAATATGCTCATTACTGCGGGAAGCTAAGATTTCAATGAGACAATTTTCATCTGTGCCAACGCCCTAAAACAAGCAAAGGAGAAACATTTCAGATTCTTGATTTCTACAACCTAGCGCAAAAGAAATGTAACAAAATTATACAGGAAAAAATTCAGAATATAACCTTGTATAGGAAGTCAAAGCAAGTCATCCCAAGTAAGTCCAAACTTTTAAATAGCAACCAAATATTTCATCAGCTCAACTATTTCCTCTATCTTATAAATTTGTATCTCCTACACAAACCTTTATAGCTTCCTTGATTTCATAAGCATCAAACATGACAGGTGTCTTCATCATTGCCAAGATTGTTCTCTCAAAGTTACCTGATAGCTCAGACTTGAGATCCTTGATCAAATCCTAATGAGAAGGTAAAACAAGGAAAAAAATGTGTAAAGATCAAACTTGACAATTGCAAGCACCAAAAACACACATTTTACTAAGAATTCTTTATGCATAAGCACCAGTAATATACGTTCAAAGTAAAGCTATTCCATTTAACACTAAAACCAGCATAAATGGAATGTCTACATTGAGGTCATTAAGGTCCAATTAAATAGACTGCACAGACCAAAGAGCCAAAGTAACCATCTAGCATAGAAACTGCTTTACATGTTTCATCTGCAACACTGCATGAAGAAGTCAACTGTGCGTAGAAAAGCAGAACTCTGAACTGGCTATGATGGAAGAACCATCTTCCCCTAAGGCACCTCCCAATCTTTTCTCCTAGCACTAAGTCTTCTGACTGCCACTGAAGGGATATAGGCTCTTATTTCTTCTTCCTCCTGTTCTCACAATGTACTTACCTTTCCATAAGCTGTTTTGAAGGACAGGATTATCTGCTGCCGTTGCTTGTTTGAACGACTTCCAAGACAATCAATGATCGCCTGCTCATCGGTTCCTGTACATGCACAGAGACACCACAGAAGGAGCATCACCTCATGTGAGATTCTGCTTTCTGTCTCTATTTCATCTTGTTCTAAACCCAGCAGAAGGACATGAATGCCTTGAATTCATCTACAGTATCTACTCTCGTGTACAAGCACAGAACTTCGAGCTCACAAACACAGTAAGAATACAAAGAAAACCTAAACCAAACTCATTATATTGTTTATGCCTACATGAACTGCCAGTAATACTTCTAATAACCAAGGACAATCACATGTGAACTATCCCAGTCAGTACACACATAGCAATAGAAAAAGATCAGTGCTGAATGGAGATGCAACTCTACTTTTAACTGAACTGTAAATCCTCAGACTGCTCACCGAATCCTTTCATAGCCTTCCTTAAGACTTCTGCATCCTTCAGAGGGTCAAAACCCGGTGCATCAGTGATCGTACCTCGCTTTCCGTGCTAAAATGAGATCAACAGTGTTAAATAGTAGTAGTGGTGTTAACAGTATATTAGTGTTAACTAGTGAAACACTGTGGTTTACTACTTAGGAAAGATGATCACTATTATCAGTCTTCTTCTTGTGAGAAAAATAATAGAGAAAACTCAAACCAGCCCTGCCTTAAGAAATTTGTTAATTTCTAGACACAAATTACAAGAAAATGCAAGATCAAGGTTTGCTGACATTAAATCTGCTTTCCAATTAATTAAGGTTTGATGACACTTTATATATAACTGGCAGTACTTGCTAAAATTAGGAAAGGCAAAATTAATTAAGTTGAATTAATGTAAAATCTTTTTTCTTTGATACTATGGTAAAACAATTCATTTCAAGACATATGAGCCTATACTGCTTGCATTTGAAAAGGTTCGATCTCTCTATTCACTTAAACTTCCTTTCATAACTTTCTTTTCAATTTTATGATTGGTTTACACTAATACACACAAAGAAAATGTAGAGGAACATACATACAGTCACACCTCAAAAGAAAAGCAGTGAATGCTCTTACTGTTACAGGAGTGACTGCAGGCCCTGTACTTCCTGAGTAAGAGGGCATAGATGGGTTCACAGCTGGACCTGCTGGATAATTTGGCATGGGCTGCTGCCCTGGGTGAGTTGCTGGAAATCCTGGATAGTTCACAGGCTGCTGACCAGGCGGTGGTGTGGGCTGGCCTGGCACAGGGCCACCCCCATACCCAGGGTAAGGTGGCATTCCGGATGGTGGATTTCCTCCAGGCGGAGCGTACCCTCCGTACGAGGGCTGCTGTCCTGGCGGCGGCTGCCCAAAGCCACCTGGAGGAGCCGGTGGATAACCCCCAGGTGTGGAAGGATACATGCTTGGTGGTATATTTGCCCCTCCAAAGGTCCCTGCCAGGTTGGATGCCTGCAATGACAGGAATAAAGCAGGAAAGAGTACAAACACCTGAGTTTCAGTAACTTGTTTAATACAATACAACCTCCCTCCCCACCAACACAGATAGATAGCTCTTTATCTGCAAAAGATAGCACACAGAATGGAAAAATCTGCCTAAAACTTTACACAAAACAATCCCTTCTTTGCCCATGTGTGATCACAAGGGTGCATGGACTTTAAGCAACCTGTGGCTGTTTTATGATGTGTTAGTAGTTTACAACTAGCAGGACTACATTTGGAAAGACTTCTGCAGAAACTGAAATGAAGATATTCCACTACACATCAAAATCTTACTACTGAAACTCCTCTTCTAGAGAGAAACCAGAAGTGACATTTAATGATTGCAGCATTGTCAGAAACTAGTTGCTGCGGATATTGCCTCCTGCACCCTAGATAGTTTGTTGCTCAGTTTGCCTGCTGGCTGCCAAATCACTTCATTTTATCACTGCCTCAGAAAGACATCTATAATGCAAATATCTTCCTACAAACTGCATTCATTATTCAGCATAACAGACTCCTGAAGACTGAAGTTGTCAGAAGTGTCACTCACTTCTGCTCTGTGAAAAAAATCGCATTGGAAACATCTACATTTTCTTCAGGTCAATGTAAAAGGTTTTTACTTCCATCTGTTAAACATCAGTGTTTGTAAGAGACTGTTGATCCCATATTCTTTTCAAGGATGAACCATTACATTACACAGCCTTTTTCCTTACTCTGACTGGTCAAAATCCAGGCAACAGGCAAAATCCAGACTGTGCTTGCCCATGTGAATGTATTAACAGTGGATATTCTGTGTTAATAGTTCCCTATTCCTCTACACAGCAAATGCCAAGTTATATTAGTTTTATGTCCATGACTTTTGAAGTTAGACTGTTAACAACATTTAACTAGTGCTCTGTTTTCCTAAAACAAGAAACAGCTTGCAGTAATCATTTTCTTCAATAGGCAATATTGAATGCTCAACACCTAAACAGATTAGACATACAAGCACAGAATTCAAGTGATCAACCTCTCAGTGACAATGTCAGAAACACAACTTTGCCCTTAAGGACATTACAGTGAAACACACTAAATGCAAGCAAACTCACCATTCCAGCCATGTGGCTGGGATTGAATTGGTTGGCATAGCCAGCCACATTTTCCAGACCAATTGGAGGTGGATTTGAAGGTGGTGGATAGGCAGCACCACCCCAAGGACTGCTACCTGAAATCAAACACAGATGTGCTGAAACAAGGAACTATGCCTTTTCAAAGTTCTTACTACTTAAATTTCTAATGTAATGTATTTTCAACACTAACAGGAAAATCAACTGAAGAGGTCCAAGGTAGCAGTGCAATTATTATAAAAAGAGAAGTCTCACTGGGTATTTCTAGTCATGTTAGTTATCAATGAATCTGTAAGTTTTCACTTAAAACAACTCTAAACCTCTTTGAAGGTTAGCACTCTAGACTGTTAACACCTTATTTTGACTTGAGAACACCTAAAGTACAAAGCTGTCTGGGTATTCCAGTAGGAAGATATTATTAATTCCCCTTACTTTGCTAATTTGAGAGGTGTCCATATAGCACAACAGTACATTTACAGACACCAAAGTCATAAAACTTGTCTGAACACAGCAGTATGGTCTAACTTAAGACAGAATGCTGAGAAATAGGCTTTATCCTCCTAGCTAGTTGGCCTTCTCACTGTACACCACTTCCCCCTCCTGAGCTAGCCTGCCTAACTCCACACTTCACATACCTGCATGACTCCAGTCTTTTCTTTCTACCTTTCAACAACACTAGCAATTGTAAAGTTCAGCTTGATAACCAAGCAGTGGTCGAGTATTTAATAAGCTTTATGTTATTATAATTGCTACCCTTTTTAACAGCCCTCTCCCTTCTGTATGCAACCTCCTGCCTAGGAATAGTGAATTAAGGTTAATTCCCAATTTGTTTGGGGGCTATGATTTTAAGCTGTATGAATGACTTCTCCCCATAGTCATTTGTCTCACCACCCACCTTGAAGACTCAGTATGGACTGGACACTGATCCTTGTCATTTATTGGATTTGGTCAAGTTAAGACCATCTCATAATGCTGTGTGCTTTATTCGAGATGAATGAAACTGGACCTTACCATATGAGCACATGGTAGAACACACATATTAGACAATCAGAATCCCCAGCCCAGATAAAGCAGGATTTAACAAGCGAGTACGGAAAGCTTTGGGTAGTCAAGTAAACCCTCCACAGTCTTGCTCTTCATCCCTCCCATGTTTCCCCTCCAGACAGGACTGCATTTAATGTTTACTTCATCTGAACAACTTACCTGGGGCAGGTGGTGGATATCCACCCGCTGGGGGATAACCCGGGTAACTCATCACAAAGATCTGGAAAGTAGGTGTGATACAGTTATTTTCTGTAATGCTTCATTCATCACACCACATAACACTAAGAAGCAACATCTATGCAGTAGCCAGTTACCAAAATTTAGACAGAATCTGCACACTTTGTCCCAGCTTTTCCCTTAGAAATCTCTTCCTGTTTCCGTCTGCTGGACTAATAAACAGATAGCTGAGCAGTTGCAGAGTCATCCCTCACACTATTTTTCTTATTTGTTGCAGTTGCTACTTACTGCTTGCTCTATTACATTGTTAGGGATGTATTACTTAAACTTGCTTCCTTAACTGTGCCATTAAAACCTCCACAAGTTTCCAGCCTATACAGAATTGTCTTATCAATGAAGAGTAGAAAATCATCTTACAAAGAAGCTACGTCTGCAAGTGAGTAACTTCAAGAAGTTGTTAGAAGGAACCTAAATGCAAACATCTGCAGAAGTGCAAGGTCAGAGTAAGAAGGAGAAGGGATACACCTTCATGCTTACAGCACTGCCATAAAATATGAAGTGTTTACTGACAGGATAAGATCACTAGGACAAATTTGGTCTCTCAAAATGGATAGTGCCTCTGTCAGCACAGAAGTGCACAAAGTCATTAGCTGTCCAAAATAGAAGCGGAGGTCAAAAAGGAAGAACAGCTAAATGAAGGACAAAATGAAAACTAGCTTCCAGAATACAAAGGCCTTATTTTAAACAGAACAATTACCAGAAAGAATGGTAAAAGTAACTATGAAGAAAATATCCATAATGAGTGTTAACTTCTTGAAGGTTATTTTTAATGACAAGTCCCAGTCTATTTTCAGAACTGCTGTGTAAATTATCCCTTTCTCTTTCTTTTCCCCCTCTTTCCCCTAAAGCACTGTCTTTTGCATCTGGCATGTTTTGCTGTGTTTTGAGTTTCAGCTGTGGAATTTTGTTTTGGATTTGGTTGGCGGGGGTGCTGTTCTTGTGAGATTGTTTTCATTCTGCATGATCACATTAACTTCCCTTTCGGATTTGCATTGCACAGCAACACTGAAATGGAGAAACCTTTTTTTGTGGTTTTGTTTTTTAATAAGGAAATACAATTAGGAAATATGCAATTTACTTGGAAATTGTTAGGACTTCATGCTGCACATACTCATTTAGATTTAAAGAGAGAGAAATGAACTAACAGAAACTGCAATGAACAGAGCACACCAAAAGTTATAACCCTACCTAACTTCTGTTCTAGTACGTAGCATCTAACAATCAATGAATAAGTGAATGCAGCTTCTCAGCATTAGAAAAGCAATGCCTGCTGTTACCCACGCAAAGACTGACTCCAAAGTCATGAGGCCGAGAAACAAAAGGCAGAACGTGTATTCTCCCTCTGCTGCTGGAAAAACGAGCAGGCAGCTTCATCCCTCCGGGCACCTGGCCACACAATTGCCAGAGGGAGGTGCCGGGCCCCAGGCCCACGATGCCACCTC
Organism: Rhabdornis inornatus; assembly: GCA_013397075.1. NCBI lineage: Eukaryota > Metazoa > Chordata > Aves > Passeriformes > Rhabdornithidae > Rhabdornis > Rhabdornis inornatus. Next base: position 1,406,834 of record VWZS01004141.1, on the reverse strand, counting down.
CAGGCAGGTACCCCAGCATGGAAGTGCAGAGAGGCCAGCAGAAAAAAGTAACATTAAAAAAACTCAACAGAAGGCAGCCTGGCACACTTCAGAGCCTCTCTAATTCAGAAATGGGCTTTACGTAATAAAGCACAGAAAAAAAGTAAGAACAATTATTACCATGTCATTCAAAAAACAACCACAGAACCCCCACAAGCTAGATTCTTAGCAAGTATAACATCAATGTGTACATTTTTATATACAAATTATTACAACACTGAAATTAGTGTTATTTCTTCAGGTACAACCATAATTATATTTTTAGTTCTTTTTTAGCTTTACATGTAAATACAGTAAAGACAGGGTACTGAAAAAAAATCGTAAGATGCCTTTTCAATAAAGTTTTAGGTACAAATTTAAGGCAAGAAATTTTTTTTCTTGGGGTAGAGGGTGAGAAGCAATGGGATAGGTTTTGTTTTTCTTAGCAAGGCTGTTTGATTGCTTTTAATCCCATACAGAACGCTCATTTCAAATTGGAAAAAAACCCAACATCAGAAGAGCCCTTTGGCAATGAAATCTGAGGTTGAGAAAAAACAGCCAACTTCAGCAAGCTGAAAAAAATGTTAGTTTCTATATAAAAATGTTCCACTTGCTTCTTTTGAACACTGTATTTATCTAGGACTTTTCCAAAGGGAAATTTTCCCAGACTGGTTTGATTCCAGGCAAACTAGATCTGCAAACACACCAACTTCTCATGTTGAGAAATTTCCCTGATCACCACCTTTTCTGCAGTTCATCTGAGCCTCTGTTGGCCAGTACTCTAACTTTAGAAATATAAATACAGAAAGTTACCTTTCCCAACCATTCCCTCAACCCAGCCTTCATTTCATCTTCTAATCTCATCATCCACACTTTCTCCTGCTACATTCACAATATTTTACTAAAATTGTTTGTGATGAGCAGCACTTGCCTGCTGATAACAAAGGGGTGACACAGGTGAGGGAACAGAAGATGTGGAAACCCACCCTTCTATACAAATATTGCGTGGGAGGATACAGGAACAGCAAGGTCTCTGTTTGCTCAGTCATAAAAAATGTAGTGCACAACACAAGGGAAAAATCCAAACAACCAAACCACACATGGAAAGAGGGAGTGCCTTGAAGAAAATAAAGAACAACTACTGTCAAGATCCTCTCCCCATTCCCAGTATTCAATCCCAGAGGTCCACCTCAGAGCTGTAAATAAAGACCTGAGGTTTTACTCCCACCGTGAACATTGCTATCATGCTTCACTCTGCAAGCTACAAACTGTTCAGGCTCTCGAGCATTTTCCTGCTGATTGGCAAAGCTAAGAGGGAACAGACATGCTCATAAAAGATTAAATCTGTGACAGACTTTCAACAGGAATCTTGAAAACATTCTTCTGTAAGATACAGCACAAAAGGAAAGGACTACTACTCAAGACATTTATAACAAAAATACAAATTCTGTAATGATGGCAGAAATAAAGAAGAAGACTTCAAGGCTGCCAGAAAACTTCTGTTTCAAGGTACAATAGCAATAAGCTCAGCCACTGCATTCACACCCATTCCTGGAATTTATTTAGTGGCTGCTGTTCAGGCTCCAGCTATGCCATGGTACAACAATTTGAGGACAAAAAAGGATTAAAAATCTTGACTTTTATTTGTTCAAAATTATTTGTTCAATTATGCCCTTTTCACAGGGAACACTGAGTAAAGTTAAACCCTTGGCCTTGACTGCTCCACAAGGTTAATTACCAGGATATAGTAGACAAAGCAGCCTGAAGCTATAAATTACAGTACCTGCTCTGAGACTGATCCCAGATTGTGAAACCAGCAGAACAGAATTTATCACCTTACAACATGCTGTCGTTTTTCATCAGATATGAGCTGAGGCATCCACCACTGTGCTTTTCCAAGACAAGGACAAACCACAGTCAGCACTGAACCAGCAAACTGCTATTTTACCAGCATGAGAAAGATTTATCTCTGGTTCATGCACTGCAGCATACAGGTTGTTCTCTGCTGTATCAGTTGTAGTATTTTTCATCCTGACAGATAAAAAGTCCTGCAATTCTGTTTCTTCATTAAGTCTTCTGTGTATGTATGTGACTCCTGTCTAGCCTTCCTTTCACTACGAAAAAAACTAATTTAGTAGAATGGGTTTATCTTCCAACAGGGCTGAGGTCATGCTACCCAAAACTCAGGAAACCTCTTCTAGACAGATCTTATCACTCATTATTCACCTTCACAAACTTTTATTGGACTTCATCCAATAACGTATATTTAAAGAATACTAACACATCATCCACTTCCTACCTCAAAAAGCTTCCTTAACAAATAACCCAATCCAACTCACAGCTCTGAATAGATGGTGGAACAGAAACAAACTCAAATATGAGTTTTTTTTAAACACTTCCCATTTGAATTGCTTGCTAGTATTACGACTCAGGATCTCTGCCAGTTTTGATGATCCTTCTAGTTCAATATAATACATTTTTTATTACATAAAATAATCTAGCCCTTTTTGACCTCCCGGGGCAAGGAGGGGCATGGGGGAAGAGCATCAGAAAGGTAGCACTTGCAAGCTTCACTCAAAATAAAATAGAACTGAAAAGAGATGCCATGTCCAACAAAGAAAACCTGAATGGGGACACACCCATTGCCACAACAATTGTAAGCCACAACCGGGTTGTAAAAATATTACTAAGAACATTCCTGTAACCCTTCCAGTGACAGAAGCCCTACGTATTTACTCAGGGCTTCAAAGTCCAAAGAACTTATTTGAGCTGCATGGACTTTCAAGATTTATGTGCAGCAAAAACCTGAGTTAATTCCAAGAGGCCAGTTTCATTTTGGATCCCTACTCTGCCCTAATGCAAGTGCTTCCTTTTGTAGCACTTTCTTCAATACTCTCTTTCAAATACATAAAATACACAGTAAAAACATTTATGACAATACAGACAGACACCTTCCAAACAACAAAACAAGCAAGAAAAAAAAACCAAATTAAGGTTATGAGATGTTTGAAGAAGTAATGGAATGAGGTTGTTCTATTTCAAACTCATAACTTGTCACAGAAAATCATTTGTTGCAAAAAAAAAAAACCTATAAATAGTCTGAACTATGTTCTATTAGTCAGTCTCAACTGACTAATGCCTCAGAGATTTACTCCTCTATTTTAAGTTCCACCACAAAAGAATAAATTTTTACACCACTAGTGCAAGTCAGAATATGTAAATACCAATCACTCCATGAACTACAGCAATAGCGCAGTATTCAGTACTCTAAAATAGTAACTAAAAAATATCAGCTTGTTCATTTCACACCAGCAGTGTTTAATTAGTTGCTGTGCCCAAGCCTGAAGCGCAGAGCCAGGGAGTGGCCCCGCTGCAACGGCAGAGGCAACAGGAGCAAAAGGACGACAGAAGGTTCCCATCAGGTCTGCAGCTGCTGGGGCTGAACAGGAGGCCAGACTGACACCAGGCTGTTCAAGTGACATCTCCCAAAGTCAGGCAGGCACACTGCAGCAGCTGCATGTGACCTTAGCTAAACTCCTCATGGACATACCCTACACTGTGAATAAACCTCTCTGCTGGCAGCCTGGGGACTCCCCACATGAACAAGAGGCATTTTTCCCTAACAGTGATGACTTTCACACTTTCTGCACAGGGAAGGCTTACACATTCAGCTGTCCAGCAACACTGGCATGGTTACTACCCCTCAGTGAGCAAATGGACAAACCTTCATTCATTCCAGGCTATAAGGAATTACTCATTTTCAGCAGATTAATTCTTTTCAGGAACACAATTACTCAAAAACCAACTTAAGAGCAGTAAAACAGAGAGACAGGCATTTCAAAGCAAACATAAACAAGGAATGTGAAAAGAAAGCAAGACCATAGCCTTCAAATCTAGTCTGTACTTGAGATCATAAAGCTTTAGTCCTTAAAGCTTACTACTGAAAAGTATTTCCCCCCCTAAATCTTAACATTTTTAAGATGCATTTATTCTCCTAGCTAATAGAAAACCAAGTATTTTTAAAACATTGCCAAGCATAGCCAACAATCAGTTATTTTGACTATAGGTAAGTACACTGTTTACTGAATAAGTGCAAATTCCCAAGCTTAAAGTTGTTATCTCTAGCAATAATGAAAGGGATATTCACCATGTCTGCTTCAGACAACTTAAGCACCTAATTCTGAGCAACTCACTAAGCCAAAGTTCAAAATCAGATATACTTTTCTAGCCAAGCCAGAGGTCTTTGGGGTGTAGGAATTACTTATAGCAAGTATCACTTTGCATACATGTTGACTACATGGCTATAGTAAAATTTAACACAAACAAGAGACCTTCAGAAGCATCAAAACTCATCTGGATCTTTAATATGGGACTGATGTATTTTACAGTTCTTAAGCCCACCAAAAGTTAGGATCCAAAAGCCTGAATTGGAAGCCCACCTCTCCTACTGGCAAACACTTTCCCAATGCCCTCAAAAAAAAGTGCCTCACCACCCACACTTTGCAGTAAAAGAAAAAAAAACAAAACAAAAACAATCAAAACAAGAATTCCAGAAGACTTTTAACCTTCCCTTACCAAGTAAGACAGCATATTCTCTCCTAGACAGCAAATAAGGGAAAAAAGGAGGCAACATCTGGGAAGAACTTGTTTCCCTTTCTCCGGAGATCTTAGACAAGAACATTGCTCCTGACCAGACCGCACAGTGAGACTGCACTGTACAGGGAGCAGCCAGGTAGTGGAGTTGTGTGGGGCTGTGCTAGTTTTATCCAGCTGCCACAGTCTAACGACTGGCACTGGTCCATACCCACCATCTGTGACAGCTGAACAGTATGGGTACAACCGCATACATACAAACAAAAAATGAGCTGCCAAGCAAGAATCACACAAGAAATGTGATAGAATTGTCTCTTAGAAGGACACTATTGAGTCTCAACTCTGACCCACAACTGATTCCAGGTTTACCCCATTCAGGATCTAACTTCTCATCAAGATTCTCTAGAGAGTACTGATAAAATATGGAACAAACACAGAGCAACAACGGAAGCAATACACAGTAAATACCTACTGCTATTCTTAGGTTTGCTTATCCACTTTACATTCTTCCCAGCTTGGGGAACTGCCTGAAGGAAATTCAGCATTTATATCAACCACACCCACTTTCAAATAAACTGGCAAAAGTAAAGGGACAACTCAAGTTTCAAATAGGTGAAAGTGCTGCCCACTGAGGGGTAAACATGCAGCCTTTTTCTTTCCTTTTTTAAAAAAAGTCTTTTGCTACATTCAAGAGAAACTCAAAACAAAACACACCGCATACAGCTGACAAGTCCCTGTCCTTATTTCCAACAGTTAACATAAAACACTTTAAAAATATATCCAATAAGAAGCACAGTTCAAGCTAGTAAACATAAATGTATGAAATACACAAAAGAAATCACATTGGTGCCATTACTCAGTTGAATATTTAATGTAAGGGAAGTCTCCAACCAAGCAATTTGAAGCTGACAGAGACATTTCTACAAACGATTACATAGAGGCTTGGCTAAAAATAAATGAAATTTTCAGTTTGTTCAAAAGCCCAACTATTTCTGTAGCTGCAATTAAACCATCTGCTATTTTCAATTATGTCACTGCTTTAACTAGAGCTTCTATTTTTTTGTATATATATACATATATATATATATATATATATATACTCACACTGCTATCACAGAACTAGAATTAGGTCAGCTCTATCTTGGCTCTAATTAAGGCAGTGCTATTGAACAGACCTTATGGAAGCTCCATCTTCCAAAATTTGCTAGAGGTCTAGCATCTCCTGTAATCTTCAAATCAGACAGACTTCTTGGCTTGATGTTTTATAGCAGATCAGGTTATGTATTTTAAGTTATCTAACACTATGTCCTTATAATTCTGACTACGTAAATATCCCCGTGAAATAGCTCCATCCCACTGCTGCTTTTGTTACATCTTTTAGTGATTTTTGACATTTCATGGAGTTTTCAGTCTAACAGTTCAAAATTTCTGGGGACTACAAATAATAAGCTAAAGAAGTGACAAACCATATGAATGAATGTGATGGCTACTCCAGAAATTTTAAGTACAGACAGACATTTTGAGCCCTGACCTTATACTAAGCAAATTACTATCATTATTACAGGCAAACATGTAAGCAATGCTCAGTTCTAGTTATCTGCTGCATCAGTGGGAGGAGAGTGGTCCACATGACTCTTAGAGCAACTCAAAATACAGGAAATTACAGAAATAGCCAAGCTATGGGGAAAGCATTCATACACTCAGGCTTTTCAGCAACCATACACTTGCACTGGTTTTGTATTGTTTCTGACGTTACCATGGGTGTTCCAGTAAAGCACTGACTCACTCCACAGAAAATAACTGTATGCTGGGGGAGGTATCAGGGAATGAACCTCCCACCTCCGATAGCAGCTGGGCTTTCCGGTGCATAACCCTCATAATCAGCTCCTTCATCAGAACACACTGCACCAGCACTTTTCCTTTCCCTCGCCAGTCTGTTTTCTCTCCACACCTTCGGCCCCAGTGCCATCTGTCGCCGTCCTAGGCTGAGATCCTTCCGTGCTTCTGCCACTCCCCTCACAACGTTATCTCCACACGGTTCCTCCTTAACAGGAAGAAGCTTCCAGGAACTACTATAAATATATTTTAAAAGAAAAATATATTCCGCAGAAGTACTCCCTTACTGCCCAGAAACAGAATGGGGACAAGAAGGAACTGCTTTTCTGAATATGGAGATGTTTGTGCTGTTTTCTGTCACACATCTAGCTACAGCATTACAAAAGTTTGAAGAGTTTTGGTTTTAAGACAACTAAAGTGACTTGAAGACACTTAAACACACTTAAGTGTCTTAAAGACATTGGAAGTACATGTGGTATAGGAAAAGGTAAAGTATACTACGAGTAGTTTAGAAAAAGGGGCCTTCAGGGGAAAAAAAAAAAAAAGGTACTGCGTAATGGCCAGCCTACCATCTTAGGCTGCTTTCTCCTGACAACTGTACACATCAACATTATCAAACTACGGACACAGGCAAAGGGTCGAACTGCAACTACAACAGCAAAACATGCCCTTTCCTCCGAAACCCCATTTCCCCAGGAAACAGGCGGTGCTTCCTCCCAGCCGCGGAGCTGCTGCAAGCCCTTACCTCCCCTCCGCCAGCCCTTGAGCTGTCACCCCGCGGTGTTCCGGCTCCTGCCGCCCCAGGGTCCCAGCCCCGCCCTGCCGCACCGGGCGGCCCTGGCCCCGANGCCTACCGCGAGTCCTCCGCAGCCGCCCCTGCCGCCGCCCGTCCCAGGTGCTCGCTGGCGCTGCAGGGCGGGGCCGGGGAGCGGCAGGAGGAGGAGCCGCTGCGGCCCCGGCTCACTCCGCCCGCCCCGCCGCGGCCTCGGTGTGAAGGAGGGCTGGGGCCAGGCGGTGCGGAACTGGTGGTGGGCGGCTGGGGGACAGCTCACACTGGTCCCTGGGACAGCCGGCACCGGCCCCCGGGGGGGACAGCCCGCACCGGCCTGCGCCGGCCGCGGGTGGAAACCGCACAACAGGTTTGACCAAGAGGCGGCTTCAGCAAGAGGCCCGTTTTATAAAAAACAAAACACTCAGTAAAAAGGGTAATTGAACCCGTCAGATGAGCAGCCTGGGCATTCACCAAGAGCACAGCATCGCCTGCGGGACCGGGTGACATGGACACGGCAAAACCAGATCCAGAAGCTACGGTTCCAGTCAATGTTGTAAGCGTTCTGCGCAACATCGGGTTTAAACCCGAAACCAGCCCTGACCGTTCTCACCAGGAGATTTCAGAAAACGTGCTTGCCAGACAAGGTGGTACAGAAACCCCCATTTAATATATAACGTACTCTTCCTTAAGTAAAATTCCACAAAAAATGAAGAGGAAGGAGATTGTTTGTGTTGTACTTAACTAGTACAAGCAGTAATAGCTAAAGGCTTCAATAAACATCTTTTTTTCTTTTTTCCTACATGCATTCTTTAAAGATGAGTGAAGTTGCTCACATGGAAGCATTTAGAGGGACAAACCAGGATAATAAAAACGAAAAATAAAAAAGGGCTAGCATTTTCCAATTAAATTTCTTTTGCCAAGACACTAATCAAAATAGCAAACACAGCATTATCTATCTGAATCACAGCATTATACAGCTTGGGTGGGGAATGAACTTGATTTTGCAGCTGGGAATTTTGTCAACAGGGTCCAGAACCTCCTTTCCAACACTTGCTTTTGTAATATGTATGCTTTGTAACAGGCAATTTCATTTAGAATGAAACTAATTTGGATAGATGTGTTCACACTTCTTAAAGCATCCTGTTCAACCAGCAACAGCTTTCAGTGGAGTGCCTGGGCTTTTTCTCCGCCATACAGCTTTCACATACCACAATGGCCAATCATTGAAATACAACAGCTGTGATTCAACTAAAGAAAAGAAATTGCCATTTTCTCTCTCTCCCTCATCAAAATTTTAATTGGCACCACAGAGGCCAAGGCTGTGCTCATGGGAAACAGCTACATTTAAAGTAGTCTAAGCCAGGTGAAGAGGTATATTTGAATATAAGAACAGCTGTGGTGGTTTAACCCCAGCCAGCAGCCAAGCCCCACACAGCCTCTCTTACTCTCTGACCAGCAAGATGAGGGGGAGAATTAAAAAGGTAAGAGCCAGAAAATGTGTGGGTTGGGATAAAGACAATCTAATAGGAAAAGCAAAAGCCATACAAACAGGCAAAGAAATACAAGGAATTAATTCTCCAATTCTCATGGACAGGCAGGTATTCAGTCGTGTCCAGGAGGACAAGATTCCATCACACTAACAGTTACTTGGAAAGATGAATGCCCTCTCTCCAAATGTCCTTCCTGCTTTCATATACTGAGCACAATGTCATGTGGTCTGGAACATCCCCTGAGGTCAAGTGGGGTCAGCTGTGTCCCTGCCTAACTTTTTGTACACCCCCAGTCTCCTCACTGGTGGGGTTAGAAGCAGAAATGCCTTGGCTCTGTGCAAGCTCTGCTTAGCAATAACAAAAACATCTCTGTATTATCACCATTGTCTTCAGCACAGTTCCAAAACATAGCCCCCACTAGCCACTGTGAAGAAGATAAACTGCATCTCAGTCAAAACCAGCGCATTATCTTATTGTGGTTTAGCACAAATTATAAATTTATACCCAGATTATCTTAAACTTCACTGATAAAGACATTTCCCATTAATAGGCAAAGCTAACCACCAACACAAGTTCTGATGCAGAGTGTAGCCTGATGTTCACTATACAGGCAGATGGAGAAATGAAGGTGTGCCCAGAGTAGCTCAGGTGGAAAGAAGGCCAGGGATCTTTGTCCTCTGAGTCTGCTGGTATTGCTTCTCTTGGGAGTTAAACTCCTCTCACCTGTGTCTGCCAAAAGGGGCCACATTAGCTCTAACAAAAGAGTTCTGTTAACCACAGGAGTAACTTTGACTGAAACAGGTTAGGAGCCATTCAGAGGAGCTGCTAATCCCGTCAGATGAGGACATAGCGACTTTTACAAAGCATTATTTCTTCTTCCAGCANCGACAAAAACAAACAAAACAAACAAACACCCCAAACAAACAAAAAACCAAAACAAAAAAAACCCCACACCTCATATTTCTATAACTTTAGAGCTACTATTTTTTCATTTAGAAAAGCCCTTTGATGCCCCTCAATGCCTAGGCTGGAGGGGTTGTATGAGGAAGCTTGTACTGGTATTCATTCCAGACCAGGTTGTGCTCACTTTGAAGCCAATTGCAATCTTCCATGGGTTTAACCAAGGTCTAGATTTGGCTGACTTCTATGAATCCCTCTATTTATGCAGGCTCAGTGACTGGAAGTCTCACACCTTTGATGCTGCATTCATAAACAGAAAACTGGACTAGCTATGGCAGCATATGGAATATTATTCTGACAAAGAAATCATTCTATGGAAACCTCACTACCTGCCATTTTGAGACAGCTGGGGACTGAGACATTTGCTTAACATATTTTATTTCTAAAAATTTTTCCACAGGAATGATAACTTCTGAGCCCATGCTTTTTGGGACCTTTGGCTGGACTAAAACCCTCTTCTTGCAAAAACTGCTATGGACAGCACATGTACTTGTCACCATCCACTTAAAGTTCCAGGAAGTCTCCCAGCAAGTTTTAATATCTTTTTATTTCTCAGCCTCTTGAGTTTTAATATTTAAGCTGGTATTTAAACAGGACAGAACCCCAAAGCACCACATGCTGTGCAATTGAACAGAGGTTTACTTTTACTCATATAAAAAACTCTCACTCTGTATTGGCATTTCAAACAAAATTCATACGGACAGTGATGCCACAGTCAGAAGTGAAGCAGAAATGAGGCCTAGAATCCTTGGTGTTGGGATAGGTGAGAGTTTGCCTGTCATCTCAAGCACAGTCATACTGCTTTCTGACATTGTGCCGATACTGACCCAGTACCAATTGAAACAGAGAAGCCTTTGTGGGAGAGCCCACAAAAATCACAGGAGTGTTTCCTGCAAGCACTGCATTTTCCTAATAAGGTCACTTATTAGCTTAAGGTCACTTATTAGGTACCATAAGCTTGGAAGTGACCCTTCCAAGCTTATGAGCTCCAGCCTTGTAGTTTTCCAAGTGGATTTGTGCCATTATAACCCACAGACCAGAACTGAGTGGTGGAAACTAGTAGAACAAAACATCCACACTCTGATTTCACAGGTACTGTCTTCTTAATTTTTCCATATTAGTTTTACAGCATTTCATTTCTGTCACTAAAACATGCCATTGTTGAAAACTCAAAAAGAAAAAAACTTGAGTTCTTACACAGTAAAAGCAAGCAGAAAATACTAAAGAAAACATAGAATAAAATCTGCAAGTCTTTCAGACAGTCTAGGAAGCTTGCGTATCAGTCAGTGTGAAGTACATTTTTGGGAGTTCTAGCCTGGAACCCAAATGGTCCAGGTCACCCCAGAGGTTTCCTGCATGAATTTGATTAGGTTCAGATCTCTGAAAATACAGATACATACAGCCTACATTCATTTTGAGCCCTAAGGAACCAATATACATCATGTGTGAACTCACTCTCTTATGAAAAAGGATGTTCTTTCGCAGTCACACTGGGTTCAGTTCACTTTTTTACCGGCCTATTAGTTGATGGAGATTTTAGAAAGACATTTGCCTGAATCCTTTCACTCTGCTTTAGTCACAAAAGACATTGATCTTCCCTCCTTGCTTTTTTACTGCTCCTGAGCATTCTGTAGATTTTATACTTACCTTTTTTTTTTTATGCACATGGTTTCTAACTCCATTAACTTGCAACTCTTCTATGCACTTGTTTTCCTTCTTCACAACTGGGCCTTCAGTTAAACCAGATCCCTGCAAGACAGTATCATGTATTTGGATTTGCCTCTCCTGCTTGTTCCGCCACAGGTTCTTTGTATATGCCAGTGTATTAGACTTGAAGATAACAAGCATTTGATGGTAACAGCATTATCCTCAATCTGTAGTACACTCCTGAGAAAATGTTACTGTTTAAAATCCATTGCTTGGAGGCAGGCTTAGCTGGAATGACTTCTGCACTCCAGCTTCATTTCCCCAGTGCATTTGTGTTGCAATAGGAGACTACAGTGTTTAATGTCTGCACTGCCACTAGTCTGGAATAAAGGTAATACAGCCCGAGGCTTGACTTGCTGTATGCTGTATGTATGAAGAAGGCAACACTACAGCCATTTCATAACTGGGCCAGAACTTGTGATGGACTGTGCAAACTATGTTATCAAAGGCTATCTGCCTTGGACCTAGGTAGGTCTCTAGCATCAAATATTTTTTGTGAAATAATTTTCTTGCATGTGTCTTGCATTTTCTCCCAAACCATTATGCTGTGAGCTTTGATTTGTGAGGCTGTCTGTCTGAACATCTTCCATTGTTATAAAGGCATTCAAATTAATTTAAGAGTGAATTGGAGTGTTGAGTGTGCATTTATATGTAAACCATTACCCTTCACATGCAGCAGAATATAGCCTTGAAATAAACATTTTCATCAAGGAGAAACAGATGGAAGTGCTTTAGTTTCCATTTTGTATTAACAGAAACTTCTCATTAAACTCTTGAACTGTCACAATTGGATAACTCTGTGTTTTCCTGCTTGATGGGCATAGCCTGGCTGACTTTGGTTGGCTGACACTTTGTGGATCATATTTTCTACCATTTGTTTAGATTTCCTACTTTGCATTCTGTATTGTGTAAACCTGAATTCTGAACTCCAATCAACCTTTAATTCTAAGTAACAGAGTTAGCCGACAGGAAAAGGAACTCACAGAAACAGACTGAACTGGCCCTGGCACACACACACTTCACCTACACACGCAGAGGTTAAGCTCCCAGTATGGGGAAATAGATTAATACCTGCTAGTATTTTTAAGTACTGCTGAATACAATTCAGTTGGTTGACTGGGAACCCCATCTGAAGGCATTCTGGATGAGTCATTTATTCCTATGTGTCAGCTGTGGCAATTTGTAATGCCATTCTGAACTGATTGCTTCATTATTGTAAATGACGTTCCAGCCTCACAAAGTTTCTGGGTGGAACTTAATATGATGTAAACACAAATACCTACCTACCTACCTACCTACCTACCTACCTACCTACCTACCTAATTTTCTCCTCCAGGAAGTAGAAAGCAAAGCAACTCGGGGGTTAAGCAGTATCAAAGAGTTTTCAAGCTATTAAGAGAAGTCATTACTGTAGGGTTAACCAAAAAGTTTTATTAAAGAGTGATTTAATGATGATGATTAAACAGTTACTAAACAATGACAACAAGGTGGTCAAACACACTACTACTTAACACACTTCTAATAATTAGCTAGCTTGTGTAGAGTATGCTTTAGATTTAACATAAAATGTCACCTTGCTGTATGTTCCAGATGCCAGGCAAGGCATCTCCTGACCTTGAGGAGTGGCCTTGGAAGGCACTCCTGCTCAAGGGGAGATCACCACTGAGCAGCCACTGCCATGCAGGAGAGCTCAGGCTCTAGGGATGCAGATATCTGTAGTGTAAAGTGATTGGTTTGTAGTCAAGCTCCTCTCTGGTGGCAGCCATAGAAGTTTTAGATGTGTCTGGTCTCAGTTCAGGCTGGTCTTGTTAACTCCCAGTAAGACCCGAATTCTTTAGGTGAAGAGATACAGCTTAGCATAATTTCTCGAGGTTTGCACAGCAAGGCTGGTTTCAGCCAAGCTTATTTGTTGGTGATGCCAACAAATGGTGTGCCACTGACTCAGAGCAGGTGTGCCTATTACACCGTAAAATTTGTGAAAGGATTTGGGAAAGAAATACCTCAATTTTTCTATTCCCTCACCTCTGATGTAACTGTTCATACTTCTGTCTCACAGCAACACTTCTGCTGTATTCCTAATAGAAAAAGATGGGGTTTGGAGTCACAAAGCTCCATTTAGCCTTGATTCTGGCTTTGACGTCTTTTAGCTCCTCCCACCAGGTCATGAACCCACAGCCTTTTACCTTTACTGTCCTATTCACTAGAATTGAACCCTCTCCTGTATCTTCTGTTCTGTTCTCCTCACCTTTAAATCCTATGTCAGAATATACCATATTGAACTATTCTTCTTTTCCTTCATCTTTTATATGCCCCTCTTTCATATTTGTGTGGTAATTCTGTGAAGAAAGGAGTGCCTATAGCTTATATGTGTATTAAATACATCAAAATAGTCATGGAGCTGAAAATACAACTACTCAGTAAACATCAAGATCTGGGTAATTTTAGCTCACTATAGGCCTAGTATGTGACTTTAGCCTGTTCATTCTTCAAATTCCCTTCCCTAACACTGGAAATAAATACCATTAATCAATCGTCAGTGTGATGACAAAAACCAAGAGGACTACATAAAGATAAATATCCTACATGTACAACACTTCCTTGTAACTATTAGTCAGAATTGAATAAAAATAAAAAAATTCTCAAGACAAAAAACACAGTTCAAACTGTAGTTAAAAGTGTAGCTTTTCACAGGTTCTGATCATTAATGCCTGTAGGGGTCATCAGTGCACAGAAAGCTCTGAGGGGCTTCTTGACCTCGCTGATGATATGGGTCACCACCTCCTCAAACCATGCCTCCAGCTGCAGCAGCGTCCTGCTGTAGCAAAATAGTTCTTTGGGACATAACTCTTGGAACATAATGAACCAAGTCTCATATAGAGAATAATCTTCCCATGATTCAGCCCTGACTCACCAGGAGCTTTTCCACATTTAAGGAAAACCATGTCATTCAAGCCATCTTTAGCACAGATGACCTTTTAAGCAAGATTGCTCCAAATATTTTGCAACTATTAAGAAAAGCAAGCACTGAAAGATTGCCTTTCATAGGTGTCCCAGCCCAGCCTTGCTTGCAGGTAAGCACTGTAACCACAGAGTAGGGATCAGATCCTGACAGAGCTGGACAACATGGAAACTGAACAGAGTCACATTTGTGTTCTTGGCATTGACAGCAGCAAGGCAGCATTTGTGTGAAAGGAAGAGGGTAAATTCAGATCTGAGTAAGCGTTTTTCCAACAGGTATTGCCTGTACAGCTGATATTTTGAATCACATCCTTCTTTGCTTGCTTTCCAATTGCAGGGAGCGAGAGTCTCCTGGTGGTGTGGGAGTGCACAGCGGTGCAGCCTCGGGTGTGGCACAGGTGCCCCTGCACCCCTACAGGCTCCATGCCCTGCAGCTCTGCAAAACACAGCTCACCAGCCATGGTCATCCACCCTTGCCAAGGAATTCTCCTCTTCTCTTCTTTCTCTTCTCTTCTCTTCTCTTCTCTTCTCTTCTCTTCTCTTCTCTTCTCTTCTCTTCTCTTCTCTTCTCTTCTCTTCTCTTCTCTTCTCTTCTCTTCTCTTCTCTTCTCTTCTCTTCTCTTCTCTTCTCTTCTCTTTCCAGCTCACTCAGTCCTAGGTGATTACAGTTGTCCTCAAATGCTTTTTTGTTTGCTTTTGTTTTTTTTTTGTTTTGTACCCCTTATCCTTATTTTGAACCCTGCAAACTGCCTTTGATTGAAGCTTTAAGGAAGGGAGCCTTATTGCTTCCCGAACTCGACTTTCATTTTCATATTTAGAAGCAATAAAAAAAAAAAAAAAGAATGTTGTTTTCTATGAAGCAGCTGCCATCAGCAAAGGCTATTATCTGAGCTGGCTCAAAGCACAAAGAAATGACAGCTCAGTGCTAACATTTAAGATTTAGAATTTCAGTCTATTTTAATACATTCCATGATGAGTCAGAGCCCTCTCCTAGAAATATGGAAAGGCATTTTTTCTTTTCTTAAAATAGTTGTGCTATTTCATCTCAGAAATACTTAACACACATAAATATGAGCCACTGATATTCCTGCTTCTTCAATTTTAGTTTGCTTATACAGCAGAGAATGCAAAAATGTGTTGAGAGAAAAGATTATACAATGATTCTCAGATGTAACTAGACCAGAATTATGCAAGTGTCTGAGTTTACAGTTCAGCTGCAGATTGTGGCTAGTTAGTTTTATTTGTTTGTTCAAGCACAACATCATTAGTCAAATTGCTGAGATTTCACAAAATTCAAGTATCCCGGGAAGATACATGCACACAATAATTCTCATTTATCTCTCAGTTACCCATAGATTTGCCAACAGAGGGAGTCCTCTTACTGCCTACCAAAGCTTTGTCGAAGTGCCAGTGTCCCTGCTGAGCAGCTATCATCACACTAATAGCAAGGATGAAAAAGGTTTGCAAAACAGAGTCACCTCAGGGTATTTAGCAATTCAAAACATGGGGTAATATCAGACATGAAATCACTAGAAGTGCACTGGAGGATTCAAGTGGCCGTTTGTGTTATTACGGCAATTATATCTACGGGCAGAGCTATGAAATATCTATGAGAGTAATTATTCTTAAATACATTGAGAAGAATTATGCCAGATAAACATATAGTTCCCCTATGCCTGCAAATCAATGTTTAACTGTAAAACTCCTTTGAGTTCTTTCCTGTTGTTGTAGTCATAGTTTGTCAAACAGCAACTATTCAGGCTGTGGTTTGGAGGAAATAAAATTATTTTTAAAAAAACAAACACAAAAATACCAAACCAAACAAAAAAAAAAAAAAAACCAAAAAAACCCCAAGACTTTCTTCTACATTGTGATTTCCTTAAAGGATCATATAATTTTAATCCCAACCGAACAAACTTGTATACAGTAAGACCTTCAGAACTTCATTTGCTTTTTCATTACAGAATAAACCAAACTTTCTTGCGAACTATGAAAACATTATCTTAGTATTTTATAGCCACTGTTTGGATCATTGTGGTTTCTGCTGCTTACTCCTTTCTTGAAGTGGCCAGTTCCCTTATGACTTGATAAAAGGATTTCAACAGCTGATCTGATAATGACACTAATCATGCTCCAGATTAGCTTGGACACAGCATTTCAGCATTTTTGTTCATTTAAAGCAGAAAAAAAGAAAAAAAGCAGAAATGACATTATACTTATTACACCAAAGTAAACACATTACAACTACAATGTATTGCCAGGGCTAACAGTTTTGTGAAATATTAAGTAACCAAACCAAGAACTGAGCAGCAATCAGGTATGGTGATTTACTAGCAGTAGCATGAGGACAAAAATATGAGGTTCCATCACATCTGTGTGACAGTAGCTCCTTCTCACAGAAATTGTCATTTTTATCATAGTCAAGACCAAAGTGCTCATGAAGCAACTCCTAAACCCCTGGGTTTTTTCAGTGAATCTTTTAGAAAAATAAAAAAAAAACAAAACCAGTATTACCTGCATCTGTTCTGTCCTCTTTTGTCCTTTTACTGGGACCCAAACTTACACTAAGATTCCAGCAGCAGTCCTAACCTCAACCAATTATCTTCTAAAATGGGTTCAGGATAGGTAAACCAGTGCCAAGAAAACTCAAGACTACAACAAAATTGAGATTTTTTTCTTCTTCATTTTCAGATGAGTAAAGTTCATTGTTTTCTGTTTCTTGTTAACACTGCAAAGAGATCAGCTTTGCAAGTTTTGGACATCTGGCCATTTTAGATAAACATTCCAACCTTTTAAGTGTTTACAGACTAAACTGTAGAGCTAAATGTTTATGTTGCACTGAATAATTTCAGCTTTGTATTTAACAGAAAGACTGCTAAAGTAATATTGTTTCAATCAGTAGGTGAAGACACATGCTACTGAAATAACCAAAATTTTAAAGGAAGATATTAATACTAGTCTGTCCATAAATATTTAATGCATCTCTATGTAGTAGGCTTTATAGTTGGAATATATAAAACTGCCATAGTTTATAGGGTTTCTAATTTTAAACCTATTCCCAGACCCTTTGAAAACAATTATTATAGCCTTTAGCTTCTATGAAAACTAGAATGTAGATTTTTGGGTTTAAAATAGTATGTTCCTCCCCTAATTCTGGTTTAATATGAAATAAATCCTTGGCCATGTATTTCAAGGACCATGGCTCAGATATTGCTCGGAACAGGGTTTGGATCCTATTACTCTACCTGTGCAGGGCACGAGTTTACCCTGACACATGCAAAACTACATAGACAAGAGAACTGCTCTGGTCCAGAAAAGAGAATTTCTGGACCAAAATATCTGTTCTCAATCAAATCTCTTCTCAGGTTCAAATAACAATCTAGCTGTTGCCTGCTAAGATTAATTTGAATCATGTCTCTCTTTCTTTGGTATTTACATATTTCTTAATCTTTGGGGACAGCAACAATATCTCATCGTGTGTAAATCTCAAAGTATGTCGTTCATTCCAAAATACCACTTTGCTCACAAAATGAAAACAAGCTGGGTACAATGTTACTTCTAAGAAGAAGAAAAACAGCATGAAGAGAGTTGCACAGTGGCATCAGCTTGCAGGCTGTGTTATTCATTGCTCAGCTGCTCGGGTAGAGACTTTCCACGTTAAAGCAATACAATGCAGATGAGGATATTTCTTAACTTCTGTGGTTAACTTGTGTGTTTTCATTTCACTGTGAGTTTCGGCTGGATGTGTTTTCCACAAGGTCAGAAGAGTTTGCCCTGGATCGGCTCCTCTGAGGATCATACCATTACACGTTTCCTGTTTTGTGCACAACACCACAGTAAGCTTTTTCAAAGACACAAGCTGTATGCAAAGCCTTCTGAGCAGAGTTACTACTGTACTAATGCAAGAGTAAGACAGTACAAAGGAAAGAACTCTTGATTGAAACCCTTCCCATCTTTCCATCGAGTTCTTCAGAGCCTGAATTCAAGCCCACTGCTCAAACAAGTTGAATTCAAGGAGCAACAACCTCAGGGTCACCTTGGGTTTTCAAATCCCTGAGCGTAAAGTAACCAGATATAGCATTTATGTTTTGTCTTTTGTCCATTGCTTAGGCAAGTCAGTTTTCACTGTGTCAGAGTAGTTGCATTAGCACTTCTCAAGTCTGGTAAGGTGAAGTTACCTGAGACTCAGATACACCCTTTCTAATGAGCCCAGAGGTAATCAGGCAGCAGCTCCTGAGCTAGCTGAATAAAAACTGGCATCACTATTCCTTTTTCACAAACTGCTTCACCTATGCTTAAAACAGTTCCTTACCCCAAACAATTTTCTGAAAGCTCCAAGTTATTTAAAAGGTTGAACCTTGACAAGTGATTTACAGTAACTATGCTGTATTGAAGATACATTTAGTGTTTTCAAAGGAGCTAACACCTGCAAGAGTTTTCTGTTAATATCTTGCATTGTAAAAGGATATTTTAAAGAGATGGCAACAGTAAAAGCATGGAAAAGGGAAAGCGTAAAGGAAATGACTGTCAAGAAACACAGTTTTGGGGTTTTCTTAATCAGTTCAGGTGGAGATGCAATACAGACACCCATTTGAAAGTCCTGGTGACGATATACAAAACGGAGGAGAGTGCTGTAATTTTAAAATGGTTTATATCAGCTAAGTATCACCGAAATTATACCTGAAGACTTGATGTACATCTCACTTTTTCCAAGACTGCTGGAAACACAGTTGAAACAGGACTGCATCCCTCATGCACATTTCTACTGCTGTCTGGCCAGAGAGCATCTTTGGAGCATCTCAAAAACGAGAAAGAAATTGTCTGAAATGGTCAGGTTTGTCCTGACATGATCTTGAAATAATGCTGTTCTCCATACAGGAAAAAAATACAAAGGAGGAGTTTTGACTAATTGATATGAGAATCCGATAGTCCTCAAAATTGGGACTGTTATTTACAGTTCACAAAACTTTCCTGTGAGAAAATGCTTGCAATATGTGGGACAGAACAGCAGGAGGGGATCAAGGCAGCCTTCGTTTTTGGGAGCTTCAGCCAGCAGGGAATCCCAGGCACACCAGCACTGAGATGGAAGCTGCTATATGCTCCCTCGCCTCTGGTGATATCTGCATTATTATCACCCCAAAGGAAGCTCTGCCTTGGAGAAGCCTGGCTTGCCTGCTCCTGCATTCAGGAATGGAAGGCATTGACAAAGATGACCCAGAAACAGTGCATTGTCCTGCAGGATATTGGTATCTAAACTTAACATTTGGGAAAACAATTCAAAGGATGAATTTTTAAAAAATACATAGAAACATCATCATTCCTTTCTGGTATTTCCAAGGATCCTGGCAACACAGTATCTCCCCAGTAAGCCAGTAGCCTGTTCCAGCTACAAAGATGGACCATCTCACTTCACACACAGTGAAAAACAGGTATAGAGAACCATCTGATGCCTGCTTGAATCCCTCAGTGAGATCTGTGGAGGCAGATCCATAAACAGTGTGCAGGGGCTGCTTGCATGAAATTCAGTACAGGACTGGAGCTGAATTCTCTGTTCTGTCAGCTGTTGGTAGCGTGCAAGACCCCAGAGAGTGAACTCAGATCAAGCCTCAGCAGGCACATGCTCACCTCTTAAAATAGTACAGTCTGGCAATGGATTGTAAAAAGGCAAAGATACACATGCTATAAAACCTAATTACCATTGCAGCCCGTGTCATGGCCTGCCATTGCACACAATGCACAGTAAAGGAAGGGTTTTACCCAGGACTCTGACAGCTCAGCATGGTGAATTTCCACCCCTGGAGTACCCTGAAAAAGTATATTGAAGGAGAGATTTCTATCTATTTTCCTATAATGAAATATTTTTGAAGGAGTGAGATTATAGGTGTTAGAAATGGGGAACACATACCATTGATTCATCTATTTGTATTCCATACCTAAACAAAGCTGATCTCAAATGTGCATTTATGCATGCTTCTGCCAAATTACTCTGTATGTGGCAAAAATATTCCACTGCCTTCATCCTTGCAGTCTCATACTGTTCACCATCAACAGAGTAGAGGAATTTCCCTTTCCTGACTATAACCTGATAGTCTCTGTTATGTCACTCTGTTAATTACTCACTTCACTCTCCAATGGTTGACTTCACCAAGTATTTGCTGGCATTTACCTTGAATTCTCTGTTGGGCGGCTTCAGTTCTTTGAGGGTTTGAAAAAAATTACATTCTCTGTTCATGGCTCTACTAATGTACAATATGAAGTGCTAGCTCTGCACATATTTTCTAGTCTGTCCATATTTTCCAAATATAATAAGTGGGTACAGACAATCAATAAAATGGCCAGTTTTGATCACTACTTTCTACACCTCCAACCCCAAGCTTGTGTCATATGTATTTCCTTGCCAGAACACTGAATAAACCTGTGTATGCTTGACTTTATTCCCACCCTCTCTTATTTTTTAGTTCCCAACTATCCTTCCATAAAATAGTGACACCATATAAGATGCATGATCTATGGCAAAGCAATTTTGTTTATTTCTTATTCAGAGATCACATTTCCACAGTTATTTCTCAGCCTGTTCTAACATTTACAGTTTCTCTAAATCTGGCATTATATGAATATTTTACTAATATGCTGCTTCTATTTTCTTTTACAATAGGCTCATGATGTATTTTCAATGAATTTATTTAAATCAGTAGTTCATCTATGTACATGAGAGTAAAAAAAAAAAAAGAATAAGCATTTGTTCAGTGTTATCTCCCACTATGCCTTGCATTTGCAATCTGTTGCTTCTAACCCTGAGTTCAACTCTAAATTTATTATACTCTAAGCTTTTAAAATTTGTTTGAAGCTAATCAATTGAAACTCTGCAGTCCTAATAGTGAAACTTAAGAAACAGTTTACTTACCATCTGTGTCAAATTAGACTCTCACTTCTACCTCTGTGGCCAGAAATAGAAGAACTGAACACTTCATTTTTAAAATCCTTTTTCTAGGATTTGGGGAAAGGTGGGGGAAGGCTTTAGTAGTGCAGCCACTTTACCAGATACAAGTTATTAACAGGAAATACTTACCTTTACATATATATATACTTTTAAATATGTATTTATATATATATATGACATGATTTATTTTTAAAATAATCTAGTATTCATATTAGCTACTAGTGTCCAAGAGATCGACATGAGCAAATGACATAAATCCTAAACTGAATTAAGTGGGTAAGAGAGCTTCTTCAGAATATTCCACAAAACAGTGCCTGATGTGTCTGAAGAAAGTTTACATTCAAAATCCACTTGGATTTCTAGTCAGGAAAGGCCCACTGAATAGGGGAACTCTCCCCTCAAGATAACCCCTTAACAGGCTCTTGCTTGGAAACCGAGTATGCAGAGGGATAGGAATAGAGTGGCAGAGAATGCCTGCTTAGAACAAGAGAAAATAGCAGCTGCTGCTATGACTGCAATGCACTTGTGCTTGCAGGACAGCTTGAAAGTTGCAAGGGACTTGAAAGCACTACTAACTTAGGAAAAATAAAAATAAAACCTCTAATTCAGTGCCCAATTTTGTGTGTTTAATTTTGAATTCTGCTGACTGATCAGCTGAACACAATGAAACAAGGACAGGCGAAAGAGAAGCACAGAAGATTTAGATGGGATTTTGAGCAAAGTTCTAACTCTACTCCCAAAGGCAAGTGAGCTCTTACTAATCCTGTCCTTAATAAATTATCATTTAAATTGACACAACTACTGATCCTATTACTGCTAAAGTACAAAAGCTTGTGTAATAATTCCACAAGCACTATGATTTTCATCCAACAGGCCATCTAATGTCTGCAGTTCAAGACTAAGCCACAGCACTTCTGGCAGAAAAAAAAATTAATAAAAAATTTCAGTCCCCAGTGTAATTACACTAAATTGATAATTAACTGCTTAACATGGTGTGTAATGAAAGGTTGAGGGTAAGGTGAAAGAGATGACTTTCACCTCTGCTACAGTTTGATAGCAGGAAGATTCCTTTAGAACCTACAGATTTATGTAGGCTGTTGGTTGAAAAGGAAACATTGTGTGGATTTCTATGAGGCTTCTGTGAGAGGCAACAAAAGTTGTACTTTCTGAGAAATGTACCCAGAATGAGAATATCTCCTGCTGGACAGCTTGGACAAAGAGCTGGGACTGCCCAAAGCTGTGGAAAGCTGCCAAAGGACAAGGAAGAAAATAAAGCAACAGAGAAGTGCTAACATTTTATCAACAAAATCTTTAGGGTAGGGAAAGGCAAACTTACAAATACCAAAAGTCACTGTACGTGAACACCCTGAAACAGGAAAGAGCAGAAATTCCAGCTGGGGAGCACAGTAAAAGATTTTGCACAGGAAATGGGGAGATCACATTACCATCAAAATGTTGATTTTCAGAGAGGGCCCAGATAGGCAATAAAACAGTTACAGTCCTATAACTCCTTTTAATACTATGAATATTAAAAAATATAACATCTAACCTGCAAGAGCCCTTATGGATCAGCGTCTGCAAACAGCAGGAAATAGTCACACACTTCACTTGCTAAAGTGGATGTAGGCACATCAGTCTACAGACATTTTCAGGTAATGTTGTGCTGACATTTGCCAACATCTGAACTTCGTTCAATCATTTCCTGGGTTAGAATATAATTTGTATCAATTGTTGCATAAAAATGATAAGGCTAAGCAATAAAAACTCTTATGGAGGACTACAATCTTGCAGCCACTCAATTGTTAGGATTATGACTTCAAAAGTAAACCCAACTTTTTTCCTCCACATCCAAGATAAGCAGAAAAACCTCAGAAAACCTCCAGCAGCATAGTTCCAGAAAATATGGTCAGTGACATAGTGCTGGTGAAGCACGAGACTATTTAAGTTCTGTCCTCAAATAAACTGATTTTTCTTCCTTCAAGCAAGCATTGTCACATACTTTTTACAAAAGTTTGGAAAGGAATTTTACAGGAATATCTTCAGGGTTTTTTCTGTTCTTGTGTAGTCAGGCCTGACTTTAACGAGAAGTTACACCTGACTGTGGAAACTGAGCTGCTGCATTACTGCCACAGAGAGATTAGATATTACTAAAATTAAGATCGTGGAGCCACATGTCATGCTTTGCAGCATAGTTACTTCTCTCATTACAATCTTTAGCAGATACTAAAGTAAATTGCATACTTTAGTAGCATACAATTCAGTGTAGCTACACAGAGTATGTGCCTATGCACTTGTATATTCACATGCATTCTATATTCCAAACCAATGTGGCTGTTACCATATATACCTGCTATTTGAGTTATTATTTTAGCATTAGCTGCACATGACTAATGGTATCCTGCTTTATTGTTTGGAAGATGTATATAAAATAATACGAAAAAGTGGCACTGATTTATTTGCATGATTAGTGAAATCAGCCCTGTGTAAGGATCTCTTGATTACCACAGGCTGCATAAATTTCAATAAAAAGCATTCAGTAGCTGGCACTGAACTCTACGTGGCAGTAATGTACCAGCTCAGTCTGTACAGCCAAGGCTTAAAATAGGTAGGGGATTACATGACACAGGTGTAAATTAGGAAGATATTAGGACTCGACCCTGTGAAGCATGAGAAAAAGAAACAACCTGTGAAACAAATTTAAAGAATTCATAATTTACCACAATTTTAGGAAGGCATGTCCCTCCCTCTCCTGCACAACTAGCAAAAATTCCCCTTCATCCTTCTGAGAATGTATTCATGCTTGCTACAGTCTTAAAAAGCTACTTATATTTTTGTGGTCATCCTGTCTGGCTTTGTAGAATCTTTTGGAAGAGAGCTCTACAATTTTCCACCCTAAGATATCTGATAGCTACACTAAAAATAGCCCCATGGCAATTCCTCTGTTGAAGATACACCTACTGGTATGTGTCATGCTGATCATAGTTTAGAATCCTCTTGGACACTCAAACTACTGCTGATGCCCAAGGGGCTGTAACAGAATGAGTCTCAGTGTGCTCTTTAAACAATCATTAATAACTTATGCCCATAATAAACCACATGATGTGTATCTATTTTCTGCACATCAAGTATATCAAACTTAGTGTTCTCTGACCACGTGAGGAGAGGAGGGGGATGCAAATCAGTGAGTGAGGAGAGGGTAGGAAGAACATCTTAGCGTTGTTTGCACAGCTGTGGTGTCATGTTTTCCCCTTGCTTTACATTTTCCAGTATTCCTGTCCCAAGCAGTTAAATCAAACAATTTACCTCTCATAACGCATTAAGAACAAAGACTTATAAGAGCTAGGCAAAGGCTTGTTTATATGGATATCCACTCATCTTAGGGAATGTGAGCTAGTCTCTCACTAGGGTTTTTCCTGAAAATCACCTCACCAAGGCTGCTAGGATGCATAGTAGGAACTCAGGTACCTCAGGAGAGACCTCCAGAGCTTCCCTGTGGCAGTTAGCTGCAGTGAATGCTGTTGTATCAGGAATGCTTCTTGACAAGTTCTGCTTTGTAGTTTTTTTTCATATACATCAAATAATTGCATTCTGTGTGCAAGGGGTATGAAATATTATAACAAAAGAATTAAAAGGTTTGAAAAAGTGTAGCTTTAAAATTTAAGTTCTCCTTTAAGGAAGCTCTGTAGTATCTAGGTTATTCTGACCAGAACATCTCTTCTATCAAATTCTAGAGTATAGGCCTACATTTCTGCACTACTCTATGAGCCAGCACTTTCTCATTTATTGCTTGAAAAGATATTCCTGCTTTTTTTCAACTATTAAAATGGAATTTCTGGAGCAAGTAAACTGAATTAAAAAAAGAAAAAGTAGAATAAAAAAATCAGTCTCCATTATTCTATATTCAAACATTCAAATTAGTCACTAGCTATGTGTGGTCTTGCTTTTCTTTTATGCTTTTAGCAGCATAACTATTGCATAGATGAATTTTCCAAATGGAAACCTACTGAATAACAGTCAGGTTTGGAAAAGTCTAGCCCATTTTCTTCTTTCAAACAGAAGTTTGTAAAAATGTCATATTGAAGAAACAGGGAAACTGAAGCCATCTCAAAACATGAGCAAGAACCAAGCTATTAATGATACTGCTCATGAGCTAAATTGCCATGAAAAGTAATATGCAGCAAAGGCAAAGAGAGGAATGGAGTAGGTAGGGTGAGGGGGAAGCATCTTGAAAAGCGAGAACATGTTTGATAGGATCTTTCCCTAAGGGGTAGAATATCACTCCTCTACCCTGGGAGCCTTTCCTCGCTCCTTTCCAACTGCTGCCTTCAACCTCCACTCAAGTCCTGTTACCCATATATGCCCAGTTTTGGTCAGTTTATACTATAAGAGTTGCCTCAATTCAACTTTTATAAACATGACAATGTTATAAACCTAACAACTGTTATAAACATAATTGTGTCACAAGTTAACAACTGCATGCCCTGCAGTACATCATTCACCCGCCTGGAGTTCCATTCACTTCTTGCAGGTGTGGAATTCAACACGTGTTATTATTACCTGGCCTTAAACTGTAATATGGAGAAGGTCTGTGCCCAGCTTTGGGAGTACAGGTACAGGGAAACAGGAGAGGGAAGAAAGTCATTGAAGGATCCTGATTCTAGAGACTTAAACTTCAAGTTCTACTTTGAGGTTTTTTTGAGAAGGCAGATGATAAAAATCTCTTAATTACCTGTAGAAAAAACCCACATTCCTGCAAGTCCAAATAGGTACAAAATATGGTGTCTAAAAGTAAGTAATGCAATTGCAATTCGTATTAAAATGAGTTTGGAACCAGCATAATCCTTCCATGGGCTCCAGGCAATCCAGTTTTTTGGATATACAAACAAAACCAGATGTGTTGATTTTTAGTGGGAAAGTGATTTATCTCTATATATGGTATCAGTACTAGAATAGTGTGTACAGATGACATCCACATTTTAATAAGACCAGATGTAGTTTGGAGAACAGGGTAGCAGGAATGAAATGCTTAAAAAAAAAATCTAGAATTAATTTTTTACTTGCTAATAAAGGGCCTCAAACAATTTAATATAGTAAAATCAAAAGGCAATATGATTATGGAACAAAAAAACCTCCAGAGAAATAAAGCACCATGTAGTTAAAAAAACCCAAACCTATTGGCCTGGATGTGGCACAGTATCAGCAGAAAAAAAACTAAACCCCTCCCAAAAATCCAATAACTAGCAGCTGAGGACAATTTTAATTTGGAGAGTGATTAAGCACTGGAGTGATGCCCTTTTCTGTTGCAGGGGTGTTTTTCAGATCAAGAAGATGATCAAGAAGATATTTTTAGCCAAAGATACTAGAAAGATTATACAAATCTTGGCAAAATATACTATCTTGCTTACTAGGGTTCAGAATAAACATTTCCACAGCCTTTTCCAGCTTTAAATTCTGTGGAGAGTTAGACCTTCTTCAAAGCATTTTGAGGTGAAGGCTCTTACTCAGTTTTTTACACAAACTCCTGCTATCCACGAAGATATCTTGTAACATCAACTGTATTTTTAACAAGGTTGCTACTTCACAGCAGTAGAAGAGAAGAAATATGAGCACGCACAACAAAGCTGTTAAACCCGGTGCTAAAATGCAAGCTCAAGCGAAGCGAGCCATGCTTCAGCCATGTCTGTAGGGCTGAGTAGTCATTTAATTAGGCAAGTCTTTTTGTAAACAGCTGGCAGTGATAGAACAGGGATTTTCCTTCCTATTCTGTTCCAAAAAAATTGGGTATATGAAAGGGAATAAATCACACATCGATAAAATACACCAGAAAACGCTCATGAGAAAGCTCACCACTGAAACCTTGATCAGCAGGTTTACTGTGCCTGCACAAAGCTACGTACCACTGCAGACACAGAGCAAAATAAATAAATCAGTAAGAGTATGTATTTGAGATTGGAACTAGGCAGAGTTCCACCATGAAACTTCTTTACAGGTTTAAAAGCTCTCCTCTAAGAAACTGAAGAGACAAGAGGCAAAAAAGACATATATTGCTGATGGCCACCTGTCAAACACCTACATGTGACTACCAACACTCATACATTTGGGTTTTCTGGGTACAATATATAGCATTCCCTTTTTGTCTTGCTCACCATATTTTTCTAGTTACTATTTCTGACCTCAATTCTTCTATTTTTTAGCTATGGTATTGGTTTTTATTTGGTTTTGGGTTTTTTTCCAAGGAGAACTTTTGACTTTTTTGTTCTTCACCATAGATTTTGTGCCAAGGAATTAACTTGAAAATAGTTAAAAGAGCATATAAATTTTGCCTTCTATTCCTCTACAGTACAACCAATATAACAATATAAACCTATTAGCCTGTTTTTCCTACAGTAATGGACACGGGGGATGGAGCTACATAGATATGGCATGACCACTCTGTCCACAAAATCTAACAAAACCAAAAAAAAAAAAAAAAAAAAAAAAAAAAAAAAAAAAAAAAAAAAAAAAGTAAACAGAAAGAAGTTAAAGGGTTTTTTCTAATGCTATAGAGTAGTTCAGTGGTTCAGTGGCTGAACAAGTAATAGGAATACAGTTCTTCCCAAGTCCCCTCTATTGCCCTAACCACAGGATGTGCTGCTGCATACCAGGGATTATTCTACGAGATCAAGACTTGGCTGTGTATTGATTCACTATTTAGAAGCTGAAAACAGACAAACAGTTCAGAAGCGTAGTAAGAAATCAATGGATCACTGTTAATTTCCTTCCCAGTATCCATTGTTTGCTATGAGATGCTTCCACACAGCTTTTATGGGAGCTCTCTAACCAACAATGTAGCCCTTCTTCATCCAAGAAGTAACACACTTTTCAAAGTTTCATTTCCAAGAAGATACTTCAGCAGCTAAAAGGTTTAAAATTTCTTAGTTTGTCAAGCTCTTTAAGGGGGCTGGGGGAAAGAAAAGGTTGGTAGATTCTGTAGTGAAAATAAATTGCCCAAAGAAGAAGAAGAGGATTTGGCAATGAATAATAAGTGGAAAAATGGTCAAAACATCAGTTGTGAAAAATCAGACTTCTAAAAGTGTTCCTACAAGGTCTCAAATTTATTTACAGACAGTAACACATCTATAGTTAAAATAATCTTCTGAAATAGGTCAAGATAGCCTTTTACCTGCAGATTAGTTACGCAAGGCACAAAGAAGATAACAGTAACCTTCCCAAAGCCTGACTTGCTGCAAAACTAATAAAGCCTGGTCATGTATTTTCTGGTCTTGATATGAAACTCATTCAAAACAGTAGGCTTTACTAACACAAAATGCTTTATACACCCTGCAGAGGAGCAAAGAGTTTGTGTCGTTTTTTTTTTAAATTGCAGCCATTTAGAAACACTCACAATCATTTATCAGAGACCCACTGTAGTAGTACTGACACCAAAATTCACTTCTCAACATGTAACTACTGATTATGACTCATCCTGGTTTTGCTTATGAATGTAAGTAATTTGTGCTTCTACTGCAAAGTAAAAAGTAAGAGAAATTTCTTCCTTCTTAGATAAAGAATGCACCAGCAAATCATAACAGGTAATTACAAAAAGGTTACATTGCATCAATAAATATTTTACAGTGTGCTTAATAGGTGTATAAAATAACATGCAGCCAAACTAATTATATGTAGAAATTTGTTGATTCTTGTCTACTGTAGCTAAGGTTAAAAACAGATATTTTAAGGCAAGTAGTCTGAACTCCAAAACACAAGTGCCTGTGCTTTCATCTGGCTCAGTCATCCTGTAGGCTGTACAGATGCTGTGTGATAAACACTGTCAGAATTACATGATTTTCTCTTTAGACTGGAAAATTGTGGTCCTACAGAGTAAGGCTAAGGTTTGTGGTTTATTGATTGGAAAGATCTGCTGTGTCACTGTCTATATGAGCTGCATTGTGGCCAACCCTTGGCCAAAGGATAAATATATATGGTTTCCTATTCTGCCAAAAACATAGCCTCCATTGACATGTACACTTGAAAGGCTCAACTAAACTAACCCCCTTCATCTCAACAGCTATGAAATTTAGCAGCATCTCAAATCTACAGCTAAAACTTCAGGCCTTTTTGTAGCTCTGAGGAGCTTTAACCAGTGATTATTTTCAAGACAGTAGAGCAAGACCTGCAAAGAAAATGCAGGTTCATGCACAGTCACGTGAATAATGAATTCCCTTAAGTATCCCTAGATATCACCAGTAACCTGAGCTAATGCAAGGGATTTTGAACAAATTCTGCAAGACTATCTAGCTTAAGCAAAATGTCAAAAATATAAGAGGTGTCAAATATTGGACAGGATAGTCAAAGAACAAAAATAATATTTTAGCAATTTGTCCTTGGCAAGATACTATTTTTCTCTTAAAAATCAGAAACGTTTTTCCCACTCATATTTGTACCTCATTTTCCCACTGAATCTGACGTAATCAGAAGTTACTGAAAAGATGAAAAAGAACCACAGCCCTTTACACTTACACCACATTTTCTTTCAGGAGAAAGCTGAAAAGGAATAGCTGTGTTATCTGCTAACAGATCATCAAAAGCCTTCCAGGAAATGAACTTACTGTCCTTGTAGAGCAAGCAACAGAATCACTGGGTCTTGATTAACCAGTGGTTAAAATAAACAACTGGGAAGCACCATTCCAATAGCCACCTTTAAAGCCTGAAAACAAATAAATTGATAATTATAATAAGTGCTGCTGGAAAAAGTCTGAGCAATCATTGCTTTATGCTTAAGCCAGGTACAGCCTCAGCTAGGAGAAAGCAAATTCAGGTATTTCAAAATATACTTCTTCAAAGCAGAAGATACTCTGTAGGATTTTAAAGAAAGCAAATAACAGTTTAAAAAACCCCAAAACTGTGCTAACAATGTGTGTTAAAATGTAGTAGCTGCTTTAAATTCTTAAATTTGTAATTTTTTTCATGAAGTGCCATGAGATAAATGCTGGCATCCTATATGTTTCATTTTGTTAAATTTAGAATAAACAAAATCAGTTTTCATCAAGTGGTGTTCAAAATATTTATCCCACACAAAACTCTTCTTTCTTCACATTCCTTCTATGTTGGGGGGAAAAAATATATATATATATTAAAAAAAAAAAAGAGAGAGAGAGAGAGTAAAAAAGATAGCTGGATGTAGGAAGTCTACTTGGAGAAAGTTTTTCAGAACTACATCTTTAGTCAACTCAGACAATACAATAGTTGAGCAGTTCTAGCTAACCACAGTCTATAATAAATAATTCCTTTTTAATAATCATAAAAATTTTACTGAGAAACTAGTGAAAAATTACTGAAGACAGTATAGTCCACCATTGAGACAAAAAACAATAGCTGCTCAGTCAAAGCAGTGTGGTTTCTTTAAAGAAAATCTGTTCCCTCCTTCAACAATTTGACTACACTAATAAGTTAACAGAATAGCCAATAACATGGTTTTATGTGCTTTTTCACAAGGCATTGTGAAGAGCTGTCTCAGAAATATTAGCAAGGAAAATAAATAGTTGTGAGCACACATGCATGTAACCAGAGACATCCACGTCTCTTCCTGCTAGGGAAGAAATTGTATAAATTTAGTCTTCAACAGACGAAGAAAAAATAATACTGGAATAACCCAATCTCTATTTATTAATTGAATTATTGATACATTTAATAGAGACTGGAAAGCAGAAGAGAGGCAGGAAATGAAGGTGCTCTGAATAAATAGGCAAAGGAACTCTTTTTTAAAGAGAAGTAGAGGAATAAGGGGGATCAAGAGGAAAAGTACATTCTGTGTTGCCTTATATTGAAATACACTATTAATATTTAAGATTTCATTACACAAAAAGGTAGAGTGTAGTACTATTAAGTAAATTATTTTAAAATATGATTTTTCAAGAAAAATGTTAATGGGCATCAAGTGTAAAGCGAAAGCCAAATAACTGTGCTTTATATGCCAGTAAGAACTCTTAAGTCATGAACATTTATACAGGTATATTTGAGAAAGTAAATCTTTGAGAAAGTATTTATAACATTCAAAACTATGCATTGTGGTTTGCAGAGCAGATGCTGGACTCCTTCCAGGATGTGGAAGCATTCCACATAGAGCCAGGATGCTAGGAGTGATTATGGCAGATCCAGAGCCTTCCTCTTGTTAGAAGAGGGTGGCTTATTAGTTCTGGGAATCTGTCACAATCAGCCAGTGGAAAAAAAGGGAGCTGGAGATATTCCAGGTAAGGTATAGTAAAAGTGGTTTTTTCACTGCAGGCTAGAGGGCTTTTGTTGGTTTTTGGTTTGCATTAATTCTAACAATGTCCTCCAAAAACACCAATATCCCAATTTAGCCTGTACCTATATTGCTGCTTGAGCAGAAGTTGCACAGTAACAGAAGAACTTCAAGTGAAAAAAATGTTTGAAGTGCAAAGCTCATAATAAATTCAGGGCCTGGGCAGGCACTTAAAAACCACAAATACATGCTGGCTGCCGCAGGGATCCAAAGCCACTGCTGGAGGTTTGGGGTTTCATTGCCTTCTCTTGGTCATCTGTTTAGCTTAAAGGGATATCAGCATTAGCTGACATTGTGCAGTGAAGTGTCTGTAACAGACATAACTGATCATGGGAAGAACAGGAAAAACCTTATTTTTGTTCCCCACAAGTATTCCACAGGCAGTGGGTGGGGTTGATGTTTAAAGCTTTTCCCAGCCCGAATGCTGAGGTGCCAAAAGGCAGACGGGTGCTTTAAATTCAGTGCTTTGGTAGGGTTGTTTGCCTTAACAGTGGTGCAATTTTACAGCACTGTCTGAGTGCTGTGAAAAGAAAGGAATAAGTTAAATGGAGGCTTTTAGAGTTCCCCAGTAGCTTCTGTCACTCAAAACACAGCCACTCTTAATCCCAGTTCCAATAAACAGTGGAAACCATGCCCCTGAAATTCATGTGGCAAAGCAGCCTAAAGCGAAGGGCTCAGACAACCTCCTTGCTCTCAGGTCCTGGGGGATGCCAGCAGCCTTAGTAGTCAAGTCAGCTCATTAGAAAGGGCAGAAAACTAGTTCAAAGGTAAAAAAAAACCCAATGAAATAAAAGAGAAATATTCTTCATGTGTCTAGATTTTAGTCAGCCCTTCAAAGAGGACTCAAATTCAGTGGGACAAAAATTCTGGAAGCAGACTAGCAGACTAGGATTTTTTTTTAACCGAAAATTTTTCTCATTTCAGAGGTAAAGGCAGGATAAGACTTTGCATCCCAAATGTGGACCATTTTTTCAAGGAAGGGGATGTATTTCAAGAACAGCCACTGTTAAAGCACACTCAAGTCCCTGCTATGTGGGTTAGTGATTGGAGTTAGAAATCACAGGCCAGAGCTTTGGCTGTCTCTTCCTGCTATGGGTTCACATTTATCCACATTTAAATCAGTTTCTTGGTCCAAGTTTATATACCTACAAAGTTTGTTTTAATAACACCTAGCAAATGGATAAACCAACCCTTATTTAATATTGATAAAGGACTTAGCAATTCAAGAGTACCATTAAGTTGGGGGTCACCGAAGAAAAACATTATTTTAGAGCATGAAAGTAATTATACAGGGACATTTTCTTTTTCTCTTGATGGCTGAAACTTGTCTCACACCACTGATAAAATCCTGACTTAGTGGGTGTTTACTGTCCTGTGACAAATAATACATATTTTTGATTGCATCCCAAGCAATCATCAGTACTGCATTGGGCCACTAAGCCTCATAGAAAGGATAAATAGCCTCCATAGTAAAAGAAACATCAAAATAGTATAAACAGTAAAGACAAACTATTCAAGGTATCACAGCATGAAAACATTTTGTGATTCCTGAAATGCCAGTATGGCAAGCCTTCATGTAATATTCTGTGCTCTTCAAAAACACAGAGGGGAGTCATCTTACCATTTTGAAACCCTTGCTAGCAAAAACACTCGGTCGAGAGCTGTCTTTCATGCCTCCACAGAAGAGAAAGCATAAAAAGCTGTATAGCTGGGTGAGGAAATCAACAACAAAAAACCCAGACAAAACCCCCAGAAACAAACAAACCCCCCCTCAAAGAGTCAAAACAAAGAAAACCTGCAACAACAACAAAAACCCACACAAGGGGGGGAACTACAGTACATCCTAAATGGATGGGAAGGGGAAAGGAAGGAATTTGCATTTAGTCCCAGGGCCAGCACAGAAGTAACAGAAATACATTTCATCTTCTCTTAAGGGAAAGGAGGAAAGCCAGACAAACAGTGGAGTTCATGCTCTGGTCTCAGGTAGGCTCACCTAGAGAACATTATGCCAATGTTTTAGTCCAGACCTGGAGACCAGTTCATGTCATAAGTATTGCTGGGGCTCTTCTCACTTGTTTTTATTCACATCTCAGAGTGCCCATAGCATGTGATGAACAAATCTGTGCTCTGACTGCTGGTCTAGATGGCAAGACTATCACCTTGCCTTAGGGAGAAAAAACCACAAAAATGTGCAGGGGAGGGATGCCAGATCCGTTGATACTTTTAAAAAACCCAAATCACTAATACGCATATAACCCCATTTGCTATCCACCCCTTGGGCTGGACTGTTATTTCTCCAAACAGACATTCAAAACAATAAGCACCCAAACTACTACAGGCCAAGAAAATGAACCAAGAATTTACTGATAGAGAATAACTCAGTAAGGAAAAGTGAATGATTAGAGAAGAAGATTGAAAAGAATTAGGCTTTCCCCCCAAACTTTGAGAATTACCAGAAGCCAAACATTTAAGACACCTAGGCAGGATATATCACTCTTTCAATTTCTACTGAGTTATAACTGAGTGATTTTCAAGCTTTCAATGGAATATGCAAGTACCACAGAGCCATAGTAGTCCAATTAAAAATGCATTATAGAGCCCAAGGAGACTAAGCTCTATCTCTGGTAACTCAGTGGAATTTATTAGTCCTTGCAGACTGGCTGCTATTATGGTGAAAAGCAATTATTCATGTTAAAAGTGTGACTGTTAATTTAAAAATGTCCCAATGTAACCCAAGTCTCCCGATACCATACAGCCATCAAGCCATCCAGAAAGCAGACCTTTATGGGGTATAGCATGAATGAATTATTTATTGGTCTTCTAGAGCCATTCTTTATGAAAGAATTACAGTCACATAGGTATGATGGTGGAAGGAAAAAGAGAACCTTTGAAGTGTACAAACTGTACAAGGTAAAGGTATTTTAAAACAGAAAAAAGAACCAAATCTGAACCCTGTTCAAACTGTCCAACTACAGCTGAAAATTAATTATGATTTTGGAAGTACTTGTGCAAATTGCTACTCCAGCTGACACCCCAGCCACAGTTAACCACAAATCAAAGCCAAACCACAACATTTTACTGGGGGTATTAGTTGTCACTGTCAGTTCTTCTCGAAAGACTTTTTAAAGACAATCATAATTTTGGTAATAATTGCAGCACAGTCATTTTTGGTTCATCAAGGGGAAAGTTTTAAAAGAAGTTAAATAAAGGATTTTATTTCTAATATACTGTTGAATTCTTTACTAAATTTAGGTAAGCTTAAGACAAGTGAAACATTTTGGTAACATTCAGGTCACCAAGGGATGCCTGATATTTTTCTGCTAACACAATAAAAACCACAATACAGATAAATGGTTGTGGGTTTTTTTCCTAGCTGCATGAATCCTCTTATCTCACCTTGAGACATCTGGCAAAATAGGGAAACAGATGCAGGATACTGACATCTTCATGCAAGTCATTCATGACCTAGAAAGAAACAGGCTGAAAAGCATGATCCTTTCTTGTGCTGTGCCTCACTGGGGATGTTACTATTTGTCATCCCCACTTTGCTATATTTTGATATAGATACAGTCAAAACACACATGCTTACACCAGAGGCAAAATGACAATATATATAAGCACATATAACATTACACTGGTGATAAAGCAGAACACGAACTTTTTCCTGCAGAGCCTTCAGTCATACCCTGGACCCCTCTGGTTCTCATTAATGAGGGGGAATACCCTGCACCCCAACTTTCAGACCATAAAACCCAATTTGCATCTGTTCTTTTGAAGTACCTGACAGTGTTCTAATTATTAAAATGGTAGATAATAACCCATTTCTAACATTTGAAGGGTTTTTAAAATTAATTCCTCTGAACCTAAGACAGCAAAGATGAACGCAGACCAGCAGCTGAACTACTCACTGCCATGTTCTTGATTCAAAATACGTTAGCAGCTAAGCAAAAACAAGTTAGACCCACAGAAAGAAGGTTCAACAATTTCATATGTTCAATAATTTCATTTGGAACACAGTACCTTTAACAGCATTGGTGTTTGTGCTAGTGAGCTGAAGCCACTTTCCTGAAAGATGTTCCACCTGAAGGAATGAAAGGCAACCAGAATAGGAGTAAGCCATTAAGATTTAAACTCTGATTTTCTATACTTACCCTTTATATTTCCCAGGGTAAAAATGTGCAAGACCTTTTGCTATGGTTTGTAAAGTGAGAACGAAGATTACACTGGGATATCCACCCATTCCTTCACATCCTTATTTACCTAGCAATTCGCTTTTGACACTTTCAAGGAATGTCTCTGACAGTGCTGATGGAATGAATGTTTCTCACTCAGTGACAGGGATACTGTAGCAGAAACAGTGAAGTGGACACAAATCACCTGGAAAATGTGTTTCTGTAGCTACACAGTCACATACACACTCTGTAGCTGGCCCTGGCCTACAGCCTGGACTGAGACAAGTGAAAGAAAACAAGGTGCATCAATATTAAAGGTGAGAAAATAAATGCTATGCTTTTTTCACTTGTTCATCAATAAACATATTATCTGTTCATTGGTTGTCTACATTTCTGAGCAAATATGGCATTCCATAAGGTAGAAATATTGGAAAGTTAATTTTGGAGCAATTACACCGTTACAGACTTCCTTAGCTTTCATTTTTATTTTTCATTCAACAAGTTATTAGTGTTAATGATACCCTTGGCTAATCCCATCTTCACAGGACCAGGTGGTACATGTTAACACTTCCAAATTAACAGCTGTGTGTCAGATGGAGACACTAGTAGGCTTGTTCAGCCCTTTATAGGAGAAGTTACCTGTCTCACTGCATCAGACAGGGTCAGGTCAGTACTGGCAGATTAGCACCAGTCTTAAGTTAAGAGGTTCATGGTAAGGGTCTGCAGTAGTGTTTAGGCCAACACAGAGAGTATAAATAAAGTTTCAGGTTAGCAGGCAAGAAAAATTTCCATAAGAATGATATGGTTCAAAATATTCCAGTTTTACACCAAGAAGCATGGTATACTTTTCCCTAAGGCACACATGCCTATACCCATCTGGTTCATTTATTTACTGTAATCTTCACTATAATTTAATTTTTCTTGTTTAGGATTGTATTGAAGAAACAAAGAAAATGTCTTGCTAGAAAATTCATGTTTTGCCTTCAGTTGTATTAAACTGGGCTAACATGAATAGGGACTTGAGTAGGGACAAGCAACTTTATACCAAGAATTGTTTTTACACAGGTTTTAAAAGAGAACTTTTTCCCTTGTGAATATTTCCTTTTTCTTGGTGGGTGACTTGAATGTAGTGCTTTTACTAAACAAGACATACATGTGAGAAGAATGATTGTATTAACTGAGGTGAAAAAAAACCCCTGGATTAAAAAGGAAGAGGAAAGTTTTTAATGTTTTAAAGCAGTCCTAGTGTTCCATTAGAAGTGCTAACTAATGTAATATCACTGATTTTTATCTATGATTGACAGATGTATATATATGGAAAAGTGTTTTTTACTAGAATTTCTTCGTCCATATTTAAGTCTGCACCAATATCATTGTTCTCATAAAACCAAATACCAGGACTGATGTAGTAAATCTAATCCAAAACCTGTATAGCATGTATGTGTTATAAAAGCTGATGACTTTTAGGCCCTTGGCGGGATGGTAGCAGAGAACAGCTTCTTCCTGCACAGAGCTGTAAAAGGATTGGTACTTACTGTCATTCCACTGCCTGCATCAGACAGCTCAAAAGCAGATGGTCCTGGAAGATCCTATAGGTGTGTGAGGTGTGCTGACTGAGGCAAGAATTGAGGCCTTGTGTGAGACCGAGGTCCAAGATTCAGAAAACAGAAACCTTGTGTCTTCAGACATCTGCAGTTCATTCCTTTTATTTAAAGAATTGCCTGAAACCTGCTTGGAGAGTTTCCAAGCCTGATATAAATATTGTGCTGACTCAAAGTACCTCGGAAACAAGCTTCCCTGCTACAGGGTTAGTGCCAATTAAGATTGGCAACTAATTCTAGGCTACTCTAGAATTAACATGGCAGCTCAGCATGGATAAGGTATATACCCTCATGAACAAATAAGTCATTCTGCTATCCAGCCTAATGTAAAGAGGGGATAAAATAGAAAAAGTAAACCCGCAGACAACCCTGGGTATGTCAAGAAAGCAATAAGAAGAAATTAGTGAGAGTGCAACACTGACACAGGCAGTAGTGGTATGCTCTGTGATGGCTGGGGTGCCAGCAGGTTACCATACTGTGAATAAAATACTGCTTACAGATCTGATCTGTCTTAAGGACATTCCCCAAAAGCAGTCAAATACTCCATTAATCAAAAGACAATTCAAGATACAATCCCAGCTTCCAATCCCACCACAGCCACCCTGTTTGCAGGTTCCAGCAGTTCCCTCTTGCCATTTCCATCTTCACCATCATGACCTGTGCCATACACTAATCACCATTTCATGTACCTTTATCTCTGGCATTCTCTTTTGTCTCCTGCAATTGCTCTAACTCAAAGCCTTGTTCTACCTCAGCAAGCAGGGTTTACAGTTATTGGAATCAAAAAATCTTGTGAAGCTCCTAAGGAAAAACAGAGAAGTGGCAAGCAATTAGGCACCATCTCTGTCTCCTGGAGCTTGCAGTACCATGGATTTGGTGAGAGAAGTAGATGGGCAAAGATACTATATGCAGTAAAGGAACACACAAAAAACATGAAAATGAAACCCTCCATGCATTTTCAAAAAGATCAAGTAAAGAGTCCTCCTTTCCCTCCTTAGGTAGTTGCTTGAGGATTTTTATTGCATTAACACCATGGTCTTTAAGGGGCTCCATAAATAGCACCTAATGTATTCAGCTGGAACAAAGCACTGAGGCCATTCAGCCCTCAGTAAAGGGTCTCCTATGGCATAAGGCAGGTTAGAGGGATCCCCAGATGACACAAAATCCCTGGGCCTCCCCACTTGCCTGCCATTTCTCTGGCTGCAGAAGCAAGCATGAGCAGCTGTTCCAACACAGACACTTCCAGATAAGGCAGATGGGCTTCCCTGCACCCATTTCTCCCTAAATGCTACTGCTCTTCTCATGTGTTCTACTCTTTTCCTTGGACTCCTGCTCTTGGATTCCCAGGTCAAGCAAGTGGAAGGGGTTAGGATGGGCTAAGGAGAAGGAACAAGACACTTCAGCTACTGTTTTGGACATGGATGCTGAACTTTTAGATCAGTACTAGGAAAAAGGAGATACTGCCTTTCAAAACGGAAATAACAGAACAATTTGGATGACTCTGCTGCAGCTGAAGAAGGTACAGGAAGCTTTGTAAAACAATACAGAAGGATCAAACCACTATTTCTCACACAGCTACTCAGATTCAGGGCTTATTTCATGCAATTACTCAGCAATGCACTGACATCTTAACAGAAGGCAAGCAAGGAGGCCCCAAGGCTTGAAACCACAAACTGGCCAGGTGCGGAATAATCTGTGTGCTCCAACAGGATCTGTTACACCAATTACCTACTTGGTGGTTTGAGACAGTCTTGCAGGAATTGTGCTTCACATACTATCTGCAGCAAATCGTTATCGCATATGGTATATATTTACTAACGTTCTATATATGGATGAACTATACCTTCATATCCACATATTTCCAGGATTTTCTGTGTCAAAGCATAGGAAGAAGAAAACAGGAATTTTCACTTTCGTACCTAAGCACTGGGTTGCAGCTGATCCTTTAGATAGGTGCAAAAATCCACGGTGTTACATACCCAAGCACAGGCATTTCCCAGACTCACTTTGACTAACTGTGGTTTATGCTATGTTTCATTGCTGGCAGTGGAACTGCTGTACCTACACAGCGAGCACAAGTGGTTTTAACATCCATAACTCACAAATGCCACATGCAGATGTGCTTTTACAGTTTACAACTCTGCTGAAATGCCTTCTCATAATCTGAAGAGTGCTTACACTGTTTCTACTGCATAGCAAAATTATTTCATAATAAGATAAGAATCTCCGCTGCAGCAGATGAAAAACATTTGTTTGGAATATTCCAGCTACACTGCAGACAAATGGCCTATTGCATTATGTATATCCTGATTACACAAACTGGAGGATACAGTTCAAGTTACCTGTGTTCTCTAGTCTTATTGGCAGTTTTGGGTATTCGTCCTATTTTCCTACTGAAACCCCATCTAATCTAGAAGATGACTAAGAAGACAGCAATTGAGACCAAGACACATTTAAAAGAACAAGAATCCGGGATAATTGTAGTAGGGCACATTCATTTTTAAAATATGGAGGACCATAAAAATTTTCTTTAAAAATAATTAAAATCACATATATAGTTTAAAGGCTGACATCATCTAAAGGTATGAACATTGCAAGCAAGAACATAAATATATTAGATTATGAAACAAGTCCTGGCCAGAAGTGGAAAATGACGTTCCTCACTCTTGCAAAGATGCCGTGGGAAGGCTGGAACCACAGGATGTCCAGATCACTAAGGGGACAGGCTGGGTGAGCAGTTATAAGGAGATTTTGGACAAATTACACGAGCACCCACTACTTGAACAATAGGACTGGAAGCAGCTAAATCCTGTCACCGTGTTTGCCTTTCACTTGTTTCAAGGTTTCTATTTTTCAAGTCCCTTAAGCCATTCAATTTATTCAAAGTCTGATGTTAAAGTTTCAGTTGCTTTTTTACTTCATTAGCAGTACTCATAAAAAAACCAAGAGGATTCACAGATATTTTGGCAACATAAGGCTGATATAAAATCCATATAGTTGATGTCGCTTATACTCCATCCCAAAATAATCAATAGGAAGATATTGTGTATGTCTGAAAGATATTTCAAAGCCATCAGACTACCTTGTTGGGCACTTTTATCTCAAGTATTTTTGAGAAGAATAAATGCAATTGACCTTAACACCTTTTTCTGTACTTTCACAACTCTGCTAAACAGACCATTTGTATCCATCTTCTCCTCACTTATCTATGACTCCCAGAGGTGAAGAGTGGACTTCTAACGAAAAAACAGCTATCTTGAACTTAAGTGGACTGTAATAAGTATGGCAGCAGCATTTTTCTAAGCTAAGAGCAGTACTAAATCCAGAAATGGGAAGGAACTGCCTGAAACTGTTTTCCAGAAGAAACTGCACAGGAGACCAGGGTGACAACTGAACCTCAAAGAATGGGTGCTTTTCAGTTAAGCTCCTCATAATGCATGCATTTGCAGCCTTTCTCTTTCCTGATATGCCAAACAAAGCATCTATTCAATTTACTCATTCCTCTGCATGGTTACCAGCAGTCTACTTGACAGGGCTACTGTCAAGGGGCAATGACATCCAAAAGCTCTCAGTGTTCAAATGCACCTGGTGGAGCACACAGTGCCCCTCACATCATAAGAGGTTGCTGCATTGATGAATGCAGCTGCTGCAACAAATTCACCCTAACTCCACCTTTCTTTGCCCCACAGCAAATCTGCGTTGTCTAACTAAAGCAATCCAACCACCTACAATAAGAGCTATATTCAGTTTAGGTGGAAAAAGTATCAAAATATACCAAAAACTCTTCACCCAAAACATTGCAGCACCTTGACCCCTCTTCATTTTATCTCTGCTTTTGACCTCTATTGCTACAAGAACCCTGTTGTGTTATCTTTTCTGCCTGCTCAGAATTGCCATTTCCTTCACAGCATCTTACTAAACAGAGTAAACAGTGGAGCTGCCAAATAAAAATATGTGTATTTAACTTAGCAAGTAAAAGAGGGAAGTGGTAAGAATAGAAATTGTCTTTAAGGAAGGAATTAGCATGCCACAAAACAACTCCACAACAACAAAACAAGCAGCTTCAGCCTAGTTCCCCCTTCTAGACTTTCTACCATATCCTGACTTTTAAAATACCATCTGCCAGAAAGGCAAGTTCCTCAGATGTGATATCTGTTTCTTGTGGTTTTTCTTCATTTACCAGCAAATCATGGAAAATCCTTCTCCACAATTTATTAAGTCACAAAGCCTCATCCACCTTTTCCTTCTTTAAAACACTATGCAACTGTTCGAGTATGGGATGCAATTTGATTGAATTCTTCTGTTATGATCTCAATTGTGGACAGAGTATAAAGAAAGACCCTTTACACTGGCAGAAGTTTGCTCCTTCTCATGCTGATGCACACGTTTAGATGTGACCAAAAGGGCTTCAAAAATCAAGAGTGTACAAAGGAGTGAAGTGCATTTGTGCTGCAAGGACTTTGTCACTAAAAAGGAAAAAGAAAAAAAAATAAAGAAAGTAACCTCACTAAAGGAATTCAGCTTGATTCAGCTGTTCTAGGCTTGACCTTCCAATTCTGGAAAGTCAGAATCTTCACCTGCATTTAAATTCCTGCAAGCAGATAGCTCTGCTGCCCTAATTAGCAGCTCTAAAAAGTTGAATGCATCCATCTTTGGTGTTTGCAGCTGACAACTGAACAGCATTTTCTACTGTGTGCATGCTGACCCCCATTTTCTGTTGCTTGTAACCATGCCTTTTCAGAACAGTGACTTTCCTAGTATCTTGGCAGCGACTCATTACAGCAAACCAAGATGCCAACTTTGATGTTCCAAAGGTCAGATTTTTTTGCTGTTATCTAAGTAAGGAAGGCTTTTTTTTTTTTCCAAAACCATACTTGGAAGGCACATTAATTTTTACCCTTTCGTCACTTGGCAAAGAGAACAAGGAGCTAGGATAAAGTTTTTAAGGTACCTCCTGGGAACTCCTTTGAAAACTCCTAGTTTGATTACTACGGTGTTTGTACCAAAGCGAGAAAGAGCTGCCCTGTTCCACTCATCACAGGGCAGGCAGCAGGGAAGAGTTTATGAACTGTAATTACCAGCTTACCCACTCAGGCTCCTTCCTAAAACAGGAATCATTCATCATCCTCTTTTGTGCTACCGACTCCTTAAAAGGCCTACTCAGCTTTAAGTCCCGGGTATCCCACCACACCAGGCTCCCCCAGAGCCCACGCCAGGGCTACCTAGATGGATTTCAAAGGGAACATCGCGCCACTTGCCTGCCTTATTTGGAAAACCCTAACTCTGCACGGCTTGGCACAACCTCAGCGGGGCTTCGTAAACCTGGAGCTCTGACAGAGATTTAAGGAGAAGGAGCCTCAGATCCCAATGAACTCCCAGCACCAGCAAGAAACAGAAACGAGAGTAAAAAGAGAAGGCGG
Source organism: Rhabdornis inornatus (assembly GCA_013397075.1). NCBI lineage: Eukaryota > Metazoa > Chordata > Aves > Passeriformes > Rhabdornithidae > Rhabdornis > Rhabdornis inornatus. The sequence goes on along the minus strand of VWZS01004141.1, from coordinate 1,364,085 downwards.
GCTGACAAGAGCCGAGCGAAAGTTGTCGAGTTAAAAACAAGTCCAAAAGGGCCCAGAGAGGAGCCCTCGGGAGAGCTTTGCGCGTTTGGCGCAAAAACCTTCAGGAAGGAGGAAAAGGAAGGCCGAGGAGCGAGCGACAGAGCCGGCGCGACCCAGGCGGGCGGGTGGCCAGCGGTGCGGGACCTCGGCCGCACACGCTGCTCGGGCCGCGCTCGGCGGGCAGGGCGGGGGCGGAGCGGCGCCGGGACGCCCCTGCACCCCCGCGGCGGCCGGGAGGCCTATGGGGGCGCGGCGCCGCCGCCGGAGCGCCGGCAGCCCCTCCCCGCCGCTGCCTGCGGGAGTGGGAATAAAGACAGATAGCGGGGCAGGCAGCAGCCGGGCGGGCGGGACGGAGCTCGCACAAAGTTTCCTGTGGAGCCCGCGGACGGCGGCAGCGATGCCTGTGCTGCGCGGAGCGCTGGGGCTGCGCGGGCGCCGCCGGCCTTAGGGCAGCGAGAGCGGCGCGGGGCGCGGCAGCGAGCCCCCGGCCCGTCCTCTCCTCCGGGCGGCCAGGAGGAAGCGCCCCGGGCAGGGACGGGAGAGCGGCACTGCCGGAGCGCGGGGAGGGGGACCGGCACCGCGGGGCCAGCCGCGCCGGCGGAGCCGGAGGGAAAGATGAGCTTGTTGTCAACCATCGACACCAGTGCCGCGTCCGTGTACCAGCCCGCCCAGCTCCTCAATTGGGTCTATCTCTCGCTGCAAGACACGCACCAGGCCAGCGCCTTCGATGCCTTCAGACCCGAGCCCTCCTCGTCCCAGCACCCCGATCTCGGCTACACCAAGAGCACCCCGGAGCTGGGCTCCTCGCTCAGCTCCAGCTATCTCAACAGCTTCTTCCAGCTCCAGCGGAGCGAGGTGAGTCCGCCGCGCCGCCCGGCGCGGAGCCCCCGGCCCCCCCGGGCCACAACCGCCATGATGCTTCGGCAGCCTCCTGCCCCTGCCCCGGGCCGGCACCGGCACCGAGCCGTCCCGAAGCGGGGCAGCCTCGCTCCCCGCCGCAGGCTCCTTGTCCTCCCGCTGCCCGGCCGGCCCCTTCCCGCCCGGCGCTCCCTGGCTGCCCGTCCCGCTGAAGGGCCGGGACGAGGCGCCGGCATTGGCGCGGCCGCCGCCTCCTCCCGCCGCCCGCCAGCGGCGCGGGGCGCCCGTGTTGACAGTCTGGTCAATGGTTACACGGATTTCCCGTGCGCAGCCGGAGGGACGGGGGCAGGACACACAAAAAGTGCTACATCCGTCGTAACGTGCAAAAATACCAAAATACCGCCGCCGCCGTCACCCCCCCCCCTTTTTTTTTCCCCCTAAAGTGTTACATAAAAAGCTTGATATAAGAATACATATGGTTTGTGAGAGATCGAAGGCAGGCATTATTTGAAAGGAAGAGATATAAACAGGAACGTGGTAAAAACAGCGAAAAAAGTTTTGTGCACGTTTCCTAACGCAAAACCGAAATGTAACCGAAGGGAAGGAAGCTAAAAACCTGGGGTATGCAAAGACAATTCGCTATGGAACTCCCTGTCACAGGAAGTTGTTGAGGTCAAGCACTTCTGCATTGGAGGGATTTCACATGTGTGGAGATACTGCAAGGTGGCACCTCACACAGCACAGCTCCCAACCTCTCCTGAAACACCCAGCTACAGTTTGGCACCCTACTGTAGCACTCTTGCCGGAGGCATTCAACAGCGGCTTTGTTTGATGTGGTCAGATGGACTATACATCCCAACCTACCACAGAATGACACTTCAGAGTCCTTCCAGTGCCTTTTATGTTAAACATCGACTCTAAATGTATTCTCAGTCTAAATACATCCTCCTGTTCTGTCAGAAAAGTTATGGAGTTAGTAATTAAAACCAAATCAAATTCCCAACTGCTCTCGTAGAGCTGCTAACACTTGAGAGCCAGAGTTACATAGACACGTTTTCCTCTAATCAGAAATTCTTTCTTCTTTAAGAATTTAACAAAGCACATCCAGTCTCAAAATAGGCACTATTTTTGAGAGTATGTAGTTCGAAACCTGTTCAACCTGATTAAGTCTTACTAAGCATGACATGACATAGGCAATTTAACAGCATCTAGACCTAACAAGCACATTGATTTTGCAAAAAGATTAGCAGATGGTGCAATTTAAACTATTAGCTACCTACCTGTTGATGACAAATTGTAGATTTTGCCCCTTCCTGCTTGGCTTACAAGCTTTGTGGTACCCAGGTAGCAGCAAGACTGCAGGAGTTCAGCCAGCATGGATTCCAGATTGGGACTCTGTTCAGGCCCGTGTTTGTTGAAGTCAGGATACATTCTGCTCACAGCAGGTCCTCTATTTTTTGGGAGAAAAAGGAAGAAACAAGTAAATGGAGTCTGCATTCAGGAAGCCTTTGAAACAGTCTCTGAGAAACAGTTTTCTCTTCCTGACAGTTCCCCAAGTTCATTTTTGGCTTCTACTATACTCTGTGCGAGTAGGGGCTAATCCTTTTGTCACACTCCCTTTCCACTTGGCTCATGGTTCTTCAGATTTTTTCCTCCTAACCTTTCTTCTTTCTTCTGGAAAATAATTTCCCTGCTATGCCAGACCTTCCTCAGGCCCCTGTCTCTGCCCCAGCTCCAAGTAGTCAGTCCCTGTGCAGCCTCCTCCCAGCTGTGCTGTTTTCAGATCCTAGAAGTCACCTTCTGTGTGGATTCCTATCATCCACTAGCTGTAACTTTATTCTGCTCTTTTTAACCTCATCACGGTTTCCTGAGGCACATGAACAGCAGCAACAACTGAGAATACCAGCTGTGTAGAAAGCCAAGAGCATTCACCACTCAGGAAATAAGAAGCCATTTCATTCTGTACTGATATTTTATTATTTTTAAAAGATAAAGCATGTTAGTTTGTTGCCATTCATTTTCCAGCCTGGGACGATAGCGTTGGCTATGTGGCTGATGGAGACATTTCTATCTTTCCACTATTTACCTGAACTGTGTCTTAATACGTGGTAGCCTGAAAAGAGGAAAAGGAGCACAGCTATCTCCTATGGCATGGGAATGCATCTGCCCTGCTGAATATACCCTGAAGGAAGTAGGGAACCCTTTAATTTCCCAGGCTAGCACTGCCTGCTTATACAGCAGCTTTCATTCAAGGGTTTTGAAGGTGCTAGAGATACTATGGCTCAAAAGAAGTTCTGTCAATTTGTTAGACTCTCTGTTCTTTCCAGAAACTCGAAACTAGACTGCTTTTTGGCAGGAATCACCCAAGAGTTTCCGACAATGTCATGCTCTTAGTTCTTGAGATTCTAACATCTGTTTATTTGCAGATGCCATTGGGTATACACTACATGTTTCAACCGCGTAAAATTATTTCAGGGAGCATTAGTACTGTATGCTGTTTTTGCAGCAAGTGGGCTTATGCTATCTTTGGAACAACACATAGCTTTCCACAGTTAAACTGTTGACTGTTTTCTACACAGTGCTTGCTTTGGTTGGCATTTTTTTCCCTCTCACGGTTTTGTCCTGGGTTGGCTTAGCCTGGAGCCGAGCTGTTATAATGATTGACACATAGCTGTACACAATATTTGGAAAGTGACCTAATGAGGGTCCAAAATAGCAACAGATTGAGAAATGATAGGATCATAGGGTGTAAAATAGTTGTGTGTCCTGTATGTTGCCTTGCAATTGAAAATTTCTGGAGAAGAACACTTGGAATAAGAGACAGCACTTGTGAAAAGTTGCTATTATACAGGGTTTGCAAGTCTGCATGGCAGTGCCTGTGTATGTGACTTGCATACTGACCAAAGGAACAGGACAGAAAAAAAATAAAAGTGCCAGCACCCACAGAGTAGTCTTGTACTTCAAGATTTTTGTCCTCCAGACTTTTTCCACTACAATGGATGCCTTCTAAATAAACATGATGAACACAGCTGTTTGGTGCATAAAAGCCCATTGTACCAAGGGAAAAAAAGCAATAATAAAGGTTTAAACAGTAAAGCAACAATGAGTGTTTTGTTCCTTATGCAAGACTCATTTTGCAAAACAGACCTGCTTTAAACCAAACTTTATGGCAGCATTTGTTGTCCTAGATATGAAATAAAAGCATGTTAGACCATTAAGATGCAATAAATTGGCCATTGAACTGAGCTCCACCCTCATTATAACACCATCCATCATGGCCAAGTATTTGAGTCTTTGTTGTGAAGCTGGTTACATGGAATTTAGCACCTTTGAGACACAGCCAGGTATCTGTGGCTTTGTCATTGAGGGGGATAACTGAAAAACCTAGAGTAAGGGGGCAGGAAACTCATAAGGTATTTTTCTACACTAACAGGAGGCATCCTACCAGGTCAATACTGTCTTTGGTCAAGAAGAGACAGCAAGAAATTATCAAAATATCATAGTTAAATTTTTTTCCTTACTCTTTGTCTTTCAACAGTGAAGTTTCTTCTAGAAGCCTCTATGGCAGCCGCTTTCTGGATCTAAATACAGATTTAAGAACAAATAACTACACATACTAGATGAGAAAATAATCACTATTTTCATGTTTCTGACTTGGAGACTTCCAGATCCAGTCCTTACAGGCAAGAGGGGAACTAACTAGGAACGAGAGCACACCAGCTCGTTCAGTTTGCTACAGTAAAGTATGGATCACTTGCTTGAAAAGAAAAATGTGTGGAGTTAAAGTTTACAATGTGCTGTGGAAAATAGCATTCACATCCCTGTGAAACAGAAGCAGGTCTAATGCACTGGGATAGATTAAGTAACTTCCCGAAGAAGACAGTGACATTCATAAGCTAACAACAAAAACTGATGAAACACTAGAAGAACAAAAATGTAGGGAAGGAAATTGGCCGTTCTACAGAAAATATATTTTATCAGACAAACTTGTTGTCCGTATTCGTGTTTCACAGAATTAGGGGGGTACACACTAGGCTGATACTTGAAGAAGTATGTGTTATTTGGCCTAGATGAAGTAATTAGGAGGATAATTATAAGATTAAAAAAAAAAAATCTCCATTCTCTTAGTATCAGAAGAATACAAGGATTGCTATACCACATCAGGCCATTGGCCCTCTAAATTAAGTGCAATATCTTTGAGAACTGCCATGATGTAAAAATTTAAAATTAAAAACAAAATGCCTTCTAAAAGGCTGCTCACAGCCAGTATGGTCTGAAGGCAAACTCAAAGATGCAGGTTAGCAGAAATTTCCATATGCTCCAAAACATGTCCAACTTGTGTAATTTTGTTTTACTTTATTAGTTATTCTAACACAGAGCATGTTTTTGATCCAGAGGGTGCTTAATGTGCTAAGCAGTCAAGTGAGGACTTCTTGCTTTCTCAGCTACAGACTGACAGAGTAGCACAGTCTACAGTCAGTACCTGAATGTGTCCTTTAATAACACTGATTATTATTTGATTTAGTTATTTTTATTTTCATTTTTTGTCACTATTCTTTGTGTAAGTACCAACATTGGAGTCTCCTTAACCTTCTCCAAATTTTATTGAAAGGGCACTAGCATAACAATTCCTCTGTTGCAGGAACTTGTGCTCTCTGCCCCAGGATGATTGTACACCAGCACTATTTTGTGGCTACTTAAAAGTGCCAGACAAGTAATTCCCGAATGCTTCTCAGGAAGTTAAATGTCAATTCTCACATCAGTCCTCATAGGAGATTCCAGGGAGCTGAATCTCTTATGTTAATCAGAGGACAACATGCATTGGAGATGTTGGCAAGACCAGGCTCTGTCCTCCCAATACAGCCAGCTCCAGAGCCCTGTTGATGATTCTGCCTCAGCACACAAAGTACAGCTTTCACAGCCCACTGTACACTGCTCTCAAAATCTTAGACCCTATTACAGGTATCTGAGCTAACAACTACTCTGTTTGTAATTCCAGTTGGACATATGCTTTAAAATGCAAAAATTCAGGGTTTTATGTCTGTAAGCGTTCTCTTTTGTTCCGTGTCCTTATCGCTGCAGCTGTGGTCTCCTGCTTTGCTACTTCTGTAGTCTTTGGAAAACACCCACATTTGCCAGGGAAATAAAGACCCCACATGTGAATGTACTGTAGGAAGTGGAGTCTGAAAATAAGATCCATATCTTGTATAAAAAGCGTGAAATTCAGATTATTATCCAAATTACACTCTTCCATTTGTATCATCTAGGTATGTCTTTAGGCATCTCTGTTGTCCAGGATTGAGTGTTTTGTTTGTGTGTGTTTTGGTAAGTGGACAGTACTGCATGCAGCAGAGACTCTTCTTACTCTCAACACTTAGGCTGAATTACCTAATAGCAATTTAATTTCAGGAAGAAATGCACAAGAGTCAAATTTAGTTCACCAAAGAAAGTGTTCTAAATACAATTATGTTGCTTTTAATCTGGCTCCCTTACCTGACTAAGAAAGTTCCCAGAAGTAAGAAGAAAATGTGTTGAATTTACTCCAACAGCCAGAGCCTCTTGTGTTGTGTCCTTAGCCACAAACTGCCCCTGCCCCCAGCAAACGCTGCAGTAGCTCTGCAGCACACCTGCCCTACCTCGAGCTTTGACTAACTCAAACATGACTTGCACTTGGGCTTTAGTTTATTTACAGTGAAAGTATTATCCACCCTAGTAATCTGCAGCTACTTGCTTTCACATCACAATCAGAACTACGCTTGGAAAGCCGGCAAAAAATAAAATATTAATTGCTGAAAGTAAATCAAGTCTTCAGGAAGAGGAATATGGGCTTTCTGCTTTACTATTGAATTCTTTTTAATAGCTTGAAAAAAAAAATAAAATCAAGCAATAGAAGATAGACCAATTATATTTATTATTCCTGATTAGCTGAAGATCATTGCCACTTCATTTAAATCACTTGGGATTTTATATCTATGCAAACTCCTCGTTGAGAGAAGCACCGGCATGCTTTTTCTGCCTCACAAATACAGCCACATCTTGACAAAAACCTGTCAGGCAGTATATAGAAAAGAAAAACACACCAACTTATAATTGCAGGCAAAAGGATGTAGAATTCTTGTTACAATTATATTTTATACACAGAGCTTTCATTTACAGTTATTTTATGCATTTACAGTGCCTTCCATGCCAAAGCACCCAAACAAAGGGGTGATGTAACTGTGTGTTGGGTAATGATTTTTCATCCACTCCTCTTTTTCTCTGCAGACACAGACTCAGTTATTCAGAACAGAAAAGGAAGATCCTTCTCCAGTGAACTGCACAAATGAGCAGACAACCGAGTCTGACTTGAATCAATATATTAATTTATGAAGTGTATGGAATGAATTAGATAACCAAGATGTGTACTAAACTGCTTTTATCCCAAAGCAAGTCCCTCCCTTCCTCCCCCCATTTTTGATTTTATTGTTTTGCTTGGGGGATTTTGTGTACTTGTACAAGATAGGTAACAAACAACTTGTAGATGGTCCTGTTACTTTGGTAATTGACAAGAAGAAGAAAAGATTGCATTTTACTGAGAGATGCTAGGTGAGGATTAACGCCAAGGAAAGTTTTCTAGATCAAAGTTTAAGTGCACCATAAAACGACTTTGAAACACGATTTAAGTGAAATTTAAATCTAAGACCAGAGAATCTTTTCCATGTTGCTATAAGAAGCATGAAAAGTAATGACACAGTGCAATTGCCAAAAGGTGCAGGCACAGATACTACAAAGTCAAATCATACAATTCTGATATAGGTATTTGCACAGAAACAAAAGCAGCTGTATCCTGTTACCAAAGTTAGATGCATACATATAAATACTACCTAAAAAGCAATACTGGGTATCACCTTCCATTTTCAGAACAGATTAATGAAATGTTACAATTAATATCTGTACCTCTCTCCAGTTTCTTTTCCCCAGAAAACTTGCCAACAGCCTGATGCCCATTTTGCTACTCTCTGGAATTGCTCCTCCTCTTTTAGAAAGTCACAATGAAATTATTAAATTAAATGGAGAGAATCTAAGTCTTTTCCTCATGGTTTACTTAGGTTCTGTGTGGGTTCCAGCGTAATTATAATAGATCAAAGCCACTAATTGAATTTTACAAAGCTATTCAAATCTAACAGTAATGCTGACATAATTCAGACAGACAGTATTTCATAAGTGTAAAAAAAACGTGGACCACTTAATTTTTCCTGCAGGTCCGTTCTTATTCTCAGAACCATAGCAAACAATTTGTGATCTACTAAAAGTAGAATCTAAAATTATAGACAGATTCACTTGAGAAAAGCACAATAAACACAAGGTTACAAGTCCTAGGCTTTCTCCATGTCCCTCACTGTCTAGCCAGGCCAGCACAGCTGTGGGGAGTTCTGGTGGGTTTTAAGTTTTAACATATCACAAGCTTAGCCCCTTACTTTCTGTCATGTATTTTGGTGTAAGCAAATAGTAACAAGTCCAAAACTTTGCATTAGGGCAGTTTTAAGGAGCTTCCTCATGTAGACCCGTTTTCTTAGCTCTTTCAACTGCTGCCTGGTCTTCCAAGCCTGTTTCTTAAGAAATACATTTTGTGTTTCAACAAATTTAGTTGGAAGAATAGCAAATGCCCTCATGATCCAGGACTTGAGCTCATATGCAGAGATAAATTCCTGCTATATTAACCGGCCACTCACACCTACTCCCTGCATGTGGCAGGATTTGGTGCCTCTTTTCAATGAACACAAGTGCAATACCCTACATAGAAGGATTGTGGGTACCTGGAAATCTGTATTTACATCTCATCCAGCTAGCTGCCAACCAAGCAAATACTTTAAGGGGATCAGCTTACTCTCATGGATTTCTCTTGCTTCTAGGAGTTCCAGGTATCTCAGTGATTTTTGCAGGGGAGCTGCAGCCTATATTTCTTCACACGAAGGGAGCCTGCTAGGCAGCTGTTTTGTATGTAGTCATTAGGGCTGTGGATACTTGTGGTTGAAAGGAAAGCAAAGGATCAGTCGTTGCACCCTGAAAATAGAGGACTAGCAAGAGTTTTTAAGAGAGTTGAGTATTAGTGATCCTTGAAATATAGAGATGTTCTTATATAACCATCTTTCTCCAACATACATTGCAACTGAAATTAGTAGAATAATAGATTCATTCCTTTAACAGTCACAGCATGGGAAGAAAAAAAAGCCTCAAATCTACCCTGAAATGAGTTTTCTCAGTTGTTATTTTAAAATTTATCTGAAGCAGATTGTGATGTTTTAGCTTTGCTTGCTGAGATCACACTTCAAGCTGTGCTGTATCACAGTTGATTAAGAGGGTAGCTTTAAATGCAGATAAAACTATCTAAAAGCTGGAGTCCCAAAATGAAATTCCAGCCTGTCATTTAGTACACAGAAATAATTTATTTTCCTCACTATATTCAATTTAATACAAGTTTTTGTCTCCCTGTGAGTGCAGGAACTGAGGCCCTGAGCGCATTGCGAGGGGCCCGTTCTGGGCAGATGATGTATTGTTCCTACCTCTGACAGCGACCTTAGCTTTGCCTCTTTTAAACTTTGGCAGCCATCGCAGAAGTTTCTGTGCCAGGAAGGCATTACTGAATGTAAATGATATAAACAAAACTGTCTCAGACTTAGAGTTCTGTTTAACCCAAAATGGACATTTCTTAGCGAAACCTTTCATCATACAAGAGCTGCACAGGAGGTAAATGCTTTCCTAAGTGTGTCTCCAACAGGCACATATCTATTTCCGGGTGTTATTTTTCTTGCGTTTGGAGTGTCAAAAGACCTACCAAATGAGAGGAAACTCGACTCTTGTTTTTCAGACTGCAGGTCAGATTGAGACAAGATTTCCTGCAGGAAGCAGAGATGTTAACAGAAAGTGCAGGGATCAAAACATGTCCACCCCTTTCTCTCCTCACTTCATGCCATAGAGCCTTCATGACCTCCTCCTCTTCACCGAGAGCCCTGTCCTGACCCTTGTTTTGGGCAGTGTGAGGTGACAGAGGGGCTGGCAGGGCCCTCCCCCCAAAGGTGAGGGAGACCCAGCTGTAGGCAGGCAGGGGCAGCCCAGCACTCCAGGGGGATGTGTTAAGGTAATTCACAATGTGAATGGTCTCTGTTGCCCCTAATATAGTGCTCATGCGTTAGAGCTTCTTTTTAACAGAAGTGGGAAGTTATTGGGCATTCAGCAGATAAGAAGGTACCCTGCAGAACTTGGTTCAAGATTTAGAAAGTTCCTTCTAGACTGTACGCCTCTGACCAGAGCAAATCTCTGTCCTCTCTCACATCTGCCTGTAAAGGCCATTTGTGAGGTCCCTATACATTGTGAAAAATTAGTATCCTCCCTGATATCCACACAAACACTTCCCCGAGGATGAAATAAGGAGGATCACACTACTGCAGAAAGCCAAAAAGCGTATCTGAGCTCCAGCAAGCCTGGAGATGGCAACTGGGCAATTCCTGAACTATCGGCATAACTTTACCACTGTACAGTGCATAGGGAGCAGGATTTTTTAAGTTCTGAGAAACTCATTGAAAGCTGTAGATGCAAGTGTTAAAGACCAGCAGGTCTAAAGTAAGGCGAGGTGGTGGCCTGTGCTGCTCTCCAGCCTTACTGTGATTGAAGGCACACACCAGTCATGCACAGAGGAGAGTGTTGCACCCACTTGCTGTTTGCAGAGTCTCAGCGATTACGACCTGAGAAGCCACAGCCAGCTGAGCTGTCAGATTTGGAATAACTAGATTGGAGACATCTACATGCTGGATTGAAGATTCACCACCCTTTGATGACTTGCTTCACAGCCACTGGCAGGTCACCCTGTGTTTGTAGCTGTCTCCTTCAGATATTGTTCCTGCAGAAGGAAAGGCCTAGTGCCGTCTGTCTGAAAATATTCAGAAGTAGACATTAGTGTTAGCAGTTTTACATAAACATATATTTGTCTAAAGCCCCCCACAGAAGAAGGATGAATTAAGGTATACTTGGCTAGTCTAACTAGCCAGAAATCCATTAAGGTTTACTTGGCTCATCTACATTTATCTGTGGTTTTATATGAGAACCTGAGTAATGCAGATTTTACTAAAAGTCAGGCCAAAGACCAGATATTTTTGACAGCTGACTTAAGGGTTGACTTCAGAAGGAAACAGAAACCTGAGTCTTTTTTTTCTTGCTCCAGGCAAGCATTTTCTTTACTGAGTGATGAGCTTGGCTTTCAGTTTTCCAATGATAAAATGTTACTGAACAAACTCTTAAGCTGTTTTTTTGTAAAAGTATCTGATTTATCAGAGGAGCTAAAGCAGACATAAGCCATACAGGAGCAGTTTTTGAGGTTTTCCAGTTCAGTCTTGGTAATTAAACTTCTCTATTTCTTCTGGCTCAAATTAATACAACTAAATTTATTACAGTATTTTCATTTAATCCCTCTGTTTTCAGAAGGCTTTGTGGTAGGGCATAAACATTGGTGATGATCTTAAAGTTCTTTTCCAATCTAAACAATTCCATGATTCCATTCTGTGATTCTGCATTGGATGTTTTCTTTGGGGACAAAAACAGGGAACTGTTTTGACCACTTACGAAGAACTGAAGCACAGAGAAGTCACAGATTTGAAGTGTTCTTCTCCAAACATGGTTGTCTTCTGGTGCAACTGTTGTGCTTTCACACATACTGCATGGCCCCGTGATAAAGCCCACTTCAAAAGCAAGCCTTAGGACACTTGCAAATAAGACAGCTCTAGGCCCTCGGGTTAAGTTTTGTATATTACACACACTGAATTAATGAATTAGTGTTCGAGTAGCTCAGATTTCTCTCTCTCCCAACATGAAAGTAGCAACTGAGTGAGGGCAATGACTTGTCTATCCTACTGTTTTATCCATAACATAGCACGGGGACCACTCAGTTCTTATCTTTGTGAAAATCCAAGCTGATAACTTTAGCACTTTTTGATATTTTGGTGCAGGGCTAATGATTAGCATGGCTAGTCTGGTTACTGTCATACAGGCTGGAAGATATTTACAATATTTGCCATTTACAGTGTATGAAAACTTTACTTTTTCCACACTGATTACAGGGAAATCCAACTCGCTTTTCCTACAAACTTCAAACAGCCATGGTGTCTGTTGACTGAAACTTAACTCTGTCCATTAAGACTGCTTTATTTTTATTTGCTTTATTAGGTCAGTAGCACACTAATGCAAAAATAAATAATCAAAAATTCTTTGCTCATCACTTCTCAGTTATAGACTACTTCGTGTTGTGGAAGCATTGATGACTGGGCTAGGTTGTAGGAACACTGAAGGGCAGTTCAGTACGTGCAATTACTACAAATGAGGAGAGATCTGAAACCAAATCATACTAACTTCTAGAGCATCAAACAGACACACTGGCCAGATACAGCCCCCATCGATGAGCACAAATCATTCTAGCTTTATGTAACTGGTGGATATGTTCATCTTTATCACTGCCTTAAAGGTGCAGCAACCACAAACTGAATGTGGGGCAGAAACTGTTTTTTCCAGATATGCCTCTTTTTCAGTCCATGCCTAATAAGAAGATACCATTCCCACATAAACAAATTGCCATTGCTTATTAATAACAGCTGGTCTGGTAGATGCTCAGACATAAATTCATAATTGAGAGGCGCTTGTCCTCTCTGTGCTTTCTGTGCCCTGTTAAAAAAATACCTTTATATGTAAAGCAGTAGCTGTACATACGGAAGGGAAGTTTGGAAAGTAAGACTTGTCTCTTGTTTGCTTCAATGTTTCATTGCATATTCACCACAGCTGTCTTTCTTCTCAACGTTATACCATTGCACAAAAAGAAACTGAAGGGATAAAGCCAGTGTTTCAGGGTTTCATTTTCTATCTCTTGACCCATCAGTCCCAAAAGATGTTTCTGAAAGGCAGGGATGCAGCCAAGAGAATCAAGAGCATTAGCCAATCATTCATGTAACTAGGAATATTGTAGAGGTGAATTAGATACTGGAACTCCTGAGTCAGTCACGTTTGTTACCCAACTGGAAATCAGAGTGAGGAAGCTATAGAAGACAATAGCTGCCTCTTTCACAAAGGACCACACTGCAGCCTTACAGATTACGTTCCCTTTAACTGGAAACACTGAGCAAACAAATAACAAAGGGAACTTTGCTTCCCATCACCACCACCGACAGATACGGTTTAAAGATCTACGTAGCAGAGTGGTTACCTTTGGAAAATACAAGATTTTCAGTTTGGTTCACGTTCAATTAAATTAACAAGTTTCATAGGAAGGAAAAAACAAACAAACAAACAGACAAACTTACATTATCAGCTTGAACCTCCCACCAAGGCAGTTTCTAAGTTTTACCACCAGGTTCCCCATCCCCCCAGTATGGCAAGATAAGGAAATCCTGAATTCATTGCAGCTGGGCTGATGAGCCTTGTAATTAGGACATGGAGTGTGGTCCTTCAGGCGCCTTGAGAACGCTTAACCCTTTCACTGCCAAATCCTTTCTCTCCTGTTCAAGCTCAAAATGAGACTATTTGAGAGGTACTATTGTCTACCATTTAAAGAAATAGGTTGACTTTGCTGGTGTTGCATTGTGAACACAGAGCAGTCATTGCTTTTGGTGGAATTCATGAGAGGAGCAGTCTCCCTGCTCCCAGATAGTACTAATACACTTGAGACCAGAGTGAGTCAGAATGCATTTCTTTCTTCCTCTCTATTTTCTGTCTGAGGCCATCAACACTCTCCCTGGCACTCTAATCACCCCCCTGGACATCCCCTTTTGGTGTGAAGTTAATTTAAAGTTTTTATTCAAAACCCTTCTTAAAAATCCTCTTTGCAGCAGTGCAAACACTTAATAAGGGCTGAATTGCTGTTCTGCTCAATTGAGTGCCCCAGAAAGAAAAAAAAACGCAAACCAAACTGTTTTATGTATCTCAGCAATATTTATTCACCCCTCGTCTTTTACAATGACAAAATGGAGTCAATCACCATTTCATCACATTCATTACAAGCCCTAAGCTTTCACTGTTTGATTCCAGAGGCCGGGATGAACTTTCCCATTAACCACCCTTATTATATAACTTGGCTTTTGGGAATGGCTTATTTCCTCATCTCTTTCTGAAGAGCTAGAGATTTCCAGAGCTAGAAACAGGATGTAGCACCATTTGTACTTGTGCTCTTTATAGCAACTTTCAAGTGCCAGATTGATGTGTTTTTCACATTGAGTCAAACAGATTTAAGACCCATTTTCCAGGTCAGATTGGCAGGAACTGCTGGATCGGCTTGCCTGACTATACCCAGAGGGATGGGCTGCACCTCGGGATCCTCTAGGCATTTTCCAAAGGAATGCATTGTTCTTCAAAGTACCAGTGACAGCAGCAATGCCCATCTTCTCCTTTACTGTCATGTTCTGGGATGTTATATTTGTTTCTTCCTTTTTTAACACTGGGCCTCAAGATGATTATAGATGATTATATAATTATAATAATATATTATTATTCAGGGTGCCGCGTGTGAACTGAATGTTTTGCCATGTCCAGCTGTGGCATGCATTGCACAAGTGCCTTTCCAGCTGAACCAGGTGGCCTCTTTTAGAGCCGTGTGCCACTCTTTGGCCACACAGCCATTGGTGGCTGCTAAGGGTATGATTTAGCATCAGTGCAGCCCATAGTCCCATAGGATCCTAGCCTCTGACACAGGGTCAAAACAAAAGTTTGTGAAGGTTTGCTGCCAGAGTGAGCCACCTTGTTTTTCAGTATTGACCTGAAACGTGCCAGGAAGGGTTTTTGGAGGAGTGAGTTACATAATACCCAGCTGTGGTTCCAGATTGCTCCCTTTTAATGAGGACAATAGCTCAGTGTAAAGGATGTGTAGGAAAGAAAACAGTCATCGCTGCATGCCATATGTCCAATTCAAAGCCCATTGCAGGCAGCAGATAGATATGTTTTGGTTTGTTACTGAGTTGTCCCCGGGGGCAAAAATAGCAACATTCTGATGGGCAGGAGTTATTCTACATCCCCAGAAGATATTCCAGATTTTGGCAATAGGTAAAGAATTTGCGAATTCACACGTTCTGTTTCCATACTTTTACCCTTCTATAAAATCAGATAATAAGGAATTTTTTAATGGTTGTAATGCAGGTGAAGTACTTTAAGAATCTCTTGGCAAGAGGATCTCTTAAAAAGAAAGATTTTATGTTTTTCCAAGCATATATAAGAGAAAGTGGCTCCTAGGGAGACAAGAACTTCTTGAAGACCCTTAATTAATACTATTTTGGCATCCACAGCACTTCCCCTTCCTTTTCAAAATTTGATGCCAAGAATTTCTCATTCCAATAGCATCCAATAAATCCTAGAAATAAATTCCAGTGACTGTTGGAGGTATCTTTGGTTGCTTGATGGCTAAAGCAGCTAAAATCTTTTTATTTGTTTTTGAAATACCTTTTCCTTTTAAAATCTGTGGCTTTAACCCCTGAAACAAAGTGGCTGATTCTCCTCTCAGCTACATAATCTTGCATGGCACAGAACTATGCTAGACAGGAAGTTTTAGTCCCAGGGCATATGTGAAATCCCATGTGAGATCAGATTCCACTCTGTGACCTCTTGGATTGATCCTGCTGCTGTGCACCAGCTTCAGCTTTGCGAGAGGGGTCAGTGAAGTTCAGCATGTTTTGTTTGACTACAGTGCAAGTGGGTGAAGCAGATTATTAGGCTGAATTTTTCTGTACAGTGTACACCATCTGTGGTGGGGTGGAATTCAGGAATAGTTGGGTCTCACCCAGGTACTTGTGCCTAGAGCTTTGATATGATTTTTTTTGGTATGCAGTTGTCACCCAAAAAACACTCACTCTGCAGGCACCCTGAATGTTTGAGATCTCTGAAATTAATTTAATTTCAATTTCAGATTTATTTCACAAACTCTAAATCAGTTTCAGTGCATGTCTTCAAAATATATATAACATGTATAAACATATGAAAACACAGATAAAGACCCCATTGAAATATTTTAATTCAATAGAATTAAAGCATAGAGGCACAGATTGGACCTCTTCTTACCTCACTTTTCCATAAGCCAGCAGTAATTCTCTGATACCAGGAGAATTACATGAGCATAGCATTGCAGACCTAAGGTGGAAACACCATGCGAAATGTGTCCCATCATATGAGGATGAAAAGGACACTCAAGAGTTGGTCCTATTTCTAGAGTGACTCATTATTATGTTAATTTTTTAAAGAGTTTTAATTTTCTTTTTGAACTCCATTATGCAGTTTCTTTTGGACCTTAAGCAGTTAAAGTGAATTAATCCTTATCTCCATTAGGGAAAATACCTATTTAGGTGTTGATGGGTTTCCTGCTGTTCGAAAACTACCGAATAGCAAATTAGGAGCTACTGATTTTGGTTTGCAGATTCTGAGAGTGAAGATTCTATTGAGGTGAAGTACAAAACCTAGGTATTTACTGTTTTTCAGGAAATATTTAAATCACAGCAGGTTCCCCCTTGGAAAATCCAAACAAGATGTAGATCTCGGTGCTTCTTACTATTTGAACATGGGACTCTGTGTTGACTGTCTGATTAATCAGATTGGAAATTGGGAGTTACTTTGCATTTTTCTTGGTGTTCTTTTCCTTTCCGTGACTTCAGTATTCTTTGCGTAAGTAGTTTTGGACACAAAAGGGTTCTGTTTTGTGAGTTGTTCTTTCAGCTTTTTGCCTGCATAATCTAACTGTACTATGAATGCATTATGGTCAAACACAAGAAAGCAATCATTGCTTGGTGGGAAGGTTGGACTAAGAGAACAGTGGCAAGCTCAATAGTTTCCTCAGCAGTGGGGTGATCAGCTCCATTGCACTGCCATTGTGAAACCTCTTTATTAATAACCTGTATATTGCTCCCCTCAAATATGCAGCTGTGTTCCTAAGAAAAAAAGAATCACTTTTTTTCCCCCTGCTATTGTTATCTATCCTCTATTCAGATCTCCCTCAGAACAGTCCTTAATACAGTACTGTGTTGCATTTGACTTATTTGTTTTCTTTTGCAGGCTCTGAGCAGCAGTCTCTACAAGAGTGCATCACCTTATGGTTCACTTAATAACATTGTGGATGGGTTAAGCTCCCTCACCGAGCATTTCTCTGACCTATCCCTTTCTTCAGAAGCCAGAAAACCCAGCAAGAGGCCACCTCCTAACTACCTGTGCCACCTCTGCTTTAACAAGGGACACTACATCAAAGACTGCCCCCAGGTAAGTAATATATAATAATATGAAAAAATCTGCATCAAGATCTTTTTCATTCCTTGATTTCAGCAACACGGAATTTGGCTGAAATACTTTAGAGTGAGTAGCACTGAAAAAGTATCTTGACAAAGTGCCAAGCTAGCCATGTGTTCTTTTAATATATTCTTTATCACAATGCTGATGGACAGTACACTATTTCATTTACCTTGCAAGTATTACAGAAGACATTAATGTAGGCATAGGGCTAAGTAGATTCTGGTAACTTTAGAAATGGCCACTCTGTAATTTTCTGGCAGCGCTCTGTGTAGTCAGTTTGGCAATGGCTCTTGATATGACAAGTTACCTATGCTAAAGGAGAAGAAATTGTTACATTTGAAGAGAACTATGAATCAGTGTTGCAGTAACACAGGCTCCAGGTATTTTGGGTGCAAAATCTTTTTTGTTCTACAGAAGAAGTTTGCTGTACTTCGCAAAATGTGATGGTCTTTGACTCCTAGAACTTTTCTGTCGTGGCAAAGCTGGCAGTATTTATTTCCTTCAAGAAGAGGTGTAAACCAGTGTGCACTAAAACCACTTGCCAATCTACAATTTGGTTTTTTTTCCTGAGGCTCCCAAGCACAGTGTACCAGGTTTCTTAATTTTCTCAAGTTTCAGCTAGATGCAGTTGTTGCTGGCTTAAACTTCCACAATTTCAACAACATCCTATGTGTAATCCCAAGGAAATTTTAAAATGCTGCCAATACTCTAAAAACACAGATGTGGACTTTACCAGCATCCACTTCATTATGACTTTAACCTCCTAGCCTCTTACTGTGTGACTTTCAGCAGAATTAATCTGCATAAAATTAGCTACAGTTAATTTGCTATTGAGGATGTCAGACATTTATAAACCAAAATACAGGCAGAAAAACATCTGCCAGCAGAGCAAGGTCACCGTGAAATCGAGTCTAACATCAGATGAGCTTGGAGTGTATTCCACTTGCTGTTATGCATAGACTAACTTTATCACTTTCACTGTATATCTTTCATTAATTCTAATGAAAGCTCTGGAATTAAAGTATGTTTGCAGTCTTGGGTGTAGCACTTGAAAATATTCTTACTTGTTCTTGTTTTGATCTAGGTTGAGTAAGAATTTTCTGTAGGAAAAGAGCATGAAATTTTATTTGCTAGGAGATCAAAAGTACTCTGGTTTATATACTTCAGTGTTTAATCTACTTAATTTAGCATGTTACAGAAGAATGTAAAGATAGAACCATATAATAGCATACGTTACTTAGCAAGAGGACTGAAACTCCAACTCCTAAATATGTGGCAGAGTGAGAAACTGCTGGACTGGGGGAGATGGCTGTGCTTTGCCAGGCTGTGTCAGAAACCAAATGAATGCAACAAGTCTCTTGACAGTCAGTATGTGCAAGCTGCAACTCAGACAGATGGTTCCAAGTGAATGTGTCAGTGTTGGAGCAGTTATGTATTGTTTATTTCATACGTATTTTTATGGTTTGAGGCACTAGGGATTAAACATGTTAATGAAAATTGAAGACACACACACAGAAATCCAGGAGATACGAACAATTGAGGATTGTGTAGGAACACTAATTCTCTTAAATTGCACATCCTGTATAATTTTTTTTCGGATTTCATTTGTAAAGTCTTCAATTTCTCTCTGAACCAGGAAGTGGGAAGACTTCCTACTGGCATACTTTGTGACTATCCTGTGAGTTTGGGAGGAATGAGTAAAGGAACACAGGACAGGGAAACATCTGCTTGCTCACCGCATGTGATCTATGGTTACAGGCAGCCATATCATATAGCCCCTTCTGAAAACTGATCAGATTTTACTTGGAAAACATTTCAGTATTTTGCCCTTGCTGCTGCCGGTGTGGGAAGCTACTCCAGAACCTCAGTCCTCTCCTAAATAGAAATCTTCCGATTTCTAGGATGGGTGTAATATATAGTCATTTGTTCTCCTGCCAACATTGCCCTCCACTGAAATAGCTCTTATCCCTCCCTGGTGTTTATCTCAGGATGTATTAATAGACGGCAGTCATATACTCTCTTAGCATTCAATCATATCCTCTCTCAGTATTCTTTCTGTAGAACTAACCAAGCCAGGTTTCTTCAGTTTCTTCACAAAAAGTATACAGATCTTCTGTTCCCCTGTCCTTCTCATGGCTGCTCTCTTGTGCTTTTCATCTCCTTGCACATGCACGACAACACGTACGTGTGGCATCCCAGAACAGAGCTTGTCAGTGCCTTCTGCTGTGTGTGCATGTTTCTGTTTATGTTAGTTAAGGGACAGGTGATATGAAATTGATTCTGCTTAACTGGAGATTTCTTCTAACACAGGCAAGTGCTTTCTGGTTTAATCAGCAAGTACTTTCTTGAGAAAAAGCAGACTTAAGCATTCACAGAAACATACACACTTTCCTTTTGTTAGCCGAGTTTGAGGACAGTTCTAAAGAGGATGACCCTGTGTACACAAGTTATGTTCAAAACCTTGAAAACACTGTGCTCAAGAAGGGAGCACTAATGACAGGATCAGGCTTTTGTCATAAAGTCTCCATTTGTTACCACTGCTTTTGACAATAACTGATTTCTTAATTTAAACATTATATGCAGTGCTTAATATCTTAGGTTTTGATGCTTAGTTTTGCTAATGCTGTCAAAAATAAAAGTCATTTAGCAAATCCTACCAAAGAAAGGGCTGTAGCTGTGTGTTTTTAAAGTACTTAAACCTGGATAGAGAAAAGAGATAAACGAATCTGATCTGGACAAAATGCATATCAGTAAATCATACAGTGTTTTTCTTTTGTTTTTTATGAAACTGCCTAATAGGAAACACATTTTGAAATGGGGTATTTTATGAAGTTTTTTCTGCATAGCAAAGAAATTGTGTAACAACTTTAGGAATTAATATACTCCCTTAATTCTCCCTGTTACTACCGCTGAAAAGATACATTCTTTTCCTGTTGTTGTAAAAGTTGATGAAAATGCATGTATCAGTTCAGATTTATATCTTAAGTGATGATCATATTCCAGGAGGTTAAATAATTATGAACAAAAAGTGCCAGCTTTAGTATTTAAGTACCTCAGGTATCTGCGATTTGTCTAATATTGTGTCCACAACTCTCTGTTTGAAAATTGAAATAGGATTTAGCAGACTTCTATTATTTTACCATGTAGTTTGTGTCATACATGGTGATAGAAAGTGTTTTTCTCTGTTTAAGAAACTACCAGAAATAAGAGCAATGTTATGATTGTGATTCATCATTTCCAGTTTGCCTACATTTGCAAAAAGCTGTTGCAATAATTATGCCTATAAAAAACCCAGCACTTATCTTTAGTATCATCTTTATAGCATACCTACATTTTTTCCAAAACTAATCTGTAAGTTTCAGTGGCTTAGACAATAACATCTTACTGATACTTCTCTGATGTTCTTGCACATATAGAATTCTCATTGACTTGAATGAATTGAAAAATGTATAGACAATAAAGGTTAAAAGCAGTGTTCTTAATATAGCATTGCTCTTAAATTATCATTGACAGTGTCATAAAAAATAAACAAGATCTTTCTCTTTAAATAGCAAGGAAGGTAAGGAATGAGAGTACTTTTCCTATCTGCTTTACTAATGGTTGATTGTATGATATATAAATTTACATATACGTATATAGATCTGTCAAAACTTTGTACACTTATTTGTGTACCCAAAGGTACTGTAGCTATGCCTGGTGTCCGTAGGGTTTTTTTTCCCTTACCAGGAAAAAAATAATGAGTTCTGGGCCAGTAATATTAAAGACACATGATTCTTTATGACATTTTTTAATACACCAGGTATAGAAATTATTAGAAGACCTTTTAAAAAAAGTTACATTGTCTCTTTTCACCCATTATATCTTTATTTTTAAGTCCTATAAAATATGAACAGTGAGTTCCTTTGTACCAAGTGTGGCCTATACAAGATGAATCTTGCTCCTTTGAGTTGTAAGAATGTTATTGACATGACTACTCTTCCATGATGTCATCAACCTAAACTTGGACCTGTCATGTAAGTTTAATATGCAAAAAGTATAGAATAATGGGGTATGGTGTTAGATACAGTCTATGTGGACATTTGTAAATAAAGCACCTAGTTCACATTCTAAGATGTTGCTGAGTGATTGAACCTTTGCCATTTTTCAAAAACCTACTTAGGAAAGTGCATACACAAATCCTGGACCCCATTTACTGCTTATGTCGTTCCAGTTGTTAATTGAATAAGCAGCAACGGAAGTCCAAGCTTGGAGCTCCTGCAAAGCATCTCTATATTCAGAATTTTCAAACTGCTCTACCTAGTGGTTCTGCCAAGCACCAGTTCCATCTACTGATGTCTCTGTCCTAACTGTATTCAAATACTGTGCCAGTGCCAAGCTCATTGAAAAAACCTTTCTGACAATTCCTGTAAATTTCTGCACAGGCAAGGAACCCTTACCTCATGGTGATGTGGTGGGGAAATAAAATGGGCAAATATCACTCTTCTGCAGTCAAATTCCCGTGTACTGCTACTATTTATCCCAGAGTCTGTGAGACACAGGAATGTTGCACAGTGTGTTTCCCAATTTCACATTGTACTTACAGAGGGAAATGCCATGTGCATGCTCACAGAAGTACAGACACACTCCTGCAAACATATGTAATGGGAAACGATTAGTCTCTTTTTGCACTGCATGTTTAAATCTGTTGCTGAAATCATGGCATGGTCCATATTAATGTGGCCAACAGTGGGAGTCTTTCCACTGCCAACAGTGATCTTTGAAGCAGATCCTGTAAAACTGAAATGCCTTGAGAACACAAATTCAAGTCAATGGGAGCAGTAGGTAATTGCTGTGGCTGCTTGAGTTTGCATAGATTTGCTTTTGTGGTTTCATGCAGGATGTGGAAGAAATCAGTGTCAAGCTGAGTTTAGTCCTTTCTTCTTAGTCCATAGCTTGGTGTGCCAGATCACGCTGCCCTGAAGCTGTCCCTCCCTGTGGTCAGATAGAGTGGATGGATCTTTGGCAGCAGAGCTGCCTCAGCAGGCAGCTATTTGGCTGCAGGGTTGGAGCAGCTCTCATGCCTCAAACATTTATCTGATTTGTCTTGTGCCTTATGGTTGTGCAAGGATCTCAGAGGTGCATAACATTTAAGGAATTCACAGCTGGGATTTCTCCAGGTACCAAAGGCTGACTAAGATGGCAACGAGGAACAAAGTAGCATCTCTACAAAATTGGAAAAAATTTAACTTTCTGGTTTTTAGCTCAGAAATCTTATTTTTTTTAAAACAAAACAAACACAGACTTCTTGGAATTTGTCTTCCTTTTAAAATAAAGGTGAGATTTCAAAGGGCTCTGGAATTAAAGGGGATCGCAGACCTTAGAAAATCCTGACATTCACTCTGAAAGTGTTTTTGACAGTTGCTACATTTTACATTTTATAGTAGGTTTTTGGATATTGTGTGACAGCCTCCAAATATATGTGGCTTTTCTCTATTGAATGGAGTGAAATATCATTATTGTTACTCAGTTACAGGATGAGAGGTTGATCTCCCCATTCTTGGAAGACTCTGACACCCTGTATGGGCTCAATTTTTCAGGTTCCACAATAGTTTTTTATCAGAGTATACTTGGTGGCATTTAATCTGGTGCTGTACAGGCTCTCCTATCCAATTCTGTTGGCCTAGAGAGTTTCTGAAGTATCCCTGATATAAATAAAGCAGTATTTGAATCACCAAAATTACTATTCTTCTTGCAGAGGTAAAGATGAAAATATGAGACATATAATAAAAGAAAACAACAGCTAAACTTGCATCCGGTGAGGAAGCACTGGTGTTAGTAAGATCAGTGCTAAGAATCTGTATTACAAGGAGGAAGAAGTGTTAGATCTCTGCTATATGTAATTGTTTTCAAACTATGTATGGCACTCCAGAAAAAAAGTCTGTATGTCTAGCCCCTTCATTCTCTAGCTTTGAAATACATTTTGGCACATTGCTCCATTTTGTATAGTGCTCTATTTCTTCACCTACATGTGGTTCTATAAGAAATTGTAGCTTTTAGGTGTTCATTCTGCAAATACTTTTGCGCGCACTAAAATTCCACATTACAAGATACTGGATGAATGTGAGGCTCTGAGGAGTCCTCTTTATGCACAACATGCTAATTTCATTTATTCTTTTTTTTCTTTTTTCATGGAGAACCTGCATTAAAGTATTGTAGGTGATTTGGACTTGGCTGTGGTTTTTTAAATGATTTTTTTTGTCACATGGAGCCACTTTGACAACTCCATGATATTAAGTATACCACAAAATTTATTGTAGGCTATTATTTTTGTTCTCATATGCTTGAACTTAGCTCTGCCAAGTTTTCTCAGCATTTCTGAGATTAGCTGAATATATTTTTTCAGATAATTTCTACTTTTATTATGAAGACTTGCAGAAATCTTGAAACCAAAGTATAGTGGGCTCTAAATTGGTCACATCCATCTTACCTCTGAAAATATAAACTGTTTAAGAGTCTGAAAGATCAAAAAATAGCCATTGTCTGGTGTTTTGGAAATTCTCAATAAGCTGTGCATGTCATGGATTCAAACCATTTATCAGAGGCAAATAACTCAGCTGTACATGAGTAGAGGGGTTCTAAAGAGCCCTGTTTTGAGAGCATGTTCCCAAAGTTCTTGTTTTAAAACTATGTCTATAGTATGTGGCATTTATGTCCAGTTTTTTGATGAACTCTGTGCTTGAAAAGAAGATACTGAAGCCTAACATACCAAAGTAAGAACAGTTGGATAGTGAAAAAGAAAACAGAAAATAGCTAGTAAATTGTGTCTGTGCCCCTTTCCTGTCTAGCACAGAAATTGACATTACATTCCCAAAAGTCTGGAAGTCCAGCCAAACCCAAGCTCCTCCTTCAGGCCCATGACTAAGCCATTATTCTGTGGTTCAGTCTTTATATACTAACATGAGTTCAAACGGGTTTTTTTAATCCCTGTGGGAAATGCAGTGCAAACAGAGGTGATAAAGGCAAATACTCCAAAAGAGCAATGCTTGCTTGGTCTTTGCAGTGGCCCTGCAGTGGAGTCCCAGGTCCTGTGTGATATTTACTCATGTGTGACAGGTGTTGGATCATCCACCACAGAATGGGATTTCATTTCACTGAGGTTTTCCAACTACTTTTTATTCACCTTTGAATCTCATTTGCATATTCACTATCTAGATAATTTCAAGCCAACTGGCAACTAGCAACAAGGTGGATATCAGGAAATCGACCAGACATCACTGTTTAAATGCAAAACCATAAGGATACCTGGCATTTAAAGTCAATAAGGTTACAGCACTGATAAAGCCTCCTCTGGGCTCCAGGCTGGGCACAGAAATTCAGGGTGGAGAGGAGAAAAATCAGTTTGAGGTCTCTGAAGCACAACTTGTGTTGAAAGGCTGAAGAGCTAGTGTTGTTTGTTCCCATAAAAAGTCACATTAGAAATTTACAAATATGTAGAAAGCCACACTTGAAGGGCACAGACTCATTAGTTGTGGCTGTCTTCCACAGCCACAACTAATGAGTCCAGTACTGGACTTTAGCTAGGCTGCTCTGACTGTGAGGCCTTGAAGTACAGTGCTCTTGATCATTGGAGGACTTTCAGAACAGTGTAGGTAAACATAAATCGAGATTTGCCCTGGTGATCCTGTCCAGGGACATGTGAGGAGAACATCCCAAAGCACCTCCCAGCCTTGTGTTTCTGCTACTGCATACCTGCATGCTAATATTACAATTCACTATCTTAAACATGCATCATTTATATTTAAAATCCATGCTCAATAAAGCAGATCCAAATCCTATGCAAGTCACTGAGGGACTTTTTTAAAATCCTTTGAAGTAGACTGAGTTATTAGCTATTGCACTGGTCTAAATATGAACTCTGTTTACTAACAATTTAGTATTTGCTTAGTTTGCAGTAAAACTACTGATAAACCATAATTAGGTGTTTGGCTTTGAAATCAGTACTGAGAGCATTCCTCTTGAGGGGGAAGGTAAGGTCTGGTTTCCAGCCCTCCACAAGTTGATTTATAGATAAGCTAAAGAGAGAACTACCAGGTCAAACCACACTAGTTTATCAATTCCTCATTTGCACTGATAAGAAGTGAAGAATGGAAAATTAAGTGATTCATTTCTTCTCACTTCATGAAAGTATTTTGGTTTAGTGTGAAATGTAGGTTGTGGAATTTCCGTTCATGCTTGGAAACATTTGAGATGGACAAAGTCGTAGTAAACCTGACCTGAACTCAGTGCTGGTCCTTCTTTGAGCAGGAGGTTGGATTTGGTGACTTCCCAATGCCATCATCAAATTTAATCATAGGGTGATTTATGCAAATTAACTAAATTTTCATGCTCTGCAATAAAAGATCACTGTTCTGCAAGATCTCTCTCTTCCAGCTCTAATATCTACCATAATCCTTCCTCACTGTGCTTTTAAATAAAATATTCTTGCAAAATACAATACTGCTAAAGCATAAAAGTAGAAGCAAACAGGTATTTATTACAACATCAGATATGGAAAAAGTCCCCCGTAAACTTACCACCTGTCAAAACACCCATGCACAAACACTTTCTGTAAAAAGGTAGTTTCATTTAATCTATATTTAAGAAATTAATCAAATAATGTTTTTTTTTCCAAAGGATTTTTCTCTAGGAAAATATGTTTCAACAAGTTGTTCAGCTGAAAAAGCAAAAGTGGAAGCTTTTTACTTTGCAATGGCTTGAAATTGTTTTGCAAGAATTTGTTTGGAAATGTTTCAAAAGCTTAATTTACCCAAAATGGACATTTATATCTTGGTGTTTCTGATTTGAAATTCCAAAAATTTTCACATCTTCTAAATGTATAAATATTTCAACTCCCTTTCCCAGTTTTAACAGAACCTTGTTTCCCTGCTTCTCAAAAATGAAAATGTATTTTCTGATAAACCACATGCTCAATTACTGAAGGCCTTCAAGGTCTGAGCAAGGCTGGGATGGTGTCATGGAAATGGGAAATGCTCTGGCTGTTGAAGAGAAAGTGACTGTCGAGGATGTGAACTGCAGTGTCTCTCCCTCCCTTTTCCTTTTAAGTTAGTGTCCAGAGGAGGAAGCTGGCAAACAGCAAAAGCAGTGAGCAAGAGCAAATGGCTAAAGGCAGATCAGCAGTTTCTGCTGGCAGCAGCCAGCAGTGGCAGCTCAGCCCCTCCTTGCTTTCCTGCTTGTCCCAGGACAGTCAGTAGAGTGTGAGGGCACAGATCCCACCAAGGGGGCCCCTCTCATTTTCCTGCTGTCAGCATGTACCAGGCTGTCCCTCCCATTGTATCACTTCCCTCAAGAAATTAAGATACTAAATGGAAGTTAATCCCTATTCCATTTCCCTGGTGTAGCACAAATACTGGTGGTATTCTACTGTATCTGGCTTATATCAATAAATGTAGAAGGAACCTTATATATTTGGATATGTCTCCTTCCATAGCTGTAGAAAGGTCTACTATGAGATGTGAACAGAGTTTCTCAGGTAACTATTGTCATCTGTGCCTAATATCTGATATCTATAATCCTTTAGACTGCCTGAAAGTGAGAGAGAGATAGAAGCATGAACCAAGGCAGCACTGCATGGATCAGGAACATCAGACTGGCCTATGCTGGTACAGGGAATGTCAGCTTCATAGGCATGAGGCTTGGGGTAAACTTAGTGTAAACTTCATTCCTTAACATTTTATATGTTATACTGTAATTTATCAGTCATGTTACTGATAGAACATGGTTATTTAAAGAGGCGTTTTGCAGGTTTGTAGAAGCTTTTTTTTAAGACAAAAAAAATTGAGCGAAAAGGTTTTAAGACTTTTTTTTCCTCATTTGGCAGGAAAGCTAAAATGTTTGTATAATAATTAGAGAAAACAAAGAATAAGCCTTTTATTTCAGAGCCTAGTCAGTGCCAAATTATTAGCTAAAGCACTAAAACCCATATACAGGCACTTAAGTTGAAACATTTGGGGATTTTAGCGGCAACAGCAGACATTTTGGAAATGACATAATCTTGATAACTAGTTTATCCTCAGATTTCTGACTGATTGTCCACAAGAAACTTGCTACTCTTTGTTTGTAACTCATTTCTTGACTGTACAGAAATGTGCATAGGAGTACAGCAACACCTTCTGAGATCTTTTGTATTGTTGAGCCCTGTAAATAATTCTTTTTTCATTTTAGAGAGAAATAACACATTTCAGCTAGTCTTTGACACAGTCTCAAGCTATAATCTTGGAAATTAATTCAGAGTAACCCTGAACATTTCCCAGGCTCAAAGGTTTCACATACAAACTACTGGTTTCAAGTCCATTTCTAATTTTAAACCACATTGCAGGTGTGCAACTATAGTTAAAACTCTGCAACAGCCCAGGCAAATGAATACTTGCAGCTGAGCCAGGCTGCCCACACCACCTGGCAGCCAAGAACACCCAGCCCAGGTGCGCACTCAGCCCTCCCAGGCACTGCCCTGTCTTACAATTTAAAGGAGACCCTCGGAAGCCTTCATGAGAGTAGAGAGAGATTCTGAGATGATTTTATACAGAAGTCACGTTTCTCTTATTCCCAAACTCCTGATTACACAGTTGAAAAAATGAGAAGAGCAAAAAGTGGGGAAGAGAAAGGCTTCTTTCAAATAAATGACAAACAAGAAGGCTTCCCTAGGAGATCAAAGGAGATTCATCATTTAAGTAGAAAGGTAGCTTTGATTTAAGTAGTTTTTAAAAACAGAATGTAATACTAGTCATTCCACACCTTCATTTTGTATTTCCTCTTTTTTCTATTTCTTCTGTACCAAGTTGAAGCTCAGCTACTTAAAACAGACTTCTGTAAACTCAAAAGACTTCTGAAAGACTCTAAAAGACTTCCGTAAACTCTATTTAAGGAGATTTAACAGATCAGAATAAAAAGACAAATCTCACTGCTGTCTCCATAAGTTTTCTCAAAAATCCTGAAAAAATTCCTCCCATTATGTTAGCTGTCCCAAGGCCAGATTCTCTGTACAGTTTATGTGATGACAAACCAGCACCAAAATGGTTGTAGTGTCTTTTGTGCTGCACTTGCCACTAGTCAAAGTGTTTGTGCAAAACATGAGAAAGAGGAAAATCAAATCAAGCCTATGAATTGTCCAGTTTCCTTGAAAATAATTACTTGTATAAATAAAGGGCCTCATCCCTATCCTGAGATGTGTGATGGGAAGTTCATATTTACCTGCATATTTCCTGCCACAGGCACATACATTTCTCAGGAAAACTGGTATCCATATCTCCTGAAGCAGCATAGAATGCTGTTACACATATGAAACTAACCATACTGTGGTTTTACAGCATGCTAGTCATTTTTGCATTAGTGACTCAAAATTTCTATCAATTTTTAGCTAATTTAAGTATATTACACAGTTGTACCCTATGTGATGCCACATGGTCTTCGAATGTGTAGGTGAAGCCCTAAAGAGGGGATAGAGACCTGTCTCAATGCTGTTTGAAGGTTTCTTGAGGTGACTTGCAGAGGAGTGTCAAAGCCTGACTTCCTTGTTTTTCTCCAGCTTTTTTTCTTTCAGCTTTTCTCCAGGATCTGTAATCACACTGCTCTCTTTACCATTTTGTAATTCTGCTAGATTCCTTATCCTAGACTCATCTGATTTTGTAAAACATGACCAAAAGCTTCTTGTCAATCCCCCTTTCTCTGTGTGACCCAGACACAAATCATACTTAGAGTCTCCAGTTTTCTTAGAGCCCATAGGAGGCAGGGCTGTCTGACTAGATAGTGTGGCACTCAAGGTCTGGGAGCCAGAAGTCCTGCACTGGGAGGGAGAAGAAGGATGAAGTAGGTTGTAAAGGTGGATATTTTATGCCAGCAACTATAAGCCTTAGCAAATAAGATGAGCTCTTTCAGTCATGTAGAGGTTGTTGGCATAGCACTGTGTACAGCACGGACAGAGTTACTGCTTCTGTCGCTATTTCTGCTGTTCTGAAGTGAAAGTTATGCTCATTAGTAACAGTCTGACTTTTCAGCCACTGCTAACACTCCTGTTAAACTTTTAAAAAAGCGCTCTCTCTTGCTGCTGTTGTTTACAGAAGTCTCCTAAGCAACAAGTCTTAACTGTAATTTTATGGTTGGTTTGTGATAAATTATTTCCTTTCATACTCTATTGAATTTATTTAAATAGAAGGTAGGAGACACTACAAACCTACAAAGGAGTGGTATTAACATGAAACTAATGGAAAGGTTTGGTTGGGGTCTTTTTACATACTGACATGTGTAAGTAAATAATACAGTGTTCTCCTCTATAGGTGCTTGAGGTAGAATATATCCAATATTAGTGGGTACAGCTAATATGGCTGTAGTGCTTGTGCTGAGCTCACAATGTGACTCACACGTTGTGTTTGTTTGCAAAGTTGGAGAAGGGGCCATTTTTTTTTTTAGCATGAACGTAATTTTAACTCTCATCTGCTTCCTTCTGAGCTCCCATTCCTGATTCAGCACGCATGAGTCTGCTAATGAAATCCAGATGTCAGACGAAAAAACAATAAGCTCTCCCACCCTTCTGGTGGATCGGGTTTCTTGGAGAATGGAAAAAAAAGAATCAGGAAAGATTCCTAGAATGTCTGAAACTTTAGATTTCGGTGTGTGTTGAGAGAGCAGAGGGCAGCAGGGGGATGGTTTGAAGGTAAAATTGATAGCAAGTCAAGATTCTTGGTGCAAAACTGAGAAGAAATGGAGTGATTATGTTATTAGTTACTCTGAGCCCTAAACAGATCTAGTGTATTCCAAAGTCAGTGCTACTACTGAAGAATTACTGAATAATGAAATAATTCATTAATAACAAATAATTAAAAGTAGTGTCTTCTGTACTTTGAATAACAGTAAGATGCATCAGGGTTTGTTTTGACTCTGAGAGGTATTTTTCCATAGGGACGTGTGAGGCATCGCAAGCTTTCCTCATTACAACTATATTTGACTTAAACCAAGTCACAAAGTGGTGCTTTGCTGCAAGAAGTTTCCTTTGTGACTGAAAGCAGAGTGGTTGACAGAAGTGGCCTCCTCTCAGTGACTACACCTCTCCCAGATCTGTCTAAACATGGTGCTTGCAGACCTGGGCACGTTCTGCCTCTGCTGCAGGCCACTGGCCACGCTACTTTGATGCAAAAGTCCTGTAACCCTACTTGTTGAGATGTAATATGTAGATTTAGGATTTTTAAATGCCACAGCTTCACATCTTTCAGTATTGCAGTCTTTTCTGTGGAACACTGTGATTAGATCTGTTATGATAGAGGTAAATCTTGCAACTGTCAAATGGCACAGTTACTCATGGATGCTGCTCAGTAGTAGTTTAGCATCTGCACAGGCTCCAGAGCTCTCTGCTGTCAGACTGAACAGAGCTATTGAAATTTGTGCCTCTACAAAGGGAACTGCTCTGTAACTACAGGCCCTTCAAAGTACACATTCACTACTATGTATTTGGCCCAGGTTATCAAGCTGTTCATTATTCATGAGCTGCTCTTATCTGAGCTGCAGTTCACAATGGTCATAACTTGTAATGATGGATGGTTAAGAGCTGGTCCAGTGTGCAGACTTTGCATTAGAGCCTGTGTTGTTTTAACCAGTTCTTCTGGTAGTTGTACACAGATTCAGCAGGATGACTGTGTGCAGAAACCACAGTGGGGACCAGTGGCAGAGTCACTGCTCTTGAGGGGGCAGGCTGAATGATCCTTTCATGAAGGATGCAAACCACCTCAGTGCACCCCCTTGGACCTTGCCATTCTCTTACATGAGGAAGAGCAGTATCTTATGAAAGCATCACTCTTCATAAACATTTCTTATCACATCTTTTCTTTCTGCCTCATAGTCGTCTCTGTTACAAGCCCCTGATACATTTGATGTCTGATAAGGGCCAAAAGCAGAAGCTATAGAGATAAGAGCCAGGGAAGTGAGAGAAGTGAGAAGACAGCTGTTGCCTGAAGACTACCAGCTGTTGAAAAACAATCAAGAGGGCACTATACAGCATCACCCTAAGGTTACTTAAATAAAGACTTTAGCTCCAATCTCTGTACAAAAAACCTTCTTGTTTCAGTAGGAACTGGAGACAGATAGAAGCAACTTTGGATGGTCAGCCCTAAGAAATAGGCTGTTGTCTCACTCCAGCAGAATTATTGGAGCACATACATATGGTCTGACTCTGGTGACCCCACGTTCTGCATCATGTCATACTTTCTCTTTATCTCACCTCCATTCTTGAGATTCTTTCCCAAT
Source organism: Rhabdornis inornatus (assembly GCA_013397075.1). Taxonomy (NCBI): domain Eukaryota; kingdom Metazoa; phylum Chordata; class Aves; order Passeriformes; family Rhabdornithidae; genus Rhabdornis; species Rhabdornis inornatus. The sequence goes on along the minus strand of VWZS01004141.1, from coordinate 1,332,645 downwards.
CAATTCCTGTCCTTATCCAGCTGCTAAAGGTAAATGCCTCATTTATTTTCCAGAGTATCTAAGATCAATATTTTGACCCATTCAGCCTCCTTTCCAAGGTGCCTTCCATTGGTGAGAGAGAATTAAGGCTGAAGAATGGATATTTAGCACACCGAAACAGATGGGGAATGGAAACCACAGCTCTCATATTCCTTGTATACAGTTCCCAGAAACGCAAGCCTTATCTAACTTTTCCAAACTCAACCTTTTTTCCACTATTTTCTCTTTTAATCTCCAGTGGCTGTCATGTCATTCATCACTGCCATTTTATTAATCACTCTAGAAAAGATGTTGTTTATCTGTTTAGCACATCTTGCAAGTTAAGACACATTGGTTTCTTTGCTGCATATTTTAGCATATCTTGGGTAGTTATGTTACAGCAAGTGAGCATAACTAGTTAAATGTATAGATTCAGATCTGTGAAAAAACAATTTGAAGTTCTTGAAAAAGCCCAGACCAGGTTTGAGTAGGACTCCATGTCAGACTTAGCTAACAGTTGAATAGCCAGCAGTAAATATTCACTGCCTCCTTGTAAAGCTGATTTATTTCATACTGATTCTTAAAGAAAAAATAAAATATCCTGATTCTTTCTTACTTAAGGTAGAGATAAATAACTGAATTTGGACACCGTAAAAAGTACCATACTGTAAATGTCCGGAACACAGATCATCTGTCAGCTGATTTTTCTTCTTAAGCCCTCCCTAACTCCTTGATTTACTGTTGGAGAAAGTTATGTGGACTGATCAGATAAACATCTGATAGAAGACAGAACTGGAACAACTGGTGTTCCATCACATATAAGCTGAGCCTTTTCTGCTAATGTAGTGTCACTTTATACAGGTAGAACTAAACATCTAGCCTATAGAACAAAATATTCTATTTTCATTTCATTTATGATCATTTTGTGGGAAAAGAGTCTGGTTTTAGCTGGATCTGAACAGTCTGGTACAGTTTTAACCTGCAGTTGGGTTACCAATATTCTGATATTTCGGTTTTTTGCTTAACTGTGGCTGGTTACTAAATTCCTATGATACTATTCTTTACAACAAAAATAGCATTTTTAGTTTTCCAGAAGCATGGAACCAGGAAATATGTTTGCTCAAATTTTTGTAAAAAGCGAAGACAGATGAAAACAATCCACTAAAGATCTGTAGGTATTTAAAGAAGAAATTGTCATGCACTAAGTCCTCTTCAAAATCTAGTCTAAAGTGTACTTTTGCATTCATATATAAGTCAAGAAATGAGGTGCTCAGCACATCCATATTAAACTTCTAAAGCTGAAAACCCCCTGGTGTTTGCTAAACCTCCCCACACTTTTCATACTAAATACCACTTTTATTCTCCCTGTTACTCTTCAAAACACAGGTACTTTTACAGGAGACCTTCCACATGACTCCAAAATATTAAATCCCAAAAAGAACAAACCTGCTGAGGCTGACAGGGATCTGGGGAGATCAGCTAATCCAACCCCCTGCCCAATACTACTCAGGTGTTATCTCCAAGGATAGAGTCACCACAACCCCCTTGGGCATTCTGTGCCAGTGCTCAGTCACCCTCACCCTAAAACAGCTCTTCTTATATTTAAAGGGAAATTCTGATATTTCAATTTGTGCCCGTTGCCTTTTGGATCAGATCTCCTCTGCTGCTGGATACCAGTGAAAACTGTCTAACTCTGTCTTCTTTAATCTCTCCTGTGCTACATATCAGCTACACAAAACAGAATCTGGGGAGTTTTTTGAATTAAATCTTAGTCATGTTGAACAGGTTTTCACTGTGAGGGAAGATGGGCTGGCCACCTTTTTGCCATCTGAGATGCAAAGTCTAACAAGGATACTAAAATATGTGATTCACAGGATGTTAGAAGTCACTTGGACCTAAACTCTGGCTGTGGTTAAAACAGTTGCACTTTCCATGCCACAGTGCACTGCCATGTAGAGAGTTGCATGCATTGCAGCATGCAATTTCCACTTCTGGAAGTAGCTTCTTCAGAGCTGCCATCCTACCAGTCCCATAAAATAGAAACTAAGAGGTATAGTCATGACGGATAATCATGACTATGAAAAGCAGCTTTTTTTTCCCCTCAAATACACTCTGGGGAAAAACAAGAGGCAAGTCAATGAATTGAGAGAATTTTGCCCATCTAAGTAGTTGACATGGAAACTTCTCTTGAGGCAGGCAGTGGATTTCAGATGCTGGGGGTAATGAATCTCTGAAAGCATTGGATTAACACATGCAGAAACAATGGTATAGAGTACACATTTTGACTGCCTCAAATACCATTTTCTCTGTTCCAATTTAATGGGAGAGAATGGAAAGAGAAAGAAACTAAAGCAGAATTCCATTTTAAGTCCAAATATCTGCACTGGCTTTAGTATTTTCATCAGCTTCTTGACAGAGAATATTCTTTGCAGATTTTGTGTTGCAGTGAGACAGTTTGCTATTAGTTCTCCATTTTAAACAGAATTACAGGACCAGGATTTTCAAGATCTTCACTCTTTGTTCTCCATCTTTGCTGGGTTTTACCTCCCCACCTCTCCTGAACTTGCAGCAGTGTTTTGTGTGTTAGGCTTTAAAGGTCAAGGCAGGCAAGCCTAACGTGGTCAGCCCTCAAAGACAAATGAGCACGATTCTGTTCAAGTCTGTTAGGATGCATCTGTTTGTAATATTTGGACTATTTGGTCCACAGTATCAAACAGGAAAAGCCAGAAGACAGTGTTCACTGAGAATTTCAGTTGGCATGGCACTCTGACTTGATATAGCTGGCATGTTCATGTGATGGAAAGGACTCAAAATCACAGTGATTATGCCAACCTTGAGTAGTCAGGAGGGAAAAGGCAACTTCCTTGAACAATTACTGTACCTTGTACTTTTCTATGCATTTCCACATAAACCAAACATTTCTCCTTTTGTCCACTCCCTAGAAACCTATCTGCTTCTTTCTGATCCAAGACTGGTGATATCCCTGCATCCTTTTTTTTAAGTTTTGAATCCCTGTGTCTCAGCTGACACCAAGAGCCTTGGCTCAGACATTGGGCAGTGCTGCAGAGCTGGCTTGTGGCAGATGCACACTCTGTTCCCAGCATTTTACTATCCACTTAGATCCTTGGAATTAGTAAACTTTCTGCTTGTTTCTGCACAGCTGACCTAATTGCTTAGGGAACTAAATTAGAGTAGGCTTTTCTTTTTCTTTTAATGACTAGCCTTGATTAAAAACAACCAAACCAAAAAAAACAAAAAACAACAAAAACAGTGCTGTAGTGCACAAGATCATCAGTGATGAAGAAAAAGGTTATTTTTTTTCATAGTATCATACTATGATAGGAAACACATAATATCATACTACTCAGGAAACACAAGTTTAGCTGATTCTGAATCATTCTTCTGAGAAGAAACCTCTACCTACAGTAACAAGTTGTAGCCCTTCAGTTTTACATGTTCCTATGGTGAAACATGGTCCTGTGCCACTTATGCAGTGATTGAGATCACTGTATCACTTAGCTGATCTCTTCATTATTTACCATATCCCAGGCACTCTGCAGACTTTATTATACCTTATTACCTATGTTCCTATTTTTGGCTACATCTTCATGTAAAAATATCAAAGTGAAACAAAAGACAAGTTTGGTTCAGCGTCCACATATTAAGAATAATTAATTTTTATTTTCAGATTCAACTCACCCCTAAACTGCTTTTGATACTGAAAAACACTCATTACAACCAATTCAACTATGAGGCTGATTCAGGGAATGGTAAATTTGTGACACTGAATTACTAAGTGTCACAATTACACCACTATGAGTAAGAGTCAATGCTGTTCTAATATTTTTCCAAAATATAAAAGCCTTTCTAATTTTGAATGCTTGGCTTTGACCCTATCTGTATATTTGTTTGTATTGGTGTAATTATAATTCTGCTTATGGTCCCTTGCCTGATAGGAATATTGTATAATTATGAGCAGGTAATATCACATCTTAAATGTTTATCTATGAAGAGTAATAGATAAAAGTCCTGGAAAACCTCTGCAAAAAAGGTTTTAGAAAACAGCATTTCAAAGTTATATTTGATGAAAAATTACAGATTTTTTGAGTGCCAATGAAAATCACAAAACATTAAAAAAAAATCCAGTTGAAACAGCATAGTTTCTGTTTTATCAAACAGATAGAAACTCAAATATTATTTTCTGAACGTTTTTTTATTCATATAATTTTGGAAAAAAGTTATTTAGCTGGCTTTCATGATTGCCCAATGATGTTTGAATTTGTGATACTAGTCATTTTACTATTCTGGTATGGAGGTTTTTCAGAAATATTTTTTCTCACTCTACATTTGCTTCTTAGACTTTCAATCACACTCTGTGGTCTTGCTCTAAGGCCAGTGACTAATTTTTAAGGCCTAAAAATCAATCCTGAACACCTTCTACATGCATAAATATACTTAATCACTCAAACTAATAGCTCCTAAATGCCAACATAAGTTGTTGTTACTGTTCTAATTTCTGTCTCACTGTTAAATCAACCCAGCATTGATTTCCCTTTCAACTTTATATTTTCAGAGCTGTGGCTTAAACTAGTCAAGATAGGAACTAAGATAGGAACTAAGGACTAGGAAACAATAAGAACTAGTTTCACTGAATATCCCTGCTTTTGGCTCATCATTTCAGTGAGAGAGTTGTATCATGGTGGTGATTCCTTCTCGAGCCATTTATGAGAGTATGTCTTTCTCATTTTCTCACCCTTAACTAACACTGTTTCACTCTAGAGAAGGTTACCCAAGAAAGAGAAGTTAACCATACAGTAAATAGTAATTTGTTTTAGCAGTGATCATGTAGTTTTAGTTAATGGGGTACTTCTGGAAAGAAAACCAGCACAGCTGGCAGATAACCATGATGGGTCTATGGAAAATATTCCTCAATCAAAACTCTGCTCTTTCAGAAAATATGTGCTTAAAGCACTTGGGGATGGTTAACCAACAGAGAAGAGAAATTCTGGGAGGCAATGGTTTCTTATTTTGCAATCAAAGTTAAATCTTAATTTGTTACTTCTATGGAGGAGGGTTGTAATTCTCAGGCACTAGATGAAATGAAAAACATAGTGGTACCCTGAGGAACGCCTTGGTCAGCTAATAAAATCTAATCACTTTTTTTTTTAACAAGTTGCAGCCACTGTCCTCTTTTATCTAGAAGTGGAGCAATACTATTAATCATTTATAGTATGGTCATTTGCCTTGGATTCACTCTGCTAGGCATTGTTCTTCTACATAGTCACAAAGGTGCCTGGTCCCACAGGGATGGGAAAACTAGAAAGTGAGCTTTCTTAACTACTACTGAATAACTAATATTAATATTGGAAGAGACAACTGCTTTATACAAAATAAATACAGAAAATAAAAGTTGGAAACCTTCCTAAAATATGTCAGGTTTTATATGACAGACTCTGGTCTTTCTTATGTCATCTTGCATACAACATCCATTTTTAATGCTTTGTCTTTGTACTGTTATCAGTGTGAAGCTCTGCATCACAGCATCTTCAGGCCAAATAATGGACAACTTCTAAACACTTTTGGTCCAGAAGCTGCTCTTTGTTATTGCTTCATGTGTTAAATCCTAGACTGTTCAATTCTGCTAAATTATAAAAACATTCTAAATCAAAATATTCAGTGAGGACTGAACTGTCCCATCTGCTATTGTCTTCTGCAGTGGCACATACTCAGAACAGAAATACAACAGAGAGATTGTGTGCAGACCTCCCCAGTTTAGCTGCAGTGTGCACTATGCTCAGGAATTTCAATCACAAAGAAGATCCTTTTTTACAAGAAGGCGGTAATGTGCCCTTAGAATCCATTCGTATCATGTAAAACAGAACTGTGTTTGTTCTGCCTAATGGACTTTGCATGGGGCATCTTTCTAGCACAGGCAGAAATATATTCTTTGGCTGTACCAGTTTGCCCTGAGGCACTGCAGTACCCCACAGATTCTCCCCAGGGAATTCATGCTTTTCAAAATCGTAGCCAGGTCCTCTTTGGTAAATGTGTGTGTTCCTGGACCTTTGGTGCAGCATGTTGCTATTGGCTACATGTCATAGCTCTAAAACATAGGTTGAAAACAGCATGGGAGTTTTGTCTCATTTCATTTGGACTATATGCCTGTAGTTCATTGAAATCAATCATATTGCTTATTTCATGGAGGAAGGGGATTGTTTCATGAGAAGGACATTCTTACTTCAATTACATTGTAGCAACTAAAATAGCAATCTCTAAAGTGAGCAAAAGTATATGGCTTTTAGCAACTGACACTAAATTAATGGAAAAATTCCTAGAGAGCTTGATTCCACAGAAGCTTGCTGAGTCAGCAAGCTCTCCCAACTTTCTTTGTTTGGTAGTTACAGTACCCAACTTTATAGCAATGTATTCTGTAAATCATGTATTTTAAAAATATATATTTTTCTTCTGTAGTTCATCATTAGTTTTACTAGTTTCAGAATGTGGGAGTTCGATTTTTTTTTTCTTTCAGTAAGCACTGATGTGTGCATTGACCTTAAAACCAGTTCTGCTTACTGTCTACCACAGGCACAACAACAGAACATACAAGCTTACATGGTCAGAGTCAGGCTGACTGTGAACTCACTGAGGGAACAGACTGAATCCTAGCCAGTTTCCTGCACAACATGCTTTTCAGATATTTTTGTTTGCATTTAGATTTTTTGTAATGTGTAACACATTAATTTGAAAGTGAGAGAATGATCTTGTGGTTTAAGATCTGGACTAAGATTCAAAAACATGTAGGTGTATGCTCACTAGTTATATACAGTTGTATTAGTGATATTAGCAGTACTATATGTCCATGTTTTATGGATAAGGAACTGTGGCAAAATCTCCCTTCTTACCTGCTAGAGTCAGCTCTTTTGGCCAAAGTATTTTTTTGTCATTTTGTATAGCTCCCATTGCAATAGACTCAGGATCTCTGCTTAATAGTAAATGATAAATAATTTTTAGACAAGGTTGAAAAACACTTAATCACTGCTGGTCTGCACTGGTCTGGGGATCAATGTGTCAAGTCAGCACAGCTGACATACCACAGGTTTACAGAGTACTATTTACAAAAGACATGAGAAACCAAAGAAGAATTCAAATATAGTTCAAAACCAAGGGGAACCTGGTTTAGCCTCCTGGATGTGCCAAGCAGGGCTGGAAAGCAAACGAGAACAATGTTTCATGAGATTTTCCTACTTCTGATCAGGCCAGAAATTTTGCAAGAGCAGCTTTTCTCATGATATTTTGGCACTTTTGCTTCTGGTCTTGCCTGAAGCCTGGAGGCAGAGCCGTGTGAAAATACTGATGGAAAAAGCAACTTTTCTCAGTGTGTTTGATCTTCAGCTACAGCCTGAAAGATTCATGTTCTCATACTTCATCTATGTCCAGCTGTTGCTTTCAGGTTTAAATGTTTTTTAATTCATGCCTCCTTCTTTTGCTGCTGTAAACTTGCAGCCTCACCTACAGCTTAATCCTTCTTCACCAGAAGAAACAGAAGGCATAAAATGAAGTCTTATTCCTAAAAGAGAGGACTTAGAATTAAGGAGAAGAATGTGCTGTCCTTGAAGCCAATCTTCAAACTACCTTGACACCACTGTCTACTTTACCCCAGAACTTCCCCACTTGATGTCAGAACATTGTGGCTCACTTGAGTGGGGACTTGATGTAGCCACTGTAGTCACTAACAAGACTGCAAGAGCTGATACAATGTACTCCACATACCCTCAACCCAAAAGTAATCCTATGTTGTTTTCCATCCTCAGTCTATGACATCATCTAAAGGACAAACTCATTGGGGCAGAGACTGATTCTATCCACGAGTTTCTACCAGGTCTGTTGTGATAGACAACTTCCTACAAATAGCAAATGATACTATTAATACCAGCCCTTTCTTCTTTGGGGCATTTATCCTCCATCTAATGTAGTGAATCATCGAATAAGCAAGGGTTAATAGGAAGAGATCTCTCTAGCCGTCTTACTAGGAAGCTTTGCTTCTACTCAAATGAACAGAGGATCTCTGCAGCCTCCTTTTCACAAAGTAGATGATCTTGACTGTGGGTAGCAATCAGAAAAAAGTTAAACTCACACTTGCCCCTCCCTTCAATTTTTCAGATGACACAATTCCAGTGAACTTCTTAGCTAACCTATTTATGGCTATTTGCAGATTACTTTAAGTACAGGGTAATTTGTGTCAGCATATCTGCCTGGTTTCTCTCTCACCCTGTTTATCTGCAAACACTTTTTCAGTGCAACCACCTGCCAAAACCAAAAGCTGAAATTTGGGGGATTTGTAGTAAGACACCTTGTGGTTTTTTTCTAGAGTGGGGTATAGGAGGGAATAGGAAGTGGATGAACTAAGCATTTCAGTCTTTCTTCAGTGTGGGTCAGAGCATTGTCCTCACCTAATCAATCTCCCCCAGACGTGTATCTGTATTAGGACCTATTGGATGTACTCTTGAACTATGTTCTGGGGACAGATGATAACCCTACTCTGGACCACTGAAATTTCATGTAGGCTGCAATTTATTTCTTGATTCAACTACAGCTGTTTCTCAGATGATAAAAATAGGTTCCTGTGCTAGTGCTATCACTGCCTATTTTGATTAAAACAAGATGTGCAACAAGATCCTGTTCTGATACATGTGATCCCGAATAAGGGAAGGGTGAAACAAAGTTTTCTTTCTAGCAAAGTTTTGGGGAAAGGGAGAGGAAAATGCACATGCAAGAAACAGACAACTAATTCCCATTTACATCTTCTTAGAGCCTTTCCTAGAGTTTGCAAATTGCACTGGGTAAGAATACAACACTGCAGTTTTCTTAGCACCTCAGTTTGTTGAACACATAGTAGTAGAAAAAAGGTACTTGCTATGATTAAACCATTACCCCAGGTGAAGTCAACAGTTGATCCTTGCTTGTTCCTGTGACAAGCACAAAATAGTACTGCATAGTTCTTGATCTCTGTCAGCATGCCAAAGGAGGAATTAAGGACTGGAATCAGATCTGGGAGGCAGTTACAGAAAAGTGATCGCTCTGTTGGGCTTCAGATGGACTCACCAAAGCAGTCACTTTCACTGATGCTGTTGGTGGTGTTCTCAAAGTCTGTGCTTCCCTCAAGTTATTGTACCAAGCAAGAGCAAAAGAACTTCCACACATTTAGAGTCAGGTTCATAATGGGCAGAATTGGAAAGGAATAGGATGGAGAGAAATTCCATAGTTTGGTACTGCACTGTAACAAGAGTGTTAAGTCTGGACAGACGGTGATGAACCCAGTCTGAAGGGTACATAACATCATCTAACCTCAGAGCAGAGACAAATACTCTTCATAGTGCCCTCTTAGTTCAGTACTGATGAATTTTCTTTACACAAAAAGTATCCTTACAAACCTTTTTATGCTGTTTTAGAAACCTGGCATTATTAATACCTTCAAAAGAAGATGTTGAAACTAAGATTTCAGGTGACTTTTAGTCCCACTAGCAGTATTATACTTGATCTCAAATATTTCTAGCTAGTACAGTGGTTACTACCTTTAGAGGTCTTTAATTTAGATATATCCAATTCACTTTAGCAGGCCTAGAATGTTTTTGATAGGAATCCAAACCTGGAAAAGTTTCTCTGAAACGCTGAGAATTCTGCCATTATCAAAGAGGATTAGAAAAGAGAAATAATGTAGCCCAGATCAAAGTGAAGAATATCAGGTTAACTACTAGCCTTGAATGGGCTTAACCAAAAGTTTCTTGGATCCTTAATCTAGGAAAGAAAATGGCTTGGATTGAGTGGAAAGAAATGATACTAACTACCCAGAGCCCCTTAATAGGATACTACAGAAAAAAGAAAATCAGAGAAAAAAAGCCACACAACTCCTACCACCCCAGACTGTTGCTTCTCTGTCCTACACGTCTTTGTAATTGGAGATCTTTGATCGTGGAGCACCTGTTGTCCTTTAAATTCAAACATGCAATATGGAAAAGAGTGGAACACTTTATTAAATTATTTACTTATGGTCTTTGTGAAAGCGTTTCATAGTTCAGCTGCCTGAATTGTTTTCTGCCATAATCTGGCACAGCTTTATCTCACAGCAAAAGGTGCTAAATCACCGAGTGTGTTCAGGCACATCTGTGATGTCATACCATATGCAGTAACAATGTATTTATTATGTGATGTGGTGTGCATCTGTCCTAGCAGGTCATTCCTATCATTGTCTTCATCAGCAACACACTTTTTTTTTTCTTCATATGTGCGGTGTTTTGTTTGAGAGCACAGATAGCTTTGGCAAGGACTCAGTTTTAAAAGTTAGCAATTGCATGGACCTAACTGGACAAGCGAGCAGATCAAAACCAGCAGATCATAACAGTGTATATTTTTAGGGAGGTGTGTTTATGGAAACCTATGGGAAAGGCCAGCTTTCTTTTCAGAGAAGACAGAGGTTGTGCATGCTCATTACAGCTTTGGAAAATTTTCCTTTTACCATTTTTCTTTATATTCTGAGTGAAAATTAATTGCAAATAAATTCTTGCTACTCCTGTCAGATCTAATGCTCTATTAAGGTTCAGTTTAATACTTCATTGCTCCAAAATCTTTGGGACAAATTATCTCCTGGCTTATCTCCACCAGCTGTGGTGAAGCTACATTCGAATGGATTTGGCCCTACAGTTTATCTTTTTTTTTTCCCAGTGCTGCTTTTGCTTGACTCTGTACATGACCAGAATATAAATACAGCAAACCTACATTAGAAACAAGTCACTAGAGAAACCAAGAAATCTTTCTAAGCTATCAAATGTTGTTTCATGGGGTGTAAGTTACTGCACAGTTGATTTCCTTCCTTTTAAATATCTTCTGGCAGGAGGACAGTACTAACTGTCATGTAAACATCAAGTTTTACAAAAGAATTCTCAAAAGTAAGTAAAATACTGATTTGTGTTGCTTAGTTCACTTTTCTTCCAACTGTTTATACTCAAACCTGAAGTTCTCATGACAAAATTACAAACAATTGCAACCCCCAAAATCATTCATTTCAGAGGACATAATCTGTTTCAACATATTCATGGTTCAGTTGGTGCAACAGTCTCCTGGATTTACTGCGACCCCTAGAAATTCTGCCAGAGAACACTTCAGTCATCTAGATTAGCACAGTCTTTCCCTAAAGCAGTGTTTTCCCACTCTTGCTGTCCCATTTTACATGACTCTGCGATGGAGTTTCACACTGAAGACAATTCCACATTCTAATTGATGGTTTGCTTTTTTTATTGCTTTCTTTTCACGGTTGAAAGAGAACTGCTTGTGTAGCCTTAAGGCACGTGGCAGGAGGAGATGGAAACATTTCTTTCATAACATCTTTCTGATTATAGAGCCCTTTGATCCTAGAAGATTTATGTTCAACTGAAACAAAAACTGAGACAAAACAACCATTTGTAATCACTGGTCACTAGTACAATTTGGAGTATCTTATCAGGCAGGCTAATAACAAATTGGCATAATCTCACAGACACACATACAGGAATATCTGTCTACCATATTGTTTAGAAAAAACACAGTGGAGGGGAAGAAACACTTTCAAAGTTCTGGCTAAATCTATTTGAAATATAGTGTTATCCTATTAATATAGAAGAATATAAGATGGTGGACCTCAAAGCACCAGGAGACCAGTGCTCTCCTCATGTAGTGTACTGTGCCAGCAAATTCTTAGCTGAAGATGACACTGTGGCAAAGTGGTGGCTTAAATTTAGACACTTGCTAAATTGAGAGCTGTTGGAAAACTGCATAGGCACCTAAGAATCCATGAGTATACCTATCTGAAATGCTGTAGTAATAGTTACTTTTACATTGCCACAGACCTAAATCCCACCTAACCTGCATGTCTGTGCCAAGATGGTTTGCTGCTCTCTGATGCTGAACCTAACTGGCTTGGAAACTGAAGCACAGCTGAGCAGCTTGTCCAGCTAGGGACATGAGAAGGATTGTTGTGTCATCTTCAACAATTCTTCGTCTATTCTGAGTAGAAAATGAAGAAATCAGGAAGTAGAGACACATGAAATTACACACTAGTTGACTGTAGTAAATATTTACATAGTTCTAGCTATGAGTGAAAATCTGAGCAGAATGAAGAGGAAGGGTGGTGTTGGAAACTTGGAGGAAGCAACAATCACAGCCCAAAATGGAGCAGCCTGTTGAGTTAGCCTTGCCGTTTCCTCAGCTGATGCTGCTGTGTTTCAGTCTGTATATTCTCGAGTGTTTTCTGCAGTTGGACTTCAGCTAGCTGAAAAGGGTGGTGTGTCTGCCATTTCCTAACCTGACAGCTATACCTTGCAGTTAGGAATTTTCTTCTTAGACATTTAAGCTGAAGTCTCACATCTAATACTAGGAAGAAGATGAGTAGCAACACCTCCCACAACTTACTTTATAACAGCCTGACAATCTTCACTTAAAACTGCTCACAGTAATTCTTTACTCCCTTGGAACTTGTTTTTGATGTATCTACAGAAGTGTCATTCTGCTTCTGAAATCTATGGGACATTTACTTATTTACTAGCAAAACATCATCCAGATTGGCATTTTGCCACCAAATCTCACTGCAGTTTTATGAAGCTGAGTACTTGATACATGAAGGCTCCTTTAGAAAACCTGATACATTTGGTTTTTTTCCTTATAGATTATTTTCCTAAGTTTTATTTGTTATTTTATAAAAGTAGATTCTTGCTTACATCTTAATCTATGCTTACAGAAGCATACTCAGCAAACTAGTATTCCCATGATCTGAAATCATCGTCTACAACATTTTGGAAACTCGGTCAGAACTTTAAAACCACCTCATCCAGTCAGGCATTCTGCTTTGATGACCTTGGGGAGGGACTGCTTATTTTAAATGTCAGGTACCAAATTTCCAAATCAGTCACCAATAATTTATATTTCTAGCTGCAAAAGCACCTTTTTCCCACAACACTTGATTGCCGAAGCACTTTTTAGCATTTGCTAGATTCTTAGCTCAAAAGACAAAAACAAAGCCTAATTTTTACTGACACTTGTGGAGTTTTCCCACCCTGCCGGCAAAGCCTAAATACAATTAGACTGGACCAGAACAGGAACAAAGAAGCCATGCTGGAGGAACTTGCTCTAAAAACACAGCTGAGCATGCTGAGTTCCCAACACACCAGAGATGCAAACAATAATGCAAAGTGAGGATGGAAGCTCTTGCTGTGACACCTCTTGTTCTCATGCGTCTCTGAGAATATGTCTCTAGCCCAGAAGAATTGACATGAGGACGGGTGTGAGGCTGCCCAGCTTGGAGGTACAGCCAGCACATGCAACTCTGCATAAAGCCCTTTGTGTTTATGAGGGGCCAGGCTCTTGCTCAGGGAGCCATGTCTTTTTGTTTACCCACTGGGGTGCTGCCTGCTGCTCCTTATTAGGGCCTCTGTCTCTACAGGCATTTCTTGGTGCAGTCAGTGCAAGCATTTTTTAACTATTACTTACAAAATGGCAGTGGCTTCCCCAAGGCCATATCTTTGTTTCTTTGCACAATGCTGTGATTGTGTAAATTGTCTTGCGTAAGCACATCAGCCCACTCTGGAATTCATTTTTCCCCCCTTATGGCCTTTCATTGTTGTTCTTTTATGGTGGGATTTGTTCTTTTGCCATCTTGTCACAAATCCATTCCTGTGGCTATGACACTTTTAAGAAACAGCATGGCTAAGTCTGGCCTTTCAATTTGCAGAGGTTTGGAGAGCAGCTACTTCTGCTGAGAGCACTGTTGTCAGCAAACTGAATGGGCTCCCTAGCACTGTCACACAAAACTGCAGAGTCCCCAAAACTGTGAAGCCCAAAGCAGCCACTTGTGTTCTTCTATCATAATCCTTTCCTGCATATAGCTGAACAGAATGTCTTCTAAATCTAGTGATGTGACTTGTGACATCAAAGCTGGGAGTAAGAGAGAACTTCCTCTCTTAGGGATGATCAGGCAAACAAGTCCTTGGATCTTGAATGCAGACACTGCAAGCCTCAGCATCGTGTACAGATATTTCTTCTTTCACTTGTATAAAGAGCAAACCACAAGTGGAAACCAGAGTCAGTGAAAAACTTGCAGTTTCAAGATGGCACAGCATTTTGGAGCATGTTTTTTTCCACCCATCTCCATCTTGGCTGTAATCCCATTTCAAGGGGTGTTTTAGTAGTGTACAAGATCCCTCCCTGGGTCATGGGTCTGGCCACTTTTTACTCAGCTGCTAATATTAATCTGGCAGGTTGTAAAAGGGTAACAGGAAAGCACATGTAGAAGCTTCCCCTTTTTCTTTTGCTACAAACAGAAAGGTCTGGCTGACCACCAGGCTTTGCTGGCTCAGCGTGTACAAGAGTCCATCAGGAGATGTCTCCATGGGGGACACAGCTACAGGACAGACTCACAGGGTTTATTACAGGCTATATCTGCAGAAACCATCCCAGCTGACCCTGACAGCATTGCACAGATTGTCAGCTATGCAGCAGCCCCATTTGGAGCTCAGAGATACAATACTCAATTTGAGATTAGGCAGAAAAGACTTAGCTATCAGGCTTTCTTGGAAGAAAGGAAAATTGCACTTAATTAGCTTGTGCCTCCTAGAAGGATTGAGACTATTTATGTTTTTAGCCAAAGACCCGCTCTAAGGGAACACATAAATCAGGATCAGTGTTGTTGATTTACCAGAAAGGATGTAATCCAAATCCCTGTTATCCGAAATGTGTTGGTTTGTCATTATAAAGCAGCACCCATGGCATTTACTTCTTACCATGTGTACAAACATAGACACATACTCCACTAAATGACCAGTAATGAATAAGCCCAAGTCTAACTGAGGGCAATGGAAATTCCATTGTCTTCCACCAAGCTTTGAAATGAGCCTAAGTGAGTCAGACATACAGAATTTTTGCATGTGTGTTTGTTATAATACAATCATACTTCAATGAACACTGTTGCAAGATGTAAAATATTATGTTCAAATACTCTAAGCTAAGTACATAAAATAAATTACTTCTATTCATCATGTTTGCCCTTACAAATCTATTGTTTTAGCCACATTAAAAAACAATCAATATTCTTAAGGCTTGAATGCTATAAAGGTTCAGATCAGGTATCACAGACAAACCACTAAAAAAAAGTGAGAAATTTCCTTCCTCTAAATAAAGTGTATCATCTGCAACACAAAAATTTAGAAAGAGTTTACTTCCTAATGTTAAGTTATAGATTATTTAAAGTTATAGTGTCTGAATGATGCTAGATAAAGATAGGGTTATAATGCTGTTGTCAAGAGAGCTTAAGGAGCTTGATGTGCGTTAGAAGTATTTTCTTTGTCTTTGAATGGCATGATTGTGCTATCATCCCTGAGTCTAACATCAGATTTTATTCAAATAAAATCAATTAGCATAAAACAAAAATGCTGCAGATTTAGTGGAAACTGCCTTTGTAATAGTGATTCTCCAAGTATGCCTCTCTCCCTTTTCTCCCCCTAAATGCATATTAAACTGCTTGTGCATTTCTGGTGAGCTGAAAGATCCACAATCCACATTTCCTAGAACCACTTATGGAAGACTGTGAGTCTCAGTGATCCAGAATGAAATACTCTTTGGCATCATACTGAAGAACAGCCTTATCAGCTTTTTCTCTTGACTTGTGTCAGCCTCATAGTTCATGTATAAATATCAGACCTGAATGTTTTCAATTCAGAATTGGATCTGAATGAAGAGATGTTTTATACAGGCTGAGATATTATTACTGTTATCCTAGGCTATGCTTCTGAGGCTGTGTTTGGCACGTGTCCTCAACTAAAATGCTTTGTGTTTACTGCTATCAGTATTACTCATGTTCATGCTGTTTGTGTGTCTCAGCACACCTGATCCCTGATTTTCAATGGAAACTGTAAGTAGAACTATGGTGTTGGTTGCCAGCTAAAGCTGATGAGCACCTGCCTTTAAACATTGCTGTTGTGCTCCTCTTGCTAGCAGTGAAGCACAGTCTGTTCACCATGGCTGGACTTCTCTGCTAACACTAACAGGAGTTGGTTTAAAAACATTTAGATCAATCTTTACCTCTGCATTTGTTTGAAGCTTAGCCAAGCAAACAAAAGCAAGATTTCTGTTGTGTTAAGGAAGGAAAATTCTGAAAAGAAATAAAAATGGGAAATAGCTAATTTGGAAATTACCTGATTGGTCACATTGTTTATCCTATAATCCTAGGAACCTTGGAAATATTCATTCTGTTTATACTTTGGCTTCAGCTACAACAGAAAGTATTGGTTGTGCTGTTCATCTTGGTCTAAGCAAGTAATGGTGAGAACAAGTTTAATTGCAGAACTAAAATACATGGAGGTAGCAGGAGATAAGATCTGCTTTTTGTGTTTTTCTTGAAGAAAATCCTGAAATACAGAGTTAACATGATGAGGCCTCAAGAGAAGATGTGAAGATGATTTACTGCAGAGATAATGTGTATGTCAAGAGATAGCAAAAATCACCAGAAAGGTACAAGATCACTGGCTATATGCAGAATATAGCAAGGGGTAGAATTAAATCTTTATTAATCCTAGCTTTCAGTGTACTAAAAAACAATTTATAAAAAGACATATATAGCTTTGTCCTCCAGCAATAGTGTCCTCCTTGCCTGTCCAGGTCAGTGCCATGCCAAGCTGACACCACCCAGTGACCAATGGGGCTCTGCAACATTTGATGGGCAGAGCAGATAGGGAGGCAGCAGCTGGCCAGCAGGTGGATGAGCACTAAGGAAAAATTAAGCATTAATCCAGGGAAAAATGCTGTTAGGATGCATCTAGCACTATTTTTATATTACTGATCAGAGGAGTTCAAATGGCTTATGTTACATGGAAGGAGATGAGTAGTAAGGGATTTTCTATAAAAATTGTGTTACAGACTTTCGTTTTCTTCCTGGCAAACAGGCTAAACAGGTTTTTGAGTTTCTTGCCAGGAAAACTAAAATGGAATTAATCTGTAAAGCAAGCCCTCATTTCCTGGGATGCTCAGTGAAGATATTATCCTTGAAATTCCCAAGTAGTAACGTTTTAAAATTTTCAAATGGTGTTTCTGCCAGTGTATATATTGAAATGGGAATCAGATATAGCATGATAAAGGCCCAAATATGTAAAATCTTCAGATAACCACCACTCTTTCCTAATTTCTTTCATCTGTTTTTGATGAAACTGTCCTTTAAACAGACATTTCTATCCTCTTCAAACTGGATGCTAAGGACTCCAAAATTAGCAGGAAAAGATAATCACAATACAGACCAGAATAACAAAAACTGCTGTGGAGGGTCATTGAACTAAACTAAGAACAATTTCAGCAACCAGGCTTATACACTGCTGAGCCTGTTTAGAAATATCATCTCAAAACTGTTTACTTACACATGATGTAACTAAGTACTGAAGATTTAAGGTAGGTGCTTAGTTCATGGAAATAACTATTAATTGACTGTTGCTATTTGTTCCATTCCCAAAATACACAACCTGAAAATTAACTTTCTACTAGGAAATCCAAATGCATGCAAAGAACTGATTCAACCCAATCACCTATCCCACAGAAAATGCCTGAAAATAACTTCTACTTTTGTGGAATTGCCTGACTTTGGAAGGATGACAAAGGGCAAAAAGTCATGATGTGGACAGCATGCAAACACAAATCTAAGTTTCTAAAAGGTGTTTCTTATTGTGGAAAACAAAGCCCAGACACATCCCCTTCAGGCCTTCTTTGGCACTAGGTTCTTTGAGGTATTGTCAAGAAGAGACAAGAGTTTAGTTCACTTGTACAAAAAAGAAAGTGGAGACCCCATCCTTTAGGTTGCAGTCTTGAAAATAGCTATATAATATGGTAACAACAGGGTAGATTTTTTTTTCTCAAGAGCTGATATGATGCAAATGTGGGCTATTTGGAGGCAGAGATTTTGTGTTTTCCATATCCCAGTTATTTCCTCATTTGAACAGAGAAATGTGGACATGGAGGTATGTAGATTCCTGCAGACAGCTGAGGGCTGAGCACAGCTTTGCAGGCTCTGCTATAAACATATCCCTTTTGCTGGAGACCAGCATGCCAGCAGGGAGTGATAAAACAGAATAACATGTACACGTGGTTTTCAAAACAGAGTTTTCAAAACTCTGTTACAGTTCTTAAACACTGATAGAGACCAGTTACCAAGTATGCATCACCCATGAGAAAAAAGAATTTCAGTTCTTCAGAAGTGGTTTAGAGTGAGAAACCAACCTGTACCTGTGCAAAGAGTTGAGAAAAACGAATACATAAAGCTGCCAGTTTTCTCTATGTGCTCAGAATAAAGTGCAGCCAAAGGAGCTACACCTTCTGTTCATGTACAGGTGAAGATTGCTCAGTGTTCCCTTCTCCTTTCACAAGGTTCATTCAGTAACTTCGTGCCAGCTTTTCTCCAGCATCTGCATCAGCAAAACTAACAGGGCAGAGAGGAGCTCAGAGCCGGACTAAAGGAGACTCCAGTTGTCCTGAGAACATCTCACAGACACAAATCTTGACCTGGCAAGAGTGTAAAGAAGGCCATGGGAAAAACATATCCAAGCATGCAGGAGGCCAGGCAGGCCTGATGTGTAGTACTGTCTTATGGCCTGTCACTGCCATGACTTGGAGAGCTGCTCACTTAGAGGGGCTAATGAGATTGCCTTGAAATTGTGGTCTAAAACCTTTCCCCCCCTCCTATTTCTCCTCCTCTGAGTCCAGACTTCCTTCCAATAATCTTCCATCTTCCAAGAGAAACAGTCACAACCTCCATCTTTAAAGGAATATATCATACATAAAGGTTATAGCCCAGTTGGAAAATGAATAATGACATATTTCTTCTAAAGAGATTAAAGTGATACCAACAGATCTTTTTATAAGCCTGGAATGTGAGGGTCCCACTAACCCCAGCCAAGCTGAGGCACAGGGCTTTCCATCTGTGTTGGCCTTCATCACAGCCCCTGCCACAGACTATTAAATGGCATGCAGAGCAATAAGGCATGAACTGAGAACAGCTAGATTCTGTCCCAGGCAGCTCTTCCCAGGCCTGTCCTCAACCGCACAGCTTTTGCCCCTGAATGATCTCCCTGTGTACACACTTCAGTGTAAAAAAACAGCATTTGAAATTAATATCTCAGAAGTTTCTGTTCTTTGAAAATTACATCTGATGTCAGCCGACTGGCAGAACACATCAAGTGCAGGCAAGGGAGAAGGGGAATAAAAAGCAGAGGATGTGAACTTCCACAGAGCTCAAAAGAAAAACTGTTGTTATCGTTGGCCTGAGTATTGTGGCTTTAAATTACAAATTACTTTAAATTGTAAAAACATCCATAGCAAGCCCTGGAGAAGAATCCCCAGAATGGCAGTAAATAAAGAGCATCCTGTCCCTCTTTTATGCCACAGCTAATGTGGGAGGTAGCTTAAATCCTAGCTTGGCAAGTGCTGCATGTCAGAGTTGATGAGTTGAAAGGATGTGCATGTACACAGACCCAAACAAAGAACTTCTAACACTCAGAAAAATTACTGCACTTAGTGGCCTTAGATGTTGAGCAGCGCAGCAACATTTGCTCCTATACTTTGGACTAGTTGTCCTGAATTTTTACACAGGCTCCTATTACCTTGGAAGTGGCAGGTGGCTTTGCAGGGATCCTTGGGGCTGGTGTCATAGGGGAAAGTTAAGCTCACAAAGTACTTCCTTGTCAGATCCCTCACCACCCTGGGAAGAGGACGGATTTCTCTTTCTGTTTTGTCCCGGGTCTGGAGTCTTTGCCTGGGAGTCCCACCTGCTCCTGCAGCTCACATCCCCTGAAACCAGACCCCATCCAGCAGCTGCATAAATCACTGGGAACAGGACTGCAGCAGGGTGTCAGCAGTTGGGAGCACATGGGGGAGTGACTCCCTCCTCCCTTGCATGCCTCCATCTTCCCCTAAAGTAAACAACAGCAGTCCCCACTGTGAACCCAGTTGCGAAACCTCGTGGCTGTGAACTTTAACTCTGTGATGAGCAGCCAGCTCTTGCATGGGCTGTGCAGCTGAGAGCGCCTCTGCTCTGTGTTTTTCTGCTGCCAGCCAGGGAATTCTTTCCATTGCTTTTACAGACACCCTAGGAAAGGAAGCCTGCTTGCAAATGTGCAGCTGAACTGCTGGTGTGGGCAGCTTAATGTCTTGTTTTTCTGGGGCCAAGTCAAGACCTAAAGCATATTTAAATAAATTGCTGATACCAATTTACATATAGTCAGCTCCATCAACATTTGTCCCACGTCAGGTAACTTTTATTTCTCCTAGAAGCTCTTAGCACAAAAAAGCAGCATTAAAAAGCAGACCAGTCAAGTTACAAAGTTCAGTCACAGAGCAGAGTAGTAACTCTCCTCTGACTAGATAATGCAAAAGGTTTTTGGTTCAGACATAATTATAACAGCATGTTGTAAATGCTGATGTGGTTTTTTTCCAAGATGGAATTCCAAAACTAGCAAAAGCTACCACATCACAAATGAGGAAACCACTCCCTTGGTAAAGAGAAGATGGTACAACATTAAATCAGTGGAAAAGAAAACCCTCAAAAAGCCAATAGATGCATTGAAGCTATCCATATGCAGAAGTGGTGGTCCAGGGATCTGAGCAGTAATACTCTTCAGATGCCTTGCAATCTAAGCCATATTTAAAGGAATCCTTAAAGTCTCACCCACACAAGAGATTCTGGTTTAAAGCCAGCTCCAGGAAACAGCATTCTACAATGTTTCTTTCATATAATGAGGACTTTATTGGGTTCTATTATAGCACTCAGATAATGAATTGAAACCCAGAGCTCTGCATGAGACCAAGTTTATAATACCTTTCCCTCGAAAGATTTCTCTCCTGTTGGTATTTTAGTTAGAAAAATTTATCTTTTATGCCATGTCATGAAGAAATATACAGTCCTGAAGTTTTTAAAACTCTCTATAAGCATGGAACCTCCACTCAAATTATTCATATGAGTTCTTACAAAATAAGAACAATGGTTGTCACCTTGATATAAATATTCTAACTTAAGGATCTCATTATTAATGGCTAAACCACTAATTTGGTTGAAATTGAGCTTTCAACCAAAATTTAGGCTTTATTATTTGGACCTTTTCTTTCCTGTCTGTCTAAAGATACAGGTATGACTGTGCATTCCCAGGCATTAAGAAGTAAAACTAATGTGTGTTTTGAGGGGGAGAACCTGACAGGAAGAAAAAGAAGGGTCTAATTGTAACTAGAACTGAAAATGTATTAAAACCAGGAGAGAAAGAAAGAGCTTCAGAAGAGCAGGTCCTTGTTCAGCATGCAGGCTTTAAATCCTGCTATAGCTCACCCAGGCTCACGTTTCAGAGCCCTGGAAGATCAGCAGGCTAAGCTTGGTGAGATGTGCTGTTCACAGTGTGTTCCTTGCGCTCCTGGGAGAGAATCTCTGTTTGTAGTAGGCTTTGAGCCTTTTCCCACCACTTTGGGTGTGGAAGTATGTAAATTTGTTATGAAGGTAAACTGAATTGGGCTCTCTTTTTGTGGCAGAGGGAAAGTGAGAGACAGCAAATAATGTGCCATGGATACAGGACACACAAAATGCCCAAGTGAAATTTGCGGTGTGTAACCCTCCTGTAACTGCAGTCAAGCTTCTTGCTGCTCACTGTTTGAAATACTGTCAGTGCCATCATGCCATTGTTGTTCTACCAGTACACAGCTTTGCTCAATCTTTTTATTTCTTCTTCTGTTGCACCCAGAGGGATGGGGAGGCATTACATGTCCCTGAACTACACTTCACTGCTGTCTTCCCTACAATCCAGGAACATCTGCTCCTGCCTGTGCTTTCCTACCAGTTCCAGAGAGAATTGTTTCATCCTACACACATCATCCAGAGAGAGAAGGAAAAAGGAAGAGATTTCCTCTCTCTCTTCTTTTCTTTCCACAGCATGGAAAAAACTAACTGGGATGGCTAAGTTTTGAGGCCTCCCTTGTGCAAAGACACCTTAAGCCCACCATCCTTCAAGCAGATGCATAGCCCTGACTTATGTCAGCAGGCTGGCTGGCATCTTCAGCTAAAATGCATCTTCACTGGAGTATTTTTTTTGCTGCCTTCATTATGTATCTTCTTTCAGTTAGCTATATTCCAAAGGAGCACAGATCTGTTGGATATATTCCAACAGAAGAATACTCTCCTTCTGCAGTCTAGCTGAAACCCTGGTTAGCCCAGGATTATGTACTTTCAATGCACACCTTTCTGTAGCTTGTAATATATCATTAAAAAAAAAAATCAAGCTCTCGCTGGAATATAAACTGGTGCCAGAGGTTATAGTAAATTCTAGCAAGTGGACAGAAATTTTCCTCCCCTAATTTTGTTTTCCTCAGGGAGTTGTGGTTTCCACGTAAACACTTCTACGACCAGGCCCTTTGAGACATGCCTGGAAGAATATATGTTCTGCCTAACACATATCTTAGCAGCTAAGAAAAATAATTCTGCGGTCTCACAACACTTCACCACTATCACCTCAGCCTGGCTAAGCTAAAAATTAGAATAAAGACCAAAGAAATGTAGGTATGTTGAGAGAAAGCTATGGCTCATAATAGCTGGTATGTTGTTTCTGGATTTTTTCCCATCTATTCTGCTAGGTTTCTAGCTTCAGGAAATAGTGTTTGAAACCATTAATTATGGTACATAAGGACAGAGAAAACATAACATGATAGTCATTCATTTCTCATTGCTACATGGAGCAGTAAGAAGCACCAGCCCGTGACATCCACAGAATTTGCTATAAAGTTTAGATCATGGTTGCAAAACATACAAAGAACTTTTTTCTTCTCTGTTTCTATGTAGGGTCTGATACACATTGGCTTAATATAGAAGATCCCCTTTGATGTCCATTCACATTTCATAAGCCAAGAGCAAAATAGTTAGGGCCTTGGAGGACAAGGGGGAAAAATGTAAGTTATTTTTGGAAGTAGTTTGTATCCCAGCTCCAGACCAGAGAATCTTTGAACCTGCCTGAGCAAACTGTTCAGTGTCTGAGCCCAGCCCAGCATTGGATTTGCAGCTACAAAACGGACAGAATCCAAACCATGGACCTGGATGCTCATAAGCTCCTGAACATTCTGTATTTCTGGTTTGTTTGGTTTTTGGTTGTTTTTTTTTCATCCTGAACTCTCTCCTAGTTATTTATACAAGACATCTCTGAATCTTTTGGTTGGTTTGGTTGGGTTTTTTTCTCACATGCACTTACTTATAAGGCCAGGATGCTATTAAATATTTGTAATGCTTACTAAGCAAAGCTCTGAGTAGTGAGCCTGGATTAGAGTACCAGGGATTCCCTCCACAAATTCCAAGTGCAGGCTGGAAATAAAAAAAAAGACAGTTCTGGGACTTATAATTAGAGAATGCTTATATTTAAAGCATGCGCCTCCAGTAAAGCAAGTTCTGAATTCATCTTGCACATAATCAATGACATTCTTCCCTCCCAGCAAAATAGCAGTTCTTTATCCCAGCAGAGCAAAGTAGGAGGCAAGCAGAGCAGAAGAGTATATGTGAGTGTATGTGGAAGAGCTTGGACTCTGGTCACTTGGTGACTCAAGGACTGCAAAACAAACTGAAGCTTATTATGACAGGAGCAGAAAAGCTTCATGTTCAAGGAGTGAGATTACAAGAGAGTTGTGGGGATTTATTTTCCCCCTTCAAACAAAGCATTTATTTTCTAGTAAAGTCCAATTCCCCCATTGAAACCCAAGCCCTAAAGTGGCTAAAATAGCCTTTTTTCTCTCTCCAGTCAGTCTCTGCTTCCTGGCTTCTTGAAAAGAAGGAATTTTGAGCGGGAAGTCATGTTGGTTAATGGCACAGGGCAGAGCTTCCAGAGGAAACTTCACCTACAGCCATTTATAATGTTGATAATGATGTGGTTTGTGGCCCTTTCTTTTTCCCTAGACAACAAGATTGAAAAACAGATCCTGATCCAAATCCTGTAGCTCTTGGTTTTCAGACACCTGAGCACTCCTTATTCCCCACAGAGCCTCCAAGAGGTGCTGGGTGTGAGTACATGAGTGCAATAAACTTCTATTCTTCACTAAAATTCAAAGAAACCTTAGGAAACTGGACACTCGAGTCCCACTGTTAATGACAAAGCCTGTCTTGCTTTCAGCTTGCAGTTCTTTTGGTTTACAGGCACACCACATCTGTGTTTGATTCTTTGTGTTCACCAATACTTCATTTTCTAGTACTACCCTATTCCTATTAGTAACCAAAACAGTACATGTAATTTTGCAGTTGCTTCTGATTTTATATCAGAACCTTGTAGTTCTAGATAGTATTGCAACAAACTGCAGAACTTTAAAGAAGTAGGGTAGAGTGGGATGTTAACACAGCAATTGGCCTCTTATCAGTAATCCTGTTTTTTTTTCTCTAGATGTGATCAGTAAACAGCCAGCTCAACAGCCATAAAATTCTGTTTTCAAGCAGTGATGTATCCTGCTGGGTAACAACCCTTTTGATACTAAAGATATCTCCTGCCAGGTATTCTCCACTGCTAAGCAATGATTGTTGACAGAAGTGCTCCATTTAATAAATATTACCAGTGTGTATGAGCATGAGGGGATGATTCAGCAGCATCAGGGGCCCTATGACTGCAGTCCTAACAGGAAGGCAGGAGTGATTGCTTCATAGCAGATGAATCAGGCCCCACACCTAGGACACTTAGAGAAAAATCCTTTTTGCACTAAATTGTCGTGCCTCAGGGTTGCATTAATAATGACAATATATGCAAAAGCAGCAACTTGTTTCTCATCTGTAAAATGGGGATCGTGACATTCACCTCTCTAAAGCCTTTGAGTCTCTGTAAACTCATAACACTAATCAAAAAACCTTTTCCACGCACCATCCTCTCAGCCATACCTTTCTAAAGCTTTTCTTCAGAATAAAAATTATGGAAACTTGGTAATTGCTACTTACAGCTGACTTGCCTTGGCAGCCAGTTAAACACATTAAGCTTGTGACCAAAAACTCAGCCAGTGTTGAGGAACTGACTCTGATCCTAGTATCTCCTTTTATTTCTTGTGTAGAAAATTGGTAACAGACTTCCATGGTTATTTCATAAAATCTGCTCATCTTAGAACTACTATGCCAAAAAAACACCCTTTTATAGCAAGAATTCTACATGTGTAAATAGCAAGTTACACAAATAGAAGTTTGCACTACTGTTCTTTTGATATTTTAATTAATCTATGAGGCTATCATAGCCTGTTATCTAACACACAAAGTTTCTGTGAGGTATAGAAGAATAAGATGGAGAGACCAGTTATCTAGGTGTCCACAGATGAAGATAAATGCAGAAACATTTATTCATTCAGCAGGACCACATGCTCAAAAAATAACTGCATTTTCATCTTTGTGGTTATTCATGAATGAAAATATTCAGTGAGAGGAATAAATGTTCACAAAACTTCCTGAAGAAATCCAAATGTTCAAAAATGTGCTTGTCAGTAACAGATTGATTTGTGGAAACTCTCAAATTCATGAAAGGCAAGTTTGCCCCATAACTACTGGACAAATTCCAGGAAACCTTAATTTGAGACTGGTTGAAGAATTAAATGGTATTTTAATTATTAAACATCTGTGTAAATCTAGTGCAAATTATAAATCTTGTCTGTTGCACATAATTTTTTAATAAACTTGGGTTATGATTTCCATAATGTGTGTTGAATAGGTGTTGCACTGTTAAGTGCTGTGGAAAATGCCCTTTCTGTTACATGACTCAGGCAGGACTGACCCCACTGCAGACCCCAAGTCTACAAACACTGAATCTGTCCTGTCTGGGAATAGAGCATGAGCAGACAGCAGAGCCAAACCTGCAGTTATACTGTGTGCTCTTGCTGGATGAAAATCCTTTTTTCTTCAATTGACTCAAATAAATATTTAGCTATATGCCTTTGAGAATCATGGTTTGTTTGGGTTTATCTTCTACACCATCATGTCACAGTATTTGGTAATTCACATCCCTTGGGGTGGCTTCCTACTCGGAGCATTACACAAAGAATGCATTTTCAGGCTAGATTTCCAGTAAATAACCCTGCATTTCCAGGAGATTGACTAAAATAGCAGCACGCCTGCAGCACAATGCCACTTAAGTTCAGATCTCTCCCTTTTTCTGGTTCTCTCCTCTTCTGTCTCTCCCCCAACACTAACATAATTGTCAGTGTCCTTCCTGTGAGCATCTTGGTTTTCACTAAGTCCTTCACTAGCTCATCCTTGCCTGCTACTATGCTCCTATGGAATCTGCACTCTTGATTCCTATTTCCAGCCCTCTCCATAGAGTCATCATCTTCCACCATCACAGTAACAATGGCTGAGTCAGTTCTGCCAATACTGCTGAGAGTCTGGAGATACCCACACTTTTCTCAGACTATTAGACAGAAACAGCCTCAAAAGAGAGATCACTCTACTTAGCAAAGAGCAATGAATAAACAGATGCTTCAAGAAATTTTTAAAAATCTTCTAATGGATGTAAAATCTTGAAGTGTATCTTTGTCACGTTGTTTTATGAGTTGCAGTTGCCACATGTCCTGCTGAATACTGTTTTTTATTAATTGCAGATGAGGTTTTACCATGCCTAACTCATTGTTCTCACTCTTTATAAATCCTTGATTCTGGTTTTGAATGCATTTTGGTTCCCAGTCTCAGTGAGTGCCAAAGATTGGAAGTATGCATTGTATAATTCATATTTCCTTTAAATCTTTTCAGTGTGTTATTTTCCAATTCAGTTTAATATCTTAATCTATGAGAGAGCTAGGAGAACTTCCAGTTTATTCGCTCTGCACTTTTGTGCTCATTCACTTACTGTGTGAAAAAAGGACAATTTTGTGAAGAGAGGCTGACCAGCCTTTATTTTCACAGATCACGCATTTTACCTCCTCAGAGCCCAAATCTAAACAGGTAGCAGGGTCTTTGCAGGATCTTGTCTACACAAGCAGAATAACCAATGCAGATTTTAGCCCTCTCAGAATGAATTGGCCAGAAATATATTGTCAGGTTAGGGGGAATCTGTGCTGGACAACTCAAACAGTCATACATCTGAAGGAACACCAGTTACATTTGTTTAGCTTGTAGACTTAAGTGAGCTCTTGGAGGTGACCTTACAGTTTTGCATACAGACACCATGCTTGGTTCAGCCGTTCCTAAAATGCATTGCCCTCCTTGTTTTGTCAGCTAGCATACCACAGCACAGGGTGCCAGCTGGCTGCCTGACATAGCAGGGTGAGTTAGCAATGTGTTGTGAGAAATGTAAGGAAAAAACCTGAATGCTGACAAAACAATTTGGTCTTTTTTTTCCAGTGTTTCTTGCAATCCCTCACTTACCACTTGATTTCCTTCTCTTTCCTCCTTATTTTCCTTTCAGCCCAGAGTATTTATTGTCCTCTCTTTCCCTGGCCTACCCTGGCAGGAGGTATCACTCAGCAGAAGAGAAGCCTCTCTCTCACATCTGTATAGCTTTACTACTACTCCCTTTTCTGGGCAGTACTTTCACTTACCCCATATTTCACTCTGTAGTGACAGCTTGGCCAGAGCATAGCACATTTTCCAGTCACAGATGTTTCTATCAGATTCATGCCTGCTTCTTGGAGACATGGCAGAAGGAATCTTTATTCTTGTACTTGAATTGATTCAAACGATCCTAAGCCAATATACAGCAAAATTTTTTAACCTATTTTTGTCTTTCTGAACACACGTGTTTGTTTCAGTACTTACATGAGGAAAGGCTGATACTTAATTTTAATGTTAAAAAATAGTAGATATTCCATTAAGGATAAATGACTGAATTTTTAATATGCTCCTTTTCAAATAGCAAGACATTTGAGTAGAGCTCTGGTCATAGAGTAAGTGACAAAACATACAAGGTCTTGAATTTTCAGTCAGATGTTGCATAAAGATCTTCCCTAAACTTCTGGGAATTTCCAGCTGTGCCACAGGTCATCCTGCATGAATCCAGTTGTAAGACTGAAACCTATTATTATTTTTTCCACACAAAAACTCTAGCTGACTGATTTTGACTTCTGTAAGAGGGTACAGTTCAATCATAGAATCTAAGTACTCTTTAACAAAAATATGTGCAGATCTATTGCCAAGAAAAGAAAAGACCAAATGATTAAGATAAGCACAAGGTATTAATAAGGTGCTCTTTGAAACACTGTTTTCTCAGAACTAGTTACTGATCTGGTCCTAGTGACGGAGTGTTCTCATGCAGACCCTGGCAGCAGGTCACATCAGAGAGCTCAGTTCACATCAATACAGCCAGATAGAGTGTTTGCACACCTACACGTTCAACGTTTTTTTAATGCATGGATTTTAAATATAATGGGAAAAATCACTTGCTTAGTCTGATCATATGAACTTCCTTGATCTTTCATTTTTATTTCTGTCTTTCACTTTCCTGCCTTTTACCATTGCCATACAATGAAAGAGGTGCAGAGGGAGGAAGAAGAGAAGAAAAGAGAAAGTAGGAGTGTATTTCCTTGGCTAGTCCACCAAGGTGCATTCTATGAGTTCTGGCCAGCCTTGCATATAAGGTTTTACCTCTAGTTGGGATCCAGAAAGCAATGTCCTAGTGCTCCCAGTAAAAGGATAAATGTCACTTGGCACAACCTTTCTGTACTTGCTGTTATTTCTTCCCAGCTGAAGAAATAAGATAAAGTAGAAAAGTAAATTAGTTGGTTTTTGCACAGGCACTGTTTCCAGAGAGCAGTGCTCCCAAGAAAAAGCAGTGGCTGCACTAGAGGACAGCCCACAGCTGGCATCAGGGTGCTGTGCAGGACAAAAATGGGATGTCTGCCAGTTCTCAAACCAAATGGGAGCAAAGCCATAGGTATACAGTCTCTAACTTCCACAGCTGCCAGGAAAGTCTGTGTTACATCAGTAATTCCATAGGTCTCCTACGACCATTCATCCCAGTCTGTATCACAGCTCTGGTTTTAATTGCATCTGAAGTTAACTCAGCAGAAAAACATCTTTGTCCTGAGTGATAGACAACTGTTTCCTACCAGATTTATGTAACCCTATATCATCACCAGAAGAAAAAGACAACACCCACCCCCACCAACCAGTCTTTTCTCATAGTGTTTCTGGTGCATGGGAGCAAGCATTATAAAGCACTACAGCAAAAACTGCCACAAATTCTTTGCTTCAATGAAAAAGTCATAAATCCTAGGAATTAGCCATTTATATATTTATTTGCTATGGGTTTTTATATCTATCTGACTTAAATAGATATCCTAATGGATTTTTTTTTTCAAATATATTTTTAATGTATAAATAAAAGACAGGATTACCCCTTCCTAGTATACTTGGACAAAAAAAAAAAAATCTGTGGCATCTTGCAATCCTGGCAGCTGTGCAGTTGTCTTACATGGGAATATAGATGCATGCTTGTCTTGAGAGCTCCCAAATCTCTGCATTCTCCATAGGAAAGAATGGGACAGGAAATTTCTGGGTTACTGGGCTCTTTGGCACAGATGTCTCTTTTGCTTTCACACGTATTTCCACAGCAAGAGGAGAGCCATGCTAAGCAACAGACACAGAGTCTCATTCAGCAATGGTTCATTTCTTTTTTTGTCTGCTCTAAAATGGTCTGAGTGTTAGGAAGAGTAAAAAGCACTGAACTTTTCCCCACATACATTACTCACACAGGGGAATGAAAGTGGGTTGAGATAAGACTACTTTTTTTTCTTCTCTAAGGAAAAACCCAGGTAAAGTTCTAGTTCCTTCAAATTAGGTTTATTATTGGAATCATAAGACCACAGTCTAGCAAAATTTACCTGATTTTAGAATATTTTTTAATGTGCTTTTGAAGTTAAATATGTATTTAAGAACTTGTTTGCTTAGGTGGTTAGACTTGTGACAGAATATTTAGGCAAACGCCTAAATTTGGGGATTCTATGATCTCACTTCTCATGCTGAGAGCTTTAGGTATCAAGTGCCAAAGACAAAGCCTTTGCATTCTCAATTATTTTACCATATTCTGCAGTCCTTCAGTTCAAAGAGAGCTTTTCTTCATCAGTAATAAAACTTGATCCATTTGTCCTTTTAAACTTCTTTTATCCTGTTTGACCCACATTGCTATAATAAGAAGAGTCTAAAATTATTCACTTTGCCTTGCCACGTTCCTTTTAAGGCGAGAGTATCTAGTAATCCATGGGGAAGTGTGAGAAATAAGAAGGGCAATGACATGTCCTAGGTGGCATTTGGAAGTAAACCCTCTTCCCCTTGAGGTCCTGTTCTAGATCTGAAAAAGTTCTTTCCCCTTAACACAGGTTAATATGGCTTCAGCCATATTTTGTGCTTTATATCCAATAACTGCAGTAGACAGAGGCTTATTGTGAGAACTAGAAAAATGCCTACTCAGAGTTTTGTGTAAATATTTTCATAGTAGAAGTTTGGCTTTTGTTTTGTGATATAACCTGAGAAACAATAGTGGCTTCCTATTCCTATGGAATATACAGAATATGAAAGAAAGAGGCAACCAAAGTGCTCAAGACGTAACAAGACCATAGGCACAACTTTTCTGGAGAGTCTAAAAGGCTTGAACTCATCTATGGGGTTCTGCCCAAGCAATCGTGGTGCATCAGTTGAGTATTCTCCCTCCTGGCAGCAGCCAGCATCTTAAAAATGTACAGGGACCAAAATTTCACATTGATTATTGCAAAGTGACCTGCTGTATACAGATTTAAGGTGCCCTGGGGAAGGATGCTCATTGATTTTGAAAAAAAAAAAAAAAATTAGGCTTTTTGGGGAGATGAAAACAGCATGCCTGGGAGGGAAGGCATTGCATGCAGGCTTATTCCAGTGTGCACAGGAGAATTGGGAATTCAAAGTGATATCCGTATAGTACTTCAAAGGAAGCACAATAACAACAAATGCAAAATATTACTTGTTGTCATAAGTTCTACATCAGTTGTGAGGCTCTCACTAAAAGAAAATTTAAAACTCGTAATCTTTTAGCACTTTATATTCAATTCTCAAATCAGACACCAATTGCAAGAGAAAAAAATGTTACAACTCATTAATTTACATTAATCCCACTGGTAGCTGTGTCTTATTCCCAGTGACTTCTTCAGCACAACTTCTGCTGCCATTGGTTAAGCCCAGTTTGAGCCCATGGGTCTTTCAATGCTCTGCTACCTGATTTTCCTGTGGATTATGAGCAGTAGGTTTTGCCTGTACTAAAATCTGTTCACACATTTTGACAAGAAAATGCAAGCTCAAAATGCCTATAACAGAAAGAACTACTTTGGGCCCAAAGTTAAGAAAAAAAACACTAAACCAAACCAAAAAAGCAAAACCCCAAAAACATTAAACAGTTGCAGCAGAAATAGCCAATGTCCATATTTTGTTCAAGAACAAGATAGTATCAATGTGGAATATTTTAGAGCAATATAGCTAGCTTAAAACCACTCAGATTTAACTGATGACATTTTGACCACAGCATACAATCCCCAGATATGCAATTTACTGAGTGTAAACAAGCCAGAAGAAGAAGGGAGAAAACTCCTTGGCGCCTGCTACATGTGATACACACAAGCACAGCAGAAATCTTCTGATAATCCCCTTTTCACTTTGTGTTCACAGCTAAATCTACTTCACTTCCTCTGATACTGAACATTATGCAGTGCTCTGAGGTCCACCACTAGCCATAAATTCCAGGCAGGAAACAGTCTTCAAGTCTAAGGAGGAAAGACAGCATTTCATTTTCTAAAGGCAGCCCAGAGTAACCAGGTCAAACAAAGTTTGGAACTGAAGCTCTTGAAACTCAGGATATAATTGTGTATGTTTTTCTGCTTGTTTTGTTACCGGTTAACCGGATGCAACAAATAAAACAATTTTTCTTTCTTATTTTCTCTCTCTGACTGCCTCATTGGGAGCTCCTCTTTGGGAGCCAACCTCTCCATGAGCCAGTGCTTGAGGTCATAGCTCCCTAACTTCAAGACATCTGCTAGGTCAGACATACTTGAAGAGAATCAGCTGCTTGCAGCCAGCACATCATTAGCACACTGAGTCCCAGACAAATGCTGAAGGTTTCTCTCTCTTTTTCCATCTCTCTAACAAACAGAGGATCGCATATATCCATGTATTGTACTTAAATTTTCTTGTCTTCATCAGAGATCTATCTCCAATGCCAATACAGAGCATTAAATAATTTGAGCTCTTAAATGTTTGAATAATCAGCTGGAATAATTACAGAAAAAATATTACAAAACAAAATACTCTCTTCACTTCTGGTGCTAGGTATTGAGTTTGCCCCGTATGGTACTCCTAACTTTCTGAAAAATCATAGAAGTTACAAAAAAGCCTCTAATTTACTGTCTTGGATACCTGAAAAACAGATTGATTAACCATGCTTTGTGAAAACAAAACTACGCTTGATGTCTGAAACTCAACATTCAAGTCCAGAGAGTGTCTAAAGCATTAGCTCCTTATGAAGCACTTGATGCCCCGTCTTATATTCATTATTTAAAATATCTAAGTTATTTCAGTAACAGATGTAAGAAAAAAGCAAATAAATATTCAGTATTTGGGTATTTATTTATCCGGTATTTAGATATATCTGATATCAAGAATGTACATACAGGAAAAATGTAGTTAGTAAAGAATTATTTATTCTTTTTAAGTCAGCAAAGGCTTGTCCTAGAGCTCCTTTAAGGCACCACTTCTGCCTTAAATGAAGTGTTATTCAGAAATAGAACAGCCAGTTTACAGTAAGGAAAAAAATCTGCCTGGAAAAAAACTACACCAGGCTTGATTCAAAACTTGCACACTGGAGTGCCAGGTTGGCAGCAGTTGAAAGTGCAATGGAATTGAAAGGTTTCCATCTCACTGCTAAGCTTTTACACAGCATGTTAGATATTCACAGTGCTGTGGCACAGACCTGCAGCCCCAAGTGTACTAATTTCTACAAAGAGAGAGTTTTGAAACTCTCATTCAGGTGCCTGGAAAAGCAGAAGGCACAAGGAAATTGGTAATGTGGCCCCCCCCGAGGGAGTACCTAAAAGCCGGTCAAAATTGCAGGACCTATATCTAGGGAATTGCAGAAAAAATCCTTCTATACACTCATCTTTTTAACAGATTTTAGGAGAGAATTGCTAGGAGCTGGATTCTCAGCCACTATAAAGTCACCAACAGCATTTATCCATCTATTGATATCTTTTTAGCTAAGGTTCAGTCCCTGCTCATCTCCACCAAATCTAGTGTTATGAAAATAAGTAGGAAAAATCATCATCTATTAAGGGCTCTTTTAGGCTCCGTCCACTTTACCCTCTGTCATCAACACACTTTATTCTTTCCATGTATACCAAGAACTAGTTTCAGCTTTGCACCTATTCTTTTCAAGTCTGCTGACAGAAAACATTAAGGAGGCAACGCACACTCAGGGATTGATGCAGTCTCTCTACAGGACTCTTAAGTTTGTGTCTTTTGCAGTAAACAAAGTCTTGCCAGAAAAGCAAGAATACTGCAATGAACAAATGTAGTGCAATAATAGTTATATTTTCCATCTCAAAGTATTTACCCGCTATTTTATCTGTTTACATCATAGTAACAAAATCAAAAATTGGTTGAGGTTTAAATTTTCATTGGACAGCCCCTGAGGAAAGCTCTTCTGCTGGCCTGCAGAGACCAGGCAATCCCTGCTGAGCACAGGTGCAGGGGAGCCAGTGCAAAGTGTCAGCCTTGTCTGCAGCCCTCTCTGTGCCCTTGTAAGATCAGCACACAGGAAGAGCGTGGGGTAATGGCTTTGGTCTGCAGGAGTTTGTCTTTCAGGAGCTAGACTGAAAAACACGTCTTGGTAAGTCCAAAACAAGCACCCGGGTTGAACCAAGACACTTCAACAGAGAAAACAGAGCCTTTTATAAAAACATTCTTGCTAATCTACTTGATACCATTTGAGCCTCCAAAAAGTACCAGTCTGAAAGAAAACATATCTTTCATATGCTGACTGTAAGTAATTTTGATTCTGTGTCTTTCAAGTTAGAAACAAAGTGTGGGGAACATAGAGCATTTGACAGTTCATGCAGTATTTGACAATATCATTGTTCATCATCTCCACTCGAAATAAGAAATATGGAACGTTTAGTCTCTTGCAATTTCTTCAGTGGACTTGAATTATGATCTAACACTGCCACTTGGTTAACACATTCATGACAGTTATTAACTCATTCTTTAATCAGCTGTGCTCTGTGAGATGCAGTACTCTTGGATTATCCTTCTGAGCAGCAAGATCAGAACAGAGTTTGGGTAAAGGTAACACCACTGGCTTAGGGCATCCCTCAGTTGCAAACTGGTGAGGTCTGGAGGAGCTTACTGGGGTAAAACTATTTTATGCTTAGCTTGGTTTTAACCAAGCTCTGACATCCATAGCTGGACCTAGCAAGGACTGGGCTAGCACTTTGTCTGGCCCAGTACAGCCATTCTGGCATGCAAGTGCCTATATGAAACGATAATGCTTGGTGAAGGAAATAACCACCTTTAGTTACAATAAAAATAAAAAAGACCCAACTTCAGAGACAGCAATAGTTACCATAGCTACTATTAGATCTTCATTCACAAAAAATTAAAGTATTAGGCATGCTATACAATAAAATCAAATCTTGACACAGAACCACCTGACTGCTGATGTCAGGCACCATTCAAGATATGATTCAAGTACTAGGTAGTAACAACCTTAGAAATTCTTTTCAGTCTGTGGAGAGGGACATAGGCTTGCAACTTGTTTATTATGTATTCTTTGGGAACAAGGAAAGAGGTGAATTAGAAAATCACAGGGAATCTTTTCAAACACAGATTAGATTTTTTTTTTGTTTTAAAGAGGTAAAAAAATAAGGTTGAGTCTATGCTTCATCACTTCAAGGGTGATAAAAATGATGCGCTGTTTTAGCATTCAGCATGGTCTGATTTGATTTTGGAGTTGGAAAACAGCACAATTATGTGTCAAAATAACACAGTTAATATTTTTAGCATGTCATCAAACAGATACATAAACATCATGTGCCTCATTTTGTTTCTGACTGGATATACCAGGTGTGTGACTTGAGCTGCATGTCAGCACCATTCTTTATTTGTCCAACACACAGAATGTCTGGCCATTTACAGGTCAATGGACAAACACACCCTGCACTCACTTTCTGAAGTATAGGCTCATGCTGAAAGTCCTGTTTACAGTATCTGACAAGAAGTCTTTCTTAAGTTCTTTTTCATTTCAGTGCTGTCTAAATTCAGCTCTTCTGTGTTAATGTTCATACATACGGTAAGAAAAAGATAGGAGTAATTTAGCATTAAAAATCTTTGAAATGTACAGTAGAAAGAAACCAATGCTTTTGTCTGAATGGTGCATTTTTATCAGTCCTATACAGACAGACTGCTAAATCAAAAAGGGAAGAGACACGAGGGCTCTTTGAGCCTGTCCAGGAGACAGGAAGGAGAAAAAGCAAAGGCACTTGTGCCCTTTTACCATTCCTTAGAACATCAGGTTTCAGCATCACTGGATTTGGTAAGAGTCTCCTTCAAAGACAGTGAATAAGCAGAAGAAGGCCATATCAGAGGGTCTGAAATTTGGCCAGCAGGTTGCCTAAGGTTCTGGGTATATATGAATTTTGAACTATGATACGAGTAGATTTTACGCTTCATAGTGAATCTAGAATCAAGCTTGTTGTTTGCTTCTTCTTGAACAGCAGATTTTGCTAAAGTTTTATTGCAGCAAATTAAGCTCCACCAAGACTGCTTTAGAGGAGGATTTTTGTCTGCAATACACCCATTCACTCCTCTCAGGAGACATGAAGACTGTAGCAAAGAAATTACTATAGCAAATACCCCTCAATAAAAGAAAAGCAAAGCACAACCTGGTATTTCTCACGTGTGTACAGGAGAACTATCTCATCTACCAC
Organism: Rhabdornis inornatus; assembly: GCA_013397075.1. Classification (NCBI taxonomy): domain Eukaryota; kingdom Metazoa; phylum Chordata; class Aves; order Passeriformes; family Rhabdornithidae; genus Rhabdornis; species Rhabdornis inornatus. The sequence goes on along the minus strand of VWZS01004141.1, from coordinate 1,296,666 downwards.
CTTTTGATGGCAATAACAGGAATTCTTTTGTAGATTTCCACAGTCTCTGCCTAACCCCAGGTACATACATGCACGTAGGTGCAATGTAGAAACTTGCTCTAACTCAGAGTGCTGGCAGCCAAACTCCACTAAAATATAGGCCTCCAAACACTGAAGCCCTGCTCTTGGACCTCATCCCTCTGGAAGAATTAATGACTAGGAGGGGTTTGGGACTTTTTTTCCTTATTTTACATTCCCTTGCTCTTCTCTGCTTTCTGGCTTTGCTGATGAAAATGTGCACTGCTCTCCCATACTTGCTCCCCTTCCCTGATTTCCATGGTTCAGATGTTTGAAAACACTTTGTAGAATTTGCAAGCTTCTTCCAGCTATGCCAAAGCAAACTTGAACTCACAGCCTTCTGAGGCTTTCCCATCACTGCTGACACTCTCTTGGTGATCTGCCTGCTATGAAGTTTTTGCTGGGGTTTTCTGACCATTTTTGCACATCCACTGTGTAACAACTAAATGAGCTATGGATGCCAAGGGAAAAAAAAAAATCAAAACCCTACATTGCTTTCCCTTGGTTAGTTACAGGGCTGTTTAAATGGGAAAACAAATTAAAAAAGGAAAAGCAGATGGGGGAGAAGGGGCAGAAAAAGAGAGAAGCAGTGTGGGCATGTGTATTTGAGGGAGCAAGGAACTGTAAAAGAAGGTGATCTTTTCACTAAGTACTGTTTCTTTAAATATAAAATTTAAAAAATACCCTCAGTGTTTTCTTTAGTCTTTTTCATTCTTTGGCAGCATCCCAAAGATTTCACTGTCCTTGTCTCCAGCATCTGGAAACCATCAGGGTAAACAATAGAGTGCTAGGAACTGGAACCCCTGCCTCAGCTCCCGTGGGACTTCACTCTGGAGAACATGAGAACACAAACCATTGGACACCATGTGGTCAATTACTTCAAACTAACAAATCTGTGTGCCTTCCTATTTTCTGTTTTCCTTGGCACCACATGACCCTTTCACAATGGAACCCAGCTGTTGAAAAAGCCAGACGTTTTCTTTTTTAACCTCTTGCTTACTTTTGTGCTTGCTTTCTGCAGCAAGCTTAGGGTTGGCATGTACCCTAGGCAGAAGTGTCCCGCTTATTAAAATCCTGGCTGGCTGCAATGTTTGCCTGTGTTAGTCAGCAGAGAGGCTCGAGAGTATTAACTTAACAGGATCATACTGCACTGAGGACTCCACAGGTGGTCCTGTGTTTTCTGGGTTTCCTGACATTGCATGCCAGGACTTAAAGCAGATACACCAGGACACTTTTATAGCCTGTTTTGTGCAATCAGTAATTGCATGTGCAGTTGTGACCTACTTTTTAAAATTTGTTCCTAATGCAGGTGCTATATTGGCAATTGCAAAGAGCTAAAGTCATCTCAAAGCCAAAGGCTGTTGAGGGGGGCCACCCCCTTCTAGTGCTGCGAAATAAACTTTGCTCTGGATTAGCCATACTTGCTTCAGCACTAAAGCTGGTGGTCACAAAGCAGAGGCTGATGGGTTCATGTTCTTCCCAGCATTCTGTTTCAAAAAAGTCTTTGAATTGTAGGAAAGAGTTCAGTGTTACTGACCACACACCAGCCAAGACTTCTATACTGTATTTAGATGCATCAACTTACATGTGTGGTTTACTTTCATTAGCTGTCTTCAGTGAATGGGGATGTTGAATGGAATGGACTTGTGCAAGAGATTTAGGATTTCAAGTTCAAGTCACCTTTAAAGTTGCTGAACATCCCTAGCACACATTAAAGAAAAGCAGCTGGCATTTCATGTATAAATAATCAATCATACATGCTCCTGGGCTGACAGTTTGATTTCTGGGACAAAGATAGGTACATATGCAATGCTATACCTAAAAGAAAGGAAAAAAACAAGGATATGCCATACAGTTGGATCCTCACAGCCGGAAGTCCACTCAGGGATGTGGCTTTACCTGTATTCTGGCACTCAGCTTCAGCACCTCTGGCCTCAAACAGGTGAATGCTTATCTGCTGTGCAAAGGCAGCTCTGTTAGTTTGTAAAGGTCAGGGAGTGGCACCAGTGGAGTCAGGAGCCTTGTGCAGGGTAACCAGATTCACAGTGGCAGCTCTTTCCATCAGATCTGTATCCCAGAGTGGCAGGGCTGTTCACTGGCTGGGTCCAGCCTTTCTCCACAGGCTGCTTGGTGAGGCTGGCCTTGCCTCTGGACACAGGGGGGCTTTTCTAGGGCTTCACTGGTCAAGTGCTGACATCCTGGTTATACTCTGAGCACTACACACCTTTTTCATTTCTAGGGTGCTGTGTGGAACTGTACTGCCCAATTTTCATTAAGGTTACAGAAATCTGTAGAAACTTCGGACCTTGCCAGTTTACTGCTGTTTAGAGCAAGCAGTGGAGATTCAGCCTCTTTGGATTTATATGTAAAACTTTTTCACTGTAATAGCCTCACATCAAAACACAACCCAACTAACACAAACAAAATGAAACAGAATAATAATATATATGTATCTGCTGTGAGATGCAGACACCAACAATAATCATAAAAGCTGAAAATTTTAAACTTAAAAGGCAGACAAACTAGGAGACAGCTTGGATAGGCTGAATAAGCAAGGAATGCTTTAAAACCTTACCTGCAAGCTTTTTAAAGGTATACTGCTGAGCCTTAAACTAATACAGTGGATACCTGGAACTGGTGGATTCTTGATCCTCCCCTTTCCATAAAGTGCAATATATATTTTGTGTACACTTTTAAGTCATATTTCTTTTAAAAGAGATGAAGATGAATCATTAAATGGATTTGCCGAAGGAATTTCTACTGCAGGATCCAAGAATTTAGCCATTTTGTAGCCAGTAGTATTAACTTTTCTTTTTTTTAATCCTAGGTCCAGCCTATAGCTCAGCAGTAATAGTAGGGAGACTTTTTCTCTGTTTTCTGCCAGTACTTTTTGATCCCAAATGTCTGTAGAATTGATTAACGTGATACTGAAAGGGCAGAAGTGGTAGGGGGAAGGGGAAAGTTAGGACTATGCAGTAGCAACTTAAACAACACAGTACATGCTTAATCTTTTAATATTTATGGAAGAGTTGGTTAAATGTATGGCAAAAGTTCAAATCAATTTACTACTTCCCTATGTGAGCATCTTGGGCAGCTTCTTGTCTGGCTGGCAGATATTCACAGAAGTATAGATACAGTTCTTTAAGGAAGGTTCTGCCTGTAGCAAGAAATATATGTCATATAAGAGTTAAGGGAGCCTACCTTAACTAACTGAAGTCCCAGTACAACTTGGGTGCAAGCCAGGACACAAATGAAACCACTATAATGGCACTGATGGATGACCTGGTTCCGGTAATGAGGAGAGAACACATCCACTCTCTTCATCCTGCGCCTCTTTAGCATTTGACACAACTGTGCATGAGATATCGCTGTTCCACCAGGAGGAGGTGACAGACAGCCAGAGTGATGTGTTAAGATGGTTCCTGTCTTTTTCAAGAAGAGCAGCACTTCCAATATTTGTTCCCCTTCCCCAGCTCATTTTTGTGACATTCCACATGAATCAGTTTCCCTCTGGTCTCTTACAGAATTTGTGTGTTTGCACTTACTAGGTAGGAAAGTTGTATTTATATGCCAGCAATATGTCTATGTGTGACACACAGAGCACAAGCTTGTTTTCACTGCCTGAAACTGTATCACTCCTATGTAGTGAGCCTGTGTTTAGTGGGGCAAATTGAATTCAGGGATGAAAAGCAGCTGCTTGAAGGTGAACAACAACAAGAGCTGACACTGGCAGCCAGAGGACAGAGCTTTTGGAAATGTTTTAGGACTAGTGCAATCTGAAGATTGATCAAATTTAGTCACTCTTTTACGGCTATTGTGGTATTACTCCCCAGATCTAACTTGTCCTAATTCCCTAGGAATGTTTCTCTGTCTCCCAAGATTCTGCAGTTATCCCCTCTTTGTTGAGGCTGCTTCACTGCTCGAGTGCAATCCTGTGTACCTGACTGTGATGCCTACACCTCTTACGAAGCTAAAGGCATTCAAGTATAGTGTAGCACATATCTCCAGCAATTCAGAAGTCAAGCTTGTGTTCTGTAGCTTTCCACAGAACAGAAGTACTGGCTGAATCACATTCTGTGTTCCTACAGACATTTGCACTGAGTTCATGGGATATTCTAAACATCTTTGATTATTTGGTCCACAAAATCCTCATCTTCGAGTTTTTTCATGAACTAGGCCATATTATCTGAGGGTACCCACCTATTAGTATCACCAAGAATTCTACAAGCACTTGTCACCAAGGCCAAAAACCTTTTCAATTGAAAGTTTCCTTTGTCTTCAGGAACAAGGGCAATTCAGGAACTGAGGATTCCCACAAGCCACCCCAAGTACACAGTGTCCACATTTTAAGCTTACATTCAAGTAAACATGTACTGAAATATATATGTTTACAATATATTTAAAAACTAGAAGTCAGGTGTAGAACAAGATTTCCTCTGCACTAAAGGCGAAGGGGAGAGATGTACTACTGGAAGTGCTTTTGTCTTAAAGCTCATTATACTGGAATAACAAACTTCATGGGATACTTTCTTCCATCTTTCTGTGAATCTAAAGGATTCTTACTGCCAGTTTTGAATCAGTACAACATACAGAACACTTCAGCTCTTGTGATCTCTTTCGATGTATTAAGTAGCATGTTTAAAATCAGTTAATGTTTATCTGTGGTTGCTTCCTACTTAAAGGAACCTCTTTTTCCACTGGTCAAGAGCATTTTTATTTCCAGTCAAGTGTGGGAAAGCAATTGCAATTCTGATGTTGTACAAGAGATAAAAAGGCAAATTTTCAAGTTCCCAGAAAGTTGTTAGAATTAAAATAAAAAGCTATCATCTATGCTAATTTTTGGTTTGAAATATAGAAAAGCCAAAGCCAACGTGCAATGTTGTTCCATCTCTTGCAGTTTCTACACTCTGTTGTGATCTTCTTCTCATTTTTAAATGGAACTGGTAAATCATTAATTGAAAACACTTTACTAGGGCAATTTTGTGTCTAAAAATAATTTGCAAGTTGTATACAGTCAGAGTTCTGGGACTTTTTTCATTAATTGCTACAGCTTGTGCATCTGTTTCTACAATAGGTTTTAATAAATAGATCCATAAGCCGCATTTCCTGCAACTCCTTTCAGTACAATCCTACATATCACCACTTCTGACAGATCACAGACTATAAAGTTATATTTCTGCCTCGTGGGGCTGAGTTATTACTATCCACTGAGCTCCACAGAGATGAGTCTGTTTATCATAATGTGACTAAAAAGAGCAAGTAGCCAGGGTGGAGAAGAGTGCTGAGGAGGGAGAGGTGTAACTGGAAAGCAAGCTTCATTTGTAGATGACAGAGCACTGCTTTTCTACAGAGATGAATGACTTGGAGGACATTTTACACATCCTGTTTTTCCTCCACTGTTCAAGTTTTTAAACATTAAGAACACTGATCCTAAGAGAAATAGAGAAGAAAAGAAGAAAATAATACAGAAGAACGTGAAAGTTACAGCTGAAAAGGAAAAAAACATGAAAATATAGAACTCTGTTGATTAACTATTAATGAATTCAGACTCTCTGATGGTCATTTTACCTCATTTAGTCTCCTGTGTTCTGAAAGAGAACTGACTTCAGGCAGCTGATCATCAAGAAGGATGTGCATGTAGGGAAGGCTGGAAGAACTGATTGTATTGCTCACACCATTTCTGCTGAGGGGAAATGGGGCATCAAAGTCATACCTACCTTCAGCACTAGTCAGCATTTCGAAAGCTGATTCTCATTCAGAAGTAATACACAAATTTTTTTGCTTCCATTTAACTGACCAAATTTCCAACCATCTACAACAAATATACATTTTGTGTCTGTATTTTGACATCAGGTCTGCAACACAAGTTTTCAGAGTATTTCTTTCAAAATCTGATGCTGCACACTGAAATTCCTATTGGGAAGGGACCAAAGGAACACATTGTATGTAATATGGGAGGAAATGGCATTCAGTTTTCTGCTTCTGTAGTCAGGTATCACAACATACTGGGGTTTTGGATCTTGTTTTAGACAGTGTCACCTGGTAACTCTGGTTCAGCTAACACCTGGGCTTCTTTGTTTTCAAATACCTGTTTACATGACTGAGCACTTGTCTTAGGGAAAGCAGATGTGCAGACACTACAGATACTGCAGAGGGAAGTTCATCTTCACACTGGCCAAAATGATCACAGGCCCTTTCCTCCTACTCTAAATCTTCCTATGGTAATACACCATTAGTCCAGGAATTTCAAGCCAGCCATAGGACATCAGTATGCCTTGGGTTCTTACTTTCTTCTGCAAACTCTACCTTGTTTTCAGTCTAAGGGGCTGTTTGGCTCTCTCCATCTAAGGGAATGAAAATATCCTTTGCTTGTGGGGCTTTTAGTCCCTATCAGAATGGGCTGAAGAGAATTACCATATTCAAATTAGTGCAAAACTCAGTGCTGTAAAGCTTTTATTAATTTATTGCAACAAACAGGTTTGTGGATAGTCTCTTGTGCAAAAGAAAATTCTCTATTATTTATATGCCCTTTTACTGGCAAGATGCAACTTTTTCCTTTTGTCCTTCCTATTTACTAGTGTAAATACTAAAACAACCTGCTCCCAGCTGTTGGAAGCCCCACACTGTCCCCTTCCCCCTGCCAGGAGCAAACAGCTGTTTCTATGCACAACACAGGCTCTGCAGGATCAAATCCAGGCCATCTTGATCACTGCTTTTCTAGGGAGAAGTTTTGAACTCTAGTTTGAAAAACTCACTGCTGAGCAGGACCTTCATTTGTAATTCTACTTCTGTTCTTTGTTCATCCATAATGCTGGTTAACAGAAGAGGCATTACGTGTTTTCTTTCGGTTAAATACTTGCAGTGTAATCTACTTTTAGCTGAATTAATTGTTCGAAAGAGGGAAATGCAAATCCTAAATTGGCCCCACACACTTCAGCAGACTATTGCTAAGTTGTGGTTGAAAGCAATTTCTTCTGCAAGTTTACAAACCTGACTTTGGTGTAACAGCGCTGCCTTACATTTCCAGCATAGCTCTCCATATGCAGTATTAAATGTATGCTTGAACGGAGTCCCAAAACAGCTTCCAGTGAATACAGACAGCGAGAATGTTTTCCAAAGCAACATCCTAAGCAAAAAGCTACAAAGTTATGATTGTGTTAGCCAGGGCAGACCACCCAGCTTTTATGAGATCACTTGGGGACTGCCACAGCCCGCAGCAGTCACCTGAGCCGAAGCTGCAGACGTGTCACCAGCAGCGTGTGCTCCTGCTGGCTGCCTGTAGGACAGCAGCACCCAGCAAGCAGCACTTCTCTCTGCTTCCCAGGGGTGATGGGGGCACATCCAGGGACATGTTAGGACTGCAGCCTAGGCAGACAGATACGTGCAGGTTACCCCAGTGACAGATGTGACAAACACCTAACAGCAGCACCCCTAACCTTGTGTCCTCCACACTACCCTTACGCACCAAGCCAGCCCTGCTGAGCCGTGCCTGCACAGCAGTGCTGCCCACTGACACTGCCTGTGCAGCCTGCAGAGATCCCACTTGTAAAACCTGAACTAATAATTTAAAATAGCTCTCCTCCTTGGTTAAAAAAAGTGCTGTTAAATGCAGATCCATCTACACCCTGAGATAGCTGCAACTTTTCTACTAACAGGTATGAATACTGACATTGGAAGTGCTCCAGTTGTTTGCGGGCACTGTGAAACAAAGCAGTTCAGTTTAAAATCAGAGTTCAAAGGCAGAAAAGATTTTTGCAGCTGTTGTTCTGCCCTGGAATTTGTTGTGCATATCTCCTTTTTGAGAACATTTCTTTGTTTCACAGTGCCTTCAAAACTATACTGTCATCACAACCTTCTTGCCAAGTACCACTCCAAGCTGGTTATTCACTGCTGCCCTTTTCCCAAGTCAAACCATGCATTTCTAAAACATTTCTCGCATTGAGGGGGAGCAACATGCTCAGTCTCAGGCCAACCTGTGAGGTAATCAGCTGACCTTCATTTCCTCTATGTGAAGCAATGAAACAGCCATCTCATAAGAAAACTGAAACATAGTCCCTGTGTGGTTACAGTTTTTTGATATCAAGAGCTTTTTTAATACCTCTGGTTTGACGAATTTACTCATAACAGATCATTTGACTGGCACAAACTGCAAGTTGTCATAGAGAGAAATTAGTTGGGAGGCAATCCCAATTTAGAGACTCAAATTTTTAAAATAAAAAGTTCAGGCAAGTTCTTTTGTATTTCCCTACCTATCCCTACTCACAGGAAATAGCTTCATGTTTTAAGCTTTATAAGTTTTATATAAAATAGCACTGTGTTGAATAATTTGATAAAGCCTGAGGAAAACAGCAAAAGAACAGGATAGACATAGTAGAAAATGAGCTCCATTCCAGTTCACGTGCGTCTACCCTGATATTCTGAACCGGCTACTAGATCATGAACCTAAATTGAATAACACTGTGTGATCAGTGATGGCAAATTAAATAAATTCTGGAGGCTGTTCTTAAATTTTTTTCAGAAGTATTGATATGTTTAAGTTTACTAACATCACATGATACAACACAATTTTTTGCCATTTCACAAATCAAACAAAAAGCAGAGAATTAAAACTATACACATAGACATCACAACTACTATTTTAACTTTAAAACACTATGGTCCCACCCCCCTTCTAGAGAGGATGACTATTTTGATATGTAATATTTTTTAAGAGCATTGCCCACTGAAAAAAATTAGTGAAGGAGAAGGAAACAATGTTGAGTGTTGGAGAAGCTGCTGAGATAGCACAAATATGAATTTCTGACTGCTGGGCACATCTACATCTGCAAGTTTATTTGGTATTAACAGTATACTTCCTTGCTGCGCTACAAATTACAGTGAATGCATAATTCCACGCTGTCTTACATCTCTCTCCTTCACAGCACACTGTTATGTTTCTATTTTAGTTCACTGTGTCTGTTCACTACAGATTATGTTTATTACAGATTTTGTTTATAGTACTTAAATTGTCTGTTCACACACTCTGAAGAGTTCTCTTTACCCATTCTTGACATATTTCTAAGCAGAAATATATCTGCTCCACTGTTTTATACCTGGTGGGGAATAAGGGACAGGCAAGGTAAGGGGTTTTTAAATACTCCTTTAGCTGATGTTAAAGACATTACTTTAGCTCATGCTGTCTAAACTCAAGTCCTAAGAGATGATTTAGGAATAAGGCACTTATCCACAGATAATTTAGAGAAATTCCTTTTATACTGCTTATTCAGATAACAAGAAGAATGAGAAGGCCGTTCCTGTTTATATCCCAATTTCATGTGCAGAACCACATCCTTAAAAAGAAGTGGGTGGTGGGCTGTCTTTAAAATGATTTCTTGCACATATTTCCCTGATTGCATCCTGGCAGCACAGAACATGCTGCCCACAGCCCAGTCCAACAGCTGTAGCATCTTCTACAACCTAAGCACCCCCCACAACCATCAGAATGGATGAACAGTGACATGTTTGACACATATTTCTTCCTTTTATTTTCAAGGAGGAATTGGAATGCCTTAGAACACAACTCCTCCTCCAAACTGGCTTGGCTTCTCCAGCATTTAGGAAGGGGTCACCTGAGGCACTGTCCTACTGTCCCAGTCTTCTCTGTCCATTTCCATTAGCTCTCAGTATTTAGTATGGAGCTTTACAGATGAGCCCTCTTACAATATTATATCAAAGTGAACTGTAACATTCACCATTATAAGGAAAATTACCTATATTTGCTGAGGGAATTGTATGCCTCATGCTAAAAACACGTAACACAAACTCTTTTGTTTCTGTTTACCCATGGAAGTTAAATGCCTAATGATCATTCTTCTCTTTCTGTATCCTTTTCTTATTGCTTCTGTTACCCCACATTTAGAGTAATTATGTATTATGATGAAATTGTTTCCATTTCTCAAAACTAATTCATACTCCATTGTCTTTTCCAGTACCTCACATATTGAAAGCTATTTGGTTGCTTCTTTTCCTGAAGACCTACTGAGTGTACCCCAGAACTTTCACACAGATGATTTATTACTGTGAAGAATTAGCAAAATGCAAAGCACAGGCTGGTACTGGTCTCCACCCCAAAGGTGGATTTCCATACCAGCAGATATACTATATAGTTTTAGAGTGCTCTGTAATGGGAGCAAGTGAGAAATAGCCCAGGGGATGTTTTTAATGGCCCACAAAATTAGTTTAACTTTTCACTAAAACACAGCAACTTCTTTAGTGAGGTATGTTTTAACAGTCTCATTAGAGGACAATTTAAAATAGAAAAATAAGATTGCCTGAAATCAAGCCTTCCAAGACCTGCATTGCAGCTGTCTTCATAACTCAAATACCCCAGGGTTAATCACCTCTGTACATCACCCTGAGTATAGAGAGTTTTAAATGAGCTCAGTGCTTGTGTTCAGATAGCGGGTAATATGATATTTACAAAACCAGTGGATCTGTTTTCAATAAAGTAGAATATTCTTGGTGACATCATGCTATCCCGAGCCATCTACTTCAACTCAACAGCAAGGGCAAGAGGAACCAATGCTCTTTGTGAGGAGTCTGCTGTCTCATTGAGCAAACTGTCTAAAGGGCTCTATCTCTAATGTCTGTTGTTGTTGATGTATCTGTCACCAGTGGAAATGTCTATTGTCCTTCAGCATACTTCAAGGCTTACTAGGATCCAAGAAAGAGCAGGCTTTCCCCCCTTCACATTGCTGCCTCTCGCTGGTACCTTTTGGAGAGCTCAGGCTGTCCCCTAGGGCTGGCAAGAACCTTTTATTTCTAAGTGTTGCACAGGAGATAGAGGTATCTGATATTAGAATAGCTGCATCTATGTGTAAAGTAAGTGTGAAGATAAATCCATTTCTTGTAGGTTTAATTTTGTCCAAGAGTGAACAGAGCTGAACAGAGTAGATTGTTCAATTGCTAAAGACGGCACTGCCCCAGAAGAAAGGACATTTGTTGCTAGTCAGCTGTCCTAAAATCTAAACCTGAACTTGCCCCACAGCCCCAGCTGAAGACGTGGTCAACACAAGACACCCTTCCTCCAGTTCTGCCAGACCTGAAGACAAACAGCAGCTCCTGTAGAGTTCAAAGTTTGACAGAAGACCATTTTCTGTCCCCTCAAAGGGCTTTTCCTGGGCCACTGTGCCTGTCTCCTGCTCCATGAATGCTGTCTTTGTACCCACCAAGTTGACAAATGCCAGCACTACAGAATAAGGATGACATTTCTGCTGTGGTATTAGGGCTGAGAAAGGGGATTATTCCAGGCAGCTCGGCCAGGATGCGGCGCACAAGGGAGGCTGCGCGACGCCGTTGTTTGTGCCGCGACAAGGGGGCCCTTGAAGGCCGTGCCCAAGACGGAACACAAGACCTGTGTGTGTGGAGACGTGCACACACAGCCGGGGCAGTGTCCCCAGCCAAGTCCCCAGCCTTGTGGCACACCTGTGCCAGCTTCCTCCCAAGCTCTCCTCATTATCCCTTGGTCACAAAGAGCCAGCTGCGCCGGGGCCACCAGCCCGCCCAGCCGGGACCACCGGAAACCAGGACCAGCCTCCTCTTTTGTTGGCTTTTCAAAATCGAGGGCTTGTTTCGAGCCTGAGGAGGATAATGAGCCTCTCACCAGGCACACACTGAACTGCACATTCTCCCAAAATGCACAGCGGATAAAATTAACTGGTCCTTGGAAAGACTGAAAAAATAAATCAAGGGGCTAGAAAGACTTTCGCTGTTGTGCCAATCTCCTCACAAGAGTCTGAATCCATGGCTTACCAGAACAGCACAACCTTAAACAATACTCCTTGATTTGGAAAAATAACACTCAGAGACCCTATTATACATCAGGTGTTTCTGACTTGTTTCTGTTCATGTTCTCTTTTATCATTCCACATCGATTGGGTTTTTTTTCTTAAATCAGTAACGCTGCTGAAATAATCACATATAACAGAGAAGTAGCTTAAATGAAAAACAAAATCAAGGACTCCTGATAAGGTTTTCTTAATAGTTTAAAAATTTTTCCTCTCCAAGATCAAGGCAAATTCACTTGTACTACATCCCTGGAAGCAGAGCAGGCATGAATCTACCCTTAGACTAGCATCTGTCAATGGAAAGAGTATCAGGATGAAACAGGAAAGGGAAAACAGCAGCAAAAGGGATAAAGAACTGCACATCTCCCTTCTCCAAATCTTCATCCAACCTCTCCAATCATCTTCTGCAGCAAACACCATGAGAAGCATTTCACACCAGATGCTTCTTGCACAATACCTTTCAAAAAATGAATAGTTTCTTAGCCTTGAGCAAACAACAGTGAGACAGCATCTAGTAAAGATATTTTCCTGTGGGCTGTTCACTGTGTCAAGAAGACTGCCTTAGACTTAAGAGAAACTGAAGATGGCCTTGGTCACAAATGTGTTCCCATGACAAGAACTGAACACAGCACAAAGCCTTGACATGCCTTCTGTGCCCTACAGCCCTTTGGTGGATCCTTTGCTCCCACGAGATTTCAATTAGGACATGTATTCTTCCTTTCTATTGTTTAATAATGAGCTTTTCACTTCACTGGCCTGTGGATATTGAAACTATCTGCTACAAAAGTACAAAAGTAGGATCACATATTTTGAACAGGGTGATGAATTTCTAAAATAGAGCTAGAACCTTAGGAAAAAACTGTTCCTAGTCATGTGGAGTAGCTGAACAGCTGTCCTTCCCATGTGCTTTCTGGTGCAGTGTTATTCACTAGTAAAAGAGATATCTAGCTTGGTAGTGGGGTCTGGTGTTGATTTTTCTTGAAAAAAAATTCTTCCTTTGGGTAGAAAGATTTACTCTGTAAGGTGTGTTCATGTTCCAATCCATGTTGGCCACTCTCCTATTTTGGTTCAGCTGCTAGCAACAGGTCTGGGGTACTGCCAACATCATATTCTCCAAGCTGTCCAGTGTGAGATTATGGTGAAATGTGTCTATGGTGACAGCTACTGCTATGTACACAGGCAAGAAAGTGTTGACTTTTAGAAAGTGAGATTTTAGGTATCCATGATAAGGAAATGCTGTGTGTGAGTGTCTTTGACAATAAATTCTTAAATATAGGAAATGCCATTGGTGCCACTGGACAAACATATTATGAAGATTGCAAATGGTTGATTAATTTTGCTTTTTAAAGAAGGACCTGGCAAAGCAGTAATAAAAAAATTTGGAATAGAAATGTCATCTACTTGCATGAAAGGAAATGGTGATTGTAGCTCACTTGTTCAGACAGTTCCCACTTTGTTTCAGTTTTCTGACTATATTCTGGTCAAAACAGTTTCCATTCAAAATGTTTAACAGCAATGACTATCTTATGCAGAATGGGCCTAAAACATAGGTGTTCAAAGACTTACAGTACAGGCAGCCTGGTGAGTCAGATATGAGTTTCCTATTTTAACACAGAAAAGATTTTATTTCTCTCAAAAACACACACAACATCCATGGCCTGAGTCAACCTATGACCTTTTTGTTTCCCAGGAAGTTTCAGATAAACGTCCTTCTGGCTTATTTTATGACTGAATAGAACAACAAAATAATTAGTTATGAAGAGACAGAGTCAGTTAACTAACAGAAGGCAGAATCTGAACAGTTGAAAAGGCTATAAATTTTACTCCTTTTTGTTGTGTAACAGCTACCTCCTAGTTACCACTTTTCTCTGTTCATTCTAGCAAGAACTCTGATGTGAGAAGTGCTCTTCAACCAACACTGCCTATGTTGTCCTCTTACCTTTCACATATCTATTAGTATTCTCACTCTTTACTTACTGGGTGCACTCCATCCTTCCTCACCTTCAAGGTGACCTACAGGGTACTACGTATTTCTGCATGTGATTAGGAAAGACATTACAGAGGGAACCAGTTTGCTTCAGCTTGTTTTCATGAGAATTTCAGTAAAATGCTCGAAGTTCTTGTAACACTACAAACATGACCTATGAATCTTACAGAATGGTTGATGAAGTCTGGCAGCTGCTGATGCTGTTCTTGGGGAATGACAAGTGATTCTTTAGATGATTCAAGTTAGCTTTGCACAGAGTGGAAAAAAAAAAAACAGTCAAGGAGCCCAGTGGAAAATACAAATACAATTGCAGGAACAGGAGGCACTGAGAATGGAAGGATGGAAGAGATTAGAGGTGCAGATTCCTACTGTATTATCACAAACTGCACAGCAAAGGATGGCTTCCTTTAGGTCATCTAGAAGTATAGGTGTATATGCCTATAAGCTTTCACTGCAATCCCATGGCTATATTTAAAACACTAAGACTTTCTGATGCATTTCAGTTAAGATATTAAAAGCTTGCTCTTTCATTATGGGGAGAACAAGCCTACCGTAGGTGAATACCATCTGAGAGTTCCTCCCAGGCACCTCTTACATGCACAGGGGGCCAGAGCAAGCAAGGAGCACTCAAGCAGTGTCATGCATATGAATCCAGTCAGGCAGCTGGGATTTGATGGCTCTTGAGGTAGACGAACAAACACATGGCTGCTCTGGGCAGAAAGGGTGGGGTTCTAAGACTCTCTTCTACGCAATATGCTCATGTATGGCACAATATTTCTAGAGGAGAGAATACTGGGACAAGAAAAAAGTCCCCTTCATATTTATGCAGTTTATATATCAGCATCTGAAGTCATGTTTCATTTTTGGGCTATGCATAGCATGTATTTTTCCAGGCTCAAAAAGAATGTTGTAATTTAAAGCAGGCTGACTCAATTGGTGTTTTTGTATCTTGTGGACAGCATGGCAGGGGGGAAGGTGGAGGGAAGGAGGCTGAGGTGGAGAAAAGGAGGGCGGTTGCTCATCTGATCTTTATTTCCTTTCCCTGTTTCTTAATAGCTCAAGCAAAGGGCCTATTCCAGCCAGAAGCAATGACACTCTTGCTGTGGTATTTCATCTTGGAGGAGGACAGGCCACAGCTTGCCCTGTGTGCTGGTGTCCTGGGAGCCTGTACCACGGCACTGCTGTGGGGCATGGGAGCTTATAGGGGCAGGTAGTCCTTATGCTGCATTTGGTACAGGGGGAGGCTTTCTAACAGGGCCCAAGATTCATCTTTTGCACAAAGAATTTCCTAGCTGGAAGTCCTTACAACTGTGTAGGTACTTGCCTTACCTTCTGTTGAGTTTTTTTATGATGTACCAATGGAAATGCTACAAGCAGATAATAGAAAATTACAGTTCTGACTGCTTTAACCAGTTAGGTTATAGAGAAAACAAACTGAACAAAAACATCCATAAGCAGAGACTTTATAAAAAATGGTTCAAAGGGTGAGGCCAGGGACACCAGTGACAGGCCTATAGCAGTCCTTGTTCAAAACTCCCAGGCCTGGGAATTGTATCACAAGATTCATGCTCACTTTTGTGGTAACAAACATTGATTAAATTCCCAGAATGTGAGGTACACTAGCACTGCCCATACTCCAGATGAAAATTCAAACATGGAGAGATCAAGAAACAGAAAAGAAAGACAGAAAGATCCTGTAGCCAAACCAGGAATGAAACCCTGGGCTTGCAGGGGCCCAGTCCTGTGCCTTAACCACATGGTCACATTACTCTCATGATCCTGCACTCTCCTGCTGGAATTTTCTTACTGTAGTTATGCCTCTTCTCATGCACTGTGTGGGATGTGCCATGAACCAGGTCTTGAATCCATAAGGATTTAGTGGGTAGTTGAAAGAGATCCTGTCCCTTTCAGAGCAGAAGGAAGGAAGAAGGCTGAGTTCTCCTAGAAACATCCTTTGCCCTGAAACTTGCCCTTATCAGCTTAACAATATTTCCTTTACTTTCCAAGACTTGTTTTGAAGAGATAAAACCTTTACATGAGCAAAACCATTTCTAATTCAGGCTAAAAAAATCCAGCATTATAATAACTCATATACATATGAATGGAATAACAAAAAAAAGTGTGCTGGTCCAGAGGGTGCAACAAGCAACATAAAAAAATCAGAGCAAAACAAGCCATTTCCTGAGTGCTAAATCACTGAAGTTGCATTTTGTATTGCATTAAATTAAAATATTCTCTGCTTTGCCACCTCCCTCTTCTCCCCACCTCCCAGTGCAATGCCTTCCCCTGCAAACCCTTTGCCCATCCTGTAGAGTACAAAGCACTCATCCTTTGGTCACTGTCAGAGCTGAGGACAATGACTGTGCAGGAAACTGCATACAAACTGGATATAGTTCTCTTTTCTTTCTTTTTTTTTTTTTAATTAATTAAGGATATTAAAGTATCTGTTGTATAAGTTTAAACTTGTGGGCTACAGACTGTATGGGAAAAACAATATTTTGAGATGATACAGTTTCATTTAAAAACTAAGCAACAAATTAATGTTATTTTTAGATATATGAACATCAAAGATACTAATTGGAATAAAATTCTTATTCGTTGTAATATCCTTGTTAATGTCATCCAAGTCCTAAAACAAGTATACCTGAAATGAAGAAGTACCTTAACATAAAGCAGTCCCCTCCCCTGACATGCCAGGACATCAACACATTGTGTTCCTAAAGAGCAAGTGAAAGTAGCAGATTCCCGAGTTGGCATTTCTTCTTAAGATCACTGATTAAAGTCCCTCCCCAAGTATTTTCAGCAACTGTAGCACAGATATTTGGCTTGGAGGAAAGCCACAACAGGTCTATATTTATAAAAGGATAAAGGCACCAAAAGCTAAGGGTTGTCATACAGCAGGATTTTACAGTGCCACTCAAGCAGCTGAGAAAACTCTCTCCCCTCAGCATCTACAGACCTCTTTAATACAGGTGTTTTCTCTACTCCCCTCTGTAAATTGACACCAAAGTTATATCAAGCTTCACCCATATAAGATTAAGATACAGTAGTTCATGAAGAGCACGTACTAAATGTTTTGCAAATTGCCATGTCTGCAATTAAATTTCCAATATAGCTTTCAAACAGTTCAAATAGTAAGGACAACACTATTATTTTGCATATAGTTGGAAGAGAGAAAAGCCTCATTCTCAGCTGTAACACACCAAAAAACAACACAAGCTTTTTGATTACCCCATAAATTGGAAAATTCTCTGATCCAAGTACTCCTGAAAATATGCTTTGACCAAATAGTGGTGTACCCAGTCTAGCCTGGACATGTCTATGGCCATGTTTGGACCCTAGTGTTCCCATGCAGCTTCTTTTCCTGGACACTTAATAAGGAAAGAAGTATCATCACAGAATCAACTGGAGATCTGTAGTTTTATCTCATCATCATAATTTAATCCATATCTTTTCTTCAGGTAGAAACTTTGCATAAATATTGTGGTTGCCAACAGCCATCCAAACACATCTCAGAACAGCAATGAAGCAGAAAGCAGCATCCCAGTTGTTGAATTTGGCTCCATAAGCACCTGCTACTCACTTAGATTTGGAATAGAATTGCCTTCAATGACATCTGTGTGCCTTCCCGTATGTTCTGAACAGTCTCATGACTTATGGAGAGGCAAGGGGTCTATCAGAACTACTCCACTGCTCTGTAAAGAACAGATCATAATCCTTAGACCTGTCAGTTTCTCAGTAGATCAGTGCCCCAGCTGTGCCACATTAGCCCTAGGAGAATTGTGAAATCCATGTGAAGGCATCTGAGGTGAACCAATTAAACAAGTCCAAAAATATGAGTCTTGACCTCAGCTGGAAGAGGCAATGCTTGATTATAGCAAGGGTTTGATCCTCCCTTTTCCAAAACCCCAATTCCAACTACTAAATAAATATGAACATATTAAATATAGTGTGCCACCAGAGGGGGAGGGAGAGAAGGAGAGTGTTGCCATTGTATGTTCTCAGGCAACGGATGAAGAGGGACAAAAGAGTCCAAACATCAGGAAACTATTAAAATGAATACATTCCTAGTTTCTTCATAATTAATTCAGCATGTCCAATTTTGTATCAGAGAAGGAAAAGGAAAGATTTTGACCACTTCCTTTTATCTTGAGCTGTTTGGAAGAATTGATCTTGTAATGCTGAAAAGAAGTGCCTCACTGCATCCCAGCAGGCGAGTGTAATTTTAACTCTTCCACATGGCTAATTTGATATGCAAATCCCTATTTTCTGTATGCCATAAAATTCTTAGATTATACTGCAAAGACCCAGGTTTGCTTAGGCACACTCCATCTCCACTTTCTAGCCCCACTCCCTTTTTTACTTTGTACTGCATTAAGCAATACCTTGAAAACAGTTTTCACTATGCAATTTCCTAAGTGAATTTTTTTCAGTTTGCTTGCTTTATTGCACAAGTTAACATTCAGTTCAAATTTTAATGGTTACGTTCACACACATAAGGACCTGTTCTTGAAACTACAGGTTCTGTATTAGACAGTTATGAAATACTGTCAAAAGAAGATTCATTAGGCAGCTATTTATATGCGCAAGTAATTTCATTGTTTTCAAGTTCCTACAGGAACAAGCGTGTTAAAGCTGTGATTGGCCACAAGCATAGACAGCCCATGTGGGAACTCTTTCATGGTCATTCAACAAGCAGAGAGTAGCATGTGCAGATAAAATAAATCCTTGAAATACAGTCAACCAAGATAATTATTTGCAGCTTTCCTCAACAGAAGGTTTGGGTAGGGTTGGTGGAATCTGTGTCTCTGAAAAATCTACCAAACACATTAAAAGTTTGATCACTGCCTGTTGCCCTGTATATAACACGTGAGATACTAAATATATGAACATACCTGGAAAATTCATGTGAACTTTCAGGAAATGCAGAAGTATATCTGAGATTAGTTAGAATTATGAATGCAAGGAGAGTTTACCCTTCTAATAAGACTCCACTATAGGGAGAACAGGTTTCTGTGCAATACAGTATGCACTTAAATACTCTTCTATGAAAAGGATTGACTGAAAAAAAATTGAGTGTTATTTGCTTGTTTTTTTTATAATAGCACTTATCTAAGTGAGTGAAGGTCAAGGTTCCACTATGCTACACAAGCTACATTACCATAGGTAGCCCAAAGTGATTTATACAATGCCACAAGAACTGCAGAAGTGGTAGGAAACAGCAAAAGGACCTTTCCTCTCCGCAAATGAAGAACTAAGGTACAATCTGACCACAAACAGAGAAAAAAACTCTTAGGGGTCTATACTCAATCCAGGTGCTGGAAGTCTAACACCAGTCCCATCACCATGTTACCATTCTACCAAATACTTTTGTCTTCTACTGTTTGCTTGCATCAATATGTCCAAGTCCTTTTTTATCTGGACAGAGGCCTGTGAAAGCAGCATGCCACTCATGAATGGATTTGTTCACTCAGACTGGATGGTGCTGAGCACTTACATGTTTTCCATCTCTGTACTAGCTGTGGAGTGATGAGTAGGACTGGCAAAGAAAACCCATACTATCAACTTCTCAGATTATTCAGTGTTGGGTAATTGATGCATCAGATAATTGCAGAATTGCAAATTAGCAACTATTCTGCCTCAAACCAACTTAGCATAGTAGTGATATCGTATCTTTGACCCAAATGTGGTTCTAATGATCAGCTCAAATAGGCATTTTGTAGCAGAAGAAAAGCCTTTGCTTCTAACAACACGGCTAGGACTCTGAAAAATCTGCAAAACCAGATACCGATTTAGCTGTTGGAATGTTTGCCAAGCCAGCTTCTTGGATTTCTAGACTTTGATCAACATGTCTGTGACAACTATGCCTGTTGATTTAATCATCATCAGAAACCATATGCATGTAGTTAGTAACAAACTGCTAAACCTTTCTGTTGGTTTACCTTTGTGGAAACTAGATCAAAATCACAGTTAACATACACAACACAGTTGACAAGAGTGGTCTTTCAAAGGAGCCAAGAGGTACATACTCAAAATGACAAACATAAAATTGGGCTTCTGGCATAAAAATTTTACCTGCAAAAATTGATACAGCATAATCAATATGCTTTTAAATCTTCCCAAAGATTAAGACTTGGGGGGTGAAAAGGTTTCTAACAGCAGAAATAGGGTATTTCTTCAAGAAAATAAAAGAAACATTGCTGGTTTGTACTGCACGCTGCACAAACTTGCATGTTTTGTTTAACGCTCTGCTCCTGGGAAATTAAGTATACTTTACTTGACTGTAACAGCTTCATTATTTGGGACCTCAGTACAAAGCCACCTTCTACCTTGATCATGTTGTAAAAGCAGCAGTGGCACACGTGTGATAGAAGGTTTCAAATCAGCAACAACCAATGAGCTTTAACTGCCATGAAAAACGTGTGTGTTTCTATGGATGCAGAGGTGGGAAAACCATACAGTAGACTCCCCAGTCAGAGGTTGAAGTAGCCCTAAGACATGTCACAGACAAGTGTCCTAAGAAAATCCCAGTCAAATAAAACACATGCTGGCCTCCTCTTGTAAGCTACACAAACAAGTTTAAGTTTTCTTTATTTTTCAGCTATGTCTTGCGCAGATATAATTTTATCTATCATAAATCTTTAATCTGAAATATCCAATGCAACTAGAAATTTCATGATTCATGTTGTTCAGCAAAACAAATAGAACTTTCTATTTAAATAGTAATGCTGTAGTGAAGAGCTTGCTTTCTGAGCATTATCCGTTTTTCCCCTTAACAGACCTGTATTAAAACTTCTCATCATATCACTAAAACATAAATTAAACTAGAGACAAAGCTGAAAAAAGCATTAGTTTGGTTTCTGTATCCCCTAGATGTTTTTTCTGTATTGCATGTACTAATTAAATATGTAGTGACTGTTGGTTTAAATCAATACTTCAGAAGTCTTCAACATCAGACATCAGCAGTGTCGTTCCTGAACACATCACCTATCTGCCTATGTATTCTGTTGATAGATAAGATTTATATGAGCACAAAGGTGAGGAGGGACAAAGAAAACAAAAAGTTGACCAATCCAAAAATTCCCTTTTATGTGCCATTGCAGCATAAGGGTGCAAGTATATCCTTATTCTCTACACAGCGTACACAGAGCTGAGAAAAGTGAGAGCACTTCTGTGAATTTCCGAACACTCTGCAACTTGCTGCAGCATCAGGACTAGAATGCCACAACACACAGCACACCAAATCAGTCCTTACACTTTCTTTTTCTAATTGAACATTTTGGGGATTGTTGTCATATCTTTATTAGAACTATGCATGTACAATAGTACACAAGAAGATTGCTATGGCATTTTCAATGCCATCTCCCAGCCGAGAGTGTCAGAAGGGTCGCATTTCAAAATACAGCTCTGACCTCCCACTCCCACAAGCCACTCGGGAGCCAGTCACTGCATCAGGCTGTTGTTTGCTGTTACCCTTTTCTCTTCATTTGATGAAGCATGCTTACAAGCAGACCCTCAGAGTTCTATGAAGGGGATCCACCTACCCATGTTAGGCTGATTTCATCTTTCCCTGTGCTGTACAGAGCCCTTTCAGCTGTGTAAAAAACAAACTTGGGAGTGATAAGGGGAAGAAAAGCATTAAATTGTGTGTCTGCATTTTGCTTTGAGGAGACTCAGCCTCATGTTGTTTATAATGAATCTAGTTATAAGCAGGGCATGTTGGGCGAGGGGGCATGTTTTGTTTCTGCTGACTCTGCAAACTGACACTTTGAGGGAATTGTTTAGGGAAAGCAGAGAGTCCTTTATTATGTACATCATTGCCAAGTGATTTGGCAGATCCCTTCATGAGATGTACTCTCTGATAGGTTGACAGAGAGCTGGACTGGCCAGTTACCAGCAGAAAAACTCAACTTAAACACTTTTAAAATCTTATGATGGCAAATTTGTGGTTTTGGCTCAAGAAAGAAAGAAGATGAAAAACAGAGACAGCTGGGTGTCAGTGAGAGATGGAATATTGGGGTAATTTTTGTTACTGTGCCACACAAAATTCAGTGGCTTTGTACATTGGTTGTATCCAGCTAAGGCAAACACACACACTGACTGGGTACACCTGCAAAGGCTGTGTCGGCTGTGTCAGCTGTGTCAGTGCTTGTCCAAAATCAAAACATCACAAAGGATCCATTCCCTAATACCTAGATCTTGGCATTGAGACATACTCCAAGTAATGGCTAGTTTCTGCTCCTTGTAGAAAAATCTGTTTGGTTTTGATCCTCCCCAAAGGCCTGCCTTTTGGTCCTTGAAACATCCATGAATGAAGACATCCCAAGTTTTTGCAGCCAAGGATAGAAACTAGGTGAAAGACTTACCTGGGCCTACAGGCAATGGGGCAGTGTAGGTTAATATGGTAACAACAAAGTATTGTGCCATTATGAATAGGAGCATAACTTTGCCAGACGAACTTGGGTCATAAATAAATCTCTGTCTGCAAAAAGAATAAGAAGAGAATGCTCAGTACAGGAATTGCAGGACCTAAGCACCAACCAAAGCCTATTGTTAACCACCATTCAAATGGAGTGGGGAGTGAATAGGAGGCTAACCTTGTTTAAACAAGGTAAATCCCACTTCTCTAAAGTAAGGGTTTTTAGGTTAATACTGAATGACAAAATGTGTCTTCTTGCTTTCTTTTGGCACTTAGTTAAGGAAAAACCTCTGGTGAAAATAGTTCTTGCCCCCCAGCTGAATGAGCACTGAGATACCTCAGTTGCACAGTGACCGGGTGCTCCAGCACCCTGTGGGCAGGGCTGGCTGCTTCTGTGCCAAGGAGCAGGCTGTTTCTTGGAAATGTTTATGCAATTCAGCTGAGCTCCTGTGGGAGCCAGACACTTTAAATTTAAAAAAAAAAACACAACAACAACAACAAATCTCCAACAAGTAACAAACCAAAACACCCAGCCTCAGATCTCTCAGGCCATTAGTGTATCTCACTCAGGTTTTGCCTTCTACCAAATACTGCCTAATACCTGTTTTGTTTGGTTCTGCAGGGTGGAGGGAGTTGGAGGGTTGCCTTCAGTGCTGTCAGTGATTCCTAATGATGTTTCCCACTAGAGAAAATGAGCTTGCTTGTTTGCAAA
Source organism: Rhabdornis inornatus (assembly GCA_013397075.1). Taxonomy (NCBI): domain Eukaryota; kingdom Metazoa; phylum Chordata; class Aves; order Passeriformes; family Rhabdornithidae; genus Rhabdornis; species Rhabdornis inornatus. The sequence goes on along the minus strand of VWZS01004141.1, from coordinate 1,273,666 downwards.
TCTAAATTCCCTGTGGGGCACAGTTTGGGAAACTGAAGATATGGGAAGGAAAATAATATCTGTTAGTGTAATGTATAAACACTCATAAAGCAGAATAACAAAACACCTACAGAGAATGTTGTAACTTTGCCAGCAAACTAATTAGAGTCACCGACTCAGGAAGGAGCTGTGACAGTCAAAAAGTTAAAATAAAAATAAAAATAAATCAAAAGTTTAGTCTAGCAATTATAACAGGAAATTACCAACAGAGTCAGGGCTCCTACATTCTTTTCCTGGTTCTGCTTCCGATTTACCGAGGAAGTTGGAGAAGCCAGATTTTAAAGCAGCTTCTAATTTGGAAAGCCTCCATTTCTGGTGCCTAGCTGTACACACAGAGGACTCCACAGAGCAGAATCTTCAGAGCTCCCTGTGCCTTTGTGAGGGCAGAGCCTTTCAGGGCATCGGTGCCTCTGAAGTCACCTATGTGACCTGGACAAACCCACAGTCACTGGCCCGCCCAAGTGGCCGTCTCTGAAGTTTCCCATCTGGGAATTGTGGCTGGCACAACATATTGCTGTGGGAGTCTGATGTTTAAATGCTCTTTATGGCTGACATAACATATTGCTGTGGGAGTGTTATGTTCAAATACTCTTTGTAAACATTTACAAGACTTCCAAGACACACTCTGTCTCCAAAGTCAGCACTGTTACTTTTGGAAATAATGAACCCTGTGACCTGCGTGTTTTCTGAAAGGACTGCTGCTTGGTAGGGGCACTGAGCTGCATTTTCAAGTCTGGCTGCAGGAGGAGTTTAAGTAGAGGGTAACTTAATCAGAGAACCAAAAATAATTTGTCTTCTGTTCAATAACACCCCCCCACCTCCAATCAAAACTGCAAATAAAACAATCTGTGATGCCTCAGGAAGAGAGGGAAGGTCTCTCAAACACAGGAGCTCTCTGGACACAGGGCTTCTATTCAATTCCATGAGAATTTCTAAATGAAGACAGCATGTGGCTTCTTCTTGCACTGAGTTGTGCTACGAACTCCTCAGAGGCAGAACCAAATTAAGTATCTAGAATAAGGATGTCTCCATAAATTGACATTTTCCTGCGCTACATTCAGTTGCAATCTCCTCATCCTTATCAAGGGACACTATGGGTCAGAGAGCTACACTGTGGGTGCCTGCCAGCATTCACTTAGTTGTGGAAGTCTGAATGTTTCTCACTATACCAATGCACTGTTTTTTCTTCTGTGCTATACTACTGTAAATATGTGTGTCCTGGTCAGCTTCATCTTTGTTATCAGCCAGAATATTTACAGTGGCTTGTCAGAAGCAAATTATTATAGATGTTTGCCTGTTTGTAATGGAGGTTGTTACTGATCCAGTCTTCTAAAGAATATTGCTATGCTGAGGAATAAGCATTAGTAAAACAGAGAATGTTGTTTACTGACACTACAGAAAGAGAAAAAAGGCTGGAGTAGGTTTGTGCCCTGCTTTTCCACCCACAGCACAGGGGGGAGAGCGCACTCAATGTTCATTTCCCTCTTGCTCCCACGTGCAACCCAGGAGGTAACACTGCTCACCATCTCCATCAGCCACCGAGCCTGAGCCTCAGAGCTCCTGCCAAGCTCAGGTCTTCTGCCAACCACCTGCTTTTGCAACCCGTGTTTTCACATAAAAAGCAATTTGGACCTACAGACTGAGAAATCACACAAGCTCCCAAAACAAAAACAAATCCCTTCCCAGCATGATGGCTTATTTCACTTTTGTAAACTTTATCTGGAAGCCTTAAAAAAGAAAAGCTGCTTAGGCCTGACATGTAAGTAAGTGACAAAGAGCCCTTTGATAGGTGATCACAGTATACTGCCACTATACAGGCGAAGTATCTCCCTCTAGGCAGCAACAAACTAAACACAGTGAATTCATGGACAGGGGTTCAACACCTGCTAGGGACTTGGGGAAAATGGCTTCATCTTTACAGCTATCCTAGCACAGCTGGATGCAACACCATCATCTTCACATACCTCACCATATTTTGTTAAGTACAACATGCAATTTTAGTGTTTAGAGTGAATGCATGTACAAAAATAAACCTGGCATTTGTGTACAGTCGTTGTCAACTCTACTGGCTTCCCTAGATAAAAAGGCTTTCTTTAAGGGACATTTAACATTCAGACATCACAACACACCATTTGAGAATCCTTTCCTTCACAAGGCAGAAATAGTGAAACCATTTACCAAGAGCAAGAAACCAGATAAAGTTAATGAAAGTTATTATTTGCACTAGTCAGAATGTCATTCCTTCATACTCAATCCCAGTTTGTGCACTCCCGTATGATAATGTATAGGCTGCAAAAAGCAGAATTACTAAAAATCTTCTTAACTATAGGTTTTTAGTGGAAAATAGATTAGATTTCTAAACTGGAATTTCTACTTAACAAGTAATCCTTTATTACAAATGAGCTACTCCTCCTGATGCTATGTATATTGCTAGCAATATATACTCAGTAGAGGTGAATTTATTCTAATGAAACTAATATTAAAACTATTTCTTCAAAAAGTGAAAAGGCATATTTCTAAATACTCGATGTCACTAATGAGTATTATGTTTTCTTGAACTTTTGAATACTTCTTAGAGAAACCACTCTCAGAACTGCTAAACTCTAGCTTCAGCATATTAACTCTTCATTAACAGGATATGTCCTTCATGCTTGCCTCCAGTATCTTCTGCCCAAAGCTTCCTAATTTTAANCCCCCCCCCCCCCCCATTTTCAGTCATTCACTGCTATTTCCTTTTGTTTCGTAGGCTCGTCCAAAAGGAGAAGGCCTGACACCATACCAGGGCAAGAAACGGTGCTTTGGTGAATATAAGTGCCCCAAATGCAAGAGAAAATGGATGAGTGGAAATTCCTGGGCTAACATGGGACAAGAATGTATCAAGTGCCACATTAATGTTTATCCTCACAAACAGGTAGGAGAAGTGCAGACTTGATGGCAATAGGCTTGGAACTAGGAATGCTGTTAACTTTGTAAAGCATGGGTAAGACTTAAACAGAACTTGACATGGACTACAACACACCACAGAGAATGTTTCCCAGATGAGCTTTCTCAGTCCTGGAAATCTGGACAGGTGTCAGAGTTGCAAAATGTGAATGTTCTTTCTTTTAGTACAAATACCTCAAACCCAAAATCTTTACCTGCCTTTCTTATAGAAAGAGACGGTGGGACTTTTTAATCTTAGATAGAGTAAAAAAATTCAGCAATAGCAATTGGTCTTCTGGTTCTTCTGATTCTCTCCATGTTTGCACCAATTTATTGTTTCATTTCACTGGTGTTAGCAGAGTTATTTCCCATGTGTACTGCTTTTTTCACTTGTTGGATTTGCTCAAGGGGCTATCTCTACTTACAAAGAGTAGTGATAAAGGAGAACAATACTAAGATGACTCCTGCCTACAAAATTCCTTGGTTAATGACACTAACTTAACATAAGAATCTCAAAGCTTCCAAGGTCTCTTGTTCTTTACTTCTTGTTTAAATAGCTTGTCTAAAAAATCCAAAATCCAGGCTGAGTCACTTACTACACGAATGGAAGTACAGTCTTGAGGGTGAGAGAAATTACAGGACCATTGACAGCCCAAGTCCATTTATTGCACAAGTTATAAATATTTACCTTGTTCTTCAAAATTCTTTCTATCATTTATGTTGATGTTCAAAGGGTCAAGAAATCATTCAAGAGGTATCCCATCCACACTGTACAGGAGTGTACAATCCCATCCACATTATAGAATTAGACAGGTACAATTTTGTAGTAAAGTTTTGCAAGTAGTCCACTGTGCAGAGATGCCCCTCATGGCAAGGCTCGAGGAGCCCAATATGCATAGCAGTCCTAAAGTCAGACACACACTGTGGGAGGGTTGCAATCTACAGTGCTTCTTTAAGCTCTGCTTGCCACCAAGCCACATACACGGTACTTTCTGGGGAATCATCAAAGCATCTGCAGTGCAGCTTTCCACAGGCGACCCCATCACTGTTTCCAAGCTATTCCCTAAGGACACCATAACTCATGGATGTGGAAGAGCACGTGTCTATCCATGTGTTCGTGTCCCAGCAGCAGGTACTGCAGTTATTTGAGATTTTCAAGACAAGAGTGCGTTTCAGGTAGGCTTCCCAATATAAATAACTTGCAACCAGTCAATAGTGCTCTTCCCCAAAAAGCAAACTTTGAACCTTGAGCTGAAAGATTCTACATCCTGTTGTCACTGCCTCACCTCCATCTGCTTCTATTTCTCAGTGTTACCATTGTCATCCTTTCTTGTCCTTTTCATTCTTCCAGTGGTGCCCTGTGCTGCTTCTGGTTAGCCATAACAGCAACAGGCAGACAGTGAAGGAACAGCATGCACAGAGCCAGCAGCAGCAGAGAGCTAACAGGCTGCAGGAACTCTGTGGTGCTTCCTGTCCATATCCCATACATGGTACAAGCATCCAGTGCCACAGCAGACTCTATAAACATTTATCAACATTTATCAGTGGGGAGCTATTCTGCCCCATTTTGGAGAATATGTTATAGCCAGTCACTGTACAGGTACTCTTATACTAAGAACTGTATTTTTATAAAAGCACAGTGAAAGATTTAATTAGAAGTCCAATATTTCTAGTTTGAGAATTAGAGCACAAAAAAGTAATGGTTTTATTATTTTTTAAAAATAGCACTGCTACACCACCTTATCATTTTCTATTTATTCTTTAGATTTTATTTTGTTGGTACCTACCATAGCAGAGGCCTCATTCATGTTTGATTTCCTATGCAGTTCTAGAAGTTTTTAAGCCCTTACTTCCCTCTCACTGGATGTCCTCAGTTAACTGTGTGTTCCTTCTGCATTTATTATATGGGATCAGAGTATTTGCATTCTCATCTGAATCTTCCACTGGACAGGTTTTCCAACTTAAATAATTCACCTAAGAAAATATCTTGCCTCCCCCATCACACCATGATTCTCCTGTGTCATTTTAACTCCAATTAAAAAAAAGAAAGTGTTGCAATTAAAGAAAACAGCAGACAGACACTACACAACAGCAAAGCACCACAATATGTGATGTGATTGATGATAGTACAAATAATCAATAAATGGATTTTTTCTTCAGTCTAACAAAAACCAGATGAACTGGAGAAGTCTGACCTCCTTTCAAGATCAGACAGTATTTACTTCTGGTGAAATAAATGATTTCTACTTTCAAGCAATCTTGCCAATATTTCTCTACAGCAATGTGCTGGAATTCATCATCTCCTATTCTTACTCCTTGCCCTACCATTTGGTAAACATATAACCTAACAAGAAAAATCAACCCCCCCGTTCCACACCTGATCCTAAGCAGCGGTGGACACTTACAGAAAGGTGTGTGTATAGACAAGACACAACAATCACATCTGAGGATACTTTGCCAGCCTCTTATATGGCCTAGTGAATATCTTTGCATTCTCTCAGTTTGTCACCAAACAGATCAAACCCTGCAGATTCTATTAAATAGCTGAAATCCAACCACATGGGCCACCAAGCCTTGCTGCGCCACCATCATTGTTGGAGCGTAGGATGCTTGTGCCCAATTTAGGACAAAAATTTGAAAGCTTTATTTCAGGATTGCTCAATATGCATTGCTGTGAATTAGGAGTTTCTTCTCAATTGCCAGGCTTGCCCTTTTCTCCCATCCTCATCTCCATAGCTGTATTTTATCTTCCCCAGCCACTTTCCCAAATCCATGGACTTCCCAATACCGTAAGGTTTGTCCATGTCTCACAAAGGATGGTTTGGTGCTGAAGTACTCCCATGTAACTGGCTCAGACAATAATATCAGAGTACTGAAGATAATAATCTCCACTCTGGATAGCTCTGGGGTAGCTATTCAAGCACATATGTTGGTTCTATGAGCAGCCTGTGCAGCCATGCTCAAATCTTGATTTCCTATGCATACCTTTCCTTAGTGAGTCCCTGGAGAGGAGAGCAGCCACACTTTCCTGCCACCTGCTCATTGTTCCTGGAGGCTCATTTCACTCCAGGAAACTATCCTGGGCTAGTTCCCCACAAGGAATGTCTCAATTCAGCCCTATGCTCTTAGTCCACATGGCCTAGCTGTGAGAATGAGCTTTTAATCTCTCTGGGGCAGGAAAAGTTCTCAGCACTTTTGCAGCTGTGTATATACTTTAGAGTGCACTATAAATACAGTTCTAAATCTCTGTATTTAAAAGAGATGGTGGAGCATGTATTATAAGAAGTAACACAAGGGCCTGGCAGGAGGGCTGCTGCCATTCATTCTCCCTCTCATCCACAGATACGGAATCAGGTGGCTATTGCACCTGAGATGCAAAACTGCTCCTCAAGCAAGCTTTGCTAATTTTCACCACTCCCTCAAGTGACAAACCTTCCCATGGGAATGCTTACAGGAATGCACAGAATATGGGGCAAAAACCACAGGCCCATTGAGCTCAAGCCTTACTGAATGCTAAAGAACTACCCACACAAATCTGCTCTATGGCAATTTCAAAAGTTTTTTCCCAGGTAGTTGTTTTAGCTACTCTAAACATAAACAGGAGTCACAGACAAGACTTAAACCTCTCCTATTCTTCCAAGGAATTTGGATTTTGTGGTTGTTTATGCTCCTTCTTACCCTGCTTCAGCAACAGAGCCAGTCCTTACAGTCATTCACCAGCATTCTTGGCAGTGTAACAGCCCAGATGCCAAGCTCTGAATTCTCATTTTCTTCCCCTTCCTACTACAGCAGCGACATCTGCGCCCATGGTTACTTCCTGGCTGGCCTCTTATCAAGGCTTCTTCTCCGACTTTGTGGCTAAGGCCAGTGCTGTTTGTGATGACAGCTGTTGCACTGCTGCAGAACCAGCCATCTGGTGACTGACTTGTCCTCTTGGACACTATTTTCTTCCAGCTGTCAGGAATTTACTGGTGGACTGGAAATAATTTGGTATGTAAATACATACCTCATGATACTCAAGTTATTACTTTCATGGGCAATTCAGTGGTCTCATCATAATTCCCATATCTGAGTGCAACCACAGCCACCTCTCTTCCCTCACTTTGGGGAGGAGTGGGTATGATCATTCAAGCCCAATAAACTTTTCAACAGTTTCAAGCCTACAAGCATGATCTTTTGACTCTAGATTTAATAAACCCTCCCTGGCATGCCCACACCAGCTATGGAAATACAGTTCATCCCAGACTGCTGCTTTTCTGAACTCTAAAAAGAGATTTTCACCATTTACCTCCTGCTGTTATCATTCATTCCTAGCTGGCCTGTCCCAGAGGAATGCTGCTGACAGAGGCTGCTTGCTCTCTCTAAGCATCCTGCCTCTGATCTGCAGCCTTATCACTGCCTCTTGGATTCACAGCGACAGCCCAGGGCCTTGGTAATGTCCCTCTTTCCCCAGGCAGATAGAAAAGCAGAGGGTCTGCTGCCCAAGCATGTACATTGCATTTAGTATTTTCTTCCCCAGTGCCCAATTTTTTTATTGGACTAAAAATTTACGAATTCACAGTCGTGTGTGTTTCTTGAGGGAAACATGGCTCCTTAAGACTGTTAACCTAACAATTATCCTGCCAGCAATACCTGCAGAATCTTTCTATTAACTTTCCTCATCTGACATTTAATCATCTCATTTGCTGCATTAAGACTTGATGTAAATGAGTCCAGAAAATTATTTTAAGTGTTTTCTCTCATTTGAATTCTGATGTGATCCTCTGTCCAGCAGTGGTGCAAGTAAATGGTTCCATTCTACAGCAGAAAAAAAATCAGTCTTCTAAATACAAACAGAAGTAGGCACATTATGCCATTCTACATCTTAGTGGAAGCAATTTCCCTCAAGATGTCCTAGTGATACTTCCTGTAACACCTAACACTTCATAAGGGTGAGTTTTTTGTTTGAGGGGTTTGGGATTTCAGCTGACTGTTGGGGAGTGCAGAGGTCACTCAGTCCATGAAGATTGGGACAGCAATAATTCACAATCAGAGGTTAATTTGCAGGTCAGGAATTGATATATAAATTTAAATTTCTTTCAGCTTCATTCCCCTGAGGCAATATCTTTATTCACCACCACCAAATGTTTTCCTGGTGGAGCTGCACAAGATTGTTTCCACCCTGCAACTACCAGGAGAAAATGAAAGAAAGATGCACAAAACTGAAGCCTGGAAGAATACAGCTGTGGATGCTTGCATTTACAAAAAAAAAAAAAAAAAGAAAGGAAGAAAGAAAAAGGAAAAGGGACAACAAAATTTAACTTTTACAGTTAAACTCTCCATTTAAAGGGAAAAAGGATACCTTTCCCCTGAGGAACGTAGCAGGATTTACTGTTGTTCTACAAGCACCATTTCACCACTTACTAAGGAAAGGAGTTAGCTTTTCAGCCAAACAGCCTGTCCCAAGTGCATGGCTGAGTCCTCGGCAGCAGTGCAGAGCTCTTGCAGCCTCCTCAGTTCCTGGTGCTTCCTGCAGGATTCAGGCAGTCCCCAGAGCTGACACAGTGTGCAACAGCAGACCCTGCTGCAGCCTCTTGTGCCAGTGTCCTCTCCTTCCCCTCTGCTCCCACCTCACCAGAGCTGGGGAGAATTGCCCAGCCATGATGGACACACAGCTCTTTGACCAACATCCTACACTTCTAGCATGGTGTAAGAAGGGTTCCAAGAGTATAAGGTTATTACTTTTAGGTTCTCAGTTAGTAACAGACAGCAGCAGGACAAGAACACTTGCTGCTCAGGGTGATTAAAGGGCTCTTTTTTGGCTTTACAAGAAACCTATGAAGATAAAATGGCAAATGCAGATAAACTGGCATTTCATTTTATGCAAAAGTTGGGTTGAAGTGGTTTTGAGACACAAACCACGCAAATACACTACCAATTTCAAAGCCTCAGCCCTCCACCACCTCACCAGAAATGCAGTCTGGGCTCTACATGGCTTCATTCCTTCCAGCTGGCCCTTGGCAACCTGCTTTCCTGCATTTGTAACCCCTCTCTCCCCAGCCTGTGTCCTAACACACTGGTAACAATAACAGTTCTGAAATCAAAATGCTTTTCAGGCCAAAAAGCTGAGCTCAATCAACGCAGGGGGAAAGCAAACCATGGAGAGCTATTGTTTCTGAAAACCATCCAAAAACTCTTGGCGCTTCAAGGCATTCCCAATGTCCTTTGCACTATTTCCAGGAAAAATTATTCCCAAGGCCTTGTATATTAAAAAAAAAAAATCTGGCTTATATCAATAAACATGATAACTGCTCTATTTTTCTCTTTAATCAGAGCACAGCTAGCATGTAGAAGCAATCAGAGCTGAGTCAAATAGCCCGTTTTAAGTGTAGCATTTCAAAACCCTAATTTGCTATTGAAGAGTGCATATTAACCCCTGGGACTCCAGAACCTGGGCTTCATCTTTGTATATTTATATAATGCAAATTCTTGAAGAATATTTGTGGGCAGATGTTGGTAGAGTAAGTGGTAGATGAGGTAGAAAAGGCTGTTTTTCTGACCAAACACTCTTGTCCGTCTTGTGGAGGAAGCAGTATCTGGCCCAGTGCTTGGACTGCAAGCCTAGAAACAGAATTGCTGGTTCTGATCTCAAATCTCAACATAGTGACATCAAACAAGTCATTTAAAGCTCAGCAGGGTTGTAGGGCATTTGGAGATGAGGAGTCCATCTACCTGGGAAATTCAATTTGCAGTTGAAATGAGAATGAAGTTAGACTCAAAGACTTTTGTGGTGCAGCACAATATCATGGTTGAAAATACTGAATCAGAAACAAACCATTGAGAATCATTACTGAATCACTCCTATAGATTGTTTGCCTAGCTGTGCAACATAATAAGAGTGTTGCACTTATAATCCAGTACAATCAAGCAAGAATTTACAGACATCCCAAGTTCAAGATGATAGAATATGTTTTGTGTCATTTTAGCTATTCAGAGAGCTGAGAAACCCTTCTACTCCCCAATTTATGAGTAGTTCTTGCAGCATTACATAGCCAAAACAAAAAAGCTTTAAGTATCTCTGTTCCTGTCCAGAGTTTCAGGTAGGTGGCTTGATGAAGAATATACAAATGAAATCTTAGATGATCAGGTGTACTTTAAGACTTTACAGATAAAGAAAAGTCTTTAAGATTAAGAAAGGTGTGAAGAGATAAATGCCCAAGATGGTGTAATTTATATTTACCCACCCACTGCTCCAAGAATCACATTTTGAAGATACAAGCGAGGGTCTAATATCCCTGTAAAAACAGTGAGATGCTTATGGCTAGTTTTCAGATTTCACACCATATGCTGTGTCTACCACAGTCCCATGGAAGAGCTGCTGCCTTCATGGCACTGTGCAATGAAACAGTCTTTCAGATATATTTCATGAAAACACATCAATTATGGGTTAAGGAACTTGGGGGTTTTTTCCAAGCAAATGGTGCACTTTATTAAGTTCTACCCCACATCTCTATCACTTCCCTGCCTATTAGACTTCCCAAGCATTTAACTTTGTCACAATATTTAACATGTGTATTTTATTTTCAGAATGATTGTGAAGCCTTTTACATGCCAAGGAAAATGAAAGCACAAATACCTACTAGCAACAAAACAGCTTCATTTCCTCCAATGCTGTGATTTCATGAATACTCTTAAAAATACATATTCTATTACTCAGATTCAGTGCAAAGGATTATGTCATGAGGTTGGATTTTGTTTTGGTTTTGAATTAGTTTGGATTTTTTTATTTTTATTTTATTAATAGCTTTGCAACTGCTCTGCTTCAAAACTTTCAGCCTCAAAAACATGTGACTACCTATTGGGAAAACACTATTTAGCTGTGTAGTATCTGTGCGTATTTAAGACAGTTTTCTTCGTGTAGCAGCTAGTCCTATCATTAGCAGGTAATCCCTACTCTGCATTGCTGGGTGATGGGATTCCCATGCTTTAGGTGTTAATGCCTTTGGGATATCTAAGTTACTGGAGCTAAGCAAACTTTGAACTCCTTTGTTTCTGCTTTTATAAATGAAGTCCTCCATTCAGTATTTTTGTAATTTGTCTACAGCAAAGTCAGCACCACCTTTATGAAGAATGACATTAAATTGTGAGGCCACTCTGAACCAATGTAGAGCTGAAGGGCTGCAAAAATCACTCCATACCTTCAGGAAAGAAACAGAGCACCTTTTTAATTACCAGTAGAAAGCTCCGTTAGGGCATGAAAGTAGACTTCACACACTTAATAAAGAGTAACAAGGACAAAACCTTGGATCTAATCTGATTTCCTTCCCACCACTGCAGAGACCCCTGGAAAAGCCGGACGGCCTGGATGTTTCAGACCAGAGCAAAGAACATCCTCAGCACCTGTGTGAGAAGTGCAAAGTTTTGGGCTACTACTGCCGCCGTGTGCAATAAACCTTCCAAGTGGCCTCTGCCCATCCCCATCATCCTTACAGATTCTCTGGCAGCATGAGATCAACAGCAGCACAACAGATCAAGATAAAAGCTAAAATAATTGCCAATATTGCCTATCTAATAATATGCCTTACCATTAATAGAATGTAACATTTCTCCTGTGCATGTGCATGCATGCAATAGATATTTACAGGACTATGATTTGTATACATATATATGTAAATTTATATGTGTACACACATAAAGTGTTACTGATGGTGTCCACAACAGAACTACAGTTACAGGTTCTGCTGATTGTTTACACAGACCCTATATCACAGCCAGGTGAAATGAAGTACTTTTCAAAAGGCAAGGAATAATATTCACAAGGAATATTTGTTACATGTATGGCTTTTGCAGAGGTTCGGTAACTGTGGGGCCACTAATTGCAAGCACTCATCCCCAACATGAACACTGTTCTCATTATATGACAAGACAAAGGAATATGATACAAGCCACAGCATAAAAGGAGAATTACTGCTTTCCCAGTTTTAGAGAGTCTTAAGAGTTTTGTGCTGCTGATTTCTTGGACTTTTTTTTGTTACCATCTCTTGGGCAGGGCTTAGGCAAAATAATTTTTGCAGGAAATGGAAAAAAAAGTGAATTATTGTTTGAGGGTGTAGGTTGGGTAGAAAGGGAATGCCATAAGATTCCAAGAGGTTTTTGGAGGAAACACAATTAGCTTGCTTATGCAACTACCAGATCCTTCTCTTGTCATATAATCCCACTGACATGGCCCCTTCTATGTGCATGGCGTGTTCATTAGGCCACAAGCACACTAAATGTACTATGAATAGGGGGATAAGAATACTTAAAACTGACCCTAAAACCCTTAACTGAAAGATTAGCCAAACTTACTATTTATAGTAGTTTTAAAGCCACTTTCTGGAAATATTTTTATGTCCTGTTTTCTACTATAGAAATTTGTTATAATATGAAATTTTTTAGCCATAGGGGTGTTTTGAGGCATGGAGAACATTCTATATAACCCTCTTTCTTTATGTCTTCCTGAAGCACCTACATACCTGGGGAGATATTTAGGAATTGTATTTCCTTGTCCCATTTCAGGTAGAACTTTGCACAGGGACAGCCTGCTGCAAAGAATATCTCATCAGGGATTGGCAAATACAAACTGAAAGTACCTCGAGACAGTATCCTGTTTGTATGTCTATGTGAGAGTACATTGGCAAAAGGGCACAACAAGCAATTCATTTGTAGCATTCACAAAAACAATTAGAGGGATAATGTTTGAAGTTGGGAGGAATTTTTACATCAGCAATTTATATTTTTATTAAGTTTCCTTTAGGGAGATTGATTTGTGTGAATGATACTTAGAGAAAACACTTTAAATCCTAAATAACTTGATGTGAACTAAATTTGCTCTGAGGATTTAGTTCCATAATGCAAAGACAGCAGGGGGTTTATGCCAAGTGATAGCAGGATGTTACCAGTATGTCAAGACAAGCTCTTATAAAGAAAGTAGAAAACTTATTATGAGCATTCAGCTAGGGAACACGAAGCTCCTGACAAATTTGTTCCAGGGTGAAACTCTTGCCATTTCCCTGCTTTCCTATAAAGTAGGGCAAAATTGCATCTGCTTGTTCAGTGGGAGCAGCATGTATGTATCTTGCAAACTCCATTATTTTATGGGCAGCCCGAGCCACCCAGTCTGATGGTCACAGCAATGGATGAGCATCCTGACTCCTGGCTTCTGACCACAGCTCCCTGATTTCGGGCAAGTCATAAGATTCTTCTGGACCTCAGTTTCCCCAACTGCAAAATGGGGGTAATAATACTTTAGTATACCTACCTCACAGGAGAGTTGTGAGGTTTACTTAATATCTCTTAAGTGTTTTGGCATCACTGGATGAGAAGTGCTATGTAATGCTAAAATAGAATTAACTAAATTAATCACTTGGAAACTACTTTTGCCCAGTTGGCAACTTCAACTAAAATAGCTGAGAATAATATTATTGAAAGTAACACTAATAAACAGTTCAGTTGCCTCAGTGAAGATATGCAGTTTTAGCATTTTCAAATGCAAACACATTCTTTTGCACAGATTCACAAATTAACTTAGAGACAAATTCTCTCAACAAAGATACTAATCTGTCTATACAAATAAGAAAATACACAAGCAAATCTAGGGGTGGATTTTCTAAGCTTGACCTCTAGGATTAATATCAATAGTTTGTTTCAAGCATGAGTAATTTTGAAAGAGCAGCTTTTTAAACCAGATCTGTTTTTTCCTCTTGAGCACTTAATAGTACATGAACAAAAAAAAAATCACCTAGATGGTTCACATCTAGCTGAACAACATGTAGAGAAACACCCTTAGATGAAGATAAGGGAAAATGTTATTTTATTTTCTCCCTGAAACTAAGATGTTGCTATCAAACATTTTGTTCAGTATTGAAATAATATGCATATTATGATAACCACTAAATCTGGTAAAGTAGCACAACTCTTGTTATAGCTGTATCACTGTATCACACACCACCAGGTTCTGACAAAAAGCTGACTAAAAGATACCATTATAAGCATTGGTATTTTCATGACAGTGCCCTATTAAGAATTGTTTATCCAGATTCAACACTGCAAGGCAATGCCTTTAGCTTATGGACTTTTAGATTGTACTAAAAACACACGTGATCTACTTTAACACAATTAATGTCTATAGGTGTAGCATAATAATTCTTAAGAGCATACTTATGAGAGTTCAGTATTTATATTATTGATGTGTTCCTAGGCAGAAGACATATGAAGTATTTAAGTAATGCTTAGCATATTTGCAATGGAGAGGAGAGCAGATTTCCCCCTGCCCTCGTGCTGGGGAGAAGCAGATGAAGAACACAGGAAAGGCAAGAAGTGACCCTGCCACAGTTTTTGCTGCCTAAGGCAGAGGCACAGATCCCAGCAGGGGCACTGGGCTGGCACCTCCTCCCTGCACAGGGCTGACCCTGCCTCCCTAAACCTGGGGCTGGGGCAAGGCAGGAGCACCCAGCTCAGCCAAGGGGAGGATTCCCCCATCCTGTGCCTCCCTGCATGGCTTTGCTCGTAGCACTGGAGCCCGTTCGCTCCACACCCAAGTCTGTGCAGTTGGAGTTGCTGGAAAAACACATCCACATGAGTAATTGTGTATGACAGCTTATGGCTTTTAGTTAGTGGCACAGAAGGGACATTTCTGAATTTTCATTTCAAAGGAAAAAAAAAAAAAAGATGGATTACAAAATGTAGATTTCTTCTATTCCCTCCATCCCCACACAAAGGTAATTCACCTATAGATGTAACCAGCTCTTAACAAATTAAAAAAAAAAAAACCAAAAAGGTAAATGGGCAGATTTTTGACTGGAAAAATGAGGAATTGATTTATCTCTTAAATTCTCCTGACTGCTTTCTGATGTTCTCTAACTAGCTCTGCATTTAGAGCATCAGCTAGCAATCATTGAAAGCATTAATAGACAGTATTGACAGAAGTGAAGCAAGATTCAATAAAAAGAGTTTTAAATCAATACAGGCCTTCCTAAAAAACTAAGTATTCTTTAGGGGTATACCTGAGAGCAGTTTGGCTCTGTGCATTTATTTGCAAACTGGATTTTCAGTCTCAGATGCTTGCTGTTGACAGCCCACCAATACATCCAGCATACTCTATTTTTTTTTAACTTTTCACCCTTTTTGAGATTTTTTTAAACTTTCATTTATTTCTTTAAAAACAACAACAAAAAACAACTGAGAAATAAACACCCCACAATTTGTTTCATGAGTTGGTCATAACATTTCATATCGAATTTGGCATTGGCGCTCCTCTGGAAAAATGTTTGAGTAATTTGAAATGTGTGTTATAGGATTTTAGCTGCTTTGACTTAATGAGGCTACAGTGAAGTTTTTACAAATACTTCATTTAAAGGTGATGAAGAAAAATCCTAGTAGTTTAAAGGATGGCCCCATTTTAGCCAGTTTCTACTGCTGCTACCACAGATGTAAAATGATGCCACACAAGCAAAGTTTGAGGCCTTTTTGTCTCAAAGTTGCTATTTAATTTCAGATAAATACACATGAGTATATATTTTTTCTGAAAATAGGTGTATTTTGAAGTTCCCCATTATATGGGACTTAGTTTTTAAACTAAAAATGTGAAGTTACATATGTCTGAGAGAAGCCTTATACCTAGAAGTATTACCTACATTTTACCTTTTTGTATAACATGAAATTTAGATTATACACGGATTGTGTACCTGTGACACTCCAGCATTTTTTAAAAAAAGAAACCTACTTAAAAGATTAAAAGTTAGAGCTTTTGGAAATGTCAGACTTTATAGATTAGTGCTCTTTGTCCTGCAGTCACGTAGAAGATTTTTTTTTTCCTATTCTGGATCGTAAGGGTTGTCCACCGAACAGTAAGCAATAAATCATCAACGCGTGTTTTTCAAGTTAAGTAGATAGACATATATTTTCCACTTGTCTTTGCCAACATATTTTAAAATGTGATGGAACTATCCCCATAGAAAAATCATTCTTTCAGATATCGCTCCACTCCCAACTGAGCTTCAACCCATATCTCTTTCTTATCTGCAAAACCAGTGCTGTCCATTGAGTTTGCTGTATCACTCAAGTGCTCAGAGGGCTGTTTGAGATCTTAGATATAGGGATGATGGATTGTGTTTCTAGGATGAATTTCAAAGGGACAATCGTGTGCAGTTACTAGCTATAGATGATTGATATAAATGTTTACCCCTGTATGAAGTATTTTACAGTTTTACTTGCAGATGTGTATTTATCTTGAGTTATACTTGACATAGAGTTTCTTTCAATTTTTTTTTTAATACTATGTGTGTATTTTGGAAACCTTTTTAGATGTTAAAATTTTTGAATGGTTACAAATATTTCTTATAATACTGAATTGTTATCTGGAAACTCTTTGCAGTAACTTTTTTGTATATATTTGAGGGCCTTTTTAAAAAAAGTATTGTTTGTTTTTTGGGCAAAGTTTTTACAATTGGGAAGCTTTCAGAAGGGCCTTCCTCTCAACTAGGATACTAACAGAGGTAAGAGTTTTCTTAAGTATTTTGCAGTATTTTGCAGAACTAAGGATGTATCCTCAAGAAAATATTTATGGAAATAATTTACTTTTTTTTTTTTACAATGCTTTTGTCTGTATAAAGTATGCAACAGAACTACATTAAGAAGGAAATATTGTCTACATAAAATATTATATGAAAGTTGGTACATAATTCTGACAAAAAACCTTGCAATTCTTTAAGCCATATTGTTTTTGTTATCCTTGGATGAAAATATCAGTATTAAGTAACCAGTGTATTATTCAAGTGCTTAGACTTATATGAAAATGCTTCTACGGTTTATTTATGTGTATTTGGGGAAGGAGTGCTAGAAAAGCTATCACTAGACATGTAGCAAGTGAGGAGCAGATAACAGTATACTGTCACTTTATGGCCTTGGGAGAGACACAGAAGATGCTGGAGGCGCCGTGGGGACTCAGCTTTCAGAAGCTCCGAAGCACAAGTGGTGGGTTTGTTTCAAATGGTGGCTCTTCCCTTCCCCACTGCTAGAGGGGAAGAAAGTTGGTTGGGACGCTGTTTAACTTGACTTTCACAACTCTTGCAGACTGTGAGCTCAGCTATGCAGTATCATCTACAGCAATAATGTCAATCAAAGGATGTAAGAGAAAAGGATTGAAGTAGATTACTGTAGGGGTTTACGTTTATTTTAATTAGAACTCATAGCAATATAGAATATGCATGTGCACGTATTTGAAGCATTTTACACTTTACATTTCATGTAGTTTGATTATATTATGAAGGATTGAGTTTTTAGTTTGATATTTTACCATGCTAAAATGGGAGGTCTGCCCAGCCCTATACTGGATTCTTGTTTCCTTTAAAAGGTTATTTAGTACAGCACTCACTGCATTGTGTAATAGTGCTAAAACTAACACTATTTTATGAATTTCTTCAGCTTTAAAAAAAATTAACCTGATGATTATTACATTTGTTTAGCTGTACCCACTGACCTTGTCAGATTCAGTTGGCAAATTGTATAATTTCTTTTTCTGTAAGTGTTAATAAACTTGTACAGCTAAAACAAACAAAACCTATGGACAAAGGCCTCAGAGGTACCAGTTCTGTTTCAGCAATCAAGATGACAGCTTGCTTATCTGGTGACTGTGTTGTTAACAAGACTGTAAAACCTCTGTTGTGGATTGTCCATAAAATGGCATTCCGACATGTGCCTTATTTGCTGGATAGTATACAGCTTTCCTGTAGTATTCTAGCATTTTAATGCTGTATTAAAGTATTGCAAAAAACCCAGCAAGAGCGTGGCGTGGTTTTCTTGAATGTTCCTTCCTTTGGTAATTTACTCCCAGCTGCAGTGGGTTCTTGGTTATGGCCTGGCCAGCCACAGTCTGGTGCCTGTGGAGCAAACCTGCCCTACCCCAGGCATGACCCAGACCATGGGAAGAAGAATTTCTGCACTGCAGTGAGCTCAAGGAGCCTGGTCACATCCAGGGTGACAATTCCTCACTGCTAGTGGGACACTTTGGGTTAATGGGACCAGCTCCTCCTTTTTTTACAGCCTGGTGTTGTCTAACATTCCTTCTCTAGGAAAAGCTTCTGTAATCAAAGTACACTTGTAGCCCTCAGTTGGATAGGAAGGCTTATGTGCCTGAAAGTTGTTTTAATGAAAAATAACATTCATCATTCTTTGCAAACACAAGAAGTTAGCAAGAACGCAACCTATTAAATGCTTGCTGTGTATTAGCAATGCTCTTCTCACACTCCCAGCCGAAGTTCAGTGGCAAGTAACTTTCCTCCTGAGACTGACAATAGTACAGAGATAGGAAGTGAAAATAAAGGCATCAAGAAATTAACTTTGGATTTTAGGTATCCTGCCTCTAACACAAGAAATTGCCTTCATTTAAAACAAGCAGAAAAGTTTTATTAGACACACCAGCACACATTTTTCTATGCCTGCTAATCCCTACAAACACAGTGCATATTTGCCACCTGGAGATCTTCACCACATTGACACCATTCCTATCACATAGCAATCCTGATTTCTGGATTTGAGTTCTCATTCAGTCCACATGAGAGAGAGCAAAAATACATCCACACGTTTATGCATTGGTATGCAATGCTGGAAGAAGAGTTTGACAAGGAATTGTACAGTTCTGAAGCCTTGAAAACAGACTGTCTCATCAAATGGTGAAAGACATCCCCAGCTGAGCCCCATGGAAAGGGAAAGCACATATTCAGAACTTGTTGGTAAATTTTTGTTTGAAAAATAAAACATACTGTTCTTCACTTTAAATTTGGCTACAGCACTTTTCCCATAGCCAACACAAGCCACAAAGCCAAGCTCAGAACTGAAATACATCTTTCTTTTTACAGAAGACTGGGGCTTCCCGAAAAACCCACAAACACCTCAGATTCAGCACTTAACTGAGACAAGAAAACATGCTGAGTAGAACTGCGGAGTCCTAGCTCTCTATTACCACATTTTCTATGATTCCTCAAAGAAATAACTTTTCCATATTTAAAATAGAGAGTAGATTAACACAAACAATATGACATCAACAAAACCAATCAAACTAATCTTCCATCATTTTTCATTGCTGAGCATTTTGCCTTCCTGCTCTGTATGAATGAGGTCAAGAGACAATGCACCAACCCACTTGTAATGGAAGGACCAAATAATTCCCACTACAGGAAAAATAATAGGGCTGCCATCAACAGGGATTTCATATAACACTGATACTTTGAAATAAAAAGCTGATTCATTACTCTTAGATGAAAACCCATTTAAGCAGCACACCAAGGCTGAACTCCTCAAGTTCATCACACCAAAAGCTTCTCCTCAGATCCTCCCACTGTATAGCAGGTGTACAGACCAGGTCTTAAATCCCAGCTAGGAAGGGGAAACAGTCTGCACATAACACTTGTGTAATCTCACTCAGGGCCCACAGACACAGAATATTCACTGCCACATAACAGTCAGATGTTTTAAAAGGCTGCTCCTTGTCTCCATACCCCTCTGCAAAAGTCTGTACACAAGAGACATTGGCAAGAGAAAAGGAACCTAAAACACCAAGGGCTGCGTGCTGACAGCTGTCTTTCTACTAAGAGCTAAAGAAACCTCTTAACTGGAACATATGAAATTCTTACTCTTGATAAGTATGTGTAGTTTGGGATCCTGAAGAATAGAATGGAATGTTCAGGATTGCTTTTCTCTAGTGTTCACCTTCTGGACTTAGAGAAACTGGTCATTTGTCAACTCCTGTGTGGGGACAACCAGCAGTCCTACTCATCGAGCACTTTTGCTTTACTGAAAGTAATGCAATTGCTCTTCCTCACCATCTGTATCTCAAACACATTTCAGATAACCAAGCCCAGAAAACCGGCCACGATATCAAAATTACAAAACCTCATTCAAACATCTTAGAGTAATACTTCTCACAATCCTTTTGCAAGCTTTGTAAGACATTTTTGCAATTGAACATGCTGAGAAACACCTACCTCAGTCAGCCTTTATGGGGTCTTTATCCAAAGGGCCAAGACTGAAGCAGAGGCAATTGCAGTCGTGAGGCGTTAGAGCATCCCTGAAGTGCAGCCCAGGGCAGCAGAGACAGCCAGCACTGCTGTGCAGAACAGAGCAGGGTGAGACAGCCCTGGCTCCAGCGCTGCCAGGCACACAGCTCCAGGGCCCATGAGGACCAGGAGCAGCAGTAACCGTGGGCATTCTTTGAAGGCTTTATTTCTAGGCCATGAACTTAGCTAAATATAAATACGGTCATCATTAACTTTTTTCCTTTTTTTTTTTTTTTAAGTAAGAGGTAAAAGTGGACCTTGCATGCCCAGCTCACCCAACCAAACCCCACACCTGCAGAGAAAGCAAATCATAGCCAAATGCTTTATGCACGTTTTAAGGTGAGCAGGGCTGTAAACCAAAGATTTTCTTTAATCACTACTCTAGTCTCCTGTTCACCAGCTGAGACTAGAGAAGAGAATGCCAGAACACCATGAGAAAGCTCTCTCTTACACAGTTTCTGAACACATCAAAGCAGCAGGTATGGGAAATCCAACACTAGCCAGCTTTCCGTTAAATTTCCTTAGAGTTTTTCAACATGAGGAGGTACAATTCAAAGGATTTCCAAGGAGCTAGACATACTTATGCCCCACTTGATTTCACCCAGCAAAACCTGAAGGAATAATGCAGGAAAATACTGCAGAAGTAATAGGAAGCAAGACCTCAAAACTCCCTGCTTGCAAATAAAACAATTATAAATAGACAAATACCACTAGCACAGGAAAAAAAATACCTCTGCTGAGTACCCTCAGGTCAAAATTCAGAGAGTTGAAACCCACAGCCCCTAGAAAGGGCCTCTTTTTTCTCTGCCTCGCTTAAATTGGCTACTGGCCCTGGTTGCTGAGGGCTCCATCTGTGCTGGCCAGCTGTGTGGGGGGTGGGAAAGGGATGGAGGGGAATGGGGCTGGGCACCAGCTCCTCCACAGGTGCAAGGGCTTCCTGCCTGCCTGTGCCTGCTACAGCACAAACCCCACAGTGCCACTGGGAAAAGAGCACAGACATCAGTGCCACCAACAGGAATCTTCACTGCTACTGGGAGGCGAAGGGTGGCTCAGTTCACATGTAGGAGAGACAACTCTCATTTTAATATTCACAGGAATTGAAAGATCAACACAGTTAAATCTTCCTCAGCTGTAGAAATTTCACTAAAGGGTATGCACAAGTAAACTTCACTAGACAGAAGCTTGAATAGCACACGTTGAAGTCAAACAAATTGCTTTCCAACATACCCTGCTAAAGTTTCTGAATGTCTTGGACAATTTGTGAATACCAAGCAATTACACACAGCAGCTAAAACCTTGCCCAGCTGCTAAGGTGTGGTTACCTTTTTGGATACTTGGCTACCACAAGTTTTTGCATTTCTTTAATTAAACTGAAGCAAAAGTGTCTGAGTTAAATAAAGACAACCACTCACACCAACATGTTCCAGAATTTGAAGGAATGAAACCAGGTTTATTAAGTTTGGAGTTGAACAGTAATGTACTAATTCAGAGTATCAAAAGCAAAACCAAACACAAGTAGCAGCTGACAGAGCCCCTGATGCTCAGTGAAAGACACCCCAAATGGTGCATATTGAAAAACAGATTTTAAATTAGCTAGTAACAGTCATGAATAAGGGCATTGTGTTATATTGGATTGTTCAACTCAAAGTCATAATAGTTTAAAAAAAGATGAACAGAGGATTTGGAAGTAGGAACAAGAAACTAAAGAGAAAACATCATTATATGATCCTTATCACTTTAAAGGGACAAAACAGAAATCAAAAAAAATCAGGAATGATGAAATGAAAAAAATTATTTCCCTGTGAAATGTGACTGCACTGGGCCTCCATCTTCTGGAAAAGAGATCATTAAGGGCAGATGTGTTAGCATCCCACAATATAATAAATGACACAAATAAGGGAAGAAATATTAACTGCTTCTACAACTCTCCTAGAAGAAGGGAATTTTGGATGCAAACATCTGAGGTAATATAATTAAAAAAAAAAAATTTCACACAGCAGACTGAAATGCATAGTCATGGGATGTTCTAGCTGTCAAAAGAATAACTGAGATCAAAACCAGCTACAAAACCACATTGAAAAAAAAAATTAAAGTCTGCAAGGGTTATTAACCACAGAGCTGTGACCCTGCTCAGGAAGTCCCAAAGCACAGAAGCTGCCAGCAGCAAGAGATGACGCCAGCAGAAGGTTGACTGCCTGTGGTTCATATCTTTTCCCTCAGTAAACTGCTGTAGGAAGGAGGATATCTGAGTAGGTGCTAGTCTGACTGTTGTCCTGGCCCAAGGATTATTTTTTGTGTGCCATTGGGAGCTGCAGTATGTGCATGTAAACATCCTTCAGCCCTGTAAGGAAATACGTGGCACTCAACAGGCACCTGGCAGCTGCTGGGGGAGACTCAGACAGACATGCCCAGGGAAAGACCCTTCAGTTCCCCAGAATTCCTGCTCTGGAAGAGGACCTTGCAACTCACCTATGCTCATGCTTGGATGGGCTAATTGGCAGGAAAATAATTGAAACACCACCATAATTTGTATTCTCCAATGAAATATTGCTCTACAAAAAAAAGTAGCTTTTTTTTTTGTTGTTTGGGTTTAATTTTGTAAAAATTCCTTGATTATAGTTGTTTTTTTTTTAATCTGTTCCTAATTAGCTGTGTTTAAAGCTATTTTAAATGCATCGACACACTACATTCCTGTTTGCTGGGCCACACCACCCACTCCTGCTCTCCAAGTGGCAAGGACAGGGTTTAGCCCTCGATTAGCCTTACCACATGTTTCTCTGGGGTCACAAAAGAATTTACTGCGCCAAGGAAAATTTCTAAGAGGTGTTTAAGCACCTCTTAGCATCCAAAAGGTCCAGTAAATGGAGCTATAACAATGAGGTTATAGCTCTGGCTGAGCCATGCACCATGTCACCACATGGGAGGCAGCCAAGCTGTGCTGGGCTCCCACAGAGGTTCCAGCCATGCTGTGCTGAGCCCTTCTGGCCAGCAGTGAGCCAAGAACACCCCAAATTAACAAGGAGGTTGGTTATCCTGCACCCATGCTCCCCCATCTACTGATTTTAAGTCACACCTTCCACTCCAAGGGTGAAGCTTCACACCCAGGAGCTGCAGGAAAGGATGTGCATGTCTGGATTGAGAAAAGCTTTATCTTTTCTGCCAGAAATATCTCTGCCCATCTCTCTGTGCATGGAGGAAATGTCAGTCTGAGGCAGACAAGAATATTCAGACCAAAGAAGATACATCAGGAAGCTTTTGTGCAATAAATGTAGCCAAGAGAAGAAAGTCACCTTTTTCTCCCCTGATTTCCTTCCTTCACTGAACCCTGTGCACCTCTTTGCAAGAATTTATCACAACAGGAGCAGCAACAGGGTCTTGAATAAGGCTTTACAGCCCAGCAAAGGGGAAGTTCAGCCTGAGGTGTGTATGATTTGCTGTCTCAAGGACTGCACGTGTGAAGTAAATATTACTTCTTTTTTTTTTAAATTAGAATTTAATACACTTCATAAACATGATCTTCCCTTCAACACCTTACCAGTAAATCCTGCTGATTTCAAGCAGCTTTCTAAATATGATAAGTAGGGGGAATTTCTCCCCTGAGTTCTTTTTGTAAAGACAGACAATACAACAGGTAGTGATGGGCATATAACTCTCACTTTCATCAGTGGCATGTATCCTGGTTTTCTTAAGAGTTAAAAGCGGTGCTTTTTTCTTAGAACAGATACCATCTAGTCTGTAACCAATGTAGATGTAACCAATCTAGATGAAACCGATCCCTTTTGGGGATACCTAAAAAAGAGAGAAAAAGGAAAAGGAAAAAG
The DNA here is from genome assembly GCA_013397075.1 of Rhabdornis inornatus. Classification (NCBI taxonomy): domain Eukaryota; kingdom Metazoa; phylum Chordata; class Aves; order Passeriformes; family Rhabdornithidae; genus Rhabdornis; species Rhabdornis inornatus. The sequence continues at coordinate 1,249,812 of VWZS01004141.1, read as the reverse complement.
AAATCTGCTACTAATTCACTCCAAGGCTGTGACCTGTTACACAGAACATGCAAGCAAACAAACAAACCCCCCCCCCAACAAATTTCCTAAAACACTCAACTGGGTGAAGTCTGTTCAGTGACTGGAATGAGACATGTATGTTTATATTACAAAGTTGGTGAACTTCATTAGAGGCTCCTTCACCTATAGATTTCGTTTGTAAGTGATTATGCCTAAAGTATCTGGAGATGTACATTTCAAGTCCCTCTATGCCTCGTACTTCCCACTTTCTCTTGCCTCTCCCAACTCCTCCCCACTGCCTGTATTTTACAGTTGTTGCTCACTTTAAGTCCAAAGTTGTATTATATGCTTTGCACCACCCCTGGTTTTTCAAAAACATATTTGGAATTACATTGACATGCTGTCCCCTCCAAACATCCTTAATTGTGTTGCCACACACATTCCCCCAGCCTTTGCACCACACCACCTGTGGCACAGGCAAACACCCTGGTGCTCTCCACTGCCAGTCATACTCTTAAGAAACTTCTTTGCTCTGCAGAAGGACACAGGTAAGTGACCACAGCCATCTCCCTGCCCCCCCAGGAAGAAAATCAAGGTCTCTGTATTCTAGTCATAATTGTGACTTCTGATCTTTCTCACACAATCACAGTCACTGGCTTAGCAGAGAGCCAAAAAAGTCTCAGATGAGGCAGACAGCATTGCTTTCTAAGGGGTGTGAGCCGAGTTTCTGCTTGCTCCATTAGTCCCCAGGTGTGGCCAGTTGCAGCTGGGTTACAGCCAAATAATCCTGGCCTTTTCTTCTTCCCAAAGCTCCTTCTGTCAATCTTCAGTGCAAGAGCTCCAGAAGGATTTCCCATCAGGGATGAATTTGATTTTTCTGCCCCATGAACAGCCTGGCTGGAGCCTCTTTGCTTGTTTTGGTGGAGGCACTGCACAGCTCCTTGGGGCAGAGCACCCACTGCTGGGGGAGCACCTTGCTCCCCGCAGCCTTAGGGAAGGCAAGTGACACAGTGCAATGGTTTTGCAGCACAGCAAAAACCATCCCAACCAGAGAATGCTGGGTATGAAAACAATCTTCCTGATTTCTCCTTTCAGCACATTTTGCTGCCTAGCAAGAAGGAGGCCGAGACGGAATGAGCAGACGGGTCTGCAGGATCGGTGCTGGCAAACGTGGAAAATTTTACAGCTTCTGGCTCCAGCCCCAGCTTGTCCCCACTTTCCACGAATGCCTAATTGAGACTGTCTGGCTTTTTCCGCAGAGGTGGGAGCCAGTTTCCAGGCAGGGCATATGGGTGTATTCTGTAAGTCTTTGCCTTGTAAAGTTTTAGCACCCAAAAAAGCCTCCTGTCTCCAGGATGATTCAGTTGGCTGGTGAGTGAGTGGCTGCCAGGCAGGGGTGAGGGTTGTTGCTGTTGTCAGGAAAAAACAGAGGGTAGAAGAGGGGAAAGAGCAGCTCTCTTGCAAAGGAATGATGCCATGGCAATCACCTCATTTTGTATGGGGCATGGGCCCTATTCAGGGTACTACACTGAAGTCGCTGCAAGGCAGAGGACACACCTACAGCTGCAGCACAGGTGTGCTGGGAAGCAGGGTGAGGGTGTAGCCATTGTGGCTGTCCATCCCTTGATGACACCTGTGGTGCCTCTGGTGTGATCCATGAGCAGGGCACAGTCTGCTGTCCCATCCCCCAGCCCAGCACGTGCCAGAGACCATCTGTAGCAGCCCTGGGGCTCAGCTGGCCCTGCACCTTCACCTCAGCCCCTGGACCACAGCAGTGGTCCAGTGCTACACTGTGGGTTCAGAGGGGCAGGTCCCAAAAGGAGAGGAATGTCTGAGCATCACTGGGATGGCAGCAGCCCCCACACCAGAACTAGCCAAAGCTGCTGTTTCCACATGCAGAGCAGCAAAGAGCCAAGCAATGCCATGGCTCAGCAACCAGAGCAGCATGGAGCTGTCCTTGGCATGAGCTTTGCCCCTCACTGCACCCTGTAGGTGCCTGGGTCAATATTAACTGAATCAATATTAACTCATAAATATCTAGCCAGGCTGGATAGGGAGCAATCGGATAACCCCCAGCTGGAAGCTGTCTGGACTCCCCAGCGTGCCATGTTCACACTATTCCTTTCTCAGTGGGACAGACCCTGCACCTGCCAAACACAGTGTGGATGATGGAGTGGCCTGGCCTATCATGGATGTTGGGGGTTTATGTTAATCACATGGAAATCATTTTGGACAATTAAGCAAACAGATGAAAGGCCAACTGGCTGCACATGTTCTGTGGGGCACGACCTAAAAGCAGTCGCAGTCATTGAAATGATGTAGTGTGAAAGCTGGATTAAACAGGTCAAGTAAATTTGGAGCAGCTAAAATAAACTGAACTCTCTTCCAAAACATATGTTGTGCTTGCCATATAATATTGCTGTACTGTGGTAGCATGTCCTACACATGCCAAAATTGTGATACGCTTGTTCCAGGGTCACGGTGCCAGAGGGAGAGAGCGAGGATGGTTACTTTGGAAAAAAGCCACCAGAAAGTAGTTCTGTGAAAGTCATAAGCTCTTCTGAATGAGCTGCCTGATAAGGCTCTGCACATCTTCCTTGCAGCCTACTTGCCCAAACAGCCTGAGCCCAAGGAAGGGATTCAATCTCAGACTGAGCAATCAAACATGAATGGATGTTCTGGCCTTTTGGTTCCCTCTATAAACATTTTCCAGCCAGTGGTAAGCTGTTTTGAAAGCCCCCAGCAGCTCGGCTGGGAGCTGGAGACATTTTACAGCATCTGGGAACGATTCTTGAATCACTTCCCTGTATACACCTGTATTGAACTCCATTTGCAGCCAGTTTGCTGTGGAAAGCCAGCCTGCACTGCCTACCCAGGACCGGGGCTGGGAGGGCATCACCACTGGCCAGGGTGGCCAGCTCCTCCCAGCAGGGCTGGCAGGAACCTGCAGGGGTGGCTGACAGTGTGAACTGCTCACCATTCCCCTGTGCTGACCTTGCTTTGAACATTCACCAGTAACACACAGAGGGCAAAACCCTTCGTCCGAATGATGTGACCATGTAGGAAAAATAAATAAAACAGTCCTCAACCACTCACAGGCAGATTAACAAAGCTGGGCATTAATCATTCTGGGAACACAGGGAACCCAAAGTGAATTACAAAAGGGCTTGGATCAGCTGCACCCTTCTTCCTTCACATGGTTCTCCACATCAACCCTTGCCCAGGTCAGTGCTACTCAGTCTTCCACACTGCTCTTTTATTCCCTACCGTTTAATTGCCATATGCTTTGTATTATCTTTGTTTTTACTTTGTCTTGGTCATCCCAATCCTTCGCTACACCAGATAATCAAGAGTTGACAGCAGTAAGCAATTAGATAGTAAAACACAGCACTTGAAAGATAGGAAATATTAAGGGTTGACTCCTCTAATTCTTCCTTGTTTGGAGCCCTGTGACATGTAAATGTTTTTATCCATCTTGAACTCATCACTGGAAAAGTGCTTTTAGTCTGTATGTGTGGTTTTAGTAATTTTTTTTTTTTTGAATGGCTGTATTTTAGTTTTGTTACTAATTGCCAAAGCCCTGCCTCATTTGTGGGGCCCTGATGAAGAGTGCACGTGGTGTGAAGTTCCCAGAGCTAGAGAAGGTGGGAAGGGCATGCTGCCCCAGAGACAGCTGGACAACACACTCCCTATTTCTCCATGAGAATTTCCAAATGTACCAAAGTTCGTGCATTTGCAAGTAATATTCTATAAATTAAACCTATAAATCCATGGAAAACTTTAGGAAGGAAGAGAAAACTACTCAGAGAAGCTAAAAAAGCTGACTGGAAAGTTGGGCATTTTCAACTAGCCATGGGTGACCTAAGCACTGGCCACACTGACTGGCCGGTTGAGTGCAAAATTCCTGGGTAGCTAAGATGCTTGCTTGGAGGCAGAGAGAAGGGAAAAGAGCAAGTCAGAAGATGAAGAAGTTCTGAACCCCAAATGTGTGTGAATGTTGCTGGAGTTCAGAAACAGACCCTGAAAATAGGAGAAGAAATAAACTGCTGATATTCAAATCTTTGTGTTCTGTGTTTTATTTTCTATACCTCTCTTTTTATATATCTATTTTCTGTCAAATCTTGATCTGAAGGCTTAATAAATAACCATTTCCTTTGGTTCAGTGCCAGGCCCACTAACCTGACAAAATAATATACAATAAAACCGGACAGAGAGAAGCACAACCTGCAGGCAGCCTGGTGCCCACAGGCTTGGGAAGATGGCCTTACCCTCTGCACAATCCCAGTCCAGGTTTTTTGTCAGCCTTTAGAGAAATGCTCCTTGGACACAGGTAAACCAGCCATAAGGAAGGGTGATAGTAAAGCACAACAGATAAAATCCAAAGTCTTTGAGGTTTGTCACACATTTATGTAGTGATTAGAAAGTAATTGGGGGGCTAACTGCAGCATAACAACCCACTTCCCTTCTAAAATTACACATGTATTTGAAATTGTTCCTTAAAACTTAATGAAATGGTCAGTTTCAATGCAGCTGAAACCTCAGCACATGGAGCCTGTTGGCTATCAACTCTTTTATCCAGATGAAGGGCAGATACAGCCCCTATTCCTGTCCTGCAAACCAGCCCTGTGCTGGGAAGGAAGTCTTACAGATTTCACTGACTTCAGGTGAGTCCAGCTGGGTGACCTCCTTGGGGATGCTGTTGTGCACCCAGGGTGAGATGGAAAGGACACAACAAATGTTGACAATTCCTGAGAAACTCTACCTGCTGCCTCCAAAGCCAGCACAGGGATTCACCTCCTGGCTGTGGCAAAACTCACTGTCATGCACCCAGCATGGTTCTCACAAGTCCCCAGGGCTGTGACTGCTGCTCCCTGGCCAGCTGCATTTCCAGCCTTTCCATCCCCCTTGGTATCATGGGACGTCCTGCACCACCAACTGCATCCATTATTCACTGCTGCACTGGCAGTGAGCCTCTTGGGGGGATTTGTGTGTTCACTGAGCCCTGTTTTATATAGGTCCAGAAGGATCTTTGGTAAAATCAAGCATCTGAACTATGTCAGTGCTGCGTGGTTATTTCTGAAGGCTGTGTCTGTGCTGCCTGTCATATTTCTCCAGAAGACTTTTGCCAGATGGCTGTACATGGCTGTGGTGTTACTGAGAGCTAAATGAAGACCTCATGCAGAAGCCCCTTTAAAAAGTTCATGTATTTAGTTTGCCAGAAAAACAATGATTTTCCAGCTGAACCCAAGTTTCAAAGATAAATCTGGAGTTTTCTCAACATATTAGAGCCTAGAGTTCTATTTTCTGAAAAACTAGCAGGGGCTGGTGGTTGAATACTGCAGATACACTCACAGGCTGCCTGGCTTATGCCAGGATAACATCCATCATTCTGGCAGGGCTGACAGGACCTGAGGGGCACCACTGCAGGGTGAGTCCAGCCAAGGCTGAGCACGCTGGTTTCTCCATCCCTTCAGCTGGCCAAGCAAAGAGGTCCAGCAGGGAACTCAGGGTACATGTTCAAGCTCTCCTGCACTGTAGAAAGGAGGAGAGGGAAATCTGTATGCTGCAGACTGGCAGAGCACTGGGATTTACCTCTGATGGCTGCCTTTTATCACCTTACAGTGAGGCAGCAGCAAGGGTGGCTGGCAGCACAGCACCCCTGGCAGCAGGTGAGCATTTCCCCAGCACCTTGCAGGGGATTGCTGGGTCACTGCAGCCCAGGACGCCACGCAGAGAGGGGTCAGGTCCCCAGGGTGGTCCCTCTTTGCTGGCACTGAGGTGACACTGGCAAAGGGGAGACTCCACTCTGGGCACCTGGCCAAGGCAAAATCCTCTCCCATTCTGCTTTTGCTTGGCTCTTCCTTCAGTAGATGATTTCCACTCCCAAATGGTCTTAAGGTATGAATAAGGAGTGCTCTGTGGTTGAGAACCTACAGCTCTGACAAAGACCAGATTGCCACCACAGTTATTTCCTCTTGTATGTAAAAAGGGAAACTGTGGTATCACACACACCTCTGGGCAGAAATAGCTGACAAATACCAACTTTTTCATGGCAAAAAATGCTGCTAATGGCATCTGGACACCTCTTTGACATGTTAAACTACTAATTTCAAATACTACCCTCTGATGTGAAGTGTATTTTTAGCTAGAGGAATTGGGGTGTTTTGGGAAAATTTACCTTCATAAATAATCCCCTGGCTTATATGTTGACTTCAGTTTTACAGCTGCCACCCAACACCCTGAGCTCAAGGACAATATCAAACCATGGTCCTGCTCACTAGTTGGCCACTTGGGCAACACAAACACACACAAATTAACATCTCTGGACATTTCCAGGAGCAATGGAAACTAATAATTCTTTTGGACAGGATGGATTTCCTGCTGAATTTAATAACAACAGTTGGAGACAACTGTCTGGATACTTGCTGCTTTAAGATAAAGAGCCAGTTAAAAACTGTGGTGATTTTCCTTGCAGAAAATTGGTGTGCGACAGCCAGACATGTAGTTTATTTCTAGTCATGAGTGTGTATATTTATAGAACCCCCACCAGAAAAACGCTTAAGATGAAGGAATAGAACTCAAGACAGCCCACTATCAGCAAGCTTGCTTTTTATGAGGTTTTCAAAGCTATACCAAATTTAAGGGCTCTGGGTAAAGGCTTTCACAAGGTCTGTGTTTGGCACCCATTTCCCTTTGAATTCAGATGAAGCTGGGACACACACTCCCTTCAGGACCTTTCAAACTGCAAGTTTTTGTCTGCAGTGGTATAATAAAAACACAAGTGGAGAGAAAGAGAGAGACAGAGAGAGAGAGGGAGAAACTCCTCCGAAAACAGACTGAGAACAAGAGTAGAAATAAGTGATAAGGAGTGCTGGGAAGCCAAGATTCACATCAGGAAAGGAGGGTTTAAATTCAGTTAGAAGCCAAAATGTAGCATTAAAGCATCTATTGTGACAGCTCATATGCTACAAGTCATTATATTTCAGCCAGTGACTATTATATTATAAATAAAAACTCTTCCAGCACATCTTCAAGGAGAGGCACTTATCCTCATTTCCTATAATAATTTGCACACCTCAAATTCCAGGTGTGTCTTTTTGTGCTTTCATAGAGTAAATTAAGTACCTGGTAATTTTTTCCCATGTTCCACCTGTATGATGTCACTCTCAGATATTTCTTTCCCTCCCTCCCATTTTATTTTCCTTTAAGCTAAAGAGTCTCTTTAAGCCATTTTCTTTTACTCCAAATAATTTCTGTAGCTCTTTCCTGTCACCTGCCTAATTTTTCAACAACTTTTGAAAGCAGTCCCTGAACCACAAAGTTCATACTTTTGTTTGTCTCTCCTGTTTAAACTTCCCCTCTTTCTGCTTCCTATTCCCAGGAATTGCAGTGGCCCTTTTGCCCCAGCACCATAGTGGAAACTCGTGCTGGGTTTTGACTCCACAGCAGCCCCTAACTCCTTTGGATGAGCATATTTTAGGGTGCTAAGCTCATTCCACATATGCTGCCTCCATGCTTGCAGAAGTACAGTTTTGCAGCTGTATTAAAAACTCTCATTATTGTCCCAGATTTTCCTGCTGTCATCATTACCTGTCTATCATCATTCTATCTATATGTTTTATCAGCAGTGATTTTAAGTTGGTATTGATGAAAAGAACTTATTGGTAATTGGTTAAGATGTGATAATCCTTATAAAATGCTTCTGACTACACAACCCCTGTAGGTCTGGGCAGTCCTGGGGCAGGGATGCTTCAGCCTGTGCATACCTCAGCATCACCCAGGCCTGGAGGGGCCCAGGGTGGAGGTCATTTCCCTGGGACACAGCCATATTTTGGGTGGGTGTGAGGGGCAGACAAGCCCTTCTAGTCCTGGATGGGTGACAAGCATGAGTTCATTAGGAGAGACTGCAGTTACAGCCCAGCCTTCCCTCTCTGCTGAGACAAAGTCCAGCAGCATGATGGGCTCTGAGACAAATGAACTGGATTCCCCTAGGAAAGCTTCTAAAGACTAATGGTGTTTGAGGGAAAGCATAGCTTGAAGGAATTAAACTTGATTCCAATCTGACCACAATCCAAAGTGAAAATTGATTGCATTTTGAATACTAGATTTCTTATTATTTCTTTTTAGTTACTGAAGCAGTGTCTGAGTTGGATCGTCATCTCTTTTACTGGGCCCTCACCCACTAGAATCAGAGTGCTTTTACAGCTCTTTTTTTATCTGACAAGGATTACTTTACTTCCCACTGAACTATCCTGGGCTGCTCCTCTGCTGGAGCAGACTGTGGAGAAGAAAAAAAAAATAAACAAAAACCTAGCAGGGGCTGGCAGGGAACCCAAATAACAGACCAGCACATTTTGCTCAAAAGCCAATATTTCTGCCAGGTCATTTAGAGGCACCTTTGCCAAATTACGAACCCTTCAGGAAAACTTTGGGTCCATGAATGCTCTTTGGTCTTTGGTACAAAAGGGTCTCACAAAATGAGGTCAAGAGAAAACATTGGTATTGCAAATCAAGGCCTATTGGTGCCATTTCATTCACTTCAACCCCTGCACTTTGCTTTACAAAACTTGTGCAGTAATTCAGTCATATCTGTCAGTGGCTGCTTTTAGTTGAAGCCACTCATTCACCAGTAGAGATTTCTATCCCACTCATTTATTGCTAGAGAATCCCCTCTCTCCTCATCCATTTACCACTAAATATTCCATCTCTCCTCAGACCACCCCTGCATCACCCTGGAGATGAAGCCAGCAGCAGGGTATCTGCAGGAAGAGCTGGCCAGTCCCTGCTCACCCAGGGGCTGCGTCCTCAAAGCCTGACACTTAACCCTGTGTCTTTCCACGGGAAGAAATGACAATATATAACAGTGTGGAGCTGCATTATCTCCTCTGAGCAAACCCTCCACAGGAGCTGTGAACATAAAAATCAGCCACCACTGTGTGCAGACCTAATGGTGAGGCTATGAGCTGTGCCCAAGTGTAGCAAAGGCTGTCACAGCCCCCGCCCAGGTCTTGGTGGAGGTGCCACCAAGAGCAGGATCCGGGGGACAAGAACCCAATGGCCCAAAGCTCTCCTGATCCAGCAGCTCATGGGCAGAACCCAGCAGCCACCAGCGTGGTGTTACCCTTAGAAGGCAGCCCAGCAGCACAGGCAGCTCCTGCTTTGGCCACGTTGCAGTCTGGAGCTTGGCTAACCCCTGGCAGCCACAGCAGGAACACAAAGCACAAGAAACAGCTCCCCAAAATGCCAAGTCAGCAGTTTTCTTATCAGAGGAGGCTGAAAAACAGGGCTCTGAAATACACTGGGAGAGTTTCCCACTAAACATCAACTACTAGGTCTTTATTTACAACTTATAAAAGTAATCACATTTCAAATCTGTCCAAGGGAAAGAGGGGCTGCTTTGTGTTTTTTGATCTATTAATTTTGTTACCAGAAAAACTGCTATATTAAGCATGAATACTGATTTTTAAAAAGCAAAGCCAATAAAAATGGTCTAGAGGACAACATTCCTTAATAGAGACCATAAACTACAAGGACAGGAGAAGGATAATATGGAAAAAAAGTGATAGGAAATGAATACCTTTTACCGCCAGTAGTCTTACAAACAGAACAAATCACATGAGTAGACCTAAAATAAATACACATATACTTTCAAACTCAATATTGACCATATATGCTTGGGAAGAGTTTCAGGTGGCATTGGGTTTTAATCCTGAGACACTGCTAACCACACTGGGCATTTTGCCTTTAACAGTAGTGGGTAAGGAGTTACCCCATGAATCTAATGGATTTGTATGTCCAGGTGTGAGGATTTTTGTTCAGGGAGGAATCTAAGGAAGGAGAAATGAGAAGCTGTTTGCTGCTGTATTGGGCTTGGGCTAGTTTAAACATTAGAGACCAGATTTCAAAACGTGCAGGGTTTGGATGCAGCCATTCAGACATAGCTGGGCAGAGGTTTAGTCTAGGTCCATTTCCAGTTTTAATAAACCAGTGGCTGTAATAAAGGACAAGGAACTTTAAAGTGTGCAGGGATAGGATATAACATTTTATAGTTCTTTCCGCAAGGCAGAAAGTTGATATCTCACTAATGCATACTAGAGGTTGTTGGAGAGTTCCCCAAAATAAAGGACCTAGTTATTTTTTTTTTGTTTTTATTCATTCTGCTCTATAGTCTGTGGTTTTGTTTTTCCAGTTTTCCATTACTCTTTGCCAGGGAATACATAATTCATGTAAAATACCCTCTGTCCTCATTTATGCCAGTGGTCTGTTGGTATCAATGAAACCACCTCAGCACTGGGACCCTAAAACTGGGGTGCCCCAGCTGTAAGACTATTGAAAAAAAGTTAATAACTGTTTAGAAATTAAATACTTCGCCAGGAGGAGTCTTGTCCTAAAAAGTTATGTTGGATTGGAATTGGATAAAAATGTCACTGATTATTGCAGATCTGTATCAGCTTAAGGATTACACCGCATGGCCATAAGTCAGAGAATCAAAGAGTCAGAATGGTTTGGGTTGGAAGGGACTTCAAAGACCATGTAGTTCCAAACCCCCAGCCAAGGGCAGGGACACCTTCCACTTGACCAGGTTGCTCAGGGCCCCATCCAGCTTTGCTTTGAACTTCTTCAAGGATGGGACATCCACAGCTTCACAGGACAGCCTGGTCCAGTGCCTCACCACACTCACTGTGACATTTTTCCTGGTGTTTTTACCCCTTTGGGACCACTGCCATTTCCCAGCACATCCCACTTACATGACTGGACAGGAGGGAATGAGATGGAGGCACCTGGAGAGGGGACAGAATCCACCTCAGCACTCTGATCAGCAGGAAACTGGCTCACCAGGTGAATTACGTCAAATACAGACAAGATCAGAACTGGTTTATTGTCCAACTCATATTTCTGCCAGGTTTGGAGAGAACAACTGAAGAATATATGTTGGAGCTGTAACTCTGACACCGGAATACTGAAATAATAAAATAGGGGAAAATTCAGGATAATGAATGACGTCAGCAGAACAGGAACAATTTGGGGTTTTGTTAAGCCCAGGATCTTAGTCAGCAATGACACATCTGGGCAATATTATTTTAACCCTTTGACTCCTTGATACAGAGTTCAGCCTGCTCCTTGAGGGGCCCTGCTCTCAAAGAACAACAGGGTACAAACCTATGCTATCTGCAGGCTGTAAGAACCCATTGAAAAACTGTCAGCTTCATTCTTGAGGAAACAGCTTCTGGAAAGGTGGAACGGGCCATGCTCCAACTGTCCCAAAAGGGGGGAAAAGAAGGAACTGAGTTCTCTTAGGTGGGTAACAGTGGCTGCAAAATCCCACCGAAAGCAAGGCAGAGCCCTCATGTTCTAAGTTTAAGTCACATTTAAAAACTTAGGAGGCAATGCTGACACACACTCACCACTGTAGAAGACTGTCAGCTGGATGGGAACCACCAGCCCAGCTCCCAGAGTAACCCCAACCATGCTGGAACACTCTCGTTGTCATGCCTTCCCCCTAGCCCCAGTGGGCAGAAGAAGTGGAAAGGCTTAACCCAGATCTGCAGAGCCCCTCGCTGTGGGCAAGCGGGATAGCTCAGGCTCAGGCAGTGTGAAGGTAGCTGTGAGCCAGCACTTGGCAGGAGGAATGGGGATGTGGGGATGAGAAGCTTTACAGCCCTGCAGTGTTGCAGGTATCTGTGTGCTCTGCCCGTGTCTCCTCTGCAGCTGCAGGCTCAGATACACAGCTGGTCTCCAGGCTAGTGCATCACTGCTCTCACGTTTTAATTTGTATTGCTCCTGGAGTACGTTTAGGTTTGGCTTATCTCAATCTTTTTTTTCTTAAATAATGTGTCAATTCTTCTCCTATGGATATAAAATATCTTCTATATTCGAATGTACTGTGTCCATACTGAACCCTCAGTTTCCAAGTTTGTTTCACTGACCCACCTGGCACTCTGGTGTATGTTACTGCAGCTTTGTTTCTCTTCAATCTGACACCCTTGCTCTTTCACTTGTGTTTTGAGTTGAAAAAGCAAGGAAACAGGAAGAGGAAGGAAACTGTTATTTTGCCCTCAGAATGCAGGATGCTGCTGATGTGCCTCAGGTGTGACACTGGCAGCAAAGGACATTCCCTCCTGTGCTGCTGCTGGGTGGAGGTGCCCCCCCCCACCCTGCTCCTCAGACATCCTCTGAAACAGCTTTGGAAGGAGATGACATAAAATTCATTAACTGAGGCAAGTAATAAATAGAAGTAAAAATATCATCAACATCTGGGAAATGCTGCTGTGCTGTCCACACGCAAAGGTAACCAGCCTCTGCCTGCCTCTGCCTCCTCCACCTTTGTCAGGAGTCAGATCATGACAGCAGAGAGAAGCATTAGCTGCAAACTGCAAAAGTCACATTTCTGAGCATGGCCAAGAAGGGGGGGTTGTACAAACAGGGGCTGGCCAGGGCTTTGGGTTTGTATGCAGCAGGACACCACAGGAAGGGCATGTCAGCCAGCTGTCAGGGTACAGTTTGGCCATCCTCTCTTGTGAATTGTGTGCTGAACCAGATGCAGTTTTATAACTCTGCTTAAGGCGATCTGGGCCAGGATAGTTTCTGGAAAATTATTTCATATTATTGTGGAGAGAAAAAAACATTTCCTTTCATTTCGTCATGAAGGGAATGGTGTTGAAAAGGTGGAGAAGAGCAAGATGTAATTGTCTTGCTCACTGTTCCACAGCAGTTTCTATGCTTTTTGTAACTAACCATCATACAATCCTCCAGTTCACCCCAGAAATGAAGTCATCCTTACAACTAAAAGAAATATCTTTCTTTTTTTTTGTGCGCTCCTTCATCTGTGCACATAAATACTATTTTCCAAAATCCATGGGCATTAAACCACTTTTCCAATTAGTTTCAAAGCAACAGCCAAAGAAACAGAATGAATAAAAGCTCTAGAAAAATGAACTGCTCTGCCTTGACCCAACATGGCATAGTGAGTAGTTTGTAACAGCAGCCACCCCAGAGACAGCCAATCCACTGGTGATCTCCCATTTGGTGTCTCATGCTCCAAGTCTTCAAGCTCTGTGTGATCCTGCTCACCTTGCAGTCAGAGGAAAGCACTTAACTCTCCGAGTGGATGTTTTTTTCCTCCATGTATTAAATCCTTGCACCCTTTTCAGCTTCAGTGATTTGGGATTGATGCTTCCAGACAGACAGGCCACCCTCACACAGAGGGGAGCACGCCTGCAGCCCAAAGGGATGTGGGAGCACCGCTCAGAGCCAGGGCAGCTGTGTCCACTTCTGCCCCTCAAAGATGTGCCAGTGACAAGAGCCCAGAGCTGCAGCCATGCCAGGAGGCTCCTGCAGAGGCTGAAGGCACCTGAGCCCCACGGGGGCACAGCTTGTGCATGAGGGGCACAAACTGGTGATGGACAGCAAACATTGTGCATTCAGGGAGTTCAGCTTCTCAGCAACACGTGCATTTCCCTGGCAGGTTGGCTGGAAAGAAGATGGTATTACGATGTGATTTTAGGCTGCTGATTTACAGGCAGTCAAAGGAACGGTTGCTCTTGCTGCAGACTGGGGAAGTTCAGTACAGGGCAAGTCCAGCTGGGTATCAGGGAGAGTGCATCTGCAGACAACCCAATGCCCAAGGAAAGCACAAGCAGAAGCAGATATGCTCCCCACTCCCTGTGACAACCAGAAGCGGTGACAGCACTGCCACCATAACATCCCCCTGAGCACAGGCGCTGCCTGGCCCCAGCGCCAGCCACAGCTGGGGAAGGACAGGCGACAATGGCCACAACCTGCACCTCCCATCACCCCGGGAGCAGCACCTGCCGGGCCGAGCGTGCAGCTCTCCATCCAGCCCTACCTCAGGACCCTCAGGACCCTCAGAATCCTCAGGACCCTCAGGACCCTCAGGACCCTCAGGACCCTCAGAATCCTCAGGACCCTCAGGACCGCCCGGCTGCTGGTGCTGTGAGAGCACCGCTGCTCCGGCCGTGGGGCAGGACAGCCAAGAGCAGCGTCTGAACACATTTGACTGAGCACACCTCCTCCTCACAGCACACCACAAAGCCCTGCCTGCAGCCACTGACCCCGGGGAGCCACGGCCACATGTTCTAGCAGAGAACTGAACCGCAGCTTTTCCCGGTTTCTGCGGGGTGGAGGCAGTGGGTGTCTCGGGGACTGATCTGTGGCCTCACAGCAGGACTCAAGGCACAGCTCTCTCCCTTGCACTCTTGCTGACATCACCGGCTGTACACGGGGGAGAGAGGGCGGTGGCAAGCAGGGAGCGAGGAGGGAGGCATCCAAGCCAAGGGATATTTTTTCAGGAGGCTTCCAAGCAGGAACTGCTTGACCCCGAGTGCGCACACTGTGCCCTGCAGAATTTGTCCCAGCTGTCAATGCGAGGTGCCTCCACAGACCAAGAAGATGAATCTCAAAGACCTCTCCGGTAAATAACCAGCGCAGCCGACCCCACCCGGGCAGCCATGGGCATTGTTTCCCCAGCGCTCAGGGCCAGCCCAGTGTTTGCATCCAGCAGGGAGCCAAGGGGCCCAGGGTTAGTGGGTTAACAGCTCTGTAGCGTCATGGACAGCTCGGGGTGGGGACCCGGGCTGCAGCCAGTGCTTGGGTGTAGCTGTGCTGGCTCCAGCTGTGACCCTTCCACCCTGCCCAGCCAGCCCTCCTTGGTGCCGCTGCACTCCTCCCATGAGCTGTGTACTCCCCTACCAAGCAAGAATCAGACCAAGGAATGCAAAGCTCGAGCTTCTGCAGTTTAGGTGAGGAAATGTTATTTTTAAAAATGCAGAAAAGCGTTTATAGGATCCTGGCAACATCAGCAAAGCATGTGAGAGGCTGCAAGGCTGAGAATGCGTGCTGGCATCCCCCAGCTTTTAACGCACAGAATCACGCAGCTTTCCCAAAGGACACTTCGCACTTTGCTTGGCCTTGGCAGCCATCAAGTTAATAGCAACGCTGCTTCCAAAAAAATAAAATTCTAACCAAACACTGACTTTTGGCAGGGAAGAAAAACCCTAAGATACTGCATAATTTGGAGCATGCACTGTTCAGTACTAATGCAAAATTTATTGCTCTGGCAAAACCTAAACATTAGCAGCTGCTGCCTCCTCCTCGCACTCCTCTGCATCTCCAAGGATGTCGTGTCAGATGTGCCAGTGGTGGGGCCGGAGCAGCGAGTCCCCCCGGGCCGGGAGCCGCGGCCAGGGCTCCTCCTCGGGCCGGTCCCGGCTGGGCAGCTGCCGCTCATCACTGCCAGATCGCCTGAGGCTGCTCTGAGACACCAGCGGCACCAAAACCTCTCGGGAGGAAAGAGCAACCAGCTGGGGTTGAGGTAGGAGTGCAGGGGGAGAGCGTGAGCAGGAAAACCACAAGACTCTTGTGTCTTCTAAAAATGATTCCCACCTAGTAATTTTAGCAGCTGTTGTGTTCTTCTGCCTACCTTCCTGGATGAATTTGAAGTAGGAGGTGAGTGAAAATGAGAACGGTGACAAAATTTTCCCCCCACCCCCATAAAACTTCTGTATCTGCACATTTTTAACTTCCCCTTGATCCCAACTTAAAGACACAGTCAGTTATTTTCCCTAGTTTAGTGGTTTTTGTCCTGGCTGGTAAAAAGGAATGAAAAGTCACACCAGTGTTTCTCAAGAGTGGTTAAAAATAGTGACCTGTCAGGGAAGATCCTCTGGTCCACGCCTGCATCCCTCAGGCCTGCATGGCTGTGAAGAGATATGTGGCTTTCTAATAAATAAGAAATGAAGGGAGCCATGAGGCCATTGCTGAGTTTCTCCCCAGCGTGTGTCAGAGCTTGTCCCAGCAATGCCCTGCCTCTGCATGGAGATGCCCCAAGGAGCAGGCACACAGGGAGGTCACAGTGCCTGTCCCCTCACCCTACACAATCACAGCTGCAGGGGCTGTGCTTTGTGAGAATGGAAAGGACACCTGGAGGAGCCCTCTTGGAGCCCTGTGGTTAAGCAGGTGCTCTGCTGAAACACACACACACACACACCAAAGCACTCACAGCAAGGGCTGCTGGAGGGGAGCTGACATTTATACACAACCTGAGTTTTAATCCCCCTCAAAAATATATGAATAATGAACACAAGCTAACACCAAGCCAAGTGCATGGAGTACTACCAATCCAGGTGATGCATTGCCCCCTCAGGGGGGAGAGGTAGACTGGAGCAGCAGTTTCAGAGCCTGAAGTTCAGTTACCTGCTCATTTATACTGCTCTTTCCCAGAACCTTCGAGACATGAACATTTTGCTGAATTCCTGAGAGATGATGAGGTGTGCTGCTAAGTTGTCTTCCATTCTTCTTCAACTCTATCAATCCCAACAACGATTGAATTTTAGGAGTTTGTTCACTTAACCAGCTAATAAATAACAAACACATTGAGTCAGCATTATCCTCTGATATGATTGCACTGAACTCAAGGCAAAACCACCAGCAGTTTTATTTCCAACTATGCTGCAGGGCAACTTCCCCACTGACAGAGCAAGCAACAGGTACTGACAATCTTCTGCAGCAAGGTCCCTCAAATCTTTCTCATTTAGACGTGGCATCTGCAGACAAACAAGCTTGTCCACATTCAGATCCAGTGTAACAGAACTAGATCCCTCTCCTACCTCACAGCTACTTCCCTTCCTCTTCCACCATTTATAGCTCACAGTGCAGGTTCTCCTGCACCCCACAGCTCTTAAATCACACCCTTGCCAGCTCCTGACACCCTTGGCCTCAGCTCTGATGAAAGTCAAAAAAGCACCTCTTTTGAAGGGTGTTTTTCTTCACCTCACAAAGCAGTGAACCACCTGCCTCTCCAGGAACAGCCTTTCTGTCCTACAGCTCCCCAAGCCTTCCTCTCCACCATGCCAGGGCACCATGAGTGACCTGTGCTGAAGCTCCTTTTCTCAGAGCATTTGGGAAGAAGTAAAAACCACTGCCCTCACCCAGCTGGCTACTGCTGGGAGACCTGTTTTGCTCACAAGAAGCAAATTGTCCTCAGTCCCCTCCTATGAGGGTAGAAATTAGGAACTGGGGAGTGGGACAGGGGCTCAGCCAGCCTGAGGCACACCACAGCCCTGATGTGGGGCTCCAAACCTCAGCCAGGGTAAGGGGAAGAAGTTACGTGGGAGAGGCACTTGTGCCTTCCAATGCTGCGGCTCCTTTCTCTCCCACATCTGGCAACTCACCCACAGCTGATGCAGGGTGCAGGCTGTGGGTGGCCACAGTGCCCCAGACAGATGTAGGGACCACATGGAGGCAGGAGAGCAAGGAAAAGGGATATCCAGAGCTGTACTGAGAAAATCAGAGCTGGTACTGGAGAAGGAACAACAAGGCTCAGGACAATTTTTGCCAAGGTTCAGTTTTCAGTTCAATGGTGCAATGAATTGATGCTTTGGGCTGTGAAGATCCAGGACAAAAGTTCACCTGTGACCAGCTGGTCCATACAATGTTTTTAACAGTCAGACCCAATCAAGGAATCTGCAGTTCAAGATTTGAAAGTTTTTCACTTGAAGGTCAACGGCTTTTTAGCCTGGTTACTTCTAATTTGGATAGAATGTGCTTGTCCAACTACAATTTCTCAGCTAGCAGCAGGACATGCAGATTGGCCTTGAAATGTCACATAAAATGATTTGTACTCTCAGTAATTCACTTCTTTGAGGTTCTGATTGTTGATATATTACTACTAGCATAGAGTATACAGCATTACAAAAGAGAACAACACTTTGTACCTCAAATGTCTTGACTTCAAAGCATTTAAACTTTATAAACAAAGAGACATAGCCTCAGTCTAGCACCAAAGAAAGCAATTTATGTAAGCAGAAAGTCTGGAACAAATAATTAAAACATGAGACTAAACAAAAACATTTGTGAGTTTGTTGAAACAACTTTGAAATATAAACTCATTTTTTCTGTGTATATTTACTTGCACTTTACCTAAGGGTGTGCTTTCTTGCTTGTGTTGCATCTGGAAGCACATCAGTGGTAGCCACGTGAAGCTCTCAGCAGGCTCTTTTCCTGGAGTGCCCCAGCCTCATTCCAGAGGCAGTCTGGATGTGCCAACCTCTCTGCCAGTGTACAAACTTTTATTCTAAACATCCAGGTGAAAAATGGCCATAGCACACCTGCCAGCCCTCAGGTTTTCTCAGAGCCACAGCTCCATAGTAAGTACCTCTCTCTTCTGTGACCTATTAGAGTTACGCAGGATTTCTAAACGCTAGTTCCCCAAAGAACTGTTCTGGACGATGTACTCAGCTTCAGCATCTTCCATCACACCTGAGCAAGCCACTGCTTATGGCAAGGTACAGCTGCGGTCAGAAAAGGCACTTCTTTATTCCTTTGCCTTCTCATCCCGCAGGAGCTGCAGCAGCCCCCCAGGGACAGTGGGGTGCAAGACACACAAAGGCAGCGTTGGGGGCTTCATGAAGGCAGCTCAGCGTACCCCGAGCGGCACAAGGAGCAGCGGCGCCCGGCGCCAACCCCGGGCTCGAACACGCGACCCTCGGGACGAGCCCGGCCCTGCCGCGGGCGCGGGGCGCCACCTGGCGGGCAGCGGGCCCGGACACCGAGCGCTGTCACCGGGCAGGACAGGGACAGACAGGGATGGAACAGGACACCAAGCACTGTGACCCAGCAGGACAGGGACAGGAAAGGACTGGGCAGGACACTGTGCCCAGGTAGGACAGATATTTTAGCCCAGTAGTGAGAGGCAAAGCAATGCACCACGACCCCTTCTCTTGCTGGCTGTACCTGAATGACACCACGGCTTCTCAATACCCACAGATCAGACCCATCACAAAGCCAACAGCATAGAACAGCCCAGGTAAGCCCAAGAGGTTTCAGCTTCTCTTATTCCTACTTTCAAGAAAGGGACAGAGCACTGTTTGTTTTTTTTTTGTGGCAGAAGTATATTTAATAATTTTCATATACAAATTAAGAGAATGCACCAAAAAATCATTATTGTATCCAAGTGAAATAAGGCAAACTAACATAATATTTTAAAAATTCTATAGAGACTAAACAACTACATTGGAAAGAATAAAAAGCTTTTCAATTCTATTTTTTGCAAAATTACGTTCTAAATACTACCTTACACACACGGTACAGCCCCCAGTGCAAAAAAGTCCAGTACAAAATAGTTTTAAACCCACATTTTATCATCCTGCAATGAAAATAAATTCACATTTAAAGAAAGCCATCACATTTTTTCTCTTCAGTAATAAGATTATTGCATGAAACAATCATGTGCTTTTCCCCACAATCACAATACTTTACAGCCTTAGTGGTTCCAAAGGCAACGGTGTGAGGTTCCAACATTTGAGTCTGCTCAAGCATGTCACATAGAACATACATCCCGCTTTATACAAATGAAATGTCTTTAGCTGATCAGCTGAATTCTTTCTTTCTCAAGCATAAACCTCAACAATAACGATTCTGCTGCACTGATTAGGTCTTGTGATTCTGTGGTGACCAATTCTGACTGATGCTGATGATGCATAGGAAGAAATCATAATCCAAGTAATGCCCAAACTGGGCGGACTTCACAGGATCAACATGACAAAAAGGCAATCAAACCTATTTCTCACTCAAGCAAGTTCACTATACTGATCATATTCTCAAAGTACAAAAATAGGCCATATATTGAGAACTGAGCTGTATTCTTCACAGAACCAGATCCCAGAGCAGAAGCACACTTCAATTTCACAGTTCCATAATAAAAAAAGACCTGAGATCCTTTGGCTGGATGGAGATGAGGTCTTTTTGCCAGGTAGATCTTCAGTAGTAGCCTAATTCAACCTAATGCAATTTACTTAACCCAAAAGTCAAATTGCTCCACTGAAGCAGGTACAGTAGAGTTTATTTTTAAAAAGTAGTCCGAGACTATAAGAAAGACTAAACCAGAATTGATTTTTAAGAAACCCACAGTTGCTCATTAAATCTACTGGATAGAATTTAACTGAGACACAAAGAAAATGCCAGTGTTGCTGCAGACAGCCTTGAGAGCACTGGTCAGTAGTATTGCTTCAATATGAGACAAACAACAGAATAAGCATTTATTAGCACCGAAGGCAACACAGCATTTCTCAGTTTATACCTAACCCCCAACTGCAGAACCCCTGCTGTCAACTCCACCATCCATTCCGACACCTGAAACATCCAAATACTAAGGACAGTATCAACACTGCAGTCAGGTACACACCTCCTGAGTGACTTTAGCACTTCCTGCAGAACACAAGGGGACTCTACCAAACCAGTGTGACTACCATGGTGGTGCAGTTACAACATGCTTCAGTTATTATTTTATGGTTTTAATCAATATTATTCAGTGTAAGTATAAAAGTTGGACAAAGTTAAATAAAAAACATGATTCCATAGGTGCTACTCATGAGATAAGAAATGTTTGGGTGTTCTTATGATTCATTTTTCACAGCATCCAAGTTGTCATGAAGGGTAGGGCAAAAAGTTAGGACAGCTGGCCACAGTCAGTAATGACAATCTTTTTGGAGGGCTTTCCACTCTTGGAACCAAAGCTCTCGATTTTTTTCACTACATCCATTCCTTCCTTCACATGCCCAAAAACAACGTGCTTTCCATCTAGCCTGTAAAACAAATACACAAAGGCAGCTTTACTTAAAACAACATGAAGACAGTGTTAGCAGATCTTCATAGCTCTCACCTGCCGACCAACTCTATGGCAAAGGCTCAACTGCTCTTCAAGTGACATGAAGCTTTAGAACATTACTTTAGCTCTGGACCTTAGAAACACTCTGAGCGATAGGAGCCTTGCTGCCATCACAGCCCTTCCTCCCTCAAGTAACAAAACCAATTTATTTTCCATTAGAATCAAGTAATTTGGAAATAACAACAAAACAAAGAACCAACCAATCAAACAAACAAAAAGAACATCAACCCACAAACAACACAAAAAAAGCCTCAAACCCTCCAGATTCAGGCATCAATTAATGAGGCTAATCTGCAGGGCTGAGAACCTACCAGTCAGTTTTTGCAGTGCAAATGAAGAACTGGGATCCGTTTGTGTTGGGTCCTGCATTGGCCATTGAAAGAACACCTGGAACAGCAGCAGCAGCTCGTTAGACTGGTGTAACAAGTATATAGCAGAAAAGACAATTTTCCTCTGCACATTTAGACTAAAGATTGAGAGAAGATTTGATGGTCTCACTATTGTGAGACCACTAATTTCCAAATTATTTTTAATGCCAATTTCTTGTCTTGGACTTTTCCCTCCTGCCCAGCCTCCCTTGGCTCCAGAGCAACAGTGTTAGTAATGTAATTAGCTGTACACACCCTGAACGCAATTAACACCACCCAACCTCTCCTGCGGTTCAACAGTCACAGTCTCTTGGGACAAGGAAGTAACAACGCAAAAGAGAGAGACTACAGATTCCAAACAGATATTCTTCTGTATGGCCTTTCCTTTGCTTTTTTCTGGCTTTAATTTGAGCTTAAATGGACATACCTATGTTACCTACTAAATAAGAAATCCCAGATTGCCTTGTTTTGCTTCTGCAGTAATCTTCCAAATAAAAATTGAAGTCTATGATCTATGGAAAGCAGTAATTTCACCTTTGGAGAATATTTAAGCCCCTTATGGGCTGACATATACTTGTAGAGCAGTCCACAAAATAAGCACATGCCAGGGACAACACATTCTTAAATTTCTTTGATACTTCTGTAATTACCAAGTTACCAGCAAATCTAAAAAAAACTTATTTTTTCAAAAACACATCTTCATAAACAATGCTTCATTACAGGTTACAGTCATCAGAAGGTAAAAAGAACATGTTTATTTACCAGGTCCTACATGCTTAAGTGTGAAATTTTCATCTGGAAATCTACTGCCATAAATGGATTTTCCACCTGTTCCATTATGATTTGTAAAGTCACCACCCTGAAACAGAAACAGGTATTAACTCTACTAGCACACATGGACTATTTCATATCAAAAGTGATGTTATTGCAAATAGACACACTCTAATTTAAAAGAGACAACATCAACAAATTTTCTTCAGGTTAAGGATAAGCACGGCAAATTTAGAACCATGTAACTAGACGAAGGTATAGTCAGGCTAAAAGTAAATTTCTACTCCAGATATTGCTGATATTCTCCAATGTCACCCAACTCCAACAACCATCTCTCTGTGTTACCAGCATCTCTCTCAGATGTGATGCAACAAGCAGCACTAATTTTAAGAAACACCTCAAAGGCCTCAAAACCAAATAATCTAAGTTTATTCCCATAGGCAAGATCTCCCAACTCCTTTTCCCTCTTCTTTCTTCCAACATGTATCAGCACTGGTAAGGATCTCCATTACTTCCCTTTGCTATCTCTAGGTTCTGTTGTTTCTTACACCAGAGGTATGTTAAGCTTATGTTAGCTGACTCCATGCTGCTTGCCAGAAGAGATGTGACCACCTGTCTCAGGTTAAACAAAAAAAACTGGTTCAAACAAAAAATGCAGCAATGGTGACTTGCCAAGGTGGCTCCTAACCACTGCTCCCAGCCACATGCCATGTCCTCTGCAGGAGTGACACCACCAGGCCAGGGAGAACTCACACCTAACAGGTACTGCATGTGACCTTCATCTTCCCCCTGCCACCCTGAGTAACCTCCTACAGGTGGTGTCACAGCTCCTCCTACGCAGTCCCAGAGCTATGTGCTGCATGCGTGTGGAGATGTGGAATTTCCAAGTCCCGGATATGATGGCCTTCAATTAGGCCATACCAGTTGCCTGAATCACATTAACAATCCATCCCAAGAAGTGGAAAAGAGTCACTACTGTCTTCTCTCACTTGAAAATTGCTGAAACCTATGACAGTATTTCCACTTCAGCAATGACCTCTGAGTAATTCCTAAACATCAATTCATTATCTCACCGTACCACAGAAGCAACCATCTAGTATCCTGATTTCCTGATTCCAGTCCATCTGGGGGGACAAAGCAGGGCAGGCAGGCAGAACAGACTTACATGGAACTTCACAAATTTGTGACAGAATTCAAAGTAGGTTTGTATTTTTTTTAATATTTATGTATTTCTGATCCCAGAAAGACTTCTAAACTCTATCCTTCTGTCAGTATCACAAAACCTTAGTTTGCATTTGAAAGGCAGGAAAATAGGTCCTTTACAGAACACCTGTCCCCTTTTTTCTTCCCAGAAACAGGTCACACGACTAGGGCCTCTTGTTCAAACAGATGTGTTTTTTGCTAAAAAAAGTAACTGAGGATGGGAGACCATCACAGTCATCAGTTAATAAATAAAGCAAGCTTACTTATAACCTTCAAACTTTCTCAGATTTTTTTACAAAGCCATTCAACAACGCAATGTTGTTGAAATGAAGCCTTTTTAAGGTAAGAGAGGACCACCAGGAATCTAATGCACTACAGCAGGCTCCATTCTGCTCATCTGCCAAGCACAGTAGAAAAAGAGGCTTCCAAAAAGGTTTGTTGTTGTTATTTTAGTTGCTGCTGTTTAAGGAAAAAAAATGTTAATATGCATGGGCTCTTACCCAGAATTTCAAAAGATCTATTCTTTAAACCAAAACCAAAATCCATCTCAGGTGCATGACCCCACAAATCAACCCCAACCAACCTTTTTGGTTTTCTTGTTCCCTTTGTACTACAGAGACATTAAAAAAAAAAACCAAAACCAAAACACATTGTCTATTGTGCCTCAGATTATTCTGAGCAGATTATTCTACTGGGAATAAGTAATGGACATGTTGTTTGCTTAGCTCACTTAGAACAGTAAGGTGATTGTCATTCTACCCACAAATGCTTCTCCCAAGCAAGTGCCATTTTGTCAACTCTGCTCCACACTAAAGTGCACTGCTATACTACAGCAGAAAGCCTTCAGACAGGCTTTTTTGGACCTTCTTCACATAACTCACATTCATCTGTACAAAAGATGAGCTAAGCAACAGCCATTGCAAAAAGATCAGAAATGCAAACCATGCTGTCACTTCTTTATTGTTTTGTTAGCAAAGGTTAGAGCAGAGCCATTTAAAATGTTACTACCAGTCTGTTTCCACAAATATGTAAATAATATAAAAATTAACTTAATAAAATTTTTTTTAAAACTTGCCAATGTTACCTGGCACATAAATGAAGGAATCACTCTGTGAAAAGTGGATCCTTTATACCCAAATCCTTTCTCACCAGTACAAAGAGCTCTAAAGTTTTCTGTGGAAACAAATCATAAAGTATTATATTCTACATCACACGTGGCAATACAAACACAACTAGATTAACATGTTCCAAGATTAACATGTTCCAGGCTTCAAAAACTTTATTGTATCTTAAAGTAATATCAATCTATTAGTTATTTCCATACTTTTAAAAAACCCTGTTACAAAGCCAAGAAAATAATGTTTATTTAGCCTCAGGACAGGGTACAAACATAAGCCTTTTCCATCTCATCCCCTTTTTATTTTGTTGTGACTGACTCCCCGACTTCCCCCACCTTTGCCTACAGTCACAGGTTTCATTTTCTGAGTTTTATGCGTTTGTTCTTTATAGCAGTTGTGAAGATTATGTCTTTTTTTTAAGAATATTTGTCTAGGAACTAAAAACTACAAGTTTTTTTCAGAACTACTACATAATCAGATGAGGAAGGACACAAATGATAAACCACAAAACTTTCTAAAATGAATGCACTGATCATCTACTGACCAGTAAAATAAAACCCCATATACTCTCTGGAAACTCTGAGAAAGACCACCCCTTTGATTTGTCCTTCCCCATTTGCTCTGGTTTGATTTTAATGCCAGCTAGTGTGGTTTTAAATATATTTATTCACTGCTGTTAACCCAATATATGAACTGTACCATCTTGGTGCAAATTGCAAAATGAAACTATGTGGAAAAATAACAAATTCCATCTCCTCATCAACACTTTCTGTCATATTTCTCCAAATAACAAACGGGGATGGAACATGAAAAAATATTGTAAAGGGTAAAAGAACCTTCTCATTCCTGTAAATCACAATCTATAACTTAAGTATTTAAGTATGAAATTCTGAAGATGCTGCCTTACCTGCTGTCTTTGGGACCACATCAGCTTTCAGCTGTTAAAGAAAAATAAACAGACGAATTAATAAATCAGCCTTTTCAAATGTACATAGAAGAACATTTACATGGGAGACTGGTACAACTGAACCCTCTTCCCAAAGTGGTGACTTATCTGAAATCACAAGCCATCCAAAATTCTACTAATACCTCAAAACTTTCCAAGCATTTGGCCAGCAATGAAAAATATCCCCTCAATGCAACTTTTAGCCAGCTAATGAAGAGCCACTTGAGCAGTGTCTAATGATTTCATTGACCAATACATAATTGAGCGGTAATTAAGAAGAATCTTCACTATGGACCCCAAGGATCAGAGTTTGGATACAACTAGAGAGACCAAAGTCCTCCCTCACCTCCCACACAGAACCAGCTGCCAAAAAAATAAAAGGCAAAGACAACAGAAAAGCAGAAATGGTGTCAAAAACAAACAACTTATGATGTTACATACACATTTGCAATCAATGGAAACTTCTGATTTTCATTAATAAACATCTTTTTACTAATCTTAAAAAGAGACATTTTTTACTAATCTTAAAAATGGACATAAAAGTAGCCATACCAGCCAGATCAAAGTTTACCTAGCTGGACATCCTGACAGTCACCAGCAGCAGACACCTAGAAACAGCACGGCTGGAGCAAGAATTTAATATTCCTTCCCTAGGCTACTCTTCTCAGATGGCTATAATGTGCAAGTGAAGATCACCACAGCTTAGCCAAAGATTCAAGGTGATGCTGCAATGCATTCAGATTTTCTGTAAAGTGGGCACACTAAAAAACTTCAGCACAGAAATTAAATACTACCACAAGAAATACAGGAACATTAATGCTATTTTTAAAATAATACCATCCAGATTTTTAAATAATGAATAAGGAACTTGAAGAGTAATATTTTTACCTATGACTCCCTGAAATGCTGCCTCCTGAGAGTACAAGAGCTGGAAGAGTCCAATTGATTCATATGCTAACACTTTCAATAAATAAAAATATACTGGGCTCTAGCCTCAAAGGAGTTTTAGAGAGAACTCTCATGAACTGCATTTAAAAGAAAATTCTGCAAATACAGACCCCAGGTGGGTGCTGGAGGCAGAAGGCCACGCTGACTTCCCTCAGCAGGCAGCATTGCTCAGAGCTCCATTCCCTCTCCAGCGCGCAGTTCTGGAGCACAGCCCTCACTCCTGCCCACACCTGAGGAACATGCCGGCCCTAAGGTCGCATGTACACAAGGAGGCACATGGTGTTCACGGCGCTTTTTTTTAAAGAACGGAGTTTACACTAGTTTTCCTCTTCAGCTTTCTTTACACGGCCCGGTATTTCAGAGACGGGATTTTTAAGGATGGAGCCAGCTAGCACCCGGCTCCTGAGCTTGCTGCCATCCCAGCAGCGCGGTGTCCTTCATGCACGTGGAGCAGGAGACTGGAGGAGGAGGAGGAGGCAGCGCCTCAGCATTCAAAAGGATCACACAACGAGCGCCCAGTAAACACAGGATGAGGCTGGAGGAGCTAAGGGCTGAAGGGCTGCACACACCGGCTGCCCCAAGAGCAGCAGCTCCACGGGAGGACCCCAGCGCTGCTGGGACACCGCTCGTCCCCTCAAGCCAGCGGTGCACAACAGCAGTAAGTTCATTCTCATTCAGTATTCCTGCTTACACGCTATGCAAGTGACCTTCCTTCGAGGCTCCCAGCCACACCAGGGCCGTGCCCTCCCTTGGGATAGCTTTAGGGACCGGCCGCCGCTACAGGTGAGCGCGCTCTGCTCAGCGAGCGCAGCCCCGGTGCGAGCCCCCCCGCCCCTCCTGGAGCGGCCGTACTACCGCCCTCCCGCCCCGGGAGAGGAGCCCCGAGGGCAGCCAGGCAGCGGCTTCTGCGGGCGGGCGAGCCCCGCCATCCCCGGGCCGCTCTCCCGCCCGCTCTGGTGTGTGTGTGTGCCCTCGCCGCGGGCCCGGAGCCGGCGCCTCCCGCCCGCCCTGACCTTGCCCGTTCCCCGGCCGCCATGCCCGGGGCCAGGCCGCCCTCAGCTCCGCAGCACCGTCCCCTGGGCCCCGCGCCCCTACCTGGGGCGAGTTGCCCGCACCCCCGCGCCCCTACCTCCAGCACGACGCGTCCCAGGGGCTGGTTGTCGGCGCCCACGTCTAAGTACACCACCGGGTTCGGCGAGCCGGCCCCGGCCCCGCTGCAGCCGCGGGCACCGGCCGCCCGCATGCAGGCGAGCCCCGGCGGCAGCAGCAGGTCCCCGGGCGGGCGAAGCAGGCGGCGGGCGGCGCTCAGCGCCAGCATCCCGCGGGCGGGCAGAGTGGATGCTGCCGTAGTCACGGACGCACGGACAGATTGACACAAAAACACGCCGCCACTGCCCCGCGGCCTTTATGGGCTTCGCCGCGCCGCCGCAGCGCCCGCTAGCGGCGGCAGCGCAGGCCGAGATGGCGGCGCGGGCTGAGGAGCCCTGGGGCTGCCCAGCTCTGGGGCTGAACGCGGGGCCCGGGCGGTGCCCAGCTCTGGGGCTGAACGCGGGGCCCGGGCGGTGCCCAGCAGGCTGAACGGGGCGGGCTGAAGGCGGGGAGCCGGCGGCCAGCGCCAGGGACAGCCCGCGCTTAGCCCGTGCTCTCCTCAGGAGCCGGGCTGCCCTCAGCGCTGCCCCCTCCCCGCCCACCATTGCACAGCGATTGTTAGGGGTCGTTCGCGGGGAGCCTTGTTTGTCCGTTTGCGTGTGGGGTTTTTTAGGGGTTTTTGCACATTTCCTCACAACCCCCTTACCCCAGGGACCAACAGAGACGGGGAAATTTCTAAAATTGCATCATTCCACACAACGCCTCCGGAGAGCACCTTGGCGGGGAAGGCGGCGCAGCTGTCACAGGTGCGGGACAATTGGGATAATTGGGATGAGCAGGGACATGGGAGTCACGCACGGGCTGCCCGTCACTCACCGGCAGCACCCCGGGAGTTTCGGCCCTGCCGCGCCTGAGTCACCACACCCGCCCGAGCGATCACAAAACAGGGTAACAGCAGCCCGGGTTCAATATAGTGAAATATCGTTCATGTTTTATATGAAATTAACACATATAATTTAAAGTTTTCCTAAGCCAGCAACTTAGATGAAAGTACATATGTCAGTCATATTTAGATATTACTTTGAATTCTCCAGTTTCCATCCTGATTCCATATACAAGTACTTCCAGAAGTAATTCAAATTCTTAATGCTGTAAGACGTCTTAAAAAAAGAAAAAAGAGAACCAAGCATGATTCTAATAGTTTTCTCATTTCTTGTCTTGTAAATTAGAGTTATTCTAATGAAGGTTACAATAATACAACCATGTAATACAGTATAACAGAATCATACAAAGAC
The DNA here is from genome assembly GCA_013397075.1 of Rhabdornis inornatus. Taxonomy (NCBI): domain Eukaryota; kingdom Metazoa; phylum Chordata; class Aves; order Passeriformes; family Rhabdornithidae; genus Rhabdornis; species Rhabdornis inornatus. The sequence continues at coordinate 1,221,391 of VWZS01004141.1, read as the reverse complement.
AGCCCCTATGTGAGGAGTAGTAAACTTTTGATCCCACCTAAGTTCTTTGTGTCAAGCAGCTAAAAGAGCCCTCATCGGTGACATTCACTGAATCAACAGAAAGCTCTCAATCAAGGCACTGCCATGACCACAAAGATCAGGCAGAATGTGCAATTACAAACAACTGAGAAATCCTGGATGAACACCATTTTTCAGGCACACACTCCAGAGAGACTCTTAACTGCTGATGCTGTAGGGATGACTATAGCAGGTACCATGCTCTGTAACTACAGAACCATATAAAGCTATGTCAAAAAGTCCTGAAGGACCAAAGAAATGCCTAAGGGGGCCACCTGCTATGTTTTCACTCCAGAGAACTTCCTGGGCTGGATGAGACTTTAGTATGTAGCTGTCTTTTTTTTTTTTTTCTTTTTTGTTCCTCCCATGTACTTATCCACCTATTGGGCTGGTTTTAAATCAGCAGCTTCCTTGGTGAAGAACTAGAAGCTGCCCTTCCACAGGCCTGCTGCCCAGAGCATCAAGAATCTGTTTGAATATTGCTCCAAATGCCTTCATCCATGTGCCTTACATCTGGAGGAGACAAATTGCTTGGTATCGATCTTTGTCATACAGACCTACAGCTTTTCTCTCATTTCAAGACTAAAGAGTCACAGCCAACTCAAGGATTATTTATAACAAAGCTCTTCCATGTCTTTGGATCATCTTTATTATCCTTCTCCAAGCTGTTCCACTTTTACAAATTTTTGGGATAAGAGGATCTGTGCACAGTATTCAAGATAAGGATGAACAATGACTTGCTTTGTGCATAGAGTGCCATGCTGGTATTTTCTATTTCTTTACCAATAGTCTAAAGGTGATTTTTTAAAAAAAAGGAAGAGCTAAATCAGCACTTCTACCTAGCTTGTCATATCTTCTCAGCTTCAAGTCCATTTTTGGTAAATTTTGACTTCTGTTAATCTAATCATCAACCAATTTTCTAGTGACCATAAAAAACCTCACACTCCTTTTTAATAATGTTTTAATTGCAGTAGCCAATAGAAGCCCTAATCAGAATTAGATGTTCTGTTTATACCTGTAACAACGGACAGCTCTGGCCCTGAAGGATTTATTATTTAATAAACAAGACAAAAGATGAGCAAAAGAAAATACCGTCTTGTTTCACACTTAGGAAACACAGGTGAAACAGCTTTGAACTATTTTGCTCAGAAGAGTTCACAGACGTCTTTGGTAAGCAAACACTGCAGTTTTCCTCATTTGCAGGCCTTGGTGAGAAGACAAAACAGCAGTGATTTTTAAATTTGAGAATATGGACTGAATTATTATCTCTAGGTTTATGCAACAGAGCTACTAAATCTCTTGTTATGGTCTACTCCTGCAGAGTCAGATGAATTACAACTCATGCAGACAGCCTGACTAGGAACCTGTGAATTACAGAGGTCACTTTCCAAGACAGCCAGGAAACATGAGCAGTCAAGTAGCTCTTTCAAATAAGCAGAAGGAATAAATGCTTGAAAAGTGACCTAAAATTTAGGAATTTTGATTTCAAGGGTCTTGAAATGGTGTTGCTCCAGCAGACAGACAGTGCACCGGTAAAAACGTGATATGCATTTCTGATTCTAACCATCCAACTTCATGCCTACTCATTTGTAACACAGAAATGTAGGTTGTTAATCTTGGACTGATGCTGTTGGCAGATATGATAAGATTGCATTGTGCAATCTACTATTGCATTTTGCAATCTAGAACTATTCTTTGCAAGAATACAACTACATGAAACTCAGAACGGTCTGTGGCCCATTTTGATATGCTCTTCATTGGCTGTGTGCTTGGACCATGCGAATAAAAATGCAAACACAGGCTGCAGCAATCTACCATTAAGTGCATTGCACAGGAACATCACTTGATACTGTCGTACAGGGAATTCCCACAATTCTGATTTTGACATTCATTACAAGAAGCCTTGCACATATGGGACATGTTTACCTCAAGGACCCTGCTAATCAGGACTGTTAGAATAATGAGAGGTCATACACATACTCAGCTTGATTTTAAGTGAGGAGAGCAGGAATTTGCAGTGGGCATTCCCACTCACCATCTGCAAAGCCTGGATGTGTTGCACTTCAAAAGACTCAGCCTAATTTTTTCTTCAAGGTTTTGGCTAAGCTAGAAGATTAGTGAAGAGCTGGAAAGGAACTCTGTGATCTGTGTCTGTCATATACATTTATTTATGAATGGGGATTGGAGTGGGGGAGATGGTGAAAGACCTTTCCATTACACTAAGTGATTGCAGTGTGAAATTGAACTATACAAGAGCTCAACAGGCACAGAGTGGCCACACAGGTACACTTAGGGATAAAAAGAAAAAATGCTAATAAATATTTCCCCCGATCCAGGTTTCCTCTTAGGAACTTGTAGTAACTCAGCTCACTACGTGATCATTTTCTCCAGCACACATTGTACATAAAGGAGCAGTTTCCCCACATGACTTCATACTAATTACCTACAATAGTCATACAAGAAAAACCTCAATCCACTCATGCTCTTTACAGCTGTGATTAGCATTTTCATCTCAGAACTTCTGAGGGACATTGCTTGCCCGGAATTCATTACGCAATCTCCCTGCATAATGCATGGCAACCCGCTGCTGATGTGTCACAGTGCCTCCATGCAGTGCCCAAGGCCTGCAGCTTCCCAGGAGTTTGTCCATTCACTGCAACAGCTGCCAACAGATAGATCACAACAGCCTGGTGAAGCACTTAGGACATTTAAAATGCCTGGTTTTAGGTTCCAGGAAAAATGCAGCTACTACTCCTAGCAGCCCCACAAATCTTCAGGACATCAAGAGGTAGTTTGTCTGCGGGTGGGAGAAGCACTGCATGCTTAAAAAACACTATTAAGAGTTACAGGAGCCCTTCTACCTTTAAAACAACAGAAATTTTAATTGTAACACAACTTGAAATTTACAGGGATCGCTTCAGTTAATTTACCACCTCTGGTGTGAGGAACAAGTAATTAGGGAATAGTATCAGAAATGCTTTTAGAATTGGTTAGTCATGATACTTCATCTTGTATGAGTAAGATGAGACTGGAGCTTTAATCAGCTGCCTGGTAACGACTTGGGTTTTCCTTGAGTTTGTCTTGTGTGCAAATCTATAAATACATAGCTTATATATATATAAAATACAGATCTATACCTATATTTATATACATCATATAGACATACATTTTATATAGCATATCTTTGAGCTAACAGCTGCCTCTGTACCTTGTACAAGATGAATTATCCTGTCTGCTCTAAACTAATTCTAACAATAATCATAGTTTTGGGATACATTTTTTAGTTGTGAAACTTCACAGTTGGAAGCTAAAAATGGTCAGATATCAGTTTGAACAAGAATCACCTAGAAATTAAAAGCTTTACAGATGTAACAAGTCTAAAAAAATTCCACTGGTTATTCTGTGATGAACAAATATGCTGGAAGCAACCTCACCACACAGAATCTCAGATTCCTCTCTCTGCTTTTTTGCCATTTCCCTACAGAAAGCATTGCTTACTTTCAGCGTGTAACAGCAGTACTACATGAGTTAGCATGGAACCTCATGACATACTTATATGACATAACTGCATGTGACCATCACCTGAATACACAATGTGCCACAACCGAGGTCTCAAGTTGTCAGATGCAAATTAACGTGTGTCACATCTACAGTCAAAGAATATCATCTCTGGATAATGAAGCATTTGGTGAATTATTTCGAAGCTAAAGGTAAGAAATCCTCTTCTCTGACTCAGTGGCACTTCCGCACATTTTGCCCCAGTTTGATAGTGGCAATATGGAAGCCATGCTTCTTCCCAGAGGGATCATCATTCATAACTTGGAAAGGAAAACTGCTAGGAGTTCTTGTGAAGGAACTTACTCTGAATGACTTTATGATCTGCGTGTTACAGCCAGTCACTCACTAGGAAGCTCACCAGATGGGTAAATGGGTAAAATTCACTGATTTTCCATGTCTTAAAAACATACATTCTGAGAAACACAGAAATAAGGAAAGGGAGCACTGATTATAATTTTGAAATGTAAAAAATTTGAATAAATTTAAATATGCATTAAAAACACTCTCAGACTTCAACTCCAGCATTTATTAAATAAATATGGGGAATTTCAATTGTTTTTGCAAACCAAAATATCTAAAAATGATATTTGTCTTTTTCTAGTGTTTAACTAGTTAAAATTTCTTAAAATTAGCAACCTGTCTCTGTGTTCACAATAATCAATGTGTTCATATGAGACCAGGGTGACAAATTAAACATGCCAGAATATTCTTAACAAAATCTAAAACAACTAACATCATGAAACAGCTATGGACAAACTGGAAAGTCTAAACTGTAAAATTCAATTAAAAATAACACTGACCTAGGAGAAAACTCTAATTGATAATCCTAAATCTACCTCTCAGGATGTCTAATAGAGCCAAAAAGGTGCAGAAAAGCCAATGTATTTAGGAGTAGTAAACACTAGTGTTAACTTTGCTGTGTGTAACTGGAGCTATCAAAAAGTACAGTGAGTTCAGTATTTGGAAAGACACTGGACAAACCAATCAGACATATTCAACAGACACGGAAAGGAATCTTATCTCATCTAGTCAATGAAAGGGAAGGATTTTAACAGAAGGCTGTACTTAAACTGTAGGAAACCAATTATGGTTTAGGCAATGAGTATCTGGAAATGTGGATGAACTGTCTGGCAAACCAACCTGTCAGCCCACCTGTGCCACGCTGAATGCTAATGTCTGCATGAGTTGTGACCTAATTGCTGTCTCCTTGCTTTAAAAACAAAATTGCATCATTGATTAGGTTCCTTGGGGCCACTTTTATACTCCCTGGAAAATTCTGTAGGCTGATGGAAACAAGATATCTCAGCAGAAGCTTTAAGCTTTCTGATACAAAAAAAATCTTGTGTTCTTTTTAGACAGAACAAATTTGAATAGTGCATTGACGCAATGAGAGACATTAGGAGCAATACCCTACATAAGAGTCAGTAAGATTTTGGTGACACAAAGTGGAAAACTGTAATAAGGTGACACACTGGTAATAATTCAAAATGTAAAAAAGAAAGGTTCATGACTGGAAGTTCATAATGCAGGAAGATTTGTACAGATGTGGAATTTAAGCAGATAAAGGAGAAGTGAGTTCTGGTTAAATACACATACAAATATAAGACTAGGTACACAAATGAAAGACACATTCTTTAATTTTAAAGGGAAACAGAGAAAGATAACAAAGAATTATATATAGAATATCAGGTGAGAGTTGTACAGCTGTTTTATGTGCTGACTAGGTTACTTCAAATGAAAGCAAACAGCTCTATGCACAGGACTCCCATCCCCATTGTCCAAGCAGAAAAGACAAGAGGTCTGTCTCCCTTCCATGTTTCTAATTGTTTTCAACGAAAAAAGCATGATCAAGTACATGGCAACAGAATACAATATGCACAAACAAAATAACATGAATCAGAGATCCATACTGATGAGGAAGAGCAGAGAAGAAACGCAGGGAAATAAGCTTGTTCCGAAGTTGTTAAACAGTTCATTAGCACGTGGATGAACAGAGAAGTCGCAGACAGATACTCATGTAGGTGGCTCTCTGGAAGCACATGCAGAGTGCATGGCACACAGAACACACTGCCAGGACATGGGACAGGAGACACCAGCATCAACTGTGTACACACATCTTACCTATCCTGGGTTCCTCAGGTGACATCTGGGAGTAATACCATTTTCAGGATTGTTGCAGCCTCTGCAGACTTCCAAGTAAGCTTGAAAAATGTACAGTGCTTAGGGACATCACTCAAGCTCTTTGTGCTTTCCTTCAGCTGTACAGTGCCAAAGTCAGTTTGCACTATGTCTTGCTGACACTTCTGGGGAGCTTCCAGAAAAACAGAATACCAAAACCAAAATAGTTATTAATTATGGGCTGGAATGGATAAATACTTTTTGTTTCACTACTGTGTACACTGTACCTCAGTTTTATTATGTTATCCCAAAACTCCACTGGAACAGGTAGTGCCACCAAGGAAGGCAGAAATTCAGAGTCAGAAACAAATTATTTTTCCCGATTTTGACAAATCCCTAGTCTAGATTTATACATATACATATACCACACACACTTGTGTATATCTCAATCAACAACAAAGCCTAGTACCCTTGTAGAGGTGTGGAATAATTGCTATATGTGCTTGCATAGATACTGATATTGTGAAATGATTGTTTGTTCCTAGGTATTTGAATGTATTTCAAGGGTGGGTTCCACCTAAATGCCTTCAGAAACGCCATCTATAAATACAGATACTCAGTAGGTCTGTTAAAACAAGTTCTCAGATGCAGTGAGTGGTGTCTGTGGCTGTGGCTCCGTTTGGTGCAGAACTCCAGTGGGACAGGACCTGTGTGTGTTGCTGATACCCTGTGTGTACTCCTTGTGTCACCATTCAGGTGCTTACAGCTCAACAGGTAGATAAATTAGGCAGATTCGTAACTCAAATATTGCATTTAGAAACCAAATGCTTCAACTTTAAGATGGAGATGCATTAAGGAAAAAAAATTGTCTAATTTCACTTTAATGACAGGTTCCAATTGAAAGAAAAGTATGAAACTTGGAAGAATTTAAAACAAAGGTGCTAGATGTTTGGTATCTCCACATGTGCCAATCCTGGAGAGAAGCCATTGTTTCCTGTTATTCCTAAATCACACAAAGATTTAATTTCAAAGTAATTATTACTTATTTGGGAGAGAAGCAGTGCCCTGCATACTGAACAGCAGGTTACCAATACCTTGCTTGGCAGAGACTTTTTTCTGTGTTTGCATTCATAATCTTTTTTTATCTTCTGTCTCCAGGGTGGTTCCCACCTTTCCCCTCCTGCATCAAGTCCTGCTCTCTGAAAAAGGTATACCTTGTGCAACTGACTTCCACATCAACTCAAACCAGGCAGGGCAAGTTCATAGTTTCAAAGAGAAACTCAAAATTTACAAAGCAGCTGCCAATTAGTCAGACCTTAATTCTGCAAATTTATTTAGGAAAAAAAATTTAACATGAGCAAATGAGAATACTTCAGTGTTACAACAGAGTATATAAATGTCTAGCAATAGTCAAATAATTTGATCTTTAAATACAAAATAACCACATGAACACCTAATATACAGGTTTCATCTGAATACATATTTATTAGATAAATATTAGGTTGTCACATCATCTAACTACATACAGTTTTGCAAGACTAAAAATCACAATTATTTTTTCTGACCAGTTTAAAGTATGAAATGATTGCATTGTACTGTACATACAATGTACAAACAAAGACAATGGCCATTTTTGCATGTTACCTCAGATTGTACTTTTTTTTTTTAATTCTCCTCTGATCGTGATATCAAAAATTGTACAAAGTATGAATTTGGTTACAATTTTTTTTTTTTTTTAATCCCCGTATTTTTCTTCATTATTTCTGTAGCACCCTAAAAATACACAGGTGATAGACTAGTACACGTAAGCTAAATATAACATGTAGATAAAACAAAACAAAACAAAGGATCAGAGTATATTACAGAAGTGAAAGTGGAACAAATGCTGAGACTCCACAAACGCTAACAAACAGGATTCATTTTCCACATAAGATGGAGCTTCAAGCTTTTTTTTTCCTGCAAAATAAAAACAATGCACATTCCAAGGAAAATGAATGCATTTCTGTTAACATGTCTCTATTTGTCATTTACATATGTACAGCTGTCCCTTGAGTCTCTGCTGCAGACACTGGCGTGTACTGACAGTCCTATAATAATGTCTTGGCAGCAGAACTGTAGATCTCTGTGGGTTCTTTCCCAGATGAACTTCCATAGGGAAACGATTAAAAGGTAAACAAACAAAAAAAAAAAAAGAAGAAAAATACTACTGGAATCTCATATAATAATTAAGCTTTAAAAGAAATGACTGTGATTACCCTATTTGCTAGGTTTTTTTCTCTAAACTTTAATACGGCAGTGAACAGATAAAAAAATAACTAAATTTTCAGAAGCTTTTTCATACTGACTTCACTATACAGTACCTGATTTTAGCTGATAGATATATTTTAAAACTGTCTCAAATGTCCAACATCTGGGTGACGGGTAAAAATTGTACTTTCTTTTTAAAGTTCTGCTTAGAAACCAAATGTTTCTGTAAGTTTAAAGATGTCAACTGTCCACTCTTAATTATCTATTACTGTACAAAGCAGATGCCAACACTGCTCCAAACATATTGCTAATATCTATGGGGCTTTTTTTCCCTTTATGCTTTCCAACAGGTACTTTTAAATGACACATTTTAAATACTACCAGTTAGCAAAAGGTCAATCCTTAACATACCTGGCTTAAAATACTAACATTGTGTTTAAGAGAAAATTAATTTTAGGTGACTAACTTAGGTGCTCAGGAATCAGTGGAGAATGGAACATGAAATAGAATCAATTAAAAAAATCAGAGCAACCAGTTCCAACTAATAGTGAGAAATCTTCTTCCCAAACCTATGGCTTAAGGAACTTACCCCCAAATAGAAAAATTCTAACTCTAAGGGCATAAAGTCAGTTTATATTAGCCACCTCTGCACATGACTTCCAGACCTATATAAAAAATGCAGCAAAAAACCAGGGGGAAACTACTACAGTAAAATGGCTACAAAACACAACTGTATCCGTAACTGAACAATGGTCTTTCCTAGAAGTTGTGTGATAGCAGCACCACACCACAACCATATTACCATGTATTACACCAAGGTATCTTTAATATTCTGCAGAGATCCTCTACAGGTTGTCAAGCCTACATAAGAAAAAAGACACTTCTAAGCAGAATAAAATATACTATACTGTTTCCCTCCCCCACCCACCAACATCCCTAAGTGTCTTTGCCCCAGTTTCAGAGACCAGAGCACCAGTACAGCGATATAAATATGGTACCATACAGATTTGCTGCTTGCCTTAGTGCATCTTTACCTGGTGGTCACACAGCTGGTCCTACGTGTTCTGCTCACTTGGGCAACCGAAAAGCTCTGCCATTACCAGCTCACGATCACCCACAGTCAATGAACACCGGTTGATCAGTCGGGGTTTCTTTTTCCCTAGGCAAACACAATTATGTTTCCATGACAGAGCTGGGCCCTGATTATCCAGGTACTGCCTGATGTATCAATTCACTCATCACATAAATGGATATGAAATTTGGGCTAACTTACCAAAAGAAAATAGGGGGGAAAAAAACCAAAATCCAACTCCCTTATTCTGTTAAAGAACCCTCAATTTTCTTTTTTAAAAAAGGACCCATATTTTTCTTCAGACAAGGTATTTAAAAACACCAGCAAAAGTATAACCAGATCATGAAAATGTTGAATATTATCAAAGACGATACTAAAATATTCACAAAGATATTTACAATAGCAATTCTTAAAATAATTGATTTTGCATAATGAACAGCGCCTTTCTTAAAAAAACTTGAAAGAGGAAAAATATAAGTGTGGGACCATTTCTACATAATACGTTTGACAGATTCAATACTCCTACTGGGAAATAAAAGAACTAAACCGCCATTTCCTTTAATATCTACAGCAAGGTGCTGCTGACTAGCATATATATACCACAAAGCATGTACAGCAGTAGTGGGAAATGTTAACAAAAGGAGCAAAATAAAACAAAAAATGCAGAGAATTTACAAACATGACTTTGGTGAGGAAAGCAAATCCAGAGTCGTAAGCACAGAGCATGCCATTTACAGCACTGCAAACTAAACAGAGGGCTAGGAAGCTATCTAGTAAAACTGACAGAGACAAACAAAATTTTGCCTGGCACTTCAGTTTAAAAAGCATTGTGGCGAGCAAACGAAGGGTGTCTGATTTGATTTGCGAAGAGGAAAAGGAGTAGGGTCCAATATGCTTTAGTATCAAAAGAAACAAAACCAATAACTGTACAGTGGGCAAAAGCTGAAATGTTGCACCACGAGGGCAAAGTTGGCACACATGCACTTCTTACACAGCTACTGTACATCATTTATAAGAGAGAGAGAGAGAGAGAGAGACAAAGAGCACAGAAATGGGCACAGAAGCAATAGGAAGCTCATGCAGGAGCAGCAACCACACGAGAAGCAAAGATCACAGGGGCAAGACAGTAATTGTGGCAGCAGGGTCTCTTGAGGGCAGTAGCAATCTACTGACAAGTACTTGTTCTCCCCACGCTCGGTCCTCCGGGAGAAAGAGCTCATCCCAGCAGCCAAAGTTTAAAAAAAGAAACTGAAGGAGGAGAAAAGGAAAAGGCTGAAGTATCTGTAACAGTCACAACAACAGAATGCAAAGCAAAACTAAAATGAAGCTGTAAGACGTCTGTCCAATGTCAGTGCCCCTTCTCAAGCTGATTATTAAATATAATTATGTAGATAATGATGTTACTCTCCCTCCATCCTGCAATGACTTCCTTGCTGCCTTCAACCCAGCTTGTCTTACTACGCATTGTGCAGTACAGTGACACAAACTCTTGGGGCTCTGAAGGCTGTAGGTAATAATCAGGAACAGTTTGGTTTGCATCCCCCCTCCCTCTCTTTTCCATTATGTATGGGCATACATGGCAAAAAGACCTATTACAGCAATCTCTACATCTGGATGTTAACGCAGCCAGAAATGGTACTGATTTGAAACCAAATCACAAAATTTCCTAAACATTGCAAACTTCTAAACATTTTTTTCTGGGTGCTTCCAATCTGTGTGCTGGGCCAGAGGAATCCTCTGCAAAGAGGTGGTTAAGATCCCTGCACTTGCAGAAATCCCGACACCCACGGCTGTGGCCTGAAGATCTCAGGACTCTGTTACTGAAGTCACGTTAGCTAAACTGCTGGCTCCCTCTGACAGACCTGTGTGTCTTCCCTAACTTTGCCACTTGGCTGTAGGATTTGTGCTTTTTTGAACTTTGTAGGTGGATTTTTCATTTTTTGTGTGGCCAGGACAATCATTCCAAGGCAAACCCATGGCTGGAGGGGGGCACAGGAGAGGTGGGGTAGAGGGAGATACAGTTTCAAAAAAATGGAAGAACAAGCATTGTAAAGACACTCTGAGATGGGTCAATTAAAGACAGTTCCATTCTGTTGATTTTTCTTCCCTTGCCAAGATTCGGTTTTGCCAAGATACTTCACACTATGTTTATCACAGAACTCTCTCTCTAGAGGACGAACACCAAATAGGGTTTCCAATAGCTGCACAACTGTCTATGCTTCTTTGTCACATGTAACATGGCAGACTTGGAGATTACTGCATGTATTTAACTTTTGTATTATTTTCTCCCGTCACTTTCGCAGTCTTTGAAGCTAACAAAAGCCGTTCTGAGATGAAGAAAGCAGGGAGTGCACCATTGGATCAAGTTGTGAGGTTTTTTTCTTCTCTTGTGGAAAAGGAGTGTCAAGATTCCTCGCTGTGCAGCCACACACGTGTGAACAAGTGAAAAGGATGGGAGAATACATATGGTTTCAGTTGTTCTCAAAGAGAGACAGAAGGTCATCATTGCTATTGCTTGGCAAATCGGGAGGATCCAGGTATGAAAGCAGCTCATCTGGATTTGTGAGTTCTGGAAGTAGCTATAAAATACAAAGATAAAAGAAAAATTACAGATAACAGAAAAACAACTGAGGGGAAAAAAAGGGGTTAAACACCACACATTCCTGGAATCTGGTTTTCATAACAATATATCCAAATAAAACAGAAGGCAGCATCACAAGCCTAACACCCTCAGATGATGCAGTATCCACTTGCTTGTGAAAGTCTCTGTGATTCAGTTTTCACCTGTGAATTACATTATCATCTCAGGGTTTCTCAATCCACCTCCCCATCATATCGCCTGGCTCGTGATGCTGACAAAAACTTCTGGATAACTGCTTATCATAGATGTTTCCTATAAAACACTGCATAAACACTTGAAACACACAGTTTGAGTAATCCATATTTGAATTTTAAGGGAGATAAGCAAAGGCTTGTTCTGGCTCTCACACATCAGTTTGATAGCCACCCAAAGCCTGCAACTCTACAAAAAGGAGGCAGCCCTGTCCTTTCCTCACCCTCAGTAACTCCTCAGTGCACTGATCTGGGACAGTGACCTGGAGCAAGGAACTCACCCAGGGTTAAAGCAACCAACAAATCATGGAAGTGGAAAAAGAAACAACTGAGCATAGAGAGAGGAGTGGTAAGGCAGCTGGGCAAGTCCTTCTCCTTCCTGTGGCAGGAATTTACAGTGGTTGGAAGTACTTACTTGACTACAGCATTATATGCAATTCCAGACATTTTAAAGGGTCACAGGTGTAACACTCCATCCAACAGAATATGCCCTAATCTGCATAGTGCTTTAAAGTATCAAAATGAATAGCTGTGGGGCTTCAATTCATATTTCCATTAATACCGTATTCCAAGTATAAAATTTGTTTTCCAAACCGTCACAACACACTCTTTTTGATTTGACAGGTGACAAGCACATTGTAACTCCTGGGTTGTGCACTAGGCAATGTTTCCTGCTCTATAATGCATCTCACTCTTTCCTAGGCAAATATAAAAGTGTCATATATAAAAAATTGCAGGGAACAGTTTGTAATAAAGCCCTTTTATGTTCTGTATTGCGTTAAAGACAGAAAAATATGGACTGGTTTAACAAACTTAATAGTAGGTACAAGAAATTAATTTTAAATTATTCTTTGTTTTCAAATATTATAAAACCAAGAGCTTGACAGCTTTACATTTAACAAATACTGTATTTATATGCTTCTATTGCTCTTGTGCAAATGAAACTTCATCTTCTAACATTATATGGATGAACAAATTTTTCAATAAGCTAAACATGACATGCAGAAAAAGGTTTATTGCTTTCTAAGCATTTTGAAAAAATGCAATGTCAAGTTCACATAAACAGAATCTCCCAGAAGAAATCTTTTTCTAAAACTACCACCTCCTTTTATTCATAGTAAAAATCCTATTGTCAAAGTACTGGAGATGAGACTTTTAAATGTACTTCACCTTCTATTATAATTTTTTATGAGTACATCATAAAAAATCCAAAAGGAAAAAAAAAACGTCCAAAAGAAAAGTGCAGCCCCACCAAGTGTGGAGAAATAAAAATATTTAATTTGTCCTACAATTTTACAACTCATTCTTAAAAATTTTAATAGTCTCTGAGACTCATTCTTGTATACAGGGGATTTTTTAAAAAGTTTTTTTAAGAGAAGTGAAAGTTTTAAACAATATGCTCAGTATGTGTGAAGTGGAAGTCGTCTGAGATGTGAGGGTGACCTCAGCTTCCCTCAGTCAGAGGGGTCAGGCAGCACAGCCAGCCTCCTGCCCCACTGGTGTGAAAACCAGAGACCTCAGGAAGGACTTGCTGGGAGCTGAGAGTGCTGTGCTGCAGCAGAGACAAAAGAGAGAGGAGTGCCAGGGCCTGCCAGGGGTTATGGGGACAGAAGCTACAGGAATGTGCCAGACTTAGGGTAGAGTTTGGAGAAGTGTACCCTGTGCTCCTGAAGTGCAAATTCAGAGGTCTAACCAGTGATTTTAGTCTTGAGCCTCTGCTGTCTGAAGTACCTGTGCAGATCTCCCCTGTCTGTGTCTGCATCTGTATGAGGTGGATTTTTAAACCCAGGTTAAACTTTAGACTGCATCTCACTGAATTCCTGAAGAATGACCGTGACTGTGTCCGCAGGGAGTGGGCCAAGCTGCCCATGGTACCATGCCCTGTTTGCTTCGCTGCATGGGACTTTATCAGCCAGGTTCCACAACACACCCATTAAAATAATCCATTTGATCAGGATCACAGGTATTTCCAGTAAGTTTATTTCCCACACTGTACAGCACTTGCCTCCCATTAAGAAACGAGCAATCCTTCATCAGTGATAACCACAGTACTGTGGTAAGTGTACAGATTTTTGTACTTCTCTTTTCACCCATAACAAAATACTGTATGTTTCTTAAGTATTAGAAGAAAAAAAAGACATTTTTATTTCACCTTTTAGTATTGCTCAGACAGGGTCCTTAGGGGTTCAGAACTCCAACTGCCACATGAACTATTGTTCCCAAAGGATATGCACACAACCATATTGTGTGAAACAGCAGAAGCTGCCTCACTGACCACTGTTCCTGCAGCATCCTGGAGCCACTATCTGTCCCCTAACCCCTTACCTCCACTGTGAGGCTACCTGCCAGCCCAGTGCTCCTGTGTGACAGGGGAGATGCAAGTATACAGCAACAGCAAATACAGATATAAATCCAAGGCACAGAAGCGAACATATCTCTAAGAAAAATAACTGTGCAGCAGCAGACTTTGGAACAGACAGAAGATACACATACAGGAATGCATGACTCAAACAAAAATCCAATCCTAGTGCTGAGGATGTATATTTTGGGAGGTAGATGGCTAACCAGAGAGATATACCTCAGATAAGTATTCCACTGAACCAATATTAAGAAACGGAAGACTACTTTTGGCCTTAAAACTAGACTTTGTTTAGTTGTGAGCTGCCTCCCATGGTAGCTAAGGAGGCAGAAAACGTCCTTGTTGTTTACTTCCCTGTGTGGTGTAGTGGGAGGAGGAACTTGTGCTGTTGAGCCACCCACAAGAGCAGGTATGGAAGGGCACAGACTGTTTCTGGCTGCAGGGAGCAGGGACAGTGTCACAGGGTGGGCCAACACAGATCCCCCTCCCGCTGGCCAGGACATGCCGCAGGCTCAGCGCACAGCTCACTTGGCACACAATGCCACAGTCAGAGTCACACACAGCTGTGTCCTTCCTCCTATCCAGGCACTGCCACAGCTGCAGGGTCTAGGAGAGCACAGCACAGCCAGCGCCAAGGCGGGAAAGGCTCCCAGCCTGGTGCCTGAGCTGCTGCCTAAAGAAATGCCTGCCTTGGTGCTAGGAAGAGGCTTATGGCTTGCACACCACGCAGCTGCTCCAGCTAGAACCATCCATCCTCCCAGCAGGTCACGAGTGCCCTGTCACCTTGGCTGCAGCACCTGTGCCCATGTACCAAAGCATGAAAGGATGGCATGTGCTGTGGAAGCGGGGCCCGTCCCCTGCCCTCCCCGCCCTCCCGCGCGATGCGAAGCACACGCTATGGCAGGCAGATGAGAGTATGACACAGACTTACATCCAGCGAGGGCTCCGGCATGTCGGGTGCTCCCTGTCCACCAGCCTGACCCTCTAAGGCTGAGGAGGGGTTAAAGGTCAGGTCACTGTGTGGATGGTTGCTAGAAGCGGCCGGGGGTGGCTGCCGGGACTGCTGGGTAGGAGGCCCGCTGTGATGTAATGGCTGCCCTGACTGGCTGCTGGGGTGAGGGACGTGCAAACCTTGCTGCATGGAAGTATGGGACTGATCAGTGCTGCCGGGATGAGGGATCTGCGGAGGAGGAAAAAAGCAGGAAAAGAAAGTGAGGCCACAAGGTACAGTGCTCGCGGTGCCTGACTCTGTAACTGCATGTTATAAAACGAAATAAACTAAAAAACGACACACACAACAAAAAAACCCGAACAAAACCAATCAACAAACAACAAAAAGAAAGAAATAAAAAAGCGCCATCGAAAAAGAACACTCCATATCCCAATGCTGGAGGAAGTGTTTCAGCTTTCTGAAGGTTGTCTGCAAGGGGAAAAAACACGTTGGACTTGTGCTGTTGGTTTGCTTCCTTGTAATGTGGGAAAGTGTGTACAAAGATGCAAAACAATGCAGCACAAAGAGGAGGGAAGGACGCTTATGGGTGCTGCCCAGCATTAGCAAGGCAGATGCTTTTGCCCCTAAAAAATGCTATGAATGAATGGAGAATTTGTTGAATGATCCCTATGTCAGAAAACTCATTAACTGAGAAAATGCATAATTTCTGCTCAGCTCCCCCATTCGGTAGCTTCCTGACACCACAGCCTATTCCTGTTTCAGCTCATTATAAGCATCTTGCAAACACCAGCTCTTCCTCACTCCTTCCCTCTTTATCTTCTCAGAATGCAACATCTCTGTTAAAGGCTGAAGGTTTTCCTCCCTGATTTTCCTGGGTGCTGACGGCTGACAGAATCAAGGCAGCTCAGGCAGCACATTCCCCACCATGAGCAGAGCTGCTATGGGTGGCTGCACACCTGCTGACTGCAAAGTACACTGCCTTAGCCTAAACTGAGCCAACAATCACACTCTACTTTGTATTCATGCTGTGGATGAGTTGTCTAGCAAGAGCTTAGCGGTTTTTTATGTTTTCTGTGGGGAATAAACTACCAATCCACATGTGTCTTCCTAACCCTATTACTGAATGGAGGAAAAGTCTTTCTCACATGACAGAGAAGCAATAAAAATGCACAAGTCCAATTCTTCCTTCTGCTGCATGTCACATTTAATGCTAGTGGATTCTCTGGGGCTTGACCTTGGTGCCATGAGGAAGAAGTGTCTGAATGCTTCAGAATCAGAATCATGTTAATTGGGTATATGGAGAAACAAAAAATGTAAACATTTTTTGAGGAATGCTACATATTGGACAAAGTGAAGCTGAAATAAAAGAACAAATACATACAACAACAGCATGAAATTCATCCAGCCAAAGCCAACAGAAACCAGCAAAATGCTATGTCAGTATTCACCCTTAAAATGTTCCCATTAAAAAAAAAAAATCAGAGAAACAAGTATTTAAAAAAATACTTTTCACCACTCCTAGGAAAACTGAAACTTGAATACTGATCCATTGGGACAGTCACACTCAGCTGCATGGAGATCCTTTTCAATACTTTAGTATTATGAAAGTTTGTGGAAATGATTCTACCTGCATGGTATCTGGCTCTCTATCCCATATAAGAGTTTAAACTCACTGGTAAAAAGTACTGATATACATCTTGCCATTGGGGTCACAGTTTGACTACTTGAAAAACATTCTCCAGCACTGTTGTTACCTTAGGGATATGTTGTTTGTACGAAATCTGCCCACAGATCACACTCCAATGTAAAAGCATTTGCAGCCCAAAAACTTTGTGAAAGTACAAGTATAAGTAGATGTCTGTCTTAATAGTACTGTTTCCTTCCTCACTCATTGAGGACATGTGCAACAGAAAGTGTGGATATTAGAAAGCTCAATAGTAACAACAAAAAGTAAAAAGCAATTTATGATGGTTTTGTTAATGTGGGAAACCAGTTTCCAGAAAAAAACCAAAACCAAAACCAAACAGGATTATATTGAAGAATGTCTTAAATTTATCCCTGAATGCATAAAGCATGGGTCATGCTGGCATGTTTACATATATAATTATTTTAACCAGGAGAGGCATTCATATGCTCTCAGATTTCAAAACAAAGAAGCAGGTTAGAAATTCTACATTGTGTTTATACAGGCAAGGATTTAAATATATATTTAGTTGATAACACAGTCACTTTGGTCCTTAGACAATGGGTGTATAGGGACTAATTGTTTATTGTAAGACTGAGCGCTGCCATATTCTCTGAAGAGCCATCGCAGATTCCAAATCCATCCGACTTAGGCCACTGACTCCACCAGCCTCCCAGTGAGAAAGAAAATGCTCAGAATGGGAACATTTTCTATTTGCATTCAACTAACTAAGGATAAGTCTGCTATAGTGCAAACACATTGTAAGCAACACACTTTGGCTCTGTTTAGCTTGCACCTGTAACTCCCACAATTTTATTCTGAAAGCACTGACCCACACATGAATGCAGAGTCTAACGAAGTTGCCTTTGCTTGCATAATTTCTTGCATATTTTCAAGATAATTCCAGAGTTGTTTTTAGAGGCATAAGCTTTGGCACTCTTAAAGCATTTACAGTCTATAAAAGAAAAGCTCATAGCAAACATCTTCAGCTTAATAGCACAGAACAACACAACTCTACAGCCCAACAGTGACCTCTAGGAGTGCTGAGATGTACAGCGGTGGAACAGCAGGGCCTGCCAGCTGCACAGCAATATTCCTTCTGTCTCTGAAGAAAATTATTAGTGGGGAAAAAAATCACCAGGTTAAGTCAATGGTTTATATCTCCCTCCATTACCAGGGTCACAGCTTTACCAACTCTTTTGCAGCGTTAGCTACCAAAACCATTAAAAGATGCCATCCTGCCTACCCTGCTGATGTTTTTGGCTGCTTTTCCCAACCCCTTTGCCATGTCTGCAAGGTGAAACCTTGTAGACATGCAATCAATTTCCCCACCCTGCCCCTGACTTAGTTTCCTATCACATCAGTTCCTGGGTCCAGATCACTTTAAGGCAGCAGTAACACTTTTGCTGAGAGGGAGGAAAAGTGAAAATAGAAACAAAAGCAATGACTTTTTACAGTAGTACCAGCTCATATCACCTCCCTGTACGTATGAACCTATGGTGTCATCACCCATTGCTCAGTCACTCCTTACACTGTCTGCAAGAAGCACTAAACTAGAGCTAACTGAATTCTCCTTTGTCTAAAACTTGTTTACAATTTCTGAAAACAAACATGATATGATTGTGGCAGCTGTTCTGTAGCAATCTTGCACTGTTGCAATGTAGCATCTGTTTCATAGCTCACAATACTCTGTGCTGGGGAAGAGGTGTTACTTCCGGTCATGTTTCAGGTTCTGATTTTTTTCTTCTTCCACAGGAGTGGAACTGCAGTGTTGAGGGAAGGAAATACTGATTGATTCATCCCTGGTTATCCAGCCCTACCTACACTGGGCAAATATCTGCATTTCCTGGAGTGACCTATAGAGTATGTATGGAGGGATCAGCTTTCTCTGCCTACCACTGTGGAAGGGCCACCACATAAATCTTCAAAACAGGAATGTCAGGAACTTCCTCAGCAGCATTCAGCTCCAGTAAGAGAGACCTCAGGTCTTAAAGGACTGAACATCCAATCCCAACTCACCTTGTAAATGGCCAAAGTGAACACTATGCACAAACTACAAAAACCTGCTAACTGTGTAAAAAGCAAAGACGAAGCAAGAGAAGAGCACAGACAACATCTTAAAACCTTGGTTCAATCACATAATTTGTTTATAGTTGTTTTTGTATGAAGTGTCTCTTCAAAGACATGAAACTACACAATTTAGGAATGTGTTATAGGCATGTATTTCTCTAAAAGCAGTGATTTTAAAGATGCCTTTCTTGAGCGTCTGCTACAGACAAACAGTTCATTTTGAGAGAAAAGAACAAAAGAGAGAGAGTAAGAGAGAAAGAGGAAAGCAGAGATTTCATGACATTGAAAAGGCTGTGGAGCACTAGAGTCCTCAGATGTGGACTGAAGACTGCACAGCCACATTGACAAGGTTAATCTAATTCTCCTCTGCTAAAAGACCTGAATACTGATTCCCATTACAGAAAACCAGCCACTGACATAATGTAGGAGTTTGCTTTAACACTGTCTCCTGTTCCCAAATAGTGTTACTTGAGTATCATGATAGATGGGGAAGAAGTGAGGCAAAGGTTTACTTTAATTGCCAACTATCATAAGCAAGTACTAGATTTGCTACAGATTGGCCCACAGAACTGGAAGTCCATTAACATTTGCTTAGATACACTCCCACACCTCTGGAATATGCACAGCCTTGAGAAACTTTCACCTCTGCTATATGTAAACAGTCCCATTTTCAGAAAGCTACAAAGTCTCCACTTTTATATTCAACTACTTCATAGCCTACCACTTCAGAACTTTCACCAAGGCAACTACTACAGCAAAGGTATGGCTGTTAACTGATGAAGTCAAGAGGGTAGGTGTCAGGTAATGGGAAGCAAAGAGTAATTCCCTGTGACTTTGATTCAAAGGAAAGCAGTTGTGAGTGGTTCAGGCTGGTATTATTTCCTCTCACTACTGTATTCTAACACTGTGTGGCTGATCCTTATGCAGACAATAAGACACATACACACTCTAAGCTGTGTATGCAGAATCTGCCAATGTGAAATGACATTTACAGCATGTTTGTCCTCATTTATCAGCCTGTAAAGTGGCAAAGTCATTACAGTTTCTGGACTCTTCCTTTGCAGATAGTCTTGGTACTTGGACTCTTTCCAAACTATGCGAAGAACTCTTTCTCCACTCTCTTCTATTTCTCACAATCCTCCTTGGAAAACCTATTGCCAGCTAGAGCAGACATTGACTGAGTAGGATTTTGCTGAGCATCTGCTACCACGTTTCCTCATTACATTCTGAAATGGTACTTTCTAGGATTCACTAAAGACACAGCACATATGACTTGTCAAGTTAAACATCCTTCCTGTGCAGTAACAGCAAAGTTTAAACCCCTGCCCTGCAACTTAAATGAACATAAAAGGGTGTATACACACCCCACACACAGAGTTAAAATAGATGACTAACCATGCCTCAGAGCTAAATGCTGCTGGTAGCTTTTCTATCACTTAGTTGCTGCAGTACTGCATTTTCTGGAGATATATAAAGTTCTGTACAGAAACTCTGCTCTGAGCAAGCTGCTTTTCCAATGCACAGCTCTGCCTCACCATCTGAGACCTGAGGAACCTCTATTTTTCAGTCTCTTACATCGATATTTTCAGACCAGTGGCAGTGTCTCTCCTTGAAATCTGCAGGCTTGTCCTATTACCTAAAGTTTAAAAGTGCCTTTCATGCTACTTGAGTAGAATTCTCCCTCAAAATGCTTTGATGTAAATTTTGCCCTCAGAGAAAAAGCCAGGGAAGATATTGTCCCTGCTCTTAAGTCATCCAATATCTTGCTTTAACAAGCTGCCTCTTGGAGATAGATATTCACAGTCCTGCTGGCCTAGGGAATGAAGTACATTTTTTTTAATGTGTCAGAGCAAAGCACAATGATTAATACAAGCACACTGAGCCAGGTTCTTTCTTTCAGATAAACAAGCTTAAATGACAGTTCGAAAAGTGCAGAAATGCTTCTCCAAAGACCCAAAATGGCCAAAAAGTAAAAATGGCATTTCTGGTATTTCTCAAGACTACTCTATTTCACCAACTTCCCAAGTGAGAAATCCACAAAAAGTAAAAGCAGTTCATAAGGTAAATCCATCAACTGGAGGAGAGCTCCTTACCCCCACAAACGAGAATCTACGTGCCCAGCACCATTACTTACAGATTCCTGCATGGGGTGGCTGAGAGGTTTGTCGAGAGCTGCCATGCTGCTCGGCATGTCTGGGGGATGTGACAGCTGTGGCCCATGCATGAAGTCATTCATAGATGAGCCACCAGGATTCCCATGCGGGAAGTCAAAATTGCCATGGCCTTGGTAACTGTTGCCTGAAAGAGAAACAAATGTGATTTGTTTCCAATGTTGATCTCTCCGAGGATCTTGCAGGAGCTGTGTTGATGTAACGCCCTCCCAGCACAGCACAGGGAGCTGTGACACTGAACTTGTGTCAGTGCTGAGCAAGTGGGGACAGGGCACTCGGCTACCAAACGCATAAATAATCCATTTATGTGTTGGAACTAATTGAAAACTGCTGACATTTTGAAAAACTACTGCCAAGTCAACCACATAAACTTAACCATGCTGAGAAGTAAACATTAAATTCTAAGGGATACTGGTATCTGCAAGCATCTCGGTGTAACTGAGACTGACTGCTCAAGTCCCAGATTATTTATAGGACACCTGTGTTATTTATGTCTCTGCTTCTACACACTCAGTAAGACTGTAGCATTGCTTCAGCTTCTGATGAAAGTAATTGACAGAAGTGAATCTGGAAGATGCCACAATACCAGTCCATAGCACAGCATCTACTCTACCCCTTCATAAAAGGCATAGAAGAGGTGCTCATATCTAACCGGGGCTCCCACAAAACTTCTAAAATTCACGTGGCTGACTGGATTTACACGCACATATTGAAGCAGGCCTGGAGTCCCCTGCTGCTCTGCAGGACAAGTACTGTATGACCACTGTCCATATGGATCCAGCCCACCTCAGCCCAGGGATCTTCATGCAAATTCTAAAGCAAGCAGGTATCCCAAAACAGGGATTTTACTCTTCATATTTTTTGTCAAGATTCCTCTCTTAATACTTCCAACTTGGCTATCAGCTTTAGTGGCTTATTTGCTATGAGCAGCAAAAAAATGAACTAAAACCATTCACCTATTTCATACAAGCAACTGAACTGGATGATACTGAACTTTGAAATAACAGAACAGCTTTGGAGCTTGCACAGAGAGCCTGCAGTTTGTCAGTTGAAGTACAGCAGTTTTAAATATTCAACTCAAGAAGGGAGTTTGACAAACTGAAGTAGTTGCATCATTTGTTCTTTAGCACAGCTTCACAAGCAGAAGTTTAATCTTGAAGGAATAGTAGTCATTAGCCATGTAAGAGTACTTCTCAAAGACGTCAGGACTTTGATGTATCATGTAAATACTGCAGAGCCTTACTAATTCTCATTTTGTTAATGTGCAAACTGGATGAGTCTCACAGAACATAGCTGGTCTTGCCTTGCATCAGGAATAATTAATTAGCAGGCAGCTGGAATCTGGTCTTGTAGTACTGAATATTTGTTATGTTTGCAAATTAAACTTCAGTACGCTTCCTGTCAAACCCAAATAAACATAAACCACAGTAGTAATACTACTACTACATTGCTCTAAAGAACTGTTAATCAGAGGATATTATGTAATTGCAATCACTAAGTTTCAGTGCATGTATTGATGGAGAATAAAGATACAAGGCAGCAGGCCCAGGGAGTTACAGCCATGCAGCAGCAAGCCCCTCTCTGCAGCAAGAGCAGTGCCACGTGCTGAGGGAGAGATATTTCAGACATTGAGGATAATCTGGTGCACTGTGCTGACATCCCTATTGCAGGGCAAACAGGAGAGCATGGGTTTCACCTGCCAGTGGTAACTCAGGGCTCCAAGGAGCAGTGACTACCTCTGCTACAGAACCCATAGGGGAAGGCAGCAAAATAACAGTCTAGGCAGCAACGCTCACACAAAGCCTAAACCCCACATATGACGTGGCTATCCTGTCCGCTCCCGAGTATGAGCTGGAAATATGGTGAATAATAGACAGCTCTGTTCTCAGGCTCTGACTGCACTTCACTCCTACTAAATGAGGGAAAAAATGTCATTCAGTGCTCTTGGCTTTGTTATAGTAATCATTCATCTGTTTGAAAACCTCATAACTTTTATCATCTGTCATCAGTTTTGCTGTCAATGGAGCAAATTAACTGTATTTTGCACGCCATCTATATTTCTCTTCAACGCCTGCAAAAAGCACATGTATCACCTTGTAATCAATTTGAGGATTCTGATAGTGTGAACAGTTGGTCTTTTCCCAGAGCTGAACTGATTCATATCATGTTACTTGCAAAAGAAACAAGTCTCTGGTTTCATGTTTTCAGAATTGTCACTGTAATTGAGTTATTCACAACATACCAGTAATTTGAAAACCTATCTCCATTGCCTGTATTTAATTCCCTGTTCCTCAATCTGGTAGCACATGGGCAGAGGAACTCAAAACTAATCTTCTAATGCAAAGGTGTTTGCAAAGCAGCTATACGCTCTTTAGAAGCCATCCCTTTTCTGGTGGCCTATGGAATGTCACTCATGGGCCACAAGTTCACCTAGCGGCCCAAGCAGCAGGGTTAATGGTCATGTGTTCTACTCATGTAGTACTAGATGTTTTCATTGAGAGTGGAACAGAAGGAAAATGCACAGAAAAAAAATGCAGAAATATGTCTATTGTGGCAGGGCATGAATATAGAAGGTAACATACAATGTTTCTTTACTAAGGGAGGAATCATGACTATGAATATGACAAGCACCAAATACTTAAAATATTAAATAAAAGAACTAAATATTACAATATATTACTAAAATATAATACTAAAATATACACTCCGTTGAACAGATGAATCTTAACTGAAAAGGCTTATGCAGAAATTTCAGAATTGCAGCCATATAATTTGCTTTCCTCATGCATCACCCTGAGAAGATGCACTGACACACCTGATTCACAAGGCTGACTGTACCACTGAGTGCTAGAGTGAGCAGCTGGGTGCACAAAGCTGTAGAACTAACCTTGGTTACCATATTCAGTGGAGTTGTTGCCTCCTGGAGGAGGGGGTAGGGATGGGTAAGGTGACGGGCCAGGACCCAAAGCTGCAATCATCTCCATTACATTTGGCATGATCATCTGGCTTGGACTCATGGTCTTGAATCTTTTTGAGGGAATGCCATCTGGGTCATCTTTGATGTGAATATCTGACTTTATAGGGACCGGCCTCCAACTGCAAGTTGGATCAATGGTAACTTCTTCAAACTCGGAGCTGCAAAATAATGTGAAAATTTAGCATATCAGTTATTTTATCAGAATTTAAAAAATCAATTCTGCTGCAGTTTCCATAAGAATCTGCATGGTAACCAATGTTTTGAAATGCTCCGATGTAATACAATATTAATATCTTGTACTCATCAAGAGTGTGCTGAAAGCAAAAAAAAAAAAAAAAAAAAAAGGCAACCATGAGAGCACATTTCTGTGTTTATCCACACAATGAAATCCAAACATATCAATGTGGTTTGCTGCCTCTGAATCAGAGAGACTGCTTGTAAGGCATTTAATCCTCCATTCTGGCTCTTCCCTCTGCTTCATTGTTGAAGCTGCCATTAAGAGATAACCCAAACAATACCTATAAAGAAGATGGAAACTGATTCACTCTGTCACCTGCTCCATCACGGCACCATGCAATAGAATATTCAAGTTCAATCACCAAGATCTATTTTGGTGTCACTGTCTCAGTACTCATTACCATATCTCCTAGGTGCTTAGTCTTGGATAGCAGGTGGGAGATCACTTACTTTTGTATAGCGTTCAGAATACCCCACATATACTGGTCAACCTCCAAGCCCTCCAAGAGAGCAGTTTTACTAAAAAGTAAAAAAAAAAAAATAGAAACTTCACGTTAGAATACTGCTAGGGAAAGAATTATTTGAGGCAAACAGTTTTAGTTCTACATCTACATTACCAGGATATTTACATCAAACAGATGAGACAAGGATACATCTACCTGTGTGTGTCCACATTCTTTAAGTAATTCTTGTTAGTGAAATATGTTGCAAATTTAAAGTATTTTCAAACACAGCAGATCTCGCCTGTGAACATCAGTTAGCACTATTTTTTTTTAATTAGATCTTTCTGGTTTTTTGAGCTCCACAGTACTATGGCTTCAAAGCAACTATGTATTACAGCCATTCTACTTAAGATCGGCACAGATGGGGACAGAACAAAACAAAACCAGAAATGATTTAACTATGTGGGCACTTAGATCTGAATGGAGGTGCTCATGCTCAGAGACATAGGCCAAAAATTTAGCCTAGATGCACAAATACATGAATTAAGAAAGCAAAGTATCCAACTCTTGTGCTGTTTTTAGCCAAACATAGAGGACAGAAAAGATTTGGGCAGTTTGGAGAAAGCCCTTATGTGTTAGGACATGGATGAACCATGGACAGTAATGGAAACAAGCTCCAGGCCACCATGTCCACAGAACAGCCAGAATGGACAATCCCCACTGCTGTTTGTACCTAACACTGCCTGGCAGAGCAAGGACCCAAGTGGAGACTTGTGCAGACCCAGGGCCAGCTGTTACAGCCACAGCTGCTGGAGCTGAAGAGCCCTGGTTCCTCAGCTGAGGCTGGAACACGCTCCCAGCCCTGTGCACTGAGCACAGGAGGTAACAGACACTAAACTGGCCTGCAGGTGTTCTGCTGTTTTTTCTGCCCAGTTAAATACAAGGCTGGACAGTCTGTAACCACTACCTAGTTTTTCTTCCCTTTTTTCTGCAGTACACTAACTCTTTGGTCAAAACATTAGCTTGAAATTATGCCAAGGTATCCATCCCTCTTTTCCTCTAAGCAACAACTCCAGCTTTTGCTCCTTGGAAATTTTTTACTTTTAAAAAATTAGCCTTATTCTGGACTGTAGATATCTACCTTATCTATGTAAACGTTTGAGCCTCTTTTGAACACTACACAGCCCATTGATGATCTGCAATGAAATCTTGTGAGAAAATATCTTGTTAAATGTTTTTAAATTTCTAATAATCCAGGGTGGTAAAATATTGCAGGAATTCTCATTGGACTTTATGCTCTTGAAGTAAATGTGATATTTATTTATTTATTTCCTAGAACTTTCTTCTTCTCCCCTTCACAATCTTAAATATGACCTGAATTTGGTAAAATTGTGTACAACTGCATTTTATGTAGTATGGTTGCACTTACTTGCATACTGGACACCGCCAAGTTCCTCTTTCACAGTTCAGTTGCAAGTAAGATTCCAGATCAAAGCACTAGGCATCAGAAAGAAACAAAAAAGGAAAAAAAACCAAACCAGACAAAAAAAAGGAAACAAAAAAAATTTCTGTATTAAATGAAGCAGTAAGACAAAAGTAAAACTGACATGAAAAAAGCCTCCTACCACTGAAAACTAAACCAAACAGCTTACTTTTCTCCTCTGCATTAAACATATATACAGTTAACTACTGAGCTTACAGATGTAAATGCCATGTATTCGGTGCTCTCACATGGTAACCAAGCTGAAGGTACTGTAACAACACATGGCTGAGGAGCCATGCCAGGCACTGGCATCTACTCACTTGTACATGCTTGCAGTCGTGACCCCTCGCTGGGAGCTGGATCCGCCGGAATGTGATCGGACACTTCAGAGACACTTTAATAGCAGTCTGCTCCACTCCATCTTCCCCATTTAGTGTTGCATTGCCAGAGGAAGCTGCTACGCTGCTGAAGTTCCTCTTGACTGTTTAGGAAGAAGGTGGGTATAGATGTGAGAAAGCACAAGTGTGCTGTAAGTTCTAACACAGAAATCTGAAATTTCTTCAACTTTTAAGAACATTTAAGAAGTGACTTCAACATTTAGGGGACAATTGAATGAACAATATACCCACACAGGTATGTTCTGCGTAATTTAGAACATTCTCCTGAACAGAAAAACCATCACACATGCTTATCAACTATATTCTTAATCAAATTAAGTGTCATACAAGTACTGAAAACAGCCCTAGATAAAGAATTAATCTTTCTTTATTGGTGAGTCAAATACAGGGGAAAAGCCAGAGAGATTCTCCTGGAACAGGACAGTCCTCTTTAGGAACAAAGCTTGTGTCCTTGAAACTTGGTTATCTCCACCCAAATAGCCGTTAACATTTCAGGATACCAGGGATTCATCTACCCCCATCATGTTCTGCAAATTTCTTAAGCACAGCTTAAGGTTATCAATCTGGTGTAGCGATAGCTTATCATAACTGAACATAGGCATTCTGGAAAGTCATCACCCACATAAAATGCAAACTCACTCTTAGTGATACAATGTTCTGCTGGGAGGAGGCGTTTCTTTAGTAGACCTTGAAGCACAGAGCGAACTGATGGCCGATGCACCAACTGCAACACGAACAAGTGTGACTGCAAGGAAACACATTTTGTTAGGAAGAGAACCAAACTCACACGTTAAATGTACTCCCAAACTGAGCTCCACTCTTCCCTTGGGCACTAGGTTTCTTGAGAGCCTGAGGCTTAAACATTAAAGCTGGTTCTGCTCTGCTGAGCACACACCCTCCCTTATGGATATTCTGCAACTGTGCAGTTGCTCCATGCTTAATGTATACAAGGGCTTTAAAAAAGCAAGGATTTTCTGCATTTTCTCCCTCCTTAATGTTCAGTATACGTATAGCTGACATATTAATCTCTGACATCAGGGTTTATTTTTAAAACCCTGGACTGTCTGACATGGTCTAGCCTACCTGCCTGCCCTCAGACTATGTTGGAAGTTGCGAAAAAAAATTGCAACTGATGGGCCTGGAATCAGCTGAATCATCTTACCCAACACAGAGATTCACATCCTGTGAATCATTGTGGATTCACAGGATGCTGCCCCCTGCTCTTAACCACCAGATAAACGACATTATGCAGGGAAACATCCATGTGAAGTAAGGCAAAATGGGTGGACGGCTTCTTGTCAAAGTGCATCACACTGTGACCTTGTGTGAGCTAGCACCTTGCTTTACTGTCAGTGACAAGAGAACAGGCAGAAGCTCGGACTGGATTTGCAGAACAGTCTGCATTAACAGTACAGTACTCATCCCCGAGAGTAACTAACCGATGGAAAAGGAGAAAGAGGAAAGCTGAATGGTCTAGATTGAATCTTTGAATACGAGTTTTTAATCTGAAAAGGTATTTGAAAAATCATCACCAGCACCAACCATTACAATGTTGATGTTTTCAAGACAATCCAAAGACCGTTTAATATACTGTGTAAATGAAATTAGTACCATCAACTAAATGAAATTAGTACCATCAGCCTTCAGCCACCTTGTTACACAGGCACACATGGGAAGGTAGGAGATAAAACTCCCTTCCTCCCCTAGACCACGAACCTTGTCAGAGACATTGCAAGGACACCACTACATTCTGCAACAATTAAGCAGCAAAAATTTCCATATGAACACTCTGACTGTGTCAACATCATTAAGTAAAAACCTTACCAGAAAAAGGCATGGAAAAAAATGAGAGTAAGGCTCTTTCAGCTAAAGCAACATTTGCAAACTGCTCTAAAAACCAGCAGACTCAACATCAGCAGCTGCAGCCTCAGTGAGCTCGGTGTACTTACGCAACAACACGCTGTGACTGTGATCTGAATGGTGTTTCTCCCTGGCTGGCACACGTGCTTTAGGTGCAGAGGTTTATGAGATGTCTTGTTGTCACCACGTTCGATGGTAAGTGGGGTTGCATTAACGCTGACCTGGACTGAAGCTGGCCAGTTTGTGTTCATTTGTCTGTCTTCATGGTGATAGCACTTAAACTGCAATTCCAAGTCAGACCTGCACAACAACCAATAAATCTTCCTTTAACTTTGCTTTCACACTGCAGAGGAAGGTGGTTTTTATACTAGGAACATTTTCTTGATCAGATTATTTTTCTTGAATTATTGCCATTAAGGAGATAACATACTTCCTTCATAAAAGTCCTGAACAGAAGCAAGTCATGATGAACTAACGATGCAAGCATGCCCCAAAGTTGTTCATATTTTACACTTATAAAGGACTTTTCAAGGAAATGTTTCAAACCTCTTTGCAAACACAGACCATGAAGCGATCCTACAGAAAGAAGAATGTCAACATTAGGCAGGTCCTTCCTGTGTTAGGAGTTAAGAATGAGAAAGCAATATGCTGCAGTGCGTTGTGCTGGAAGTCTGGATTTTTCACTACCTCAGAGCACTTAAAGAAGCATTTGAATGAAGGCCTGTCAGACAAAATACAAGTACAGCTAATCCTGCCTTAGAACAAGTAAATCAACTAAGATAAAATGACTCCTATATCTCACCCCCCACCAAAATCAGCTTCTGTGATTCTATACTAACATAGCTGTGGACTAAATATAGCCAATTTAGACCTTCTTTCAGGGCATGAATTCCTCCCACCTCCCCTATAATAATTTCCACTCACTATTTAGCTCCTCAGAAATTAGTTCTGTAACACCTTCAAAAAATGAAAAGGCTGAGACTAAGTTAAACAAAAATTAAGTGGGTAGAGACTATGACTTTAGTTTCATAAATGTACGTTAACCTTGTGTTAGGAAAGAGTAATTTCAAGAAGAAATTTAAAAGAACACAGAGAACTGAACTGAAATGTCAGAATTTTGCTGTTCGTGACAGCAAAAGACAGCTCAAAGTTTATTGTTCCAACTTTAAAATCTACGTTCCTATGTTGCCTGAAAGAAGATACCTTCGTAAGATCCAAGAGGAGCAGCTCATTCAGGAGATTAACACCCTAACTGCCATTTTCCTTACAAAGATTTCAATCTGACTCAACACCATCTTTTCTGGATTTCAAAACATCAAGACTTAGCAGTGGACACAGACGTGGATTTTTTAAAAAGAAAGTTATAGAATACAATTACCTGATCTTTCAACATAATCCACCTACATGAAGTCTTTTCACACTTTTTTTCTATATTTTATTAACCATTTTCTGAAAGCTCACTCTGCAAGTTCCACTCAGTTTCTCACCTCAAGAGAGCGCAGCACAGTGATCCAAACCTGGAGGGAAGCAAGGCTTGGTCCCTCTGATATAAAACCCAAGCAGACGAGGTGAGCAGGCCTGCTGAGTGTCACGGTGCTGACAGACCTCAGGAGAGCCTCGTGTTCCCAGCACACAGTGTCTCCACCATGGGATGTTATTAATAACACAGCAGTGTGAAGACTGAACCAGTTTCAAGGAGACATTTTCCCTGCCTTCAACCTTTCTGTTTCTCGTAACCATGAAAAGTTCCCATGGGGAGAAAAATACTTGCATTGCATTCATTATGTGTGTACACGTGAGAGGTTTTGCCGAATATTTTAACTGGCAGAAAAATATTGAGAATTGGCTCGGTTCCACCGTTCTCTATAAAAACCCAAATCCATCCACACATGTGACTAATTCATTTTTCTGGCACCCATCCAGCCCCGAGTGAAATGTGAAATGACTTCATTACAGGACTATCTGTTCTCCCCACTATTAACAGGCTTTTCAAAACAGCAGACCTGAGCACAGTTTACCTATGAGTCTTCATTAAAATAAGTTTAAATAAAGGCTATGTGTTTAGTGAGTGAAGGAAGAAAGAAAGAACAGATATTAAGAAACAGCCTCATGCTTCAGTGCAGCACTATAAATCTACTGAATGAGCCAGCACAATCCCCAGTAGTGATTACTTATTAATAAGAACTGGCAAATAACTGCCAAAACTCCCTCTGCTGCGAGTACTCCACGATAATGAAATGCAAGTAAGCAATAACTGACCTCAAAGTTGGGTGTTAATTATTGGATGTGGTCTGCCTGCAATCTCCCTCCCTCCCTCCCAACCCCCAGGCTCCCTCAGGGCACAGGGGCACTGTGGTAGCAAGGACTCCTGCATCCTGCATCAAACCTCAGCTTTAGAGCCACAGTCCATCCTGGGCCAGGGAAGTGAGCACATCTCTCTGCCCACCTCACACTCTCCACACCAGGAAAACACAAGTCTCCAGTGGATTCCAGGGAATGGGAAGAAGACCCTCACAGGAAAAAAAGAACCTTGAAGCTACACCTGTAAGCAACCTCCATGCAAGATCCCAAGCAACTAACCATCCCCCTCAGTGCACAGAGTAAGGCAAAGAGAATGCAACGTTTATCCTGGCTGAGCCAGGATAAACACAGAGATACTTTCTGAGAGAAACCAATCAAGGAGACAAAATTATTCTGCAGTATTTGAAATAAATTAAAAAAAAAAAAATTAAGGCTCTGATTGTCATTTGATCTAAGGCCCTTCCATGAACATGGTGCAATCAAAACATACCCCGGAATCACTTATACAGACCTACATTAAATACAGGAAAGTACCACCAAGGAAAAATATTCCTCTGTGTTGGAAATAAGAATTCACTGTAAGTGAAAACCAGAAGCTTTTGTATGAGGAAAGCTGTGCTCTTACACTTCTGAGCTGTGCTTACTTGTGGAGTCAGAGACTAGGGGAATTTAGGAAATCAGCTTCTACAGTTTGGAGGATTTAAGCACTTGTCTTTCCAAATGATTTTACCAAGCCTCTAGATCAGGTCCTTACTCTTAGGAGGTTATTCTTCATTATCAGATAACTCTGCACTATTTAATTTAAGCATAAACTCTAAGACCTCTGCAGATCTACACTTGCATCTAACATTACAGGGGTCACATAACACCTGGGACTTCAGATTCCCAGATGGAAGTTTGTAGTGGTGTGGGTTAGGGAAAACCCCACTCCTGTTGCACCCAGAGCAGAAAGGATGAAATGGTTGCAGTGGTTTTTCAGACACTGCATGGTATGAGCTAGCAGCAAGGACATGCAATACATACTGTGAAGCATTTTAGAATGTGTTGTCTCTGGAAAAAGGTGAGTGTACCTGCGACTTGAAAGGACATTCTTCCTATCCATGTTACAATTTTTGAAGTGAAATTCCTGGCAAATCTAAATGCAGTGTCTCTGTCCTGCCACTCCTCTCTCACGGGGTGCATGACTGCCTTGCAGCAAGGCTGAGCTTACCTCCACATGAGTGTCTGGTGCACAGTTGGCCGTAGGTGAAAGACGTGGTTGCTGACGGCCAGGTTGTGCTCCAGCCGGAAGGGCTCCAGGACAACCCCGTCTCTCACAGGGAACGTCAGGCGCAGCTCGTCGTTGTGGTTGGCTGGGATCGAAGAGGGAGAGAAAGTGTGAACTTTCCCTTTAGCATCTGCAGTGCAATAACAATGTTTATATTTATACAGAATAGTAACAAATTGCACAGTGATCTGCTACTGGGTCTAACTTAGGCTCACACACACAAAAACATACAATCAGAAGTAACTCTATCATCTAACTGATACAAGTGACAAGGCTCAAACTGATAGCAGGGGCACAGCAGTCTTCTATTGTCACACACTTCACATTAGGGCCATAGCATTCCAGCCATCAACAGCAACCAGGCATGGCAAGAATTCTTGGTTTTTATTACAGGATAGGCTCTGTGTCCAAGCTTACTCTGTTGGCAGAAGACTGAAAACAATTCTCTTCGTAATGTCAAACTGTGATAATGTTTGTTTTCCCTGCTTTGAACAGGGATTTCAACAGTTAGTTTCAACAGTTTCATCAGCTGAAACTATGTGATGACCAAAGACACTGGTATTCAATTACTGTCTGAGCCCCTAAGATGAGATTTTGAGGTAACTTGCAGCTGATCTATGAAGTCCAAATGGCTTTAAATCCTGTGTTCTTGCCCAAAAAATACTGCAGCCCATCTTCTACTTGATTTTTCAGCTATCCTGAACTCCAAACAGGGCTGCAAAGTGCTAATGCAGCAGCAGTTATTTTACAGAAAACATAAGGTTCTCCCAGCTCCCTAGTAAATGATAGCTCCTATTGTTCATCAGTCACTTCAAAACCTCTAACATCTTATGCTAGTATCCAGTCAGAGAGATCTTGTTATTCCTGCCCTGTTCCCAGCCAAGTGTAGCTGTGACGCTGAGTGGCTTTGAAAGGAACATACATCAATTCTGGCACAGTACTGAATATTCCTAAGATGCCTGTATGGATCACAATAGAGACACTGCTATAAATATTCACATTTTATCCTACTCTGCAGTGTCGTTCAATGAATGGCTTTGCCCTTGAACAAAACAGCCCAAAACAACAACCCAAAATCAAGTGTTTTCTCCTCAGGAAGCAAATCGAAGGAATAATTCTGGAGTAAAATCCTTACAAGTTTAACCTGGAAGAACTTCTCTGATATTTTATTTTAGAAGAGCATAACAATCTTTCTCTTTTCTATCCACTTGCTCAAGTGATCCTACACTGTGCATGCCACCTATTACAACTTAACAACTCCAGCCTCTCCCAGAGCAGCAATCAGAGCTACTTTCCAGACTCTGAAATGTATGTGGCAGAGAACAGAGGAACAATAAATGACTGTGGGGGCATTCTGTTTGCTACTCACTTGGAGGTGGTGGTAAAGCATTGATATTTGGTTTAATGTCAGGTGGGAATGGTGGTTTGACATCCTGGTTAGGTGACAGGTATGGAGGAATATTGCTCCCTGGTGTCATGGGTGGCGTGGGGTTTCCTGGAACAGGTGAATGAGGGTAATTTGCCACAGGTACAGGCCTTGATGGCTAGAAAATAAATAACATTACATTGTTATTGCAGTCTTGAAATAAGAAAAATAAGCCTTGTGAACAGCACTGTTATCAACTACCAAAGACAACAGACAAGGGAGGGAGGCCCCTCTCTTTCTGGAGAAGTAACCACAGGATGTCCCATGAGGCCTTCAGGGAAGAGGCACACCAGGAAAGCAAAGCAGGAACTGAAACCAGCAGAGCAGCCAGCTTAACTCAGGCAAACACCAGATACAAGCAAGGCTGCTAAAAGGTTTACTGTGCTCCCCTGAATGCTCTCTTTCCAAAACCAACCAGCCATTTGCTTCAGTTTTTCCACTGCACCACAGCCCACTTTGTATCTCTCTGCCTTCCTCCCAAAATAGCCCCAGTGCACAGAAGCCTACACAAAAAACAAAATCCAAAGACACACAATTAGCAGTCTGTGTCTTTTTTACTTCCATCTATCCTTTCTTCCACCCTTGTTCAACTCCTCTACTCAGAATTAAAGCTCTGGAGGTCAGGGGATGTTTTTTATTCTGTGCACCTACAATTTGATTCTGTTCCTAGTTTGCTGCTAGCTAAGACGAACTGATAGAAAAAGGACAGTTAAGTATGAACAGCACCTATGTATTAAAACACCTTTGGTCTAGTTTCTTATAATTAAGGGAGTGGTTGCAGTCAATGGAATAAACCAATAACCCTGATGTGAAGGAAGCTGACATTAAACAAAATTACAACTGTATGGCTCATGCACCATAAGCAGAAACACAGGAGAGTGTCAGAAGATGAAAATCTTTACAGACAGCCTAAGTACTGTGACTTCAAGTCTGATTCTGTATCTACATGCTGCTCTGCTAACCTAAGATATTTGAGAGTCCACAAGAAGAGGGGTGTCTTCTCAAATCTTAAACGTTCAAGTTGCCAGCCATCTTTGGTTTTTATCTTTAATACACACAGTTACTATCTGCACAATCACCACAATTCAAAAGCTCAGGTTTTGTCTGTGGAACTTTCCCCCTAACCAGGATAATCTGCCTTTTTAACAAGATCTCTTTTTTCCTAACTGTTTCCAGACCAGTCATTATTTGAATACAGTATCGGGGATACATTGTAAAGAAACAAATTCCCTTTCAGAAGTATCTGGTAAACAAAAAGCTTAAACCCCATCTAAAATAAATGTACATAAAATGTATTTAAAAATCTGTCACTTAGAGATCTTCTGCAGTTACTTTAGCATAAATGACTACACTGGAATTACTATATAGAGAATCTGTCTGTTCCTCATATTCTTCTTGATGGTGAACTGCAGAAGCTGCCATTATCCAACAGGCATTCCTTTGGGTACCACAGTGGACAGCGTAGTTGAACACAGAACAGATGGTCAAAAGAAAAGGGTTTTGCTTTTCCTTTTTTTTTAGTGGTGTTTTCTGTGTGAATCACACCAAATGATTCCAATTCAACAACAATGTGCAACTTAGATTCTTTCAGCCTACATTCAAATCCAGAATATAGTCCAGACACTTCAACAGCTAATGCTTTAAGCAAGTCAGAAGATCAATGGTCCTCCCCTTTTTATACTCACTGGAGTACCTGTGTGCAATAGATCACTTTTGTGTGCATTTCAAAGGTGGTAAACCTCAGCAGGCCCTCAGTGCAACCTCAGTTTGGAGAATACAAAGTGCTCAAGATGTATCCATAAACAGGTTTTAGGCAACATTTTAACAACCCTAGCTCTTGCCCAAAACAAGCAGCACAGAGAGAAAAGACTCAGAAATAAGGAGTAAGCAGTTGGAAAAAGTCACAGGAACTTCAGTTCAAAGATGAAACCTACAGCTGGAACACCTTTTAAGTTTGGCCTGGCTTAATCCAACAGTGACCACTGTAGGTCCACAACTGGAATGCTGCAATGTGGAACTTGTTTATTACAAATTTCCACAGTTGCATTCTTGCAGAGGACCATGAATAGGTGAAAACAGTACACCTGAATCCCACTAGGTACTTCTTTTTGCAAGGTATTGTCAAAGCAAACCCAACATTTACTTGTAAAAGCCTCTAATGAGCTGCAGCAACATTCGATTTTCTTTATGAACTGCTGTGAAGTTGCAATGCAGCTTGGCTGATTGACTTGATTCTGTGATACCCAAAACACCAGTAAAAACTCAGTGTTTTTTTTTCTCTTTCCTTTCACTACATAAAAGCAGTATCTATGAAACCATTAATGTGACTTCATTGATAAACGGCCACCAGAACAGAAAATTATGATCTCAGAATTCCTACCTTGTAATACTGCCCCATGTTGACTGTTGGAGGAGGGTACTGCCCTGTGTTTTGCTGGCTTGGCATCCTCTGTCCAGGATAGTTGGGAGATGTAAGGGGTCTTGGAGGGTTGGGAGTGGGGTACTGACCAGGCTGGTTTGGAAACTGGCTATTTGGTCCATACTGCTGGTTTCCATAATTCGGCTGTTTCCAGACAGGGATACAAGAAGACAAAGCCATGGTTTATGCGAATAGCTTTCTTGTATGGATTATTAGGATACATTCGATAGCACAATCAAAACACACGAAAACCCTTCAGATGAATACTTCTTAAAAACATAAAAATCTTGCAAACCAAAGTGGGTAAGACACACGCACTCAGTGTTACCCTTGTAACACTGTCAAAGGGCACTGTGCTTGCAGAATTACAGAATTACAACCAGATGCAACATCCACAAAAATTGCTGTGTTCTTGCAAGTGCTACCACACCCGAGCCTGGGGCTCCTTTTTCACATGTCAAATGGAAACACAAAAAGAAAAAGTTAAATAAATAAATAAATAAAGACAAAACCCTGGAAGCTGCAAGAGCATAGAAGCTGTGTTGTCCACGCCTGCCTTTTCAACCCAACTGCTCTGCTGGCCCCTTTCTAGAGTGTTCAGCAATACTTCAACAACTAAAGAGAAGCTCTTACTAGTCATAAGCACTTAGCTAGTGCTAGCTAAGACTGTGCTGTGGTTTTGGAATTGAAGAAATTAAAATTGGAACTCTAAAGGTAGCTGAATGCCAATCTGAAAAATCAACTTACTGATGTTTCCATAAATGAACCCTTCAATAAACAATAGGCAAATATCATCTGCAAAATTCCAGCCCAACAAGCATGCAACATTTATGGCACTGTTCAGAAATGACTTGTTGGAAACATGAACATACTCACTTACAATGAAAAACCTGATTCTGAAGCAGCAAAAAGAGATTTAAAGTCATCCTTAAAATATGAAATCTGAAAAATCATGTGAACAAGCTACATTTTGTGTTTTCTTACTTGTAAATAAGTGTCAGCATTTACAGAATGAAAAACCTCCTAAGAGAAGCAACTTCTGCAAAAGCACATCCCTTTTTTATTTCTGATTGGTTTTTTATTTAGAAAAAAAATAGTTTGCAGAGCAGGAAAGAAATGTAATTCAGGCAGAAAAGTTTTCTGTATATTCTGCATGCCACAGTGCTCTTTGCTGTGCATTTACTATAAACTCTTAGTACCATAATTACTGTCAGGGCAGTATCATAATATTCAGAGCTCTACACCTTTTGTTGAAGTGTCAGTTGAATACAGAGTTTCACCAGGAAATTACCTCTACTAAGTGATGGCTAGATTTGTAAAAACATTTAGGTGTACGTGGGTGCTGGGAGTTGCTGGAATTCTAAAAAGCCTCTACTGCCCAATTCATACTAACTTGAAAAGTAAAACACACTGGTGCTTTTTAATTTCAAAATCTCATTTGTCTGCATCATCAGTGGTCTAAATTTCTCTAAAAATTTGACCCTAAGTGTTTTGCCCTGTCATAATACAAGTCAATGGCAATTAAATTTTGCCTATAAAGCCATTCAGATTCTCCTACAGCATCATGGGACCTTATCACACTCCACATAAACTGGTATTAGATAAATGCTGACAGAGAGGGATTTGAGTTCAACATTATTTATATTCATCTTAATGACTGTGAAAATCAACACTGAAAGTTTGGAAAGCAACTGTTCTCTAAAAAATGACTGCTATTACTACTGGCATTACAGTACAATGTCTGTCCTGTATTTTATTACAAAAATAGAACTGTCCAAGAAAACAGATCAGATCTCTATTGGGCTAAAATGAAGTA
This sequence comes from Rhabdornis inornatus, assembly GCA_013397075.1. NCBI lineage: Eukaryota > Metazoa > Chordata > Aves > Passeriformes > Rhabdornithidae > Rhabdornis > Rhabdornis inornatus. Next base: position 1,183,644 of record VWZS01004141.1, on the reverse strand, counting down.
CTTCGCCCTCAGTGTCTCTTCTAAGTTGCCACATGTAAAGACTCCACTCCTGTGATGGAAGCCTGCTTAAGATCTATGAAATCACCATGAGAATCTTAGAATGATATTCTAGTTTGGGGCCTTTTTTGGACTTAATGACCATCATATGGACTAACAGAACAAAGGTCAACCTGAATACTTTAGAAGCTAAAAAGGAAGGGCTGCTCCTGCTAATACTTTAATGGCTGCAGTTCCTACCAAGGCTGGAACAAAGATGCACCTATCTTAAAGGGATGTGCACCACACATTAGCCAGTATGTTGCAACTTGCAGTCTAAGGAGCAGTTTATTTTATTACCTCTCCTGGGTATGGTCTCTTTATGCCCTGTATAGGCAAAGACTGGGGCCGTGGGCCTGGATAGGCCTGCTGAGGCATCCTCTGCCCGTGGGTGCTGAAGGGGCTCATCCCAGGAGGCCGAGGCTGGTTCATGCCCATGGGTGGCCCGCTCATGCTGGAAGGTGTCATTCCCGCTCCCATGCTTGCTGGGTTCATGTTGCCTGGCATAGAAGCAGGACCACGAGGACCAGGCTGGTTCATAAACTGGTTGTTGTAAGCCTGAGTTGGACCCATCTGGAAAGAGGAACAAACCTTCAACGGAAGAAGAAGAAAAAAAAAAAAAGAATAAAATGCGACATGCATTTATAAAATGGGAAGAGGGAGCTGAACATGCTTTTGGGGAAGGGAAGAAGGGAAAGATTTATGTCGCATTTTCCTTCAATGTTCTCTAACATTTGATGAGCAGTGAAATCATTTATAATAAAAATCCAATTGGAATTGTAAGAATGAAAGATGGATGTAAGTCTAAGGTGAGAAATTATATGGTTTCAATTGGCTGATACTGTAAGGTAACAGGTTAGGATGTTGGCTGTGCAAATACAGCACAACACTACAGTTTCTAAGACCCCATACTTTTTATCACCTGGCATACGGACTCTAATACTTCAGAGTTCAGAGAAGTAAAAAAGGTAAGAAGGAAAAACCTCAATTGATCAAGTCCTTGTTTATTTTAAGAAAAAAATTATTCCATGAAGTCATGACACACTAGAAGTTATGGATCACTGGAAATGCATATCTCTCATAGCTGCCCATACAGACAACATTATTAAAAACCAAGTCTTTCTTCTATGTTGTTTCCCTGTTTGGAGGGAAATAACCCAAACAACCAACTGCAGTTAGCAAAACAAACAATTGTCCAAGAGCTACAAAACTTATTCCAAGATTCTAGAACATTTTACTAGGTACTCAAATTTAGAGGGCTGGCAAAGGCAGCAATAATGTAAAATGTCAGATGCAGCTGTAACTGAGAAATCTTCAATGTTTTTTAAGAGGCAACTTCTTAACTACAAAATACAGTTAGGCAAATTTTATTGGGAAAAACATGGGGACTGACTCATACCTACATATACACATTCCAGCAGTTTCCTATAAGCATTTCTAACCATGCTCATGCACCAAAAAAAAACAAAACAAAACAAACAAACCCACAGTAGGCACCCTAACAAACACAACAGTGAGAAGGACAGCCAATTCCCTGTAATGGTCCAGATCAGGCAGGTATGAAGACATAAGGGTTACTCTCTTACCGGTCCATACTGGTTCATGTCCTTATTCTGTGTTTCCTGGAGGGCTGCCACAGTGGCTGTAGCTGTAGCTGTTGCTGTAGCAGCTGCAGCTGCAACTGCAGCAGCGGCAGCAGCTGCAGCTGGCTGGGTGAAATCAGCTGGTGGCCTTGTGTGGGGGGGAATCCCCATTCCTGCCGGGGTATTTGGGCCTCCAGGGTAACTAACAGGGAAGAAGAGAAAGGAGGAGAGAATTAAGATGTGCCTGGTGGAATTTGTTTTGAATGTTGGTGTGATCTTCACCTGGAACTGTTCCAAAAGCATGTATCAATGACTAATGAAAGCCAGCAGGCCAGGTAATTAGGTGTGTACAGGAGATAAGGGTCGCATCTCCAGGTTACACCTGCTGCCCATGTGCAACAGTCACAGGGCTGCCACTGGGATTGCAAGGCATTGCCAGCAGTCATTTTGGGGGCAGTGAACTTCGCTGCAGCTCTGTAGTTTCCTGCAAAGTAGAACTGAACTCCTGAAAGTAAATGCTCTGTTCCTCCGTAGTGTAGGGGCAAATGCACAGGAGCAGGAACAGCAAACTTCCTCCAAGACAGCACATTAATCAGCCTCAGTGGTGAATTATGGCAAGTGTTCAAGACATCATAAAAGCATTTCTCCCTGAACCTTAGCAGAAAGGCCAGGAGAGACCCAGTGCAATCAACTCCACACAGGGTGTTCTGCAGCTCCTACCCATCTCTTCTATTGATCCTAAGATAAACCAAGCTAAGCCAAACCACGCCTTTCCCACTTCAAATTATCAAATATCTTTACAAATATGGGCAAATATACTGTGCCCATTTTAGAGATGTTAGTACAAAGCTGAAGAAACTTTCTGGCTTCTTCAAGGTCACTCAGTAGATCAATGGCAGAGATGAAAGAAGAGATAAACTCTCTCTCTGAGTCCTAAGCTTATATTCTTCACACTAGACTGCCTGTGCTAACAGCAGCAGCCTCTTCAGTAGCCTCTGCACTTGGACCATAAATAGTGGTTTCAGTTTAGTGTCCTCACCATCCCTGTTTACAAAGTATAGACACAGAAAGTCAATATGTAACTAATGCTTGGCTATTCGCTTTGGATTATATGACTAATGCAGCATTTATTTCCCCAAAATAAATACACAATGCAACCATCTTTTTTAACAAACATCTTCATTCCCAATTCTTTTCAAATTCCTGCTGTGGAGTAAATCTTTGGGCAGAAATACTCTGTTGCATAGGAAACTACTTTCCCCAATACTCACTTACTCCTGCATATGCACGTAGAAATTATACCATCAATACCTTTCACATCCTGGCCTTATTAAATGTTAATCATTCCTAAGCCTGTGGTCTGTTTAACAATCTCTCTTAATTAAAACTTTATTTTGGGGGTTTATTAGAGCTAATTGATTGACCTAAGCCATTTCCATTTACCGTGATGAATTTCTTTGCAGTTTGGGTACCTGATTTCCAAAGCTATAAAAGCAGTATGTGCTTCAGCTAACCAGTAAAAAATAGCTACTGAAACTTTATATAATTAAAATAAGCTTCTGCCAGGTCACTAAAACAAGCTTCATCAAGTATTTACATCCATTTTCCACCTCAGAGAAGTAAATCTTACCTGCCACCAAAACCTCCACTTCCAGGATAATTGGGTCGCCCATACATGCCCTGCTGTATGTATGGCTGAGTGGAGCCTGCCTTGGCTGAAAATTGCTGCTGCTGTCCAGCAAACTGGGGGGAATTGATTCCAGGGTTGCTAGTTGTCATCCCAGAAGCCATGGGATTTCCTGCTGGGTTCATAGGGTTGTTAGCATTTGCCATTGGATTTCCCAGCACCTGCAAGAAGAAACATGACAGTAAGGGACTGTACCTTGAACTACTTCAAGCAAATTAAGTTGATTTGCTGCAGTCATTAAATTAAAACATAACCACCTGTACTCTGAACTCTAATGAGCACAGACCTCATTGATGGCTTGGTGCACATTCGTGGTGATTTCTCCTTTTGCCATTTCCATACAAAAAGGAGATTTTCAACTAGATGGAACCCAAATTAATATGCTTATAAAAAAAGTTTATGAGAAAGACCTGCTACAACCATGCCATGACCATTCATCTGACCACAAGAAAGGACATAGCTTTTTTCTTTGGGGAGGGGGTATGAGGGGGTGAGAGCTTTCTTGTTTGTTTAGTTGGCTGGTTGGTTTGTTTGATGCAGGACTTTGAAGTAACCTGGAAGTAGCTGGTCCCACCGGTGCAATGCAAAGGGTACCACAGATAGAAAAACCGTGAAAGAACATATTTCACTATTCTTGACTCTCTAAATAGTGTACAAAAGTCTATTGATTTTATTGCTTCTTATAAGAGCCCTCTGTTCTCTGTATAAAAGGATTTGCTTCACTTGTTTCAAGGATTTTTTTTTTCCAAATTGCTGTGATTTCCATGGAGATGCAAGTGTGCCTGTTCACGGAATCACCTGTGTAAGATTTCCCGAAAAGTCTCCTACTTGGGATGAAACTCAGTGGTCATGATTTTTGCAGAAGACTAACTCAACAGCTTTAGGCATTTGAGAAAAGGAATTGGTGAGCCCAGCTCATTCCTTTCCCTCGAAGAGCACAAAAACTTACATGAAATCCTGACATTCATTTCAATCTGCTCCAAATAGCTATAACCAAGCTTCATGTTCCAGAGTTTCACTGCTCCCTTGCAGTGACTCTAAAGAAGCACTTTCTTTCTTCATGCAAGGGATTTTTTCCTTCTATTGTGCATTCCTCTGAAGTACCATGAAGACTTCAAGTAACATTACAGTACTCTTATGATAGAACAAAACTCTGAGTATTATTTTATCTTTCCTTTTGCCTTTTTAAGTGCAAAAGAAATTACATTTTCATTTTTTGGCCAATATACAGACCAACATGCCTACTCAGGTATTTCTCTCCCAGATGGGATACCTTTTCTTTTAAGGTGTTAAAGAAATCAACAATAATAAAACATGTTACAGATCCTGTTACTGTTTCCTCTTCTCGTTTTATTGAAGAAAGATTTTGCCATAACCAGTGCTTACATAACTGCCCTGTGAGTACCTATATGACTTGGCCTCTGAATAATTTCTTTTTCAAATGGCTCATTCTATTACAATCTCATTTTCAATTTTCTCACCAAAATTAAAATAACAAAAATATCCTCAGAAAATTTTGTACTGGATCTAACACCACTTGGTTTGAAAGAAGTAGAAAAGACAGGTTAGATTTATGTACCATTTGCACTCATTAAAAACGCTGATGTGCTTTGAGCTCTTCATCTATGGTGTAAGCAAAGGCCAGACTGTCTGCACGCTTAATTTGTGCCACATCCCAGGGAGTGCACACTATCACAAGTAATTGGTAACTTCTTCATAAAAGTTGCTTCTTTTTGTATAGTATAATTCAATATACAACACAGAAGAAGAAGAAGAAGAGAGTTAAGAGTGGATAGAACCAAATGAAAATCCAGGAAGCATGGCTCTTACCTGGGAGCCAAGAGCCCATGCTTCTGCTCCAACACATATCGAAATATTTCTGCAAAGTTAGACACCACTAATAGGAAAGACTGGAAAGAACACAGCCTGAAATTGGTACTTAGCAACTCAGTGTGGGGGTAGACTTGGTACTGAATTTCACCAGCCCACAAGCACAACACAACCCCAGGTAAAGTACAACACAACTCCAGGTAAAATCAACAACTATCATTTGCTGAATCTAGCTAAAACTTTTAATAGAACTCTTCACGGTCAATCTGGATTGCCAAGAGGTTTGGGATTACCCCAAACTCATGTTTTTAGTGTTGAAACCACACAGTGCAAAATATGAGGTAAATCCAAGCCTGACATTTGCATGCAGCCAAAGGAGTGACTGACTCAAGCTCTCAGACACCTCTTGTTCAATGCCACCAAAGAGGACATGACTGGGAAAATAATGCATCATATACAAAAAAGAAGACAGACACTGCTACTGATCCCAAGAGGCTTTTCCAAAATACCTTCCATTTTACAAACACTAGTAGAAATGCATATCTAGAGGGAAGGAGGCATAAAAATGAAGCTTACCTGGCTTTGAGAGGTGTTAGTCACACCCCATACTGTGGTGACCACTGATAAAGAGCCTGGAGGCTGGTTGGTATTTTGTTGCCAGGGAACAGAATCATAAGGGAAAGACCCATCACTGCAAAAACAAACAGTCAGGAGGGTGAGATTTTGGAAGTTTAAATTGTGGCAAATTGCTGGTGGTGACAAAGGAATTAACATTTGACATTACCTTAACTCTCCACTCCTCCTCCACTATTAGCTCAGTATTCTCAGAGGCATGAAGTTTCTTTAACAACAATGTGATCATATCAAACCACACAGAACCAATGAATTCCTTAACTATATTGAAGCACAGGGCTTTTGCCATAAAACTGTCCGTTAGCAGTGAAAGTCCACATAAACTCAGAGGTAGAGTTTCAAACAAGGACATCAAGTTACTCAGAAGCACGTATTTTTTTTGCAATTCATCTCTAACTCTCCAACAATTACTGCTTCAGATGCCTTATATCAATTCAATTAGATTTTGAGACCAGACTGTAGCTCCACTGTCTGCAGTGGGTCCCCAAATGGCCAGAAAAGTCTTTAAAGCAATAGCAGTTCAACATAATTTTGAAAAGTAAATTGAAATTCAGATAGCCTTCTCCCCCACGATGGATAAGCTGCATGCCAAAAACAGTATTAGCTAATCAGCATTCTAGAAAATCAACTGCAGATATACAACACATCTTTCAGATAAATATGTGGATGAGAGGATTGGGTTTTTCCATTAGCTTTGTCCACAGATACAAGCAAACATTTCTTACAGTTCTTTTTATACAGAAGTATTGGTGGTTTCAGAATGAGCCCAGGATAGGCACACACTTAGTGTAATTAATGAAATACCTGAAATCCTGTGAAAGTAACTATCAATCCTGTGACCATAAAATACATTCCATTTGAAACTTGCTCATTCTTGTACTATTACCTCATAAATTAGATTTCGATTTGCATATATATACACATACACTCAGGTGATCTTTCCTTGTCTAGATACGTATATATAAATACCATTTAACAGACACGTTGTTCTTTCATTTTCAGCCACCAATGATCTGTATTTTATATCAAGAACTGCATTTTTATCTTGACTCCCAGCTATTACCAAAATTCTATCCGGGGCTAACTTGCCTAAAAATCTATACAGGCTCTACATGCACTCTATCAACGCGCTCCAAAGCCTGCTCACTCTCCTGTGACCCCAGACAGTGCTCCAGGCTTGGACCACTCCTTCCTTTTATGCTTCCTTTTGTGAGCCAAAATCAAAGACTACCTCTATATTCATTCTTTAGCCTGTTTATAATGCCAAGTGTGAATCCTTTAAGAACAGGAATTGCTCTGCACAAAGAGTGCATGTGTGTGATAAAAACTGCCTCTGTCCCAAGTAACAAATAATGTAATAACAGAAGCAGCAACTGTGTAAATGAAGCAGTGAATACATTTCACAAACAGCTAGAAAATTTCAAACAAATTCGACAATGCTCTGCCAGCACAGCAGCAATGTATTAGAACATAACCATGAATTTGAACTGACCTATCTGCTTCAAAATACCCATATTCAATCAAGCAATAAAATCACACAAAAATTTAGATTAGAGAAAAGAATTATTTCTCCTAACAAATAATTAGAGAAAATTAATGGAAAAGTGTAATTCTCTATAAGATGACTGACACATCATGTATACATTGACAGCATCCATATAAACCAGTGTGTAAGGGCATACTGAACACCTTGCAATCATAAGCCCTGCTAGCCCATGTTTCTTTAAAATATTTTCTCTTAGAATCTTACCCCTCTCACTCAGAGGCTCAGACAATGGCTTCAGTGACTAATATTTGCAAGTGACGCAATACAAGTCCCTCCACCAGCATGGAGACAAATGATGACTAACCCAGAATTTGTGACTGCTATTAAGATTTCCTCTTTTATCCTGCTCTGAATGATGCCTCCTACTTTACTTCCTTCTCTGACTGTTTCTGATGATGTCTGCTCTGTGATTTGTTTGGATATTTATGGCACATATGAGTGCTCATGTACTTCAGTGACTACAAAGAAGCTCTCTCCATGACATAAGCAGTGAAAGGACTCACTGCAGACATTCCAGTCTATTCCCCACTGATGTTCTGTGGACAGGTCATAAAACCTGAGGAGCAAGGCAAATATTTTGCAAGTGTATGAGTAAGTAAGAAGGGTAATGAGAGGCAGGAATCAAACCACAGAGTCACAAAAGATTCTTCTAATGCAAATACGCTGTACAGTTTGTGAACACACTCCAACTTCGAGCAAGCAATGCTTCAGCCTGCTGTTAAGAAGTTATCATTATTACTTCACTTTCTTTGCCTCCTAAGCATGTTTCTCTCACCCGTTTCTCTCCTTTACAATATGCAGAAGGGATTTCACATAGCATTCCTCCATAGTTTTCAGTGGTATAGTCAGATCATTTGTTCAGAGGAAGGCTACACTAGGTTCTCAAAGACCATATAATCACTTCATCCTAATTATAAATACAAAGTAAATCACTCAATTTTTACTGTATTACAGTTAAAATGGGTGACACCTTAAGAAACCATACTGTTGACAAATAATAAAGCCTCCAGCATCACACAAAAAAGCCAGAAAAAGAGATCAGCTACAGATTGATTGAGAAATATTCATTGTGCACACTGAACCATGTAACTACCACACTATCCAACACAGGACCTAGTGTTAAATTTCAAACATTATTAATAACAGAAATCATAACAACACTGAAATAATGATAGATGTACCTTGCAGAACATGAACTTAAACAGTCTAATAACCACTTACTGTCCTAAACCTAATCCCTCCAGTTTCACCTCAGTTACTCCATGAGAAATCCAAGGCAATCTCATGGTTTGCATTACCCAGCATTTACTCTGGCCCACCACCAATTACATGCATGTCTGAGTTCGACTTTTGCCATACTGGATACAATACCCACCCTTTCTTCATCACATGAAGACTTCCTTGGTTTCAAGCCGTAGGAGATGCTGAAACTCGTGCCACTTAACTAGAGCATTACTTGTCCCTCCACTCTGCTCTTTCAACTTCTATTGCTGTCCTTTAAACTACCCAAAGGAATATTCCCACCATCAAAGGAAAATCCATGTAAGTACCCTAATGAAACGTGACCAATCCAATCATTTGCAAAGAGCAGTGGTTTTCCCCTGTTACTACACAGAGCTGTGAATTATCCTGAAATCCCTTTCTTTAAACTTGAAAATGGCAGCCAATAAAGAAAGAAGCTTCAACCTCTTCAGCCAAAGCGAAATGCTGCCCATGACATTGTTCCTGTTGAACTGTACAAGGGTAATTAAGTCTCTCACTGCACCCTGGAGGGCAGTGAGTCAGTTTGGGCTCAGCTGGAGCCCACTAAAAGAGTATTGACTAAATTTACAATAGTGCTAATGAACCTATACATACTACTGGTCAGCATTAAAGGCCAAACAGCAGAGAAAGCCACAGAGCAAAGAGGAAGAGATGGAGGGAAATGACTTCTCAAAGTAATGTTTTGCTACTGTGATGTACCAAAACTGCATTCAAGCAATGAGGAAGGATTTCTTAGCTACTGGCAAATGTACTGAACCCACCAGTAATATAACACTCGTCTTAAAGAAGTACATTGGTAATTAGGTCTAAAAACATTCTCTTAATCTCAGTACTAGGCAGATACCCAGTCTCCAGGAAAAGTTACAGACTTCCTGTCAGATAGAGACAGATAGTTAATTCTAATAAAAATTGCTTAAAAACAAGTGACCTTTATAGAATAAATTAATACAAGTGAATTACTGTAGTTTACACATGATTTGTGGCATTATTTGCTGTGTTTTAAATATGTTTATGTTGTCACTAAAGCAATTGTATATGTATCTAATACTCTGTTTACATGTCTTCATTCCTTGAGGAAGGAAAGATTGAGATGGTTTAGTGAAGCATGCATCCCTAGAGCATTGCCACTTTACATATTGTGGAGGAGGGTGAAAACTGGAATTACACATTCCTGGTGATTTTCCACATCGCCTGCTGAGAGGGCCAAGTATCTAAAATACCACCTTCATAAAGCATCTACCTCTGTTTTAAACACTGTAAATCTACCAAGTACTGCACCAGATGCTGACTTTCCAAAAACGCCTTTTCAGTCCAACCACTGACAATCAAATTTCCCACAACTGGGCCTTCAATGACTACTTTCTGTTGCTTACCCTCAAGCCAGCTTTGCAGTTTTGCAGGGCCTTTAACATCTCTGAACCTGAAGGGTAGCTGACACACACAGAATTCACACAAACCTTTAAATCTACCAACTCTATCCTAACTTTCTCAGCTGACACCAAGATGAGCAGGTAATTGCCACTGGAACACTGACTGTCATTTCTCCCACATCTTCTTTTGTCACCCATGGACACCTCGAGAGGAGAGCATCTCATGACAAGGTGTGATGTGTCAGAGAACAACACAGGCTGAACATGTTTTGCAATAACACGTGGCCAAAAATCAGCACAGGAGAAATACAACCCCAAACTGGGGCTGCTGACCTGCTCCTGCCTGATGGCACCTCTCTGTGTCTGCACCTTGCTCTGCCTCTGGGCAGATGTGTGCTCAGGTGCTCAGCACCCCTTGCCTGTATTCCTGGTAGGAGCCTCTAGGTGACACTACTTTAATACAAACAAAACCATAACAATTTCCATGCAAGGCTTCTTGTTCCCCTCTTTCACCCCTACAACCTGATGCATCTGCAGTGGAAAAATATCACAAATCCCACAATCAAAACAGGTAAGAAAGCCCCAGATAACTAAAACACCAAGACACGAGTTTCATGTCTGGGTTGTCTCACAAGTCAGGCAGCTCAGCTTCTTTCATTCAGGTTTAGTTTTTGTTTTACTTGGATTTCTTGAGAGAACACCACTCATGTAGCTTTATTTGTTATTATGGATTCAGTTTGCAAGCCTTCTTGAGTAGGGCACCACCATGAACCTAACACTAGAAACTGGAAAAAAAGTAGCTTCAGTCCTTACTGGAGCATTTTAGTATTCCATACCAAAAATGTAGTTAGAATTCGATATTTGCACTGCACCATGCAAACCTAACAACCCAGTAAACTAGGAATCTCTGACAACCTATTCAGAAATTACGGATCAAGTGGATTTTTTTTTCCTTTTGGTCAAAGTTCCACTGAAAATATCCCCAACCTTGAGTATTAATTCAAGAAAACCTCACTGTGACAACTGAAAGCCAGAATCTGGTTTCGCTTACTGCCAGTCAAAAACATTTTGGAGATCTGCTTTTATTTTCTTTGTGAAAACCACTAGACAATTAGAAGAAAATAACTGACTTGCCATTTTCCATTGAGATTCTTTTTCAAAGAAACAAAGTCAACACCTCCCCACCTGAGATACATGCACCATCTTCATACACCTACAGTGCTCTTAGCCAATGTGTTTTAACTGAACACCTAACATCAGTTACTATAAACACATTACTATTAAAAGAACAAACCACAAAGTTTAACCGAGTTATCCCCTGATCCTCTGTGCCGTGTTTTCCATGGGCTCCGTAAACCACTCTCTGCAATTTGTCCTCTGTTCACACAGAGAAACATGGCAGAGCCAGGAGACACCGAAGTGGAAATAACATGAAGGCCACTTACAGTCAGCAAGGATATACAATGACATATTGTAAAGGAAACAAAGAGCAAGTACCTCTGTACATCACACATGATGTACAGAACCAAACTAAAAGCTGATGTGTGCAGGTACTCTAAACTTTTTACATTCGAGATGAGGAAAGAGGGTGGTGTAGTCAATCTGTATACTAGTAACTAACTTTGCATGGCTAGCAAGAATTGGCTTTTGATTGATGCTATCTGTGATTCACACCTTCCTCAAATACATTCCTCTATTTTACATTATTATCTGAAGACGTTTAAATTGTATTGGCATAAATTAAGGCACCATTCTGCATTTCACTAAACAAACACCTAAAACACAATCACATCCAAATTACTGTGTGTTTTATGTAATGTTAAAATGAAAAAAGCCAATTTGGAAGTATTCTGCAAGACTTACTTCCCTCTACTTCTTAATGATGCGACTACAAACATCCAGATTTTACAAAGAAAATACACAGTTTCAAAAAATATCCCATCATGATTTCTCAAGTCTGTTGATTCCCTCCACTCTTCCAACTAGATGAGTATGTTCTCAAACCCTTTGGAAAGCTTTGATTCTCCCAACTCCAAATGCACAGCAGATCCATACCTAGACCTTGCCCATCAAGGAAGAATTACCTCAAGTGCTGTTTCAGTACTGGATGTTGCCTGTATCATGAAAAGGAAGACTGAAAGCAGTTAGAAATTTCATAATTCACTGTAAAAAGAAGAAGGCCGTTTTCTGGCAAGCCATGTGAGAACACAGAAGCACTCTGAAACCCTTGTAGGTGAACAGATGCAGGTGAAGCAGGCAAAAGGTGAAGGCAACAAGCCATTTATCAGCTCAGTGGTTTGGATGGCACCTGCTGCTAGCAGGTGGCTACCACCCCCCGCCTCTGCTCTTCTAAATATCCATACACACATTTATAATAACCATTCATGCAGCCACACACATATGCACAATACAGGCATTTGTGTGGAGACTAAGGCAGCAAAATCGAGCTGGCAAGTTCAGCAGGTGATACAAAGTACCTCTGGAAGCTGAAAGCCCTGAACTTTTTCTTCATATTTGTGACAAGGCCTGTGAGGCCTGCATGACTTATGACTGCACAAGGCGGGAATGCTGCCTTCCATTTCACATTGGGCTGCTACAGATCAGGCTGTGACATGCTTGCTGCTGTGCTTCCTGGCGCCTCACTCTACACCCAGTGTCATCACTTAGAGCCATGCCTGCAAGTCTCATGCTGCTCAGCAAGAGTTACTGCATCTGATTTTAACCCCTGAAATTAGAAAAATGCATTAGGCTGAATAATTAGATTAATTCATAAGTTTGTGAACCTGAAAAAACCCACATCTCCCCTGCATGCACACACAGTCCTGCTTCATAGATTTCATATATGTCCACGCACACGTGTGTGCACACGCAAAGATACAGAGATAACACAACTCATTTCTGTCCACGCGGAATAAACGATCACAGCTATGCAGGTAAGAAACAAAAATGCTACTGAGACCCACTCCTGCCTCTAAGAAGCAGAAGGGGTTACATCTTCTGACATGGGGACTACAGCATCCATCTGATAAAAGGAAAAACGATTAAACCATCACACCCAGTTCTATTGTCACACAGTAGACCATGCAATGCATTACTACAGCCCAGATTACAGTTACAAAATCTACCGGTAACAGCCCTGCTATTAACATGCCACCTGTTACCTTTTTCAAAATGCTGAAATTATCTTATGATCGTTTTCAGCTTGACAAATGCAGTTTAATCTTTATTGCATCTCACAGCACAGACCTGCTTCATCCATGTCTTATTTATCTCATGTGTGTCGGAATGCAACCCCGAGCCCTCAGTCCCCCACTGCCACCAGGCATTCCTTCTGCTCTGCTTTATCAATATACCTGGGTTTCCATATCCGACTGCTCCTTTACAATAAAAAACACACCCACCCAGTATTCTACCATTGCCTGTTGCCTTGGTAATCCAAATGCCTGGGTACTCGCTGATTATCGGCGAATGAGACTCGCATTGTTCACACCGCAGCGCGTCTGCTATGTTAATGTGAGATAATGGCAGCCAGAAGACTCCTTTTGTTCCCAGCTTTGCTGTTTATTCATAGTGCCTGGAGGTCAGCGACTGCTACAACAACCGGGGAAGGAACCGCTGAGAGCGTGAGCAGATTCCACTTCTGCTTTTGCCTCTGAGACAGGGGGAAACACGAGCAGCCCCGCACAGCGAGAAGGGCACCGGGAGCTCTGCAGTCTGACTCACGCAAGGTGTAGCAGGCGGCTCGGAGGAAGATGTGATGGACTTGCACTTCCGAGATTTTAGATGAAGCTGATTTACGCTCCCCGACAACAGAAAAAAACCGCTTTCTTCGAGAGGCACGGCGGGAAGGGAGGGAGAGAGGGAGGAGGGGGCAGCACAGCACCGCCGCAACTTACGGGAAGCGAGCCGGGCTGGGGGCTCGCGGCTGGCCGGGGAGCAGGGACAGCAGGGACAGCCCTGCCGAGCCTCGGGGGCAGCGGCCGGGCTGGGGCCGGCGGGAGCGGCCGGAGCGGGGCAGGACCGGGCAGGGCAGGGCAGGGCAGGACCGGGCAGGGCAGGGCAGGGCAGGGAGGGGCAGCCCGGGAGAGTGAGCTGGCCGGGGACGGACGGCGGAAGGGCAGGTCTGGGAAACGTCTGCCCGAGCCGTGTCCGCCTGCCTGTCAGAGCAGTTTGGAAATGCTGTTGGTGACACAGGGACACGGGCAAACAAACTGTCACATCGCATCTCCCCTGACGCGTTAAGTGGGAACTGAGAGCACGAACAGGCTGTGGTGCCTTCCCCGCATTCCCAGCTTGGTGGAGACGAGGAATTCAAGACTCCGTCCCGGCTGGTGCGCTGCTCCTTATCCCCGGAACAGCCCTTTCACGGGAAGAAACCACCGATTCCTGCTAAAGGCACCGCCAATATCTAATTAATGTCACCGACCCATATGCCCAGGCTGCTGATGCGCTCTGTCTGCCGAGCAGGCTTTGTTGTCATTTCTAGCGAAAAACAGCTAGGAGAGTCTTAGCTAGAATTGCTAACCCTTTTTTTTGTTGTTTTTTTTAGGGAAACCATTAGAAAAGCTCTCCACCACTGCAAATAGTAATGACCATTTCCTTTTTTTCTCACTGCGATTCTGAGAAGCCAAGTGTACGGGAGTAGCAGGAATACAACAACTGACAAAATTGAGCACTGGGAATTCACTCCTTTTGTAATCTATTTACAGAGAAATCCTGTGGAGGGTGACATTTTCATGTAAGTGAATGAGTAACAGATACACGTAAAGGAAAGGCATCAAAGAAAATATCAAATTTTAGATAAAATAGACATCTGTGATCCTGCTGCCAAATTACCAAAAATATCCAAAAATCGTTTAAAAAGACAAGGTATTTGCTGTACTTGATGTCAGTAATCTTTACGTGCCAGACTGTAATCTCCCTCCCTGCTTAGAAGCCATGTCACCTCCTGGCAGGCAGGCTGGAGCGCGATGCTCACAGTGTGGGTACCAGAAAACAGCTACTCACACTGAACTCAGCCTGTGCTGAGCCACGGGCTGGCCTCCCCCAGCTCTCCTGTGCCTGGAAAGGACTGCTAAACCTCAGGGGTGGACCTGATGCTGTGCAGGTTGAAGGGCACTGACTTAGTTCTGATGTTCCCGGTCCAAAGGTGCTCAATCCAGTTAGAAGACTCCCAGTGATTTTAATGAGTTTTGCAACAAAGGGCTAGGCAAAGTATAGGTTTCAGTCTCACCACAGGCTTGTTGTGCTGACAGTAAAAATGGTTAAAAACCAGGGGTGCTGCCACAGTTACATGATTTTTAACCCTACTGCCACCAGAAATCAGTTGGTTTCATTGAGAATAAGTGACAGAAGGTACCTTCCAAATATGCTTGAAGAGAAAAATCATGTAGACTCAGCACATAACACCTGCTTTTGAGAGCAGACCTCATGCAAAGAGCCATGATACCCCATGAAATATAAATCACAATCGACCAGACTTTTTCAGGAATTAGTTGTTCAATATGGCCCAAACATGAGAATGATACCTGTCTATTCAAAGCCGTTGCCATATTTTAAAAACTAACATAGACTGCACAAAGCCTGAGATCAGATTTTGCCTCAGTCAGCAGACATACCTTAAATAATATTTGCCTAGTAATTGCTTATAAAAATATCAGCTGACACTTTTTAATTAAAAAAAACCCACAAACTAAAACCACAAGATTACAACATCTACAGGAAAAATATAGAGTATATAGCCACTTATATGTACTTATCAGAAAAAAACGCCACAAAATTATAGCAGTCCTGCTACATATTAGTTTTACTACAACAGCACTCACTTTGACTCATCAATCAATACAGAAGACCTGTTTTCACATCTGTGCAAGGCTCTGTATACACAAGAAAAGATGATCCTTATCCTATAACCTTTTACCAAGCACGTAAAGAATACATATTTGAAAACAAGTCACCCATTATTGTTTCCTGTTACCACAAGAACTGACCACAAACTTATCTAAAATGAAATGCAGATTTTTCATATGAAAATATTCCATATTTAATTATTAACAGCTAATGGTTACACTTATCAGTTTTCAAGGAGACAATACTCATCATTTGCTTTTAGCTTCAACAGGCTCAAGGTTTTCTTCCACCACCTCCCCATAAATGTGATAAAACTATTATCAGTAGTTTCACTCAGAGGATGAGATGGACAAACAACTCTTGGGACAATACTTTGGAGTAATTAGTAATTAGTTTTGTCTTTGCAATGCTTAGAACATAAGTATACTATTCTGAAGAAATTTTCTAGGTTTTTTTCTTTAAGAAATTACACTTTTGCAGGAAAATTTCTTGATTCTGAACTCTTCCCTATTCTCTCCTGATAGTAAATTTTAACATTTCTTGACAGAAAGGAAACCAGAAAAAACAGCGAAGCTACTCTTGCAGAATCAGAAGTAATACAGGTTTCTTTACTGGGTATATTCTTTTATATTAGGATTTACCATCTGTTCAGTCCCTAATTATATTTATTTCACAACTCCACAACCACAAAGATGAAAAGACTTTGAAACAATTTCATGTTTTACCTCAAGAGTTATGAATTCTCTTGCAAAGATTTTCCCTGCATGTCAGAGCCACACGACATAACGGAATAACTCCCTACTTCAAACTGATGTATAAAACATGCATGATGTGCTTGTTTTCATAAAAGTGTGTATATGCTGCACCTGACCTCATCCAGACATTTTTAAAGTGGCTATCACTGTTGGTCAAAACAGCCTATGATGCAAAATTGAAAAGGCAGTAGTCTTTACAGAACTTCTGACACTGTTTGTACTAGTATGCTATAACCAGTTCACTCCTCATTGTTAATAATGCAAGAGCCAGTCCTCACCATACAGTAAAAATCTAGACAGAATTACCATTCTTTCCCAAGAGCTCTTATGAATGTTTGAAAGTTCAGCTCTTAGTCAAGTTTAAAGTGGAAGAAAAAAAGGACAAAACAAGCACTAAAAACAAGCATTCTTAAAGCAAGTCTTACCACTAAAAGTTATGTATTATTGCCTGAACATAAAACATTAATGGTAATAAATAACACATCTACTGTAAGATTGAATTATTGCTTCATTTCATCTATTGTTCAATTTTCTCTAAACCTTTGGCACTAAGTAATTTGTGATAACAATTACATTATCTTCATATTTTTCATCAATTATGACTGCCCTATACAGGCATTGCCACCCTTTGGTCTCTAACTGTGAAACAGCTGGCAATTAAAGCATAAGACCAAAATTTGGAGCAACAGTGAAGACAGTAAGAACCCTACAGATGCTCATGGCAACACACTAAACTGCAACTAACAGCTGTCTATTTCTAGGTGGTTTTGTTGACAAATAAGCTTTATACAAGCTGTGCAAGAAATGAGAAGCCTCCCAGAGCTTGCCTGAGTCAGACTGACATGAAAATGAACTAGGGTGCAATTTCTGCTGGGATTGATTGGAACTGTACCCATTTCAAGCAAGGTTCAATTTGATACACATGTACAGGACCACCACTTAATGCAATGAAGTGTTACATAGGAACTTCATCAAAGCATCGGAAGGTGTATAATGACAACAATTTGTTCTTACATAACAGCATTTGCTAAAGGTCTTAAATTAATTCAAAAACCAGCCACCTTGAGTAGTATGTGTTATCACAGACAGTTTGTCAGATTGGAAAACTACAACACAAATAATTACATTATGCCCTACAAGTTAGAAAGCATGAAATTTCACTCCTGTGCAGAAAGGCTAGCCTGAAGACTTAACAGCTCTCCTTAAGTTCCCCGTAAATCCATTAAGTAGGACTTTAATTAGAAGTTATACAGGATTAAGGAGGTGGATAGATCCTACACTGGTCCTTCAATACAGGAGTAAAGTTTATTCACATGAATCAATAAAAAGGTCTAAGGCGAAAATAAATAAAAACCTCACATTCAAGTTTGAGCAGACTATTAGACTGCAAAGACTTAAAAAACCCCTAACGTTGGGAGGTTCCTTTTGACAATCCAGTGCTCATTCTGTTCACAAAACACAGGAGTTCACAATCCAACCAACTGCCCTACATTAGACAGTAGGTATTTAGCTGATTTTTTTTCTATACGCAACACTTCATCATTCTGTTAATGAAAAACTAAATTTAGAAAGAAATTAGCACAATACAGTCCTTACTCTGAAAGCATTTGTTGCATGTGTGCACATCCTCATACGGCTTACATTCTGCTCTCTGTAAGTGCATTTAACCAACAGTAACACTATGAAAGCCCTCCTTGACCTGTCTACTTTTCTCTCATAGCTCAATTAACTTTTAAAAATCAAAGATTGTCTTTAAAAACAGGCCAGACCTGAATTACTTCTAGTGTAAGTGCCCATAGTTTATTAAATATGAATCCTTAGATTTAGATTCTTGTGATACATTATTGAGTCACAATTTATTTTAAATAGCTGAGCCCTGTTTCAACTTTGAGACTAAGCAGCTGTGTTTCTGTAGTGCCAGCTACATCAGGATTCTAGTCCCTGACTAGAGCTCTGGGTAATTTTGTTGCTAGTAAAAGGAACAGCAGAAAAAGGTCTGTGTGGAGTACTCAAGATCATCATCTGATGGGGAAGGTCTGAATTGTGTGTCTAACGAGAATCAGCAGCTCACATATATCTACATTGCCTTTGTGAAGTAAGGTTCTTGCATATGCTCTTGGTTGTTCTAATTTAATATCTAGTTCTTTTACAAAACTTGAAGTAGCTGGCTACATTAATTGTTTCAGGAAATAGTTTTGTTTTGTTTTGTTTTGTTTGAATTAACAGAAAAGTCTTGTGGATTAGAGATAAGATAGTGTGAACTTTAATACTAAGCTTCTGACCCAAATGTAATCAAATGCAAATACAAATGGTGCTTCATCAACAGCTTCACTACTTATTGTAGTTAATACTGTACTTAATGGCTTTTCATCTTTTACTTAATTAAAACAAATAGAAAACTCAATTATTCTTCACCCCATACTTCACTACTGTCTTATAGACTGACTACAAAACATCCATGAAAATAAACAGTTCCAGGTGGAGATGCAGGACATCTCATTCTAATGTACCACCTGAGAGATTTTGAGCAGTTATGGCTAAATTACTGACAACAGCACACACCAAAGCAGTGATGCAAGTATTCCACATCCCAAAGCAGCTGGTGCAGCTATTGTATATAAGAAGTATGCCACAGAAATTCTGTTTCTAGAGGGGCATCTCATAGGTAAAGAGTAGTAATTTAGAAATTACTCCCAGTGTCTTCCCCAGTAGAGCATTTCAAGGGTAATACTAGGGCAGGATGCTCTACTAAAGCAGAATATTGGATGGCCCAGTACTGCTGGAAATGCTGGTATTTAGGTTTAGTAGAAGAAAGTATTTTTTTTTTGACATGTGACAGTTTCAGTGGAAAATTGCCATGGAAGAAGTGAGTTGTGCCTATCTTATCTATTATCTAGTAATGTAGCACAGAGCCCCTGTGAGACAGTCTTACTTTATAGTCTCTAGAGGAACAGAGGCTAAAAGGTCAAAATGAGAATCGGGCATCTAAAAACTACAAAATTACACCTAAGAGAACATACACAGCACCACATTCTCTGCAGATTGGCCACTAATTCCACTTTGTCTTCTGAAAAGCTTCTGCCAAGTGTAAAATTATTTTAAAACATTAAATTTTCTGTGGGTTTTTTTGTTAAGTGTGTTTACAATCAGTCATTTCATAAGCAACTACAAAAGAGGAAATCCAGGTACTCTGAAAAGCCAGTGATGATATATTAATTATACTTCAAAAAAACGACTGACTTTATTCTCAAGGGCTAAAATAAAAGGCATAGTGATTGCATGGTTTTGCCATAAATGCAACAAAAATAATGAAAACATATCCAACCCAAACCCCAAAAGTTGTTTTCAGACATATTTGCATATGCAAATGCACTGGTACAAAGATGTCCCTAAGCTCCATTCCAACACAAAAGTTCAAGTTAGTTAGGCTATCATGGAACTTAGGCACAAGGAATTTTGACTCATTACACTCTCATAGTCCTTTACTAACAAAAAAACTCTACACTAAAACAAATTTATACTATTTGTGATTTCTTTAGTGTGATGCTGAGGTAAAGAAAGCCTTGGGAAAAAAACTCCCAGAAATATATAGC
Source organism: Rhabdornis inornatus (assembly GCA_013397075.1). Lineage (NCBI taxonomy): Eukaryota > Metazoa > Chordata > Aves > Passeriformes > Rhabdornithidae > Rhabdornis > Rhabdornis inornatus. The sequence continues at coordinate 1,163,498 of VWZS01004141.1, read as the reverse complement.
ATGCAATGAATGTTCAATCCTGTCTACAGCTTATCTCCAGCTTTTGCTTTTGACCTAGGTTGTTCAGACAAGAAATACAAATACTGCTTCTCTACATAAAACGGTAATCAAAGGCTTCACATCATCTTCTTACAGTGTCCTTCAATGTCCATGTTTTCTCTAAATTAACACAAGTGCTGTGTCATCCTCACCTGATACAAGACTGTACAGGACATCCTCTGATCTGTGGCTACACCCACAGTACAATTGCTTTGCATACAATACATTTCCAATAGTGGTTAAAACACACAACATCAGTGAAATGTTTGCAACTTAAAGAAAAGCCAGTTGTATTTAAATAAACATCAGGCAAGTGTCTGATGAGAGATATGATGTACAAGTTTATCTCTAGGGCATAACTTGAAATTTGAAAGCAAGCCCACTTGATCTGAGCACAGATTTGAAGACAGAAGTGTCACTTCACTATGCATAGGGCAATAGCAAGGAGAAAATCTGAGTTTGCTTAGTGCTTGCTGTAATTACAGATACCCTGTTGTCCATAGTGCTGAGCAGTGCATGAAACAGTGTCACTCCCCTCATCAGTGGTAACAAGCATTTCAAGTCACAGATGTGTCACACAACACGCTGTCCAGGCTGCACTGCTGCAGGCTGGGCCCAGACTCACCTGTGAGAGAGGGTGGGTTTCATGGAGCTCATAGAGTTCATGGGGGGTTGCATGGGGAGCTTCCCGGGAGGATCGTTCTGCCGGCTTTTCTGGTGGCGAAGCAGCAAGAGCCGTCCCAGCTCCTCACACCACGAGGAAAGCAGTGCTGTGCAAACAGAACAAAGGACAGTGAGCACACATCTAGGAACCAGCACAGCCCAGTGCAGGTGCAAGCCACTGTAACAGCAGTCACGAGCCAAACAGACAAACGCCAGGAGTGCAAAGCCTGTCCGTGAACCACCACTCACACTCTTATCCTATCAAACTGAGTCTGCAATTGCCCTATACTATCATTAGAACATTTTTACCCAAGTTACAAACATTCTGCCTAGCCCAGGAGGCACAAGAGAACTTGTCTGAGCAGCACAGTGATGAAGAACGGATGAAGCAAAAGGACATGGGATAGCTGTTATAAGTGAAGTAAAACGCAGAATAATTTATTTCACACTAATAGAAACAAAAACATAGAAAAGACATCATCTACAGAGGGCAGCAATGAAAAAACATCTATTTTCTGTTCAGCTGGTTTTTTTCAAAATATTAATTGGAAAGAAACCCATGTGCATGAATTAATTTCCAAAACTGCTATGAGCTACTATTCTTGAATAGATAAACAGGAGAATGATGTATGGATACAAAGTTAGGCACTTAAATCTATATCTGACCCAGCACAACCCCTAAATGTGTATTTCCATTATGTGCCTAATCTTGTAGTCAATGAGGGTAATTCTGTGCTTACAGTAAAATCACACTTATGAACGATGAAGATGCAGAGATTTCTTAGAGGGAAGAAGAGCATGCAACTCCTTCTAAAGACATGAAAGGGGTCATTATTCCTGAAAATGTGGCCTCTCCCTTACGTACTCATACTCAGAGAATATCAGGCCCTGCTACAGAAACCACCTACTCTGCAGTAAGCAGAGCCCTAGAGGGTGACTGCAAGTGAAATCTGGCTCCTACGAGTGCACCCAGCCAAGACACCCCACAAAGCCTCCAGCAACATCCACCTGAGCCTCAAAGCTGCCTATTTAATTCCAACATCAGAAGTGGCTCTGGTAAAAAGCCAGCCAGGTATGAGGACACAGTGAGGAGTTTCACTGGAACAAAGTGCAGACTAATTGGAAAATCCTGCAGTGGAAAGAAATCAACTTCTGAAGTGGAAGTGCTTGGGCTTTTTTCTTCTTTAAAGGATGCTTTACAAAACCCTCAGAACAAAAAAATGCTTCATGTTTAATTTTTAACTAAGTGCTTTCCTGAGGTGTTGCAAACTGAACACAAATCAACAGATTATATGGATGGGTGAGAACCAGAAGACTACTGAAAACCCAAGCTGCTGCAGTAGTTTAGAGTAGTAAAAGCTCTAGATGTAATTTCAGGCTTGCTCGTTTAAAAGAGACAAGTGCAGAATCCTCTAAAATTGAGGCTTCTGCTTTCATATCTTAATTTTGTAATGGTTGTTTTTTTACCAAATAACATAATCACGAGCAGTAGCTAACTCACTACAGGTTACACCACCTTCTTTTCACAGTAGCTACTCACATGTACTGTTAACACAGAAGAAATTCCAAAGAAACTAACTGTAAAGTCATATTTGTGGGGGAAAAAAAGGAACCTGCTTTACCAAAAACACACACAAGTATGGTTTTTCAGTACAAGAAACAATTGGATCTTCTCAAGTTAAATGGCCACACAAGAAAAATACTTATAGCCTGGGCCATTGCTGTGAATTAATCACACATTTGGACAAAGAAGAGGTAGTAATTTTATTGCATTTATCAAGCAAAAGGTCAAGAGCGGTGTTTAGGGAGGCATTTTAGAGCTCTGCTGTGACAAAAAAAGGGACATCGTTTCTTTATGTAACTAAATATGGTCACTCGGAAATTGTCAGCCTCACATGTAGCCTACAAAAAGTATCCCCTCCAGCTCTGTGAAATGTTCCAGCAACGAGTGTCAGTCTAAGCTGCTTCTCTATTAGCCAAGGAATCTGTCAACAAGCATTTGATCAAATTATACTCACCTTTTATCCCTGGCATATCATTACTAATGTGCCAGTGACAAAGGCCCCCCTCCCCCTTTCCAGCCGCCTGGAGACACAAATTCCTGCCTCCCAGGGTTCCTTCACTTGCGCCACAGCCGCTGGAGCTCGGGAAACACGAACAAAGTGTTCTGCGAACACTTAACGCAGCCATCACACAGTAATAGTGGATGAGTAATAGTGGATGCTGAGCACTTTCACAGCCCAGTGTAATTACTACAGAATCATCCATCTTAGACGAGGCTATGATGGGAGAAGGGAGTTGCTCCTTCTGCACACCTATGTGCACTTGACAAGTAACATAAAAAGCAACAACCCAATGGATCTGAGGGCATGAATTTGCAAACAAAATTCAAACCTGCTCGGAAAAAAAACCAAACCAGTGTAACTCCTGGAAAAAGAATATGCCAATGAGAGCATTGTTCTGCTGAGGTGAAGATAAGGAAACATCTTAATGAGTTATTACCAATATCCAGTATGCAGATTTATAAAGAGAAAATGTAAACCATCAAAGCACAAAGAGGTCCTCAAGATAAGCTGGATGGTTTTATTCTACAAGTTATCTGGAGAGCATTCATGTTTTTAGAAATGAAGAGACTGCAGGTAAAAAACCCAGCAAATTTACTCATCCCTATCACAGCACTCATTATGGAGAGGTTCAACCTTTCCTCCCCCGGGACATTTCAACTCATGTACCGTGTATAATAATCACTCTCTTCCCTGTGTTGGTACTTGTGCATGGAATGAAAACAAAGCTGTGTGTAGCTACCTTAGGAGTAACCAGTTCCCCTCTGACCTGCTCTATCCTCCCTCTAAAGGAGTCTGCTCTCTTCTGCAGGAAAACACAGGGCAGCCTCCCATCTCTCCTGCCCCGTCCACCTCCACTGCTCTGCTCTCTGCTCAGTAAGACGAATATATACCCTGTCAACACACATCTGGTACAGCTGGCTTCTGGAGAACATCACTTCCTGGGCTATTCAAGCAAGATAAAACAAACTCAAAATGAATTTACAGATTACACTATTCATCTTTAGTGTACTTAGTTACTGCTTTTTATGCTGACAGTATTAGGCGTATCTCAACTCATTTACACTCAAAGCACGAGAATTTCAGTATCATACTATAATGAACAGATAAAGCAGCAAGCACAAAGGACAGCTACAGATGGTGCCAACAGTCAGTCTCACCCTCTCACAGCACAGCCAAGCAGCTGCTTTTTCTCCCCCTCCGCCCCTCCTCCTTGTACAACAGGAGCACAGATTTTGCAGATGGACCATCCACACCGTCTCTCGCAGCCTCTTGCTGCGGCAGTTTAATGATCAGATTTAAATCGTGTTCCTCTGCTGCATTGCTACAATGTCCCTTGCATACAATGATGTGCCTTTCCTGCTCAACTTGAACTCAACTGTTGCAATGAGAGGAAAGGAAGAATCCTTGAATGTGCACACACCCCCCCAAGAAGCCCTGCACATAGCCCGGGTGTAAAATACAGCCTGGTTAATATACCAAAATTGACATTTTCTTTCAACCCCTGTTCAGTCGTAGAGGTCTCTGCTAGCTCATGCAAAAAGATGCAGAATAATGGCAATCAAATAACGTACTGACAGTTAAAGTGTATTCACACATTTATTTGGCTTAAAGGGACACTCTCTGGGATGATTGGTGCAATATTTGACCTACTTTTCTCCATCTGCAAAACCTGTATCATTCTTAATGGGATTGCATTTTACTTTTAGCACTGATCTATTTCCATAGGAATAAATCAATACTGATTTGCTAATGACGACTGCGCTAAGAAACCAACATAGGCATGAGCAGCCTCACCTTTCACATTTGTGAAAAGCAGAAATACAGATTTAAAAATAAGAGAGATTTCAATTACAACTAGCCCAAGGGGTTTCCCTAAGAAAGCAAGAGAAAAAAATCAATTCAGAGATATTCAGCTTGCTTCTACCCAGTCCCATTTTTGTTTTTCTATTCTTTGAAGAGGACCAGACATGGCAAGAGTGTCTCACTCAGCACAGAATGTGATCGACCTCTCCTTAAAATACTCATAAATACTCCCACACACCCAAAGCTGGCAACACTTTATGTCCATAATATACTACTTTTAAATTCTTTTATTGAAAAAAATCATAAGGCATGGCAATGTATCCACATTGGGATCCTGGGGACAAGGAGGGGAAAGAAGGCTGGAAGGCAATTTTTTTTCCCCAGTCAGCCCAAGTCACATTTTAGGCATTTCTCTGCAACCACAGAGCTAAGCCTTACTTGAAAGAGAAAGGAAGCAATTGTTATTTAATCCCCTGCCTCTAGGAGCCAAGTCTTTAAGAACATGCCAAATATCACAAGATTTGCGACACAATTATTAGGACCGGCCACATCCCCTGGTACTGTTCCTTTCCAGTAAGGGCCCTTTTGTGCCGAAAACCTGCGAGGCAGTACAGAAAGAAAGGCCTCCACTGCTTGCTCCGTGGCATCTTTCCATCCCTCATAGCCATGAGTGCCCATCACCCAGCAGTAGCATCACAAGTGCTTGATAAGTGCTGGGGCCCTTCCATTAGGAAAATCAAGGAGCTTGAACTGGGTGAAGCCACAGATCATGCCCAGGCTGCTTGTACCACTTAATACTTCTTGACAACAATTGATGCTGGCATACCTGCAAATATTACATGATGGATGCAGCTCAAATGTCATTTTATAGCCACAGCACAGAAGATTGGTACAGCCCATTACAACTCTTTTTGGGCCAGGGACCAGAAAAAGTAAAGAAACCAGGGTGTGCAGTCAATGGTACCCCCAGAGGCACTGCTGCATTTCACCATCTGCACCCACCCAGCACGGGGAGCTGCAATCCTGCACTGCCTGCTTGTACTCAGCACCGCGCAAAGTGCCAGAGTAAGCACCTCAGAGTGCATGAGCCCGCGGCTCCCTAGAAAGCAAAATACAGAGAAGCACAGCGCTAATCTATTTACCTATTATGATACCCTGGTATTAGTTACAGCTTATCACCTCAGTAAATCGCTGCCTCTTGTTAGGGAACGTGCTTAAAGGTGCAGCAAACTGTTATTTACAGGAAGACACTATATTTACAGCCACAAAGACAGGTGAGGAGGGGATAGGACAACAGCTCAGTAATTTCAATGCCTTCTGCTTCCCGGGAGACTGCTGGAAGAGCACAATAGGATTACTGCTTCCTTGCTGCAGTTAAGCTGCAGTAGATAGTTCAATAGGCAGGCTGGCAGACCCGTATTTCTTCCCCGCTGCAATGAAAATATTAGGAAAAAAGGAGGAGTTTGATTTGGAGAACTATTTGCTCAGCACCATCTTGCTAGATTGGTTTCATGCCTCAGAAGGAAATGCATTTGGCTGAAAAGATATTCACCGCATAAGTAAGAAAATACATCATTTTTCACCAATCATATCCATTGATTTTATATTGCTTTTAAAAACGAGTTTGTATTTTTTTCACATGGAGAATTCCAGGTAAGTAGAATACAGAGGTACTGAGTGTTTTCTACTCTCTCCTCTACAGACTGCAATCTAAATACAGTTTTTATAAAACATCCAGTGAGGTAATTTGGTGGGGAGGGAAGGGAAGCAGCAATGAGAAGAGAATGAGAAGAGTGGAAATAACTATTGTCTTGGTTATTTAGAGGAATTATTCTTTCTACAAGAAAAATGGAGACTGTATGACGTTTGGAAAAATACATTGAAAATGTTAACTACCTAAATCTCAACGTGCTGACCGTATTAGAAAAATAAGGTCAATTGCATTAAAAGGATGGAATCTTTGCAATTTTGTGAAACTGAAAATCAGACGTTTTCCTTGTGTTTTAAAAGCCATTTTGCTTTTAAAGAGCTAGGAAAAAGAGAGAGGGAGCAACCAGTCATGCCAAACTATGTCAAGGATTGATTTTCCTGCAGCTCTCCTCCTTGCATACTCTGGCAGAGCCTGGCAGTGGCTGGCTCACCTGTTGGACAGTGGGTCAGGGCAGCAAAGCAAGGCCACAAACCCAGGATGTAACAGTCCATTAGCAGAAATTTGTGTTTGTCCCTCCTCTGCATTTCTCTCAAGGCACTGCTCCATGGCCTAACCCTGTGACAGATCAGCCCTACCCCTACTCTGTCATTACACAAGCTTTTGCTCGGTGTCTGCCTCAAGTCTGACAGCACAAAAGGAGTACATACAAAGCCAATTACAGAGCAAAAGTATTAATTTCTCAGCAGTCTGGCTGTTCAACATGGACCCAAAGCAGCTCCCAGGGAGTCCATCCCTCCTCCCAGGCCTATCTCTCTGGCTGCCAGCAGATGCCCACTTCGCACACAGCAGCCCACAGCACAGAGCCAGTGCTTACTCCCAGGTGTTTGCTTGCACCCCAGCTGGCTGCTTTTTTGGAGCACCTGAGGATTGTGACTGCTTTTCTCCATCAGGCAAAATCAGTGATAGCTTACAAGTCCACGTAAGTTGGATTAAACTGACTGATTTTATCTAGAAAGTACCAACACAAACCTGGCCACTGTAGTGAAGAAAACCCCCTCCAAAGGCACACAGATTTAAAAAGTCCTTATCCCAGCAACTGCACAGCAAACTGCACGGAACTCAATTCCCCAGCAGAGCAAGGGGGCAGCTGGCTCAGATCCTCATTTGGGAGGCATGAACTTCCCTGCTAATGACAACAGAACACAAAGTTAATAGCCACAGTTCAACACTGTGGAACAGGGCATGACACACATTTCTACCCCTAATATCTAAGTAATGTCCTTCATCAAGAACGCCTCCTTCATTACTATAGCTACATCTGTGTCCTGCAGAAATATCCAGCTTTGCCCCAGTAGGATCGGTAATGCAATTATGTATTACAATTAAAAAACAAAAAAATCATGCGTATTCATAGGAAAATATATAATGAAGGGAACACCTAATTAAACTGAATGTAGCATCACATTAATTAAGAGGTTTTATTCAATAAAACCCTTACTGCAAACCTGAGAGTTATTCAAGCAAGTGCTTTCAGGACTGTTGCACGAGACTGACACCATGTACAAAATCTGGTCTTGAATATGGGTTCAGCTTGCCTTGGCATATCTTCAATTTTCACAAATACCTCTCAAGACACATATATATGTCAGCTTCCCCAAAGGCTCTTGCCAACTGGAGTAGTATATGCTGGAGACACAGATTGGAATACTGCTATCTTCACCCCATGCCTTCAGTGGAACTGGGATTCCCTATTTTCCTTCTACACTGGCCAAAACTTGGCAGAGGATCTTACCAGATTCACTACATTAACTTTGAAGTAATACATTACAAAACATTGCAACAATGGCTCAATTTGGCAAGCACAAAACACTCTGTACAGACCCAGATAAAATATGTAAGCATCTCATTTAGGCTTAGCTCTACCCAAGCTTCTACATCTGAAAACACAGCCCATTATATAAAGAGAAGACAATACTGGTGAATAGGCTACCAGCAAGTGAATCTTGGATAAGGCTTTCCAAGGAAATGCACTCCAATAGCATTAGACTGCTTGTTTTCTTACTCATCCAATTGTTGGTTTCACTGCTTAGATTTCAAACAACAGCATCTTTCATTGCTACTGTACGCTTTTGTTTTGTAATGCCAGTTCTAGTCATCAACAGATTTCACATATAATCCAGACATCTGAAAAATGAGACTGACACACTTGAAGCCATCTACAGACAAAGCTGTGACCTACAGGTGAGAGGCTCAGTTTCATTTAATCCATCCTCAGCCCTCCAATTACTACTGTAAACAACTCCTGAGCTAACACCACCACTAACATCTAAAAGTGCTAGGAAAAAACCCAACAGATTAATTTAACAAGAGTTGGTACACAAGGAAGCCATACACAATCAGTACAACAATGGAAGTCTGGAAGAGGAAGGAAGGAATAACCGCAGAATTGGAGGTTCAGCTTCCTATCATGGAAACCGAATGCAAATTATTCAAAAGGACCAAGGGAAAGTAAAAAATTATTAACAACCAAAATTGACTTTTCAGAAACAAATCATGCCTTACCTCTGTACTTTCTTCACACTAGCAGACACCTCGACCATAGATTAGTCTGATTTTAGTCATCCTAAACATGCTTAACATGACATTCTCATAAATAAACAAGGGAAATTAGGTCTAGCTGAACACAACACAAAATGGCAGAAAACTTAAGGCTTACCAAACTATTAAACCAATAGTCACTAACAGAAATGAGCATTATTAGATTCCTCAGAGGGCCAATGAAGGCAGTAGCTGTGCTATGCTGCTAAAGTACACCCAACCAGCCTCCTGGGCTGCATGAGTGGGACCCAAGTCTGGGAGACGCACAGTTCTCCTTTCTCTCTACCCTACCACAATGTACAGCCACAGAAGGGGGAGAAAAGTAATCAGAATTATTAGAAAAAACCTTATCAATATATCCTGCAAGAAATGATTACATAGATTAGGGCTTTTGGTAGGTTTGGATTGAGTTTTTTTTTTTTACAAGAGGGGAGACTGACATCAGTATTCTGATTTACTAAGTAACAAAGCATTAACTATATCCACAGAAACACCAGTATATAGACATAAAGACACAGGTTAGATATTAAGAGCATCCTAATGCTCTTTAACACCCTAAGGGGTAAGGTGAGGAATTTCCATAAATGGAGATTCAGAGGAAAGGTCAGATACACAGATCTAGGGAGAACAGATTCTTCAGCCAAGGAGGCAGGGCATAGATGACTTTTTGAAGTCTTTTAGAAACAAATGAAATCTGTGTTTGTGAACAGAGGAAATTCAATCAGTCTGCATTGGGAAAATACTTAAATCTGGCTTGTATTCACAATTATCCCAAAAAGACATCTCAGCTACAGTGTGGGGATCTCCTGCAGAGACTGCTGAAGTGGCCATCCAGCCACACGGCTTACTAAGTTTTAAAGATGAAAGAAACTGAGAGCAGGTGATGTGCTGAAGGTCACACCATTTGTGACAGAACAGAGGCCCAGAACAGAGAGGATCATACACCTTCCTCTCTTTGCAAGGAAAAACCACAACCACCACATCAAGGGGTTACTGCTCTGTGCCCACAGTCTCTGTGCCTGCCATGGAACATTTTCTAACAACAACTGTAAAACATCTGGAGAGGCTTTCAAGGAGGGGAAAAAAATTACAAAAACCATACAACCAAAATTTATAGCAGAAACGTGTTTCCAAAGTTAACACTGCACAGCCAGAACTCAGAAAAGCTATTTTAGGAACTTTTGCTTTTTGGTTCTGTCGTCTTGCTCTTTGCTTTAACTTTACATTATTTTATATTTTTACAGGAAAAGAATGTTTTATCAGGTGTCCTCAGATTTTTTTTTATTTGTATGATTAGTGTAATAAAAACTTTGCCAACTTCTCTATAACTGCTGAAGGAGAAAAAATGCTTGCTTTCAAAGTTGGGGGTTGCAGGACCGTTTTTCATACTATCCAAACTTTGTACTTGAACAGAACTAAGCTAGAAGTACTCTGACCCTATCCTTCCACTCACTCTTCATTCTGAAAGAAATATTACAACTACGTAAAATAATCTCTAAGTCCTGAATATGAAAATAGTTAAGGACATCAGGAAAGAGAAACTCAGCCTACAGCAGTTTTTAGCCTAACTGATTTCTGCTCAAACAATACAGGGCAGGCAGACATGTGCATGCACTGCAGTTTCAAGGTAGTAATGCTTCCCATCTCACTGCCTAGTTGATGAGGTATTTTTCTAACAGAGTCATTACTTCTCTTTTTTCCCCTCTGGTCCCACCAACCCCACAAACCTTGTCATCTTCCTTTACTAGCAACCTGCTCTGCTCCTCTGGTACCAATCACCTTTTCTTGAGAACTGCCTAATTAATTAACATTCAATTAATATAACAAAGTCAAATACCAAATAATTGTTCCCAAGCTGCACTGGGAACTTGGTAACTAATCTGAGCAAGAGAAGGGCTTCTGTATCCTTAAAATTCCATGTCTACTAGCTGTGTCTTCTGGGCTAATGGACGTTTCCCACCTGAAACGTGGTTGTATTACAGCAGCAGGCTTTGTGAGCCATGGATGCTCTTGTAAAGGCATTTTGATGTCCCTAAAGACCCCACATACACTATGCTTATTTTATTTACTACCAATAAAGCAGAAGTAGCAAATCATCTGTGCTGCGTTACAATTAGGGCCACATAGAAAACTCAAACTGGCGTAAAATTAGAAACATCTAAACAACCCTACCCCGCCCTTCAGATTATTTTAGTTGTAGTTTCACGATACAAAGCGTTCAGCAGCACTACTGCCCTGAGGTAGCCCCATCTTCTGCTGTCTGTGCCCACGCTCTGCTGTAGCCTGCACACTCCCAGCTGTGCTGAAGCATTTCAGCATTTCTTTGTGTGACCACCCTGTGAACCCGACCAGCTTTTTAAAAATGATTCCTTTTTTTTTTTTAATTTTTTTTTTCCTTTTTTTTTTTTTAATATTATTTTTCCTTGTTTCTCTTTCTTAAAATGTTTTTTTCCCTCGGACACGAATTTGGTTTTCCCCGAGCCACAAGAAATCCCGGCCGTGGCTCAGAGTGTGGCCCCAGCGCTCTGCAGAGGCGGGACCAGGCAGCTGCACAGGCGCTACCCCGACAGGGCTCGAGTGCACACGGAGCAGCCTCAGTGCAATCAGCCGAGCTACAAGCACACACAGGGCTGGAGCAAGAGACTTTTATTTAAAAGCCTAACTACGAACATTAGTTTTAGACAGATTAGAAATTGCTGTTTCCTTGTCTTCAGGGGCATGTTTATCATTTTACATAGGTAGAAAGAGGTTATCTATGGAAGAGGTATAAAAATGAACGTGGCTAATTGCTTTTTACAAGCATCTAGGGAAGAAGCCAGTAGAAATCACAGCCCAAACTGATTTTTCAATACCCTTCTTTTCTCTGTCTGAAAATAAAAAAGAATTGGGGGAGAGGGAAAGCGTAATTTGTGACTACCTCTTATAATGGACATTTGCAGAAGAGCAGCCTGCCTAAATTCTCACAGAGGACACCTGGATGCCTCTCCCTGCACACAAGTGCTATAATTCCAGGACTGGAGTGCTGTAAGATAATGGCATCACTGCTCCTGCTATCTATAAATAACTGCATTTGGATCTAGCCGAGTCACGTGGAAAAGCTGGCCAGCAACACACACATATATGTGAGCGTGCCTTTGGAAACCCAAATAATTCTAATAATATTGCATGAAATAAGCTTTTTAGCTTTCCCAATTTAGCTCAGGTCCATGCACTCACTGCGGCTCACAGAGGACTGCTATTATTTCTTTTTAAAACACTGTTCTTCCTTTGGAAGCTGCTGACTAGGGCATTAGCAGGGTATTGTGCAAAAGCGTCTCGTGTGCTGCTGCGCAGACAGACTGCTCAGAGAGGCAGACAACAATCAATTGCTCCGGCAGCTCGGCGAACCCGCCCGCCCCTCTCATTGACATCTTCTCTCAGCCCGTGAAAAGGCACACGGGCCCGAGCGCGGCGGCCAGGAGAGGTGGGCGGGTGCGAACGGCAGCCAGACAGCCCAGCAGGGATGCCACACGCTGGAGAGGCTCCTGATCCAGCCCAGCATGGATGTCACACGCTGGAGAGACTCTTGGTCCATCTGAGCATGGATGTCACACACTGGAGAGGCTCCTGATCCATCCCAGCATGGATGTCACATGCTGGAGAGGTTCCTGGTCCATCCCAGCATGGATGTCACACGCTGTAGATGCTCCTGATACTGTGCCCAGCTGCAGCACGAGTCTATCCTGCCTCCTGGGAACAGACTGGGCTGGGCAGGCAGAGGAAGTTACACATCCCTAATCACACTCGGAACCAGATTTCAGCACTGATTTTCTACAGCAGATCTGTCAGAGCAGTGCAAAAGGATGATTTTAAAAATAAAACATATGAAATTTTTTGGATGCTTAAACAATCCCACGGCAGTAGTAACAAACACAAATAAGAAACCATTTCAAATGAGTTGTATGCAGCTCCTTGGGGCATTTTCTGGGAAAATGACTGGAATACAACCTGACATGACCAACAGAGCCTGTAGTTTAAGCAAGGCTGTAATACCCACAAGACATTATCAGGGTAAGATTTTAATCTTTGGAAGCTAAAACTTAGGAGAACATGTACTGAGGAGGAGAAGATAAAGGAAGAGAGAGGGCAGCAAGGGACACCGAGTATTTCCCAAGACTTCAAGCACTGTTAATTCTGCAGAGCTTTTCCCAGGGACAGAGATTCTGTTTCACTGCCTGTAGGAAAGCAGCAGTCTGTAAAAAAATCACTGAGCAAACATCCTACCGAAATAGCAACCACGTCTATTTCATGTTCCCAGCACATCTGGAAAGAAGAATCAAAATCAGAATGGACATCAGGACATCAAATATTACTGTAAAACACAGTAAGATGCCATCCAAGCAGATGGGAAATAAAATTCTACCTTCTTGGTCAGAACAATTTTGGATTAGCTCCTGCTCCTACTGAAGTTTGTTGAAAATATTTTAAGTAATTTTAGCGGTCTGAAGCTCAATCTCTTACATTACATTTACTACCAGTACGATTGTTTCTCCTTCAATACACAATTTAAAGTGTACAATACAAAATGTAACTTCTCCTTCATACATTAAGAAGTACTTCCACGCTAGTCTAGCACATGGTATTTTTAATTTTACTGATGTAAACTAAGAAATTTGGGAAAGTGGATAGAACAGAGGATAAAACCCAAGAGAAATTAGAGCAAAAGATAAGATAGCATGTTAAAGATAAGGTTTCTCAAAGGTTACAGATATGTTATTGCATACCGACTGTGCCTGGCTACTTAATGTCTGGGGACTATACAAATGGCCTTTCACAAACACATAAGGACTGACTCCTTCCATAAGGAACTTGAAAGAAATGCAATAAAATTTCAAAACCAAGATGTCATGGGCAAAAATTTCTCAGGAAAATTAACACAGGAACGTTTTCTGAAAGGAGCTGGTTGAATCAAAGAACAAATTTGCAGTCAAGTATTACAAAATTTTCTCTAAGGGGAATAGACTGTGGTAATTTTGAAAACATAAGGGTGGAGGAAGAGATGAGGAGAACCCTCGGGAGTAACAGAAACCCAGGGAACAAGGACAAAGGGAACAATGACCAGATCTGAGGGTGCTGTCTACTTAATGAGAAGAGAGAAAATAATTAGATGGGATCCAAGAAGGTGGAATTTTATCATGTACCCCTACCTTCCCCCCTCTTGCTGCATACTTTTCATCCTGTATTTTACTTAGAGAAAAGTTTCTACTACATTTTCTTCCTGATTAGAGGTTTTCCATGTAAGAAAGGCCTCCAAAAGCCAAATAATTTAAATTTGGCCCAATTAAAATAATATTTTTATGCAATACACATCTAATCTTTCCTATTGCAATATAAAACAATCTGCATTAGCAATCTGCAGTTTGATGCTATGTAAACTAGAAATTTAGCATTTCAAAACACCACATACTGTTGAGAACATCTCATTTGTTCTCTCTTGGATTTCTCATGGATTGTAAAGATCAATTCAGGATACCAGCGCCAGTTCTACTGGCTGTCAAGAAGCAAAAAAAACCAAAATAAAAAAGATAGGCATTGCAGCTTAACTGTGGTGTTGGCCAAAACAAAATGGTAAAAAGGCCCATTTTTTAACTTCCTACACAACATAGTTGTTCTCTCTCTGTCTTCTGAGTCATATCTGTTCATGTTACTAAGAAAGCCCCACAGAGCCAATACCGCTACAGAAGAACAAGATGTATTTTCAACAAGAGTGTTAGCTGATTCCAGTTGATGCAAAACCTTTATTTTCAGAAATTATAAAAGAAGCAGAAGAAACGCTCTGAATTTCAGCTTCCAGCTACCATAATTCATGAACTAGGGATATTTGGTATTGAAAGGTAACAGCAGACAGTGTCTGTCGGTCTAGGAAGGTAACTTTTGAAAGATGGCAGTGCATTTCTTTCTACCTTTAGAAGTATTTACAGTCATTAGGCCAGAAATACTGTTGGTATTTCCAGAACGTCCCCAAAATCCTATGTGTCAACACAAAAAGAGAACAGGACCGAATATTTCCAAATTGTAAAATGCTTCAGTTTTTGAGAAGCAGGATTCACTCCTAAATATATATGCACATGTTGGTAACTATCTGTAACAATTATTGTATAACAGTATCCTACATCAGATGTTTCCCTAATGCAGAGCTGAGCACTACCAAGTGATCAAGACCAGGCATTCTGAAAGATGCATGTAAACAAAGCACTTCTTTTATCTGAAAGTCGCTGATAAACACTAGCTAATCCTCACCTAATCCTGTGAAGGAACATCATCCTAGCTTCACGAAGGGAGAATCTAAGGCAGTGAACTAATCCTTTGGGAAAAATACTCAGGTTAGAATGCCAGGGAAACCAGTTACTGGTGAGAGACACTGAGGTACTGACCGGTAGGGCTATGTGAAAATTTCTGCCCCTTCTGACACATTTCTGCTGCCGAGACTATCCCCACTCCCTGAGGAACCTCTTGGGGCAAATGTTGACAAAAAGACCAGGAAAGAGAGTCTGAGTTTGGACATCAACATAGAAATAGGATTTTCACATCTATATACCAGAGTATCTCAAATGGAGAGAGGAACTTCTCTGGAGGAGGGTAATGCCAGTCAATAAGGACATACATTCACAGTTATTCACAGCATACTGAAGAGGAGAGGATCAATGCACTCAACATCAGACGAGGGATTAAAGGCTCTTTTCCTAGCCTGGATGCAGACCACTAGACCATGCTAATCTTACAGGAGGAGTTCCTGCAAGGCAGCTGAATAAAAGCACAGATTCATGTAGCATAAAATAAAACAGGGATTCTAAAAACTCACTGCAAATTCTTGACCAAGTAAATGCACCACTGAACGCTGGAGAATAAATAACAACAAAATGGTAAAGGCTAAAAATCTTTCTTTTTAAATGGCCTTCCATGCACATGCATGTTTTGGGAAAGTGTTCAACTCTGCAGCCTATTTGACACCTAGAGCAATGACCACAGACAACTCCAGTACCAGTCCAACAACCCGAGCCAGATCATTAAATAGAGAAAGAGGGTTCAAAGCTGAAACCTACCATCAAGCAATCAAAGCTTTAAAGTGAAATAGTCTAGTTCACTGCAGTATTTATAAAAGGTAGTATCTCAAAGCTTTCATGGAGTACAGACTAAGCCCCTGCTATTACAGACTGGAATAAACTAGTAGAGAAGGTACATTTAAGAAAGCCTTGTAAAGCAAAAATGTATTTCATCCTGGAAAAATCTTAGAATCAAAAAGGACAGCAGAACACAACATGGGTAAGCCAAAATGAACAGCTTTGTAAGATAAAACGGATATGTTAACATAAAAACTTCCTTAGAGGAGACTGGAAGAACGTTACATG
Source organism: Rhabdornis inornatus (assembly GCA_013397075.1). Lineage (NCBI taxonomy): Eukaryota > Metazoa > Chordata > Aves > Passeriformes > Rhabdornithidae > Rhabdornis > Rhabdornis inornatus. Next base: position 1,147,290 of record VWZS01004141.1, on the reverse strand, counting down.
ATTTACAGCAAACATTACTATAGGTATCATGATGAAACAAATGACAACTTTCTGTCAGACAGGTTCCTGACTAACAAGTTTCTGGAGATAGACACTGATTAGAAAACAACCAGCAAAATCCACAATCTGGACCCCTGTGGACTAAGGTGAGGGAGAAAGAATAGAGAGAAGTGCAGGCACTGCACTAACGAGCAGTAACAAAAAAGCAATTAACAAAGACAGCTGTAATCTCTTACAACTGATACTGCTGTGTTCCAGACATTGTATGACCAGAAGTCATAAGGTTTTCACTAAAGACCTCTTCTAGTAAAGAAGAGAAACCATGGTGGATGAAACCAATGATCTCGAGTTCACGGTGTATTTTCATCTGTCCAGGGCAACGGAAAAAGTATTTCCAACATGCTTACTTTATCAGATGCACCTTACAGGGGTCAGAGAAGCTGCTCCCAGTGTTTGGACAGTCAATATCAGCTCAGAAATTGTAAATAATAATCTTGCACACTTGTAGAACTCAAAACACAGCAATCTGAATCCTAACACACATGCAGGGAAGTTATAATTAACTTCTGATTCTAACCAAACCTTTAAAAAGCAGGAAACATTCCTTTTTTAGACACAAGCTCCCAGCAGTGTTTCACTGAACATGAGTCTTTCAACGTATTTATCCAATCTGATGATACACTGGGCTTTTTTTTTTCAATTCTTTGGGAAGCTCCATTTAATCCAGACAAAAATTTGCTACTTAATTATCATGACTATTACTACAGAGATGAAAGAGTGGCATAGATATCCCTTAGATAAACGTAACCAATGTGCAAAAAAAGCAGCATTAAGTAGTAAGGTAAAAAAACTGAAGTATTAATCTGCTCCAGTCTTTGGAGCAGAGACTGTCTCTTCAAAGATGTTTGCAGAGTGCTTAGCACAACAGGCACTCTGATTTAGATATGAGCACTAACCAAATAGTAATAACCAATAACAGCAAATACTTTAACCTCAATAAAACAGTTCTTCTGCACCTGGCATTAAAGTAATGGTGGAAAGAATGAGGATCATACGAGAAACTGCCCAATGAAATAGAAAGAGTCATAGAATCTATATCTGGTGAAATCATTTAGCATTCTAAATAATTATCAAAATCATCAAAGTATTATGTTATCATGTGCTGGTTCATGACTTGCACCATGGGGACTTGTCAGTTTTGAGTTTACCTTGCTCAGTTTAAAACTCCACATTAAGGAATGTTTTGGTTAGTAACAATAAAGTACACTCAGTACAAGGCATAAGCAACTACTGACAATGCCTACAAGAAAAAGATTAGCTGCTCGTTACCTTGCTTAAAACAGGGTAAACACAGGTAGATAAGCCAAAGACTTAACAAAAAAGAATGTGCAAGAAACAAAAGAGTAAACAGAAGGAAGGATGGACACAGTATGTGAGAGCATAGTTCCCAAGCACTAAAACCCAACAGGAATGGACACAAGAACCGGGAGGTCACTGCTTAACTTGTGTTTGGAAACAGTACACAAGACAGATCTGCAGATACCTCAGGAAAGAACAGGAGAAAAGAGAAGGAAAACTGGGGGAGGGGGGAAGTTTGTGTGGGCAGTGAGAAGTCAAACAATCTCATGTTTCATGAGCTCTCCCATTATTCCCTTGCACACCTGCCATGTCCCAGTTTACCAAGGAACAGGTAAAAATAAGCTCCCAACAGGCACTGGGTAATGCTAAATTCCCAGACCTGCTAACCCCTGCAGCAGGCTGCAGGCTGAAGAAAACTGTGGGTCAACTCAGGAATGAAAACAACTCAGAACACTAACTGCCCAACTCGTAAGATTTTATTTTAATTAGCCCGTGGTATTTTTACATGCACAGAAGTTATCCATGGTGATTTCTTTGTACAAAGAGTGATTACATTGGGATTTTTTGACAACTTAAAATGAACCCAAATGTTCAGTTCCAAAAAAATTCAAATATAACTTGAGATGACTGAACTTGAGAAAATGTATGTATGAAAATGCTCAAACACGTTGGATATTTGACCAAAAGTGATGATATGAGCCTCACTTCCCCTTACTCTAAGCAGTCACTGCAGTTCAGAAAGCAGATGGACCACATTTAGATTTAACTGACACTTCAGGAACTGCAAGTCAAGCCAGAACAGGTGTACCTGAGCTAACCCTGACTGCCTGTGTAACCACAGGAGCCAGAGCCTCAGGCAGGGATGTGAGGGGGTGCATCCCTCTGTGTGCACACCTCTAATCAGGTAGCTCAAGAAGCAGACAGGAAGGTGATGGAATAAATGGCACCACAAATATTTAATCTTTAGAGAGAAAATTGAGATGATGTTTCATGTTATTCAAGTGAATTCCAACATCTCTACTGCTCACAGTATGACTTCAGGTTTTACAGCCTGCTCCTACTAGAAAAACAAACTGTGAAGAATAATTTTTAAAAATAATGTAACTGAACATTTAAACTGTGTATTACTCCAATATTTGTAAATTAATATTCCATTTTGAACAGATACAGTAAAATAAGTTGCAGTCAATTTAAATTAGATCAGTTCAACAGTAACATATTCAAAATTACCCACTTTAGCAATCTCTCAGCTTCCATATGTTTTCAGGTGGGAAATATCACATACTTTTGATAGCAGAACATGCAAACATCCCGACAAGAAGCACAGGACAAGGGATGTAATAGAGTAAATGCTGTGATTTTTCTGATAGAGTATGCAGCTGGAATCTAAAGCTCTGTGACTAGACACTGATGAAATGACCAATTTCTGTGTCTGTGTGACTCGCACCAGCTGCCAGAGAGGTCTGGCCTCACTGGTGCTGCCTGGTTTTGCCTGCTCAGCTGGTAAATCCAGCCGGCGCCTGAACATGCTGGTTAGCAGTCAAAGCTGGGAGCAGTTCAAACATGGGCAGACATGAGGAGATCTTCTGAGATTTTCTCTTCTAAAGCCAAGGAGGTCCCTTGTGAGTACTTACAAACCACAGTTATTCAGCTGTGTATCAACTTAGCCAACACTGGGTAGATTTTTTTTTTTAAATGACAAAAGAATCTTCTTGATGACTTTGCTACTCAAAGGCCACCATCTTGCCAACTGGGAAAAACTACTCCAGAAGAAAAAGATCAATAGTTTTTCTTCTTCATAAACGATGTCCTAATCTATGAAGTACTATATGAAGTACATATATAGTTTTAAATACACACACATATTCCTTCTTTCTTCCCTCTTTTTTTCCTTTCCCTCGTTTTTCCCCCTTCAGTTTTTGATGCCTCCTTTGTTAAATTTCAGCCTGAATTGTTAAAACCCAACAAAAGTGTAAGTCCCAAAACCAGTCTCATGATTAGAACGATGAGCCCTAACAATCTTGCCTTTATTAGAAATATACCTAAAATTCAGCTCCAATGTACCTATCCATGTAGGATTAATTAAAAAATGCTCTGACAAGCACTTTAATTCCACGAAGACTGAGTGGTAAAATTATCTTTGTAACTGCTGAAATAAGTTTAGTGCTACATTACTGGTTAGAGTATATGACATAAAGAAGATTTTTTACTTTTACTTTTTCTGGTGATACCACCAAAGAGACACTTCTTAAACCAAAGAGATAATCCTTAAACCAAGTGCAAGAGGAATCTGTTCCTTTTAGTACATCTTTTTAAAGTTACCTCAACTTGTTGAACTGCAATTTTCACTTTTAACTAGATACTATAGTTTTTCATGCGGCATCTTTTCATTTTTACAGCTCTGAAGACTGATCTTTGCAATGCAGATGTCTTGAGAAACAATCAGGAAAGCTTGTAACAAGCACTTGTTCCAATAGCCACTGGAACACCCTGTAGTTAAAAATAGAATACATCAGAAGGTTTTTATAATGGCCAACAAATTTTGTCATCTCCTTACTGCACATGTGTTTTTAAAGTAAAAAAAATTACTAATTCTCTCAAAACCTGCAACAAAATTGGATTATTCTTACCTGCCTGAAAGGCAGGTAGGCTAAACCACGAAGGTACCAACTCATAACTGAAATAAGTTGTAAGATGAAACACAATTGAAGCCGATCAAGGTAGTACCCTAAACTAGATCTCCACCGGCTTCAGAAGTAGAAGTTACCGTATTCCCAATTGAAGGATAGGTCCTGAGGTCACAGAGGCCCCTATACTCAGAAGAAGTGGGCATGTGTATTATATTTATGCTCTTATTTAAGGATAAAACTGTAATTTCATGGCATTATTTACAAGGTGCAGCAAAAGGTGAATAATAACAGTCTGAAATCTGAATTTGATTCAGCTTCTGACTTCTTCTGCAAGCACGAGGCAGTTCTCAGTAGAAAGACGAAATACCAGAGAACAAAATTTCTCCTAAAACAGAGACACTCTGCTAGAGCGGCTCAATAGAGCCTTGCTGCCCAGGAAGATGATCTGCAGTACTGTCACAGACAAGGCTAATTGGACACTGGATGTTTGACTCAAACCCTCAGATTACTTTCAAGCAATTGACCATTATATTTTTAAAATAATAAAAATAAATAGATTAAGCACCAAAACTTCGGAGAAAAGCCAGCTGCAGCAAAAGTTGCTTTGTTTGTGAGTCCAAAAATACAGCTTCACTCACTCACAAGAGAAACTATTCATGGACAGAAAGAACACTGCATAATTTGTAGGTATTTGCAGGGTTGCCTCCTCTCCACCCCAAGGCTCTCTTTTCCTCGAAACAGCGTGAGCCAGACAGAGCTTTTTGCCCCCCTACCAGTCTTGAATATTTTAGGTCTTGTGTTATGAGTGAATCGTAAAGAACTGGGACACAAAGTTCAGTTTAACCAACTGGCAAACAGGAAAGCACTCATTACTCTTTTAAAAGCATCCTTTGTGCAAATGACTACAGTGGAGCATGATGAACCAAAATAAGGAGGGGGGAAAAAAAAAAAGAAGAAAAAGAAATTCCACACAGGCAACATGACCATCTATCCAGCCCAGTGTAACCAGCAGGCAGGAAATACTGTCTTCTTTAGGTGCTTTCTCAAACTGACCTTCTTGACCGTGAAGCCCCAGTACCATCTTTACAAAAACAGAGGCCGGGGCAGACAGCTGACTTGAACTAGAATGTCAGAAAAACCCCTGCTTTTATTGCTGACACGAAATTTGAGTCTTATGAACAAGGTATTTGAAAAGCTTGTTCAAGGAGAGGTGGACCAATTAACATCTGTTAATTTCGGCAGTTACAGCACCAGACTGAAGCTCCATGAGTTTTATTTACCATGTGCCTTGCAATTAAAGAGGATGTGGGTTAATTGCACTCTGCACTGGCAACAGAAACAAGAAGTACTGTCCTTCCAGTGCACAGTTTAGTCCATTGCTTTCTTGAACAGTGAAACACCTGAGGTGTGCAGAGTCCCAGTTTAAAGGGTTTCAGATCCGTTCACTGAAAACACTGAACTGACCACACGACAGCAAACCAGCACAGATCTTTGAAGGTGTCAATGAAGACAGGCCTGAAGTGAAACTTGTTCATGTAACTCAACTGCCCTTGTGAAGAGCCTTGGACAAACCCCCTGGCAACAGACTCCAGAAGCTTGGCGGTCACAGGATCTGCAGCAAACTGCAGTGTCACCCCCTCAGAATTCCTGAACACAAACAGAACCAACAATCCTGAATACGGCAAACAATTAACAGGCCATAGGGATCAAAATCACATCGAAAATGAAAGGTGTTTAATGCACTCATCCAGTCTCTGGAAATAATTTAGAAGTAACGAGACAGAGTTGCAGATGGCACATTTCTGGGTTTAAAAAAAGACAATATAGGGAACAAAAATAAAAGAGTACGGACAAGTGGATGCCACACTACATTTTGCTTTGATGAAAATGACCATTTGTACCAAGGTTAAAATGTGAGCGGGTTTTAAATCCGTACAACCTTTCAGGATAAGGGCATAGCACTGTAAAAAATATACAAAATCATCAATTTATGACAATGAATAGAAACATGGGACATAAGAAGGAAACAACAATAGTACTTTACTGCTACTTAAGTCAAAAGCTCATTGTTTAATGAAATAATAGTATGGTTTTGGTTTCTCTGTCTCAAAAGCTAAGCAAAGAACTAGAAGATTCAGAAATCAGCAAACACAACTGAAGAAACACAAAGACACTTGATTGAGTAAAGGGTAAAAAACTGCATTATTGATAAACATCAGGCATCACGGAAAAGTTACATTTGACAGGAAGGTTTCAAAATCATGTTACTAGTATTCAGAAAAGAATACGTGTTTTTTATTACTTAGTTTTTTTCCTTCACACAGTCAAGTGCATTGAAATTCCTATTACAAAGTATTTATGAAGCCAAGAACAGAATAGAACTCCAAGTAAAATAAAGCATTTATATTTACACATGCTCACTGACATTGGAAAATATAAATTACATAAATGGACCTTAAACATTAGCTTTGTTCTTAGAAGTATAGCAAGTTTCATACATTTGTCACATGTGACATCTAAGGTCAAAAGTGCAAGAAAAAAAAGTAATTTTTTGAAATGTAGGTTACTAACTTCAAAAAAGACGTAGCATTTATTCTTACCTAATGATTCTATTCAATGTTTACCCCTCCAATGAAAGCAACACATGTAAACTTCATGTTAAAAGTTAGTTAAAAAGGAAACAGACTTAGCTAAAAAAAAAGTGACGAACTGGAAAATCAGTATTAGCAAACTGAAGGCCAGAAAACAAGAACTGAATCATACAAGCCTGATGCCTATACAAAGCACTGGAGCAGTGCATTTTAAATCAATCTGTTCATTCTAGGCAATATGTATAGTGGGACAATTATTTGTTTTCTTTGCTCCAATGTTTAGTCACCATAAAAACCCTCTACATGAAAACAGCTTGTGCTTTACAGTTCTAATGAAGCTCATAGAAAATTAATAGAATGTGAAGAAGGAAACACGATGATGCATAGAGATCTATGGCGAAAAGACAACAAGTATGTGCAGGTCACACTGATAATATGCTTATCTTACATTTGTGTCTAAGGCAGCATGTGAAACCCACAGGCTGGATTACAGAATGCGTATCAGGAGCTGGCAGCTATCATGTCTAAAAGGCACATGAATTGCAGCGAGTGTAGTGAAGTTTCTATATTCTAGGGAATGGGAGAAACAAGTACAAGAAAATGAATACCCTGGTGAAATCTTGAGTGTGTTCAGAAGAATGGCAAAACAGATATCAATTGCTGTAAGGATAGGATTTTATGTGTTGAAAATTCTGTTTACTTTTCTAGGGCCATGGATGTTGACCTTGCCCTCTCCGTCACAAAAAACAACCCTTTGGTTCCTGGGGAGAGTGGAAGTTCCAGACCTGTGTCAGGCTGAAAGCCCCATGTGCAAACACTTCCCATGGTGGGCATTAGAACTTGAGTGGGCCGCTCAACCACGGCAGCTCATCAAGGAGGATATACTAATGCAGAGCTTATTCCAGCTCTTTTCCCTGGAAAACTGAGTGGGTTATAAAGGAGAGAATCCTGCAGTAAATTTGCTACAGAGTCTCCTCAGCTCACCTGGGATTTCTCTGTATTCTCCCAGCAAACTTACATAGGGTTACTCTTTCAAAATTCAGTTGAATTGGACCAGCATTTTCTGTCTTCCTAGCAACGAATGCTAAGGTTTGCATAGGCTAAATTGGGTTCTGATGTCTTATTTAGGATACACTATTTCCTCCTGATACCTTAAGAAGTATAAATACACAAGCAGCAGCAACAAATCAGATTAAAAACAGTATTGGAGAACGCAGTTCAGAACTGTGTTTGATTCATAAATCCTTAGCTTATGCTATCAATGTTGGAATCAAACTCTGATAAGCAACTCTAAAAAGGCTTTTTTAAGGTTCCTCATTTATCCTGTTTAATCTTAAGACTGCCTGCTCTAAAATACATTATGAGAATAGGAAACTATTGCGAACTAATGTTCATTAACACCAAGGGTTGGGGAAGAAAGAAATCAGGTGCAGGTAGCAAATAATGAGAATCCCATTCATGTTTAAGAGCTGTGTTTGTTCATAACTAGATGTGGTAGATTGCTGACAAGGAAAAGGAAGAAGATGATCAGACATAATACTAGGCATTATTTTCAAAGATGCTCTTGTCTAAAAAAAAACAATAACTTTCTAGACTTCACAATTCAGGAAAAAATTGAAAACAAAGAACTCCTCCCTGACAGGGGAAACTACATCTCTCCACTACACCCACTGACACACTCCTGATACCTTTTTGAATGAAGTATGTGCAACTCAACAGTATATCTTGCTATAAACTATCTGTCTACATGATTACATTTCCAGCTGCCATTTCTCTGTAATTTAATGCTAATTCCTTCATGTTTATATTTGATGCTTTTAATACTATTGTTTTCTAAGGCATTTCAAAAAAGTATTTACCTCAATGAGTCTGTGCTGATGAAATTAAACTAAACAAAACAAAAACAGTTGCATGAAACTCTGCTGTTGACGCTGACTAGGCTGTCTACAAAACTAATCTTCAACACTCTTCAAGTATATTAGTAAGCAACAGGCAAGCTGCTAAGCTCAAAAAGGATGTCATTACAAACACTAATGAGTCATAAGAAGACAGATAAAAACTAAAATTTTAAGTTGATACCCTTCCAATGGCAGGAACAGTGAAAGCAACTGTAAGGCATGTACTAATCCAGTTCTACCATAAACTGGTTAAGACTACGGGTGTCAGGATCAATCATTTGAGTCTTGTTCCAAATCATTCTTCTGCTTATGCCCTTTTGCTATTCACATCTGTCCTAACTATTATATACCTGTTTATTTAAACACAAAGAACATATGGCAGTAGAGACACTGAGATAGCAAATGCAGACTAATGGGTACAGCTGTCACACGGGAAAGTCAGGCAGGTACATTCACCCATCTGCCTTTGCACACACAGCGACCAGAACATTGGCCACCCCCTCCCTGAGCAGGAGAGAAATCTTGAAAACCTGCTCTCAAAATTGAGACAAAATGCTGGTGTCTCTTTGTACATCAATACTTCATAGGTTTTGTTAGCTGAACTTTTCAAAGTAAGTCATAAACACTCTTGGCAAGTATAAACTTGTAAAGCAAAAAGCACGTCTGAACTTCACTATTGCTACTAGACACTTAGTTTTCCCCTCACCTGTACCACATACCTTCTTTAACTTAAGGAGTTCTTCCTCAGCCTGACTAACATCAGATTCAGGTGTGTTGCCTGCCACTGCTGGTTATTGGCATTTTGTTATTCCTATGCTCACGGACTTCAGCTATCCTGCTTATGTTTTGGATGTTACAACTCTTCATTCAGCTGTCTTAATTCTGAAATTGGATTACAAGCAGCAGCTTTAGTTATGCAGCCCAAAAGGAGCACACATCATCCTTCTTGCTTTCTGCAGAGAGAAAACACACAGTCTCTGGGGGAAGGAGTACAGGGAGACTCGTGTCAGTAAAGCAGTGTGCAAGGATCAGGATCACTATGCTGATTACTTGCAAGAGCATGTCCCAGTCATGAGTGTTTTTCATCCAATCTGAGCTTTTTGTAAGATTTCAGATGTTGAAGTTTTGCCTGAACTTAAATTCTCCCACTTTCTCTGTTCCCCTGAAAATAGAAACTTTTAATAGTCATTAATAGAAATTAAAGAATTCAGTTTGTGATTAACAGCTGAATTCTACAATTACTGAAACCAAATCAAATTACTGAATTGTTTTTACTCTAAATTGTTATTTCAATAAACCAGCATGCAGATGAAAACACGATTCATTTTCAAATGGAAAAACTACCTACAGCAATATAATCAGATAATATAATCTGCACTGTGGCCTCCTGCCTGCACGCACACAGTACACAGGAACAGGTGAGAACTGACATGTTACACTTCTGAGTTCAGCACAGGCTTCCTCAGGTAGGGAAAGGACACTGCTCTGCAAACAGCCTCCATGTGGCAACCAATTTTAGCCCCACCTTGGGTAACACGTAGGTTTCACTGAACTGTATCATCATCAGTCAATTCCTGCTGGATTAACAAGATTTTTAGAGAGGCTAAACATGAAACTCCAGACAAGTGATTATCAAACGCTAGAAAGAAATAATTATCACACCTAAAGTGCTAGAATATGGAGAGATGTCTCATGTTATTGTCATTTGATCCAAATATTGGTCTATTTGTCAAAACCTAAAAGATAAGGGAAAAAAAACCCAAAAAACCAAACACATTTCTACAGAAGCAAATCAACACAGAAAAAGAAGACCAGCAGCAATACCATCTTTGAACAGATCTTTCAAACACAGTTAAAGACCATTTGGCTGGAAAAATGGACCACATCAATTTTGGTGTGAAAGGCATAACTGTATATTAATTCATTTACAAAAAGCTTACAGATGTGGTTTAGACAGGAGTTGCTCAAGTTGCAAATATGCCTTGCTCTGGAAAGTCTCAATTTTTTTCCAAAGGGTAGGTCACTGTACAGAAGGACAAAAAAAACCCCCAACCAAGCAGCCTTGGGAATACATGAAAAACACTTTTCACTCAGAGCTAAAATTGAATATTTTTATACTGAAACCAGGCTAAACTGCTTCTTCAGGAAATTATCAAAGGCAACACAGCTGAGGTTGCTGAAAGAACAAGAGGGGTTGGATGCATTTTGGTCAAGAGTTTTGGGCAACTGCAAATTCAAGGAATATGGAAGATGTTGCTACCAATAACGTCAAACCCACTTAAATTTGAGTTCATCATTTCTTTGATAGTCCTTTGAACCTGAAACTTAAGATGAAACTGAGGATAGGATCAAGTCCTCCTGGACTGAAGCCTATGAATTACGCACAGGCCTGCATCAGACTGATCCAAAAAACCACTCTCAAGGAGTAAACATGTATTTATGTATTTCCACAATGCTGAGAAGACTCTCTTGAGTGAGTGAATAACATTTTGGTGTAGTTCAAATGATTACCAGTTCTTTTAACAGCAGCCTTTCTTTCTCCCTACAGAATTTGTAGACTAGGCAGGTTTACCATTATTCATGGATGATCCATGACAAAGAAAAATGATGCTATGGGCAAAGGGACTGTTTCAGAGAGGTACACTGAAGTACACCCAGGAGAAAGTCTTTGAAAATAAATTCATTAGAACACACACCTTAACAAACCTTTTAAGTTACCATTTTCATGGTAACTACACTGACTAACAAAACACACAATCTCAGTCTGTATGCACAGTACCAGATAGCAACAGAGCATTGTCCAAAAACAGCACCTAGTGAAAATGTTGGAAAGTTCAAATAAGCAGTAAGAGAGTTACTTCCAGGAGCATGGTTCTTGCTTCTTCCATTCCTTGGGACCATTTCAATAGATATTCTGCCAGCACAAGACCCCTCAAAAAGTTTGATGCATGTGCCTATTGTAAATATGGTTTGTATCAGCAAAGAAAAGTGGTCTTGCTAGTTTATAGCTTATTCCTTGAGTGAAACAAGCAGCATCAGCAAAACACCATTTTTATTGTAGAACGATAGCTATTCTAGCATTTTTGCCTGTATTGAGCGTTGTAAATAAGCACAGTCCTTAATGGCATTTCCATGCACACGCAAGTTTTACGTGCAGATCTCACTCCAGGTGATTTCATCCTCACTCCACAAAATTCCCTATCATTTATACTGTAATGGCTTTCTTCAAGGTTCCAGAGAAATCACTGAACTCAATAAATAAACTATCTCCCAAAAGGTACATGCCTTTCACATCATGGAAAACGGAAATTCAGTAGAGAGCAGATAAATTTTCAGAGCTCGGTCTATAAAAGGGAATCATACACAGTTCTGTGGAAAAATGTAAAGGAGTAGTGTAAGGCAGGCAGAAATTAGCAGTCTGATTGCTAATTTCTAGCAGTCAAAAGTTTAACTTGAATTTATGATGTAATTCTGTAACTATCTGAGAATTGTTGATGTGGTAGCCTTTTCTTCCCCTGCATTTTTCCTCTTTTCCCTGCTTACTTACAGGTGTGTTAAATCAGAACACAAGTCTGTTCTATTTCCTACACAGACAGAGCTCTTTCCTGCTTTTAAGAGAGAAATTACCATTACTGGAGGAAATCTGATTATGGATTATTTCACTGCTTGAGTCACTACTTGTATGTAGATGTTACTACTCATGCAGTATGAAACACAATCTTTAATCTCTAGTGTAATTATGAAGAAAAAGGAGAGTTAAGGACAGACCACAAACATCTTGATCATCAATGAAATCTGCAAGAGAAGCTTCTGGAAAGAGCCACTTAGATATTTTTTTCTCTCCCTTGGATCCTTTGATTCATGCAAAACTGATCTCAAAACAGATTACAAAAACAATGAAAATACATATGGGAAAACTCAGCTGTAGACTCCAGTTTTAGATGGTGACAACTGGTAACATTTTTTTTAAAATGCCTCAGTCTGTTAACAATCTAAAGCCCTCTGAAGAAGACTTTGAAAAATTTGCCAAATGCTATGAGTGAAACTGTACAACAGCTTGAAATGGCATTAATTAGAAGGGTGGTTCATGGTGGTTCCATTAATAGAAAATTGAGAGCCACAATCACCCTTCAGTTTAAAGGTAACAAACACTATCTAGAGTGAGATTTTTGAAAAATTATCAGCTGTTTGACATGCTTTGTGAAGACCAACAATACAGAGACATTTCAGCATAAGGACAATGAATAATAAATATTACTTTCACACTAAGACATTAACTTCCATATTGCAGTCATACAGACATTTTGACAGTCAAAGTACTGCACAAACACAGGCACAGAAGCAAAATGTTAGGGGAAAGTGCCATTATGTAAACACAGAGAAGAAAGAAGGCAGAACTGAGCTGCAGAGGGAATACTCAGGCTGCTACTTGGGACTTAGGAAACAAAAAATGTTGAACTCTCATGCTACTGTTTTATGATCAGCCTCTGCTTGATTCAAACAATTCCCTCATTTCAATCTGCCTTGGGTCACCCTGATGCCTTGTGCAATCTGTACATCCTTGAAACTGATGTGATGGCTGGAAAACCAAATGCCTATTTCAAGTGAAGTGTCTGTCACCTATTATTTTGGATGACTTGGCCAAAGTCTGAGTGTTCACAGGCACATGTGCTCTGACTACAAGAGACATACAATTGTGAAATAGGATGCTCAAAGTAAACAAACCAGTAACAGAAGCCATTGCAACTGGGAATCAAACTGAGGATTAAATAACCTAAACATTGACAAAGCCCCTATTTTTCAGTGCATCAGCTTTGCTTTAGTTGACACTAACAAGAACACAGCCAAGAATCAGGACTGGTGAATCTGGCCACTGTGGAAAGCTGCTTGTCTGACTGCACAAACTGTTTTCCTTGTTGTTTACTAAAAATTTATTTAAAAATAGGCACCTGATGTCTTTGCAATCCAGCTAAATAAACCACAGTAAGTACTGAAAGAAGACATTCATTGCTCCTCATTCCTTTCACACTATTATCACATCTTTGCCAAGACAGTAGAAATAGAAACAGTTGAGGTACTTCCTCTTAAAACAAATAGACAATCCTCAAAACATTAATTTCCCAGGAGGCAGAAAGAATCCCAAATTTTCATGAACAGGCATTTGCTGTCTGAGATGGGTTCTTCTCCCCTCCCTCCACTAAGAAACAATTGAAATCTACTTTGCACCTTTCCAAAATGCTGTGGACAATTACATTCAGAAAGAAAAGTCATTCATGTCTGATACTCATATCCCAAGACAAGCACAGAAAAAATACCTGTCTTGCTACCACAAGTGCATCATTTTCGCATCTGCTAGCAACAACTGACGAGATCATTCACTGGACTGTAACAAAGTAAAAGTATTAGCCATCAATATACTGAAGTTCTTGGATCAGAACAGACAGCCCATCTCACAAAACTCACCAGGCCTGCCTGATGAAAGGTTTCATTCCTACATCTCTATTTCTTCTGCTTAGTAGTGGGTGCCCTGGGACCTTCTTGAGATTAGTGCACAAAAACCAAAGAAAAAAGAGAAATACATGTGTAGGAAGGTCAAGATTTCAGAACATTGTAACTCAGGATTTAGTACTGAGTGCAATTGCTCTAAAAACTGTAACAGGAGTTACTTTTTGAGGGGGATGGGTATTTGCCTATTTGTTCTCCTTACCCAAGAGGCCAATTTATTTCAGCACCTATCCCAATTAAAGTCACCTCAAAAAACTCAAAACTATTTTTTAAAATTAATTTTATTTATGGGGTTAATACCTGCATGCAGTTTAGCAGCAGGATCCGCATTTTTTTTTACTTTGCTTGATTATGCTATATGAGAGGAGTAAAAATGTAAAAAAACCCCAAAAACTACTGTAATAAAAGGGCTTTTCCTTGCAAAAGAAATGGCTGCTGTGTGTTTCCCTCTACCACTTATGTGATAAGTCTCAAACAAGACAGCATTTTATTTTCTTTATTTTGGAATAGCATTTTATTAGCTTTATTCTCTTTCCTCACCTTGCATCACCCTGCTGGTTGTAAGAAACTGAGTCAGCATGGCACTATTTCAGAAGCCAAAGCTGCATCACTCCTCAAAAACAAAACAGTGTTAAAAATGTGCAGTAACTTAAAGAAGTGGCTCACAGACAACTACTTCACAAACTGCTATGAAGTGAGGCTCAGGAATCTGGCTCAGATAAGGTGACCTGCCAAATTTGGCTACAGGCTACATGAGACATGGTCAAACTACCTCCTCTACGGCACATTTCAATTTCTGGACATGATACATGTAGTATCTCTCTGCTAATTAACTTGCGGTGTTAATGACCAGCAGGCACTGTGTTATAATCACAGGGACACCACTAAAATGCTACAAATTACCTTCAGCATTTCCACAGGCAACTGGAAACTAACTAGAAGGTAAACCATCTCAAAATCTCCTACTATCCTCTGCTCAGATTAAAGCACAAAGCTGGTAAATATGAGTAACTGCAGTGTTACTGTCCTTCCTACACTCACTCTGCAGAGGACATTCGTCTCCAGAGGTGTCGGTTCAGCACCTTCTGTGAGCACTTTGTTGAGCCCAACCTCCCTCAAAGCAAGCTTGACATTCCCTCCTGACTTGTGCCAGCTCTCAGTGCACATTGACTGACTTAGGCACATAACGAAGCATCCTCATCCCCTTACTTAATGGAACAAGTTCCCACAGAAATATCTGCAGACTTCAGTCTACAAATGCAAGAGATTGAAAATAATAAAAAAGAGAGGGTATCTGGGACAGAAGTGAAGAGACTCCTTATAAAGGTGCCAAGGAAATGAATTTTTTTCCTCCACTTGCCCTCCCCCAGTTTTAGAAGTATTAATAGGAAGTAAAAACAAAACAATCATGTAAAACCACTTCAACCAGGTCAAATGCGTGGTGAAGCGAAGGTAAGAAACCACTTAAAGCTCTCACAGGATTATAAGCCTCTTTGACAGGTCTGATAATTTTAAAGGCTTAATTCCATTACAGTATCTGGCAGCCTGCAAGGGCACATTTTACTAACCACAGGCCACCAGGTCATAATAGATGTTGACAGAAAACAATAAAGGTTAAGTAGATGTAAGACCATAAAACATTTCAAGCTGCACAGTGCCAGTGATGTTAACTAGCAGCCATGGAGCTGTTAGACAGGAGAAAACAATGACTGATTCTTGCCCCCATCTGCAGTTCCAGGGAGCCCTAGCAGAATCAGATGGCCAGGATGGCCAGCACAGGCCATGCTCCCATGACATGAAAATCTTTTAGGCTGTGTCAAAGCCCAAATTTCTTATCTTACTTAAAACTCAGAGTGCAAGATCAGATTAATAAAGCTGAAGAAAACATAGCCACACAATAGATTTCACTAGTTCTCTTCATCTGGCAAACACAGTGAGCAGCTGCAGCTGGCAGCAGCTGCCATGCCACAGAGGAGCAGCAGGGCTGGAGGCATCCTGGCAGCCAAGGTCAGGCAACCTGCAATTGCCTCTGTGTAACAGTGGAGCACTCTGACTTCGTAAAGCAGTGCTCAGATTCTTACCGCGACGAAGATCTAAGCCAGCAGTTAAAACAATTTAGCAAGAAACAGTAATTTTGCCTTCAATACCCCACAAAACTTACTCAAGCACTGCAATGTAACCACTGCAGGTGGCAATGCTCACTTCAACTCCCCCTGAGACTATTTATGCAACTTACACATGCAGTTAAAACTCCAATATGTAATTTGGATTGCTCACTCTTGAGGGGTGTCTAGATACAGCAACAATGGCCATAATCACAGAGTTAATCTTATTTCAGCCACTAAATACGAAACCTAATATTTGACATTCCAAACGAGCAGAAAGGAAGATAATGCATAGATCATTGCCTGTGTGTATGGAAGAGGCTTAAAAGCTGCTCTCTTCTGCATTCTGCCTTCTACAAGGCACTGTGAGAATATAGACAAATAGATCTTCTGCTTTTTCTCTTCTCTATGCAGAAGAGCTCCCCTGAATGACATCTATCTGGATAATAAATTATCAATACCACAAACAATTAAATTAGAAGTAGTTCAATATGTAAGGGGATGGGAGCTGACTACTGACCAAATCTGACGTACAAATAGCCTGCTAATTTGTCAGTAAGCCAAAATAAATGGAATGGGCTGGCTACAGGTGCAGGTAAACGCCTCAGAAATAGACACCAATAAATCATTTAGCTCTCTATAACATTTTAGATTACAGTCATTTAACACGAAGGACATTTTTGCCTTTGCAACATGATTCATGAGTACTTCAAGTGAGTCATTTAAAGTCAGCACTTAAGATGGGACTTTAAAACTTCTATTTTTTGATCTCCTGTAACGTACTCTTAACTTAGCAAATATTATAAACTTATCTTCTGTTCTGCTTATCACAAAATATAAAATCCAAGATTATGGTGTATTGCACTCTAATGATCAACTCTCCAAAGTCTCAAACTCTCTCTGTGAGAGAATTAATCTCCCTGATATCTTTTGTAGATGTAGAGGCAAAGAGGAAGTTTGCTGAATGTCAGGCAAGCCGGACAGCCAACATCCTAGTTTTACTAGATGCATCTACATAGAAGGATGGAAAGAGTGGGTCACCATATATTAAATGTATTCCTTACAAATAAAAATCACTTGGTCCTCATAATTTTCCATCTCAAGTACTTCTTCAAAAAGCCAGCCTGCGAATAACTGTTCTGTCTGCTCAAGGCCATCTGCAGGGCTGTGTTTCTATCAAAATTATACAAGGTGTCACAAACAGTAACAGACAGAAGCTTAACTGCATGTTCTAAAGAAGGTCAGTCTTGTACTAAAACCAGAAACACAAAATACACAAGGACCATCTATGCTTCTATTTTGCAAAGATCTTAAAAGTGTATCTACAAGTTGTAAAGTCATTAAGCAAAAAAAAATAAAATCTTCCATTACTAATGGACTAAGACCATAAATATACTTCATGAACATTTGTTTCTAACCTCATTCTACTGCAACTATGAAGCTTACTTCTTGACAGACATAAATTACTTCAAGGACGTTCAGGTAAATCAGCCAATTAAGAAATTACAGTATTTCCACCTCAAGGAATAATTAGAAAACATATACAACCATTTGGAAAGTGGGCTGAAACAGGACAATTTAACAGTACTTGTCTACGTGTAAGACAACTGGTTTCTAAGTTTCTTCCAGACTAACCTCTCAATTGCCCTGTTGCTAGAAATACAGTAGGAATGTAAAGGTCTATAGGAACAAGAAGAACTGCTGGTTATTTCCAGCATATGGCATTTTATTACACCTAGCACAGGAGGAATTTTTACACACAACTTCACGTGACAGCCAGGTACATTGCCAAACATGCATTATAAACCAGAGCTAACAGCCAAATCAGGACAGAACCTCAGTTCAGCACCATAGTTCACTAAGGTGCTCCCAAACTTACTGAAAAACACAACCAGCACGACACAATTCTGCAGAGTATCTGTCTGAGCAGGAAATCTGTAGTTAAAACTACTGACAGCAGTAAAATGAGAAGGCTGAGAAGTATCCGTAGCAGACCCTGTTAACAGAACCAGGGAGACCTACAAGCTGCTCAAGGCAGTCAAATAACAGCCTGTGATCAATAGAAGCAAATACTGCTGGCAGATCAAGCAGGATCAAGACTACATAAGCCACTGCAATCTGTATGAATAAGTAAATCATGACAGGCTCCTCTGAAAGCCATGCTGTTAGGCTGATGCTTGAAAACCTTAACTTCCTAAAACAGTTGGATAGTGTCAGTAGATAAGACAGTAGAAGTGCTGTTAACACCCTTCTTTCAAGTCTGGCCTGGTGTATGGATAAGTAAGTGGCATGAAGAAGCACAACATCCTCTCCCCAGTATTTTTTCTTTTCCTACTACATACTAATGCAGAAATAAGGTTGTTAATAAATGTTAAATATATTAAACTACAAAAGCAAACACCAGGTCAGTAAAACTGGTTAACATTGCTAACTGAGAACTGAAGGGAGTCCTGTGACAAACTCCTGTTAGTTCTCCCTGTTACCTTCTTGGGTTGACCACAAAAAGGTAGTCAAGAATAAGTAAAGGAGTGCTTTTTATGAGAATCCCAGTTCTTCCCATCTGTCCTAGTTCTGCTTCTACTGAAGCTCTACTCACTTTATTTGTAACTAAGTTAGGTCAGAACGATTTTGAAAATCCAGTACAGATAGTTTTAATGGTAAGATCGTGAAAGAATGAACCTCTCCAGGTACTATAACACTATATCCAAATAGCATTCTAACAAGCTTGTATTGTATATCCCACAACAATTGTGGGATTTTGTCTGCTTCCAGGATGTCAACAGAGAGTCCAGCTTGCCTACCTCCTGAAACTTAATTTAATAGGCGCAAGAGGCACTGAGGAGGTATAAAAAACACATGCTATCAACAAAATTCGATTTGAGGATTAGAAGTTTATAAACAAACATTAAGGGTTACTCATCAAAATGTTGAGAGCTGTACTTCAGTTACAATAAACAAAAAGAATTAGGAACTTAGCTGGCTGTCAGAACATTTTATTGGTACTTATAAAGACAATTGAGAACAAAATTAACTTACTTTTTTGTTTGTTTGGTTGGTTTTTTTTGTTTGGTTTTTTTTTTACAAAATAGGTAAATCTGTCATTGGTTGCACTGGATTACTGTCAAAAGAATGATCCCAAACAAGCTAAGACTCAGGATTAGTAACACACTCCAGAAAATATTTAAGAATGATCCAGGTCAAGAACAGAAGAAATGTATAGTATTTATTAGAGGTGGGCTGAGTGGCAGCCTTCCACACTACTGAAGTAATTACTGTCCCAATGTCACTCATTTTTCTTTATGACTATACTTTGTCTTGATTTTAAGGAGAAAATTCTTCAAGCAACTTCCAATTAAAAATAGAAATAAAAAACCTGTCTGTGTTCTTTCTGGGTTTCTCTTGTTTCCTTACTGAATTGTCAGTGAAAGCCAGACTGGCTGGCTGCTTTCCCCCTGATGATGAATGGATACACACTCTTCCCTGTTACTGCTTTGCTTTACTGTGCACTGGTCTATCTCTCACAATTAGTGAAACAGCCATTTCATTCGAAGGCTAGCTCATCATTTTACATGCTGGTTTAAAAGACTTTGTTCGCTAACTTCAAATTGTTTTTAGTTACTTCTGAAACAACTGTTTTATATATCAAAACATTGTTTTGCTTCAGCATTTTAGAAGAAGGCATACCCTGTGGAATTTTGGTTCCTATCCTGCTGTTAGAAGAGCCAAATGATATTAACTTAATATATTCTTTCAAATGTGTTAACTTTGAGTTATTTTTAATTAATTTATTTTTGTTTTGTTTACTTCAAAGAAACAACCAGCAATACCACACTACAGTGAAACAGATGTCATGTCTACTGTTTTTTTTTCACAGAACTTTCTGGTTTCTTCTGGAAAGGCAGTAGAAGGAAAACAAGCTCTAGGAAATTTAGTGGCCAGGCAGTGGGGTCATTTGTGACATGAGTTTTTAAAAACCCCTCTGGCTATGTCTCTGCTGTATCCTGCAAGGTACCAGAAGCAGTGAACCATCCGCTCAGCCTGCACAGCTCTCCACATGCCCAGCAAGGCTTCTGAGACTTCAATTAGATCACCCAGCTCTAGCTTGCATAGCTCTGAACTACAATGCAGCAATAGCTGAGCAGCTGGGAGGAAACCACTTTTCCCCACGTTTTTTTTTCCTTGAGCAGAAACCTTGCTGTCCAGCTGCTTACAAGCAGTTTCATGGCAGTCTGTTAGGAGCAGCTTCTTCAGTTTGTTCCATAAAAGAGAAAACAGAAGTTCCCCTTGCCAGAGCAGCCTCAGAGGAAGGTATTTTCTGTGGCACTCTCTGTTCTCCAACTGAGAGGAACCAAACCAGAGAGCATCTTCACTGAGATCTCTGGAACATAATTTTATCAATGTTTTTCACATGATAAGGTTTTCGGGTTATTTGTTTTCTGCTGGTTAGCTCCTTCCCTGATTGGCTCTTTTGATATTTTTTTAATATAATCTACAGTCTATTATTTTGTTATGAGAATAAAAAGTTACAATCATGCCATCCCACAGAGTGACACTTTCCTGATGGCTTCACTCTAATGATTTTTTGGTCACTGTTGATCAACAATATCCCTTTTGCTGGTGTAATGGTCATGAGAAAGCAGCCTTGCATTGTCACAGTCCCAGTGACAACTGAGGATAATGTGGGAACTTCTGTGTCCTCAGCTTACCTCATGACATAGAAAAACACTATTCTCTTGTCTTAGTTACACATCTTGTAATTGCAGGGGCTTGGGGCATTGGATTCAGAGACTCTCTTGAACTAATTGCTGCACTAACTCTTATGGCAACAGCAAGCCTGTTTTGCCAGATTATTCTCTCTAAACTATCTCATTGTAACTAACACCGCACCTGTTACTACAACAACAAATTGTTTATTCACTGAGCCTAAGTATCCTCTATTTTTCTGTCATTGTTGGTTTGTATGTTCTGCTTCTTCAATAGCTGTGCCCTGTCCACTACATGAGGACAAGCTTTCTTGGATGTCCCTGGAGTGTGCATCCAGCATAAAGGTCCCAGGACTAAATGCTACTTTCAGCAAAAGTAATACCAAGAGAGTGCACGTGTTTCACTGAAATATGAACACGGCAACATTTCAGCCAGGATCACAGAGACATTGACACACACAGCTTTGACATTTGCACCCATTCTACTACAATCGACACAAGATTAAAGGCTTATGACTACATTTCAAACCTCTCTTATGATCAGTATTTTCAATTGCTAACATAAAACTGTACCTTGCTCATTCAGATGACTTCTTTACTAGTGAAATTTCACTGCATTTACAGACCTATTTCCCCGGGGATTTTCTGATGGCTCCTCCAGAAAGGGGTAAAGGTGGGGTGGGTGGGAATCAAATCAATGTTAAGTAATTTTTTAAATCAAACTTTGATCATAAATTTGATACTGAGCCTTTGGTTCACTTTTCTGTTCACTGAAACTGGAGCATTACTGAGTTCTTCTGAAATAAATTTACATAAACCCAAACTTTTGTTCACATGTTCTATTGCAGTTTAGCTGCCATCTCAATTTAAATGCTAAGCAAAAAGAGGAACAAAATTCTGCTAAGCAGATTGGTGACAGCATGGAAAGATATGCTTCTGCTCAACTCAGAGGACTTCCACTTTTATGCATGATTAGATGCTGATAATTACTTTATTACCAATATAACTGTAATAAACTTTTAACTTGAATAAAAACTACAGTAAGTATTAGGCAACATAGAGCAATTTTAGCTGGATCTTAGTTTTATGTACTTCCATTTCCAAGAAGTGCTTCAGTCAAGCTAATTGCTTTTCTTAGGTCACCCCAGCCTAATGACCTGGTTAGCTTAACCTGAGACACAACTTCTTGAAAGAAACTGCCTCCGCAGTAACTTTTTATTCTAAAATCAACAGATTTGCAGAATAAACATTATCTTCTATAGTACAATGAGCCAGAGTAAGCTGTCACAAATGTGGGTTCCATTTAACCAGTTCACTCCATGAGATGTCTACAGAGACCATTTATTTCATCAAAAGATGACAGATAGTAAGGGATTTTTAACCAGATTGTATAATGGGCTCACCTGAACTCAGGACAAGCAGCTTGTATGACTGAAGAGACAACTTCAGTGGCTTTAGTGGACCCAGAATCACTGATGCTACTTTATGCAAAGTCTATTTTACCTTACACAGCGATTTTACCGATTCAAAGAGCTGTTATCTAAAACAGCAACCTCTCTTCCCCCAACAGACCATGCTGTCAACATCTGAATTGCAAACACTGAAGCTGTATAGATCTTTTGCATTTGGTTTCTGGCATACATTGATATATGCTATTTTGTTCAGTTTTTAGATACTATTTGCATTAAGCCAACTAACTAAACAAAATAATAAAATCAACGTCCCACATTTCAGTTGGGTATCACTGGTTTGAAACTTTCCAAAAACTCCTTAAATCATATGCAAATTAAATAACCTTTTTAGTTTTTACACAGGAAAAGATTAAACAAGACACTTGTTACTACTCAACATAAGTGGCAAAAAACTTGTCAACTGGAATACCCGAGACTGTCATTGATACCAATACTACTTTGAGACCTCCTATGAAAGCACTTGCCACAGATGTGAGTTCTGCACGGCAAGGTCTTTATAAAGACAGCAAAAATGAAATGGTGGCAGCAGTATTGTCACTGCTGTTTGCAGAACAGCTTGTCACGTTCTGACAGCGCCAGACAGGCTAAAGTTGCAGGAAAGGCCACTGATAATTGGTGTTGCCTTTTGGTTTTACGACTGCAGATGCAGCCAGCGAGCTTGCTGGCGAACGCCGCGGGCTGAGCCCCGGGATGCGGGCGGTGGGAGGCGCGGGCGGCCCGCGGTGCCGGGCAGGGCAGGGCAGGGCAGGGCAGAGCCCGCTGCCATCGCTGCCAGCCCCGCGGCCGCTCCCACAATGCACCCAGACACACACACACACACACACACAGAGCCGAGACACTCACACACGGGCATGCACACGGGCACAGCTCTCCTGGGGCCAACACGCTCCAACACACGGCCCCGCTGCCGCACGCACGGCCCCCGCCCCCCGGAACCAACTCACCCCCGAGTTACATCCCATTCACAAGCTGGGCTTCCTCTGCCGCCCCTCCTCTGCGCGCCTGCCTCTGCTGCTGCGGAGAGGCCACATATGTCTGCAAACACTTCTAGGCAGAAACCAGCCAGTGCAGAACAAAGACAGCCGGGGTTGCCTTCATCTCAGCACAAGGCAGCCAGTAGCTATTTTCAAGCTTGTTCGCTCTCCCTCTCTGAGGGCACCCTGCTCTGTTTCTCCCTCTCTCTCTCCTCTTTGCCTGTCCAGCTACTGCACAACACGCATCAATTATTCATTGCTTGTCTCCCGGTTTCCAGGCAAAACCAATCACAGATGGAGTCTTGCTAATGGGCTCATGCCGTACTTGCCAACAGGCTATTTGTGCTCAAGCTACAACCCTCTAGAGACAATAAAGAGAATCAGGTTAAGCTTTAAAACTTCACACGTACGCGAAGACCTAAAACGGCGATAGACATGTAAGCATCCCTATGACATTGCTTAGGAGTACGTCTTCGCCATACAGCATGGCAGAAGGCTGCTGTAAATCTTCCGAAAGGGTTTTAAGAAAATCAAACACTCAGAAAAATCTCACCTCAGCTGCATGTTACTGATATTGACGGTTCTCTTTTCTGTCTCTAGTGATCCATGTCTTGCTTTCCCATTACACAGAGAGGTATGTCCTTCTCTCATTCTCGTGCACGCACACGCACACACACGCGCGCAGCCACAGCCACTTTGCCAGAAGGAAGAGAGAGAAAGAGAGGAGGGAAAAAAAAACCACCCAGGCAGCTCACATTTCAAACTTGCAAGGAGGGGTGGTGCTTAAAACGCTAGGACAAAGCCTCTGTCTCTGGCACCCAGCCAAAATACTAAAATAAATCCCCTCGGTCAATTAATTGGAAGCAACACTTGTTCGAGCCCGCGTAACAAACCATTAAGGGCACCGGGGCTGAAAAGTCTTGAGATTTGGGAAATCTTGTACCCTTGCTTCCCCCCTACCCTGTTTGCTGAATGCTGTTGACTAAATCCATCAAACTAGTCATGCTAATTAGCGTCCAGGGCAGCCTCGGCGGCGGAGCAGTGCCCGGGGCAGGCGGCCCCGCGGCCGGGAGTACCTGCGGGACAGCCTAGCCCGGGCAGCTTCCTTGGGCTGTGTTTGCCAGTTCAGATCTTCGCCTTTGCCGGCCGCACGCTGCTCCCAACACATCACCCGTTCCCACGCCACTGCCAGTTCAGGGCTGCCCATGGAAGAGTTTTAAACATGTCCAGCTGTGCCTGCGGTGGTCAGCGTTTCAACTGACAGTTGGGAAGGGGAAAAAAAAAGCAACAAACAATCGACCCCCAGGAAGCTACCGTGACAATTCTTTGCTGCCTCTCAAAGGGAAAACTGGCAGTTTAACTTGTGGCCAGCCGAGCACCAGCCTTTTCCTGCCACCCTCCGCGGTGCAGAGCCACTTCCTTCCCCGTACAACCTGCACAAAGGCACCTCCACCTCTTAAAGGCGCACCCGGCCCTCTCGCAGTGAAGCAGCCGGCAGATTGCAGCGACAAACAAACAAAATACAAACAATAAAAAATACTGTTTCTCCAGAAAAATTCCTTTCAGTGAAAAAATGGCCCCAGCTTCCCTTGCCATGCTTACAGTCACTTAAATGTGCTTCCCAAACACCTTAGCAGAGAGTCGGCAACATGACAGATCGGAGTAGCAAACTATCACAAATATCAAAGAGCAGCTCTTCTCTGAAAAATGATTCCATAAAAAAGCTTTGTCAGATTTCATGTTCTTTTTTTTTTTTTCCCCTAGGGAATCCACTACAAACAGGTAAGAATTATATGTGCTCTCATTTAACTTCCCCTCCTGATGTAGGATCTCAAGGTCAGCCTCTCAGACAGCCATCAGACCAAGCAGAACTGCAAACCAAACCCTCCACACTTTGTACAATCTCAGAGCTGCACAAGTGTGGCTGAAGGAACACTTCACAACAACACGGCTGCTACAGGTGGTCCAGGACTCAGCACTGGGCCAGCATCCCTAGCAGACAGTCTGCACAGCCTGGGCAAGCCTTCAGCTGGGTCCTCACAGATGCAGGTGGACCCATGGGGCTCCTGTAACAAACTCTTACACTAAATGTAGTTTCCATTCCAGTTGGTCAAATTTCAGATTCAGTCACAGGGACGAAAAGTACAGAATCTTGCACATTTTTTTCATTGCCTTTCAAAGTAGATAGATGCTTTAAGGAGGTGTAAATTACACAGCTAGACTGGCAGAATAGATATAGGAAGCACAAGTTTTAGGGTACTGTCAAAGCAATTATAAGTATGTCAATAATCCAAAACAAGTACCAAATTGCCCTACTAATGTAAGTGCACTGAGTTCAGACTTGGTGGATCTGAATGAAATTGATCATTGCTCTAATGCTACATAAATTCTTGATAGAATGAACATTCCTGTGCTTGTTTCAGGTTTTACTGCATTTACAGAGTTTTCACACAATTCATAAGCTATCATGGTGTTTTTTCGTATTTTGAAAAAACACACAAAGCAGCAACAAGAACATATCAGCTGGTTGCAAGGTCCCAGGTACTGAGACTGGCTCCTTCCTCATACAAGCCTTGATTAAGTTACTTTCTGAAGGTGAAAAGTAATTTCATTTTTTCTGTATAGAAAACATTACCCAGTATCCTATGTTTTTTACCTCTACCTACCATCATAAGTAGTATCTCTCTGCAATTAAATTGCTCTTTCTAGTGTAACAGTCTAAGTTTCTCTTTTAGAGCTGCTTGTCTTTTCAGAGGAAGTGGTTTAGAGTAGACAAATCACTTATCTGAAAATTATGTACTTACTTCTCCTTTGACAAATCTTCAGCAGGTTTCTAATCCCACCCTGCCACTTGAAATATCACTTTCTGTGATGACATTTGAGTCACAGTTGTCAGAAGCATCAGGCTCTGTAGTCAAATGGATTAAATCACACTTCATAGCATGCAGTATTTTGAAGAAGGAGTGGTTTATCATTTGTAGAAATTAATCATAACAGTTTTTTCTCTAGGGCAAATTCCCAATCATTTTTAAAGATTACTATGTTTAAGCCCCTCTGACAGCAGTATGTCAAATTACATCACAAGGAGGGTTATCTCAGGCAATGATAACTATTAACACAACTCACTGAAGGCACATACTTCTGGGAGAAGCAGGTCTGTACTGGGAAGCACCTTTTTTATGCAGGGGTGGGAGAGCAGGCTCTTTGGCTGTGCTTTGTTTGGCTCTGTTGAGGCCCCAGGGATCCCAGTGTCTGCGGGTGTGTCTGCTGCTGGCTGTTGTCCCAGCTCAGCCCCACAGGGGAGGGGAAACAGGGGTCAGGACATCTTTGAGTTCTACAGGGAGGGAAAAGAGGAGATGCTTACTTGGACCACTTCTAGCTGATTATGGAGAAGAATTGTAAGATTTTCAGAGAAGTCCTATTTATCTCAAAGCAGGAGGCAACGTTTGTCTGTTTAGCATACACTATCAATGCAAAACAGTATTACTGACAAACTTTCCACTTCTCAATCCTGTCAGTCACTGCTTGGCACAGAAGCAAACCACGTTCTTATGGAACTGCTCTTTGCTCTCCATGCCAAGACACCTCTCTGAAGGAGTGCATTTTTAAGAAGTCAGAAGCCTGTCCTTAAGTTGCCATGATGCAACAGATATGCCCATGGAACACCAATCTTTTTATGGTGAACAAGATAATGATGTGAACACATTCATGCGTTCAGGTGCCTTTGATTGCTCAACACAAACAGCATGATGCTTATCTTCAACTACTTCAAGTGAGGTAGCCTTTGGGCATAATTCTCTCTTCTCTCCTTCCTTGCCCCTCTTCAGTGATATTGCAAAAACTTAAATCAAATAGACCAACACCTGTAATAAAGTGCAGACCACCAACAGCAAAAGAAGGAGAGGCTGCAGAGGGGTGGAGAACAAATCACCCGTTTGGATACTTCAGTATCAAGCAGACTGTATGAGGAGAGACAGCATAATGTTCTACTGTAATATCATTGTGAGAGGTATGCTGAGAAAAGAGCAGAGAAAGAAAGCATAAATGGGTATGGAAAATCTCTTCAAGTAGCTGTAATAGCAGGTATTGCCCACTGAGTCATAATATAATCCTTTAGCAATGCAAATTTTCTATGACCAAAGATTTAAAGGTTTATCTCAGGGGCCAATCTTTATTCATCTGAGTTTTGCTGCACTGCTGAACACAGCAGGGTAGTTCCTTACAATATTTGTCTAGAGCAGGTTATTTGCCCAAGAATTAGTTCCCTGGATATGTATATATTTTACTATTGATTCAAAGGATTCAGAAAACTCTTTAGAAGGCTTACAATTACATAGCTGAAATACACAGAATACATGGATCAGTGGCCTTGTCGATTTTTCCTAATGTTTCACAGTAGGTTGAATCAGTTGAAGCTGTTATAAATCTAAGGGCTGCATCCCAGTGCAAAAACAGCCATGTACTTGAAAAAACCAGAAATTAAAATCCTTTGACTCTGCATCAAGTGTCTTTAATGCATAACCCATTTTTACATAATCAAAAAAACTCCTTCCAAAAAGAGGTGTGGAAGGAAAACCCAGTATTTAAAAACACAATTAAAAAAAAGACCCTTTCACATGACTAAGTCTTATCCTGTTTAAGTAAGAGATTACTATATTGCAAATAATTCTATGACTAAGGTACATACCTTTTGGTCACCCTATGCATTAGGCTGTATAAAACAAAGGTAGGGAAGTTACAAAAGATAGTAACACAGCATCTGCTTTTTTTCCCGTTGCCCATGACCACTGTTTGCTTGTAGCCCTTGGTAACTAAGTGTTTTGATGAACTCTCTGATCTGAACCTGAAAACACCAAATGCTGTTTGGATGCACACAGCAATTGGACCAAAACACTCAAAATCTTCTGAAAGACGCTTATGCCTTATTTAACTTTCAAGACTGTGGAAATGCTCATGTTACCCCATTACAAAACAATACTCCTGCAAAGACTCAGGATAGATTTAGGCACTCTGATTAACACCTCTGTCAATTCACAAAATATTTGGAAAAAGAGATCTATAATCTCTATTTCCTTCATTCTTTCTTTTGATTTAATGTCTTTACCATGTGCAGAAAAACAAGATGATCTATAAAATTACAATGCAAACAAACCACTCAGAAATACACAGTGAAGCCATTCATTACTGTATCTTTGGTTCTCTTCACAGCTGTACTTTTATGGAAAACTGTGAAGCAAAAGTAACCAAAGCATGAAGAAATAAAGAACAAAGTACACCAAGGAAAAATTACACCTGTAATGTAGCGTGGCAGTCAGAAGAGAGGCTTTACAGACCTAAGGTGTCACTGTTCTGATGGCATCAGCTCAGAGCTGTCCCCAGCACTATTTCACCAGCAGCTGCCCCCTCACACCCCAGCTTGTTCATCAGGCAGTTTTAAAGAGAGATGCAACATACCTCACTTGTGATGCTCTGCCCTTATTTTAATGTACCTATTTTGCTACAAATGCTAATGGATGTTTTAAAATCTGGTTTTCATGACACGGGAGCTTTGTTTTTCTAACTTTTGGGTGCTTCTAGTGGAATTCCTTGGTAAACTGGAGCACAGCACAAATGGCTTTCAGCACCTCTTTTGGCACCTGAAGCTAGAGCTCATGACATCTCTAGCAAATCAGAAAGAAATCAAAATTAACTGAAGCCCCTTCCATTCAACATGAAAATTTTCAGCATGATTAAGTGGATTTCTAAAACATCCATATTTTTCACAAAGTTTTGATAATATATTGCTATACTACATCTTGCAAACTGCTTGATTGTCCTCGTGTAGCTTAGATATTTTTAGCCTTCCACCACTTTGGGGAATAGCTGATGAACCATTCTTTAGATTTCAAACAAATCTTTCAGCATTCTTATGTTCTGCAAAGTGCTAAAAACTTTGGTATAACAAAGCAAGACTTTGAAATGCAATGAGGACTACTACCTCTCTAAGAAAGTTTTAGTATGCACTTCAATAAAACATTTTCTCTGCTGCTTTTCAGGACGGTTAAGAATACATTCTCCCTAAAAATATTTGGTTTTATTGAGCATATAGCAGAAGCCCCACCTCTGGCAAGCTGTGTGTTAATTAGAGGTAAGCTTTCTCTCTCCCTGATTAATTGTTCAAGGGGATAAGGAGGCAGCTCTGAAGACAGCAACTTAATCAGGTCTCACTGAAAGAAGATAGAAAACTATTAGAACAGCAGCTTGTGAGGCAATGTAGAACTAATGGCAAGCAAAACAGTAAATGAAACTGAAGCTTGGAAAGTAGAAGCCCTGCTAGGGCTCCTGAACGCTTCTTGGCATTGTAAATCCAGTCTGAACTGTTTTGACTCTTCACAATTATTTTCCAGAAATATAAATTGTATGAATATTCCTCATTAAGATCTCAAAAGAATAAGCCCTCCATGAATAGTCAATCCCAGGGACTATTTTCTTTTATCTTTTCCATCTAAGCCTTCATATCTGGTTGACACTTCATATCCCAGCCTCATCACAGCAGGGTGAGGAGCTGCTGCTCTGGTTTTCTGGCTCAACTGGAGTTGTCTTCCCCTCTGCATGCAGTCCCCTCTTGGTCCCATTTCACTGGGGTGCCTCTACTCCAAAAATGGGTTTGAGAGGAAATCTAGGCTATTTGGTTATATACTTTTCATTACTACTTTTTAAAAGCAATCTACTAATATATGGAAGGTCTCAGTTGTGAGAAGGAATATATGATACAAACATCCTGAGTGGGACAAAAATGCAGTAAGAGAAGATGTAAAGAGAAGATATGTCCTTCATTACCCTCACTATTTACATTCTATATATAGGAAAGTTCATGACAGAACTTCTCTGTGCTATGAGTGAACTGTGAGAGCATTAAAATGAGAAAGTTGAGATACAGTGTGTTTTGGGTTTTTTTAAATTTAAAAAAACTCTATGAAAACAACACAGAATGCCACTTTCTTCAAATCAACTGTGGAGTGTAGAAAACCATCAAAAGTGCATTCATGATGCCATATCAAACATATGAGGAGTTATATAACGATCAAATAGATAAAAGTCCAAAGTTACAAATTAAAATAAAAGTTACAAATTAGTGGCTATGCATCACTGTCTTGGAAAGTTTCCATTCTGGAATACAAAGACATTCATTATTTGGAAGCCAGCTCATGCTTCTAGCTTTGTATTTAAACAACTCCATGTACCATCATCATACACTTTTTATATCAATCTGCCAGAAAGCCATACAGAGTTATTTTTAGAGGACTGTGAGATGAACTACAGTTTAGCTTGCTAAGTAGCCTAATAAGGCAAAATGCTCTTGGTGAAGACCAAATGCAGTCACTGTCACTCTTTCCCTCATACTCTAATCAATTTCTAAGAGCATCCCTAATTTTTCCCACTTACTGAGGATTACTGTATTAGCAACAGGATTGAACTAGAGGGAGAGAGGAATTCTTGATCATTTTCTCAGTTTTGATAATCAAACGTAGAGTGATTGAAGAAAAAATGGAATGGTCTGAAGAGAAAGTGGCTCTGCTCTGAGTTAAAGAAACCTCTTAGTAGACAATCATTTTAAGAGAAACAGCAGCTTAACATCAGTTTTTGCTTTCAGAAACTGGCAAACTCAGCTCTCAGTTTCTCCAAATACTTCAAGGCCTCAAAGCTTCAAAGCAGATATAAAGGACTCTTAGAAAGTATTGGTATGCTTAAATAGTAGCAAGAATCTTAGAACTAAAAAAAGTTCTCATATCTACTAGATTACTTACGATCTGAGAAAAATACTCATTCTGACATGTTAATGCTAGAAGGAGGGTGATGGTTACTGCTAGAGGGGGGGTGATTCTGTAACAATTTATGAGAATAGGATTAAACCCAGCAATTAACACAGGTTTCTATCTTTAGTAATTATTCATATACCTGTTCAGCTGATTATAAGTCATAGCTCCAGGCTGTCTGCCTGCACTGCTAGGACACAGACAGCAACCTTTGCTAAATTGACTCCACTGGCTCATGCTGCAGGAGCTGTTTTCAAGGACAGATGTACAATGTTATATGGGTAAAGAGAGGAGCAAATTAAAGATGGGTGTTCTGTCAGGAAAAGGACTGAAGAACTTGTGTCAGCATTTCTCTACATTATTAGGACCTTAGATTTTTAACCCTTCACTACCTATTACTTAGATTTAAGAAGAATGTGCCTTATTCTATAGATATTGTAATTGCATCTTCTCAAATAAAATAATGAGAATACAGTAAGTAAGAACAAAATACAAGGGCATGTAAGATAAATAACCATATACCTACATATAGATATATAGGAATTCCACTAAGAGCATTCAGTCCTTCTTAAACTGTGATTCATTTTAAAGCATCATAGCTTGTGGGTTAAATAAGGTGAGTACAGTAGAACATGAAGCTACCAAAACATATTATTACCAAACAAAAGCATCACTCACTTTGAGATCACCAATATATACCTGGCACATTCCTACCAAAGAGCTACACTCACATTTTTCATTTTTCTTCTTACCATCTTCTATATATTTCTCTTTAAAGCAGTCTATGTATTTCTTTAAAGGAGGCTGAAAGTCTTCTAGACCTGAGAAATATTTAGTAGTACAACCACAGAAGACAGCCCTGCTGCCAGCTCCTACCAAGCACAGACACAGTTCATACTGGCAAGAGGCTATGCCTTACATTGCCCTTACTGGGCTCTCCTGAAATTAAATTTACAATTGAGGGTTTATGTGATACCACTGAAAGAGGGCTTCTGGCATGCAAATAAACATATCCTATTTTACTAGAGGATTTCTAGCATAGATCTAGCCTACTTTGAGTCTAAGAGCAAATCTACACCTTGGAATGTTCACACTTCAAGATCTTCTAATAACTACATCCATCTGTTAAATAATTTACATTCTGAAAGAATATGAAGCAATAATATAGCAATGAAAATATACATAATCTGGAAAATTTCCAGCAGTATTCAACACTTTCTTACTTCTCTCCTGCAACATCACACGGAGAGTTTCACAGAAGTTGTGCTTTTACGATGTACAGGCACCAGAACAGAATCTTGTCCCAAGAGACACGTTGAAATAGCCTGATCAAGTCTAGAATCCTTCCCTGTTCCTGTGAATGACAGGAACTACCCTCTTTTTAATCAATATGCATCAGCTGAGTCTCTCTGTCCACAGTCAAAAGACTGAGTGTTAAGGATTAAATATTTCACAGCAGAAGCTTTCAAATGGGAAATTTTATGGTGAGCTATTTTTAATGAAGCCTTCAAAGTAAAAGCAGGAAAATTTTGCATGTTTTCTTAGGCCATAAACGTGGCTTACTTTTTTTTTCCTATTTAAACCACTGTTAAGTAAACATTACAGTTGAACACATTCTTTGGAAGCTTAACCAGACAACTGTACTTTAATAACTTAATTTCTTTTAATTACTTAAAGTACTTTGAGAACACACACTCAAGTATCTCCTCTAACTACAAAAACTGAAGTGAAAGTTCAGGTGCAGTGAGACCAGTTTAAATGAGAGAGTACAATCTGGAGAAGATGAGAAAATGAAATTTTGGGTACTTCAACTTCAGAAAGCATAATTGGTTCTGATTTTTCTAAAAGTGCTAAATCTCCTGCTGCTACAAGTTAAGCATCTTTAATAGATTTTCAGTTCAGCACATCCAAGAACTGAGAAACCACATGTCATTACCACAGCTTTTAACTTTTTGGCCAAACAGTCAATATCAACTCTCCAAACTATTTACTGACTACTGTATCTTTATAATCAACACTTTGGCAGGTTATTTATGTGAGGCTTAACACACTTTAGTGTTACTCTGTAGGCCACTTATCTGGGCCTGGAGGACCTGCTGTTGGAAAAATGCTGTATGGGTTTTAAAATTTAAATTAATATTAAATTTTTTTCTTGAAGGAGATGTAATATACTTTCATACCTAGAAAGAAAAGCAAGTAGAGTGAAAGCAAATTGTTTTTACCAAAGTTAAGATAAATAAAGTTATGAAAGTTACATTGCTCTTTATTTTAGTCAAGGCAATATTTAGACATATTTACAGAAATCAGCATTCATAGGAAAAAAGATTCTGCTTTTGCTTAGAGATGATTTCTGTGATGAGGTGCTAGAAATGACAAACCTTCATGAGGCAGGGACTTTCCAGAAGGAAAGACAAAACTTCTACAATGCCTCACATCTCATCAAAACCACTTCTATTTTCTCATGTAGAGGACGTCCTCTCCAAATTGCCTTTCTCTTGCTTTGAATCACCTTTACCTCCCTGAAGACATTCTTCTGGGTGAAGGCCTATGATTTTAATATTTGCAGCCCTGAAAAAATTAGGGTTTATGTTCTAGTACTATCTGCACTCTTATCAGCTATATCTTTCTAGGATTTAATGGTAGTTCTTATCTCTACCGAAGGAGCCAAGTTTAGTGACCTGAGTCTCCTCACTTCAATCAGATCAGGATCATGGGGGTCTGCCTTAAACTCCTGTATCAAAGTCAGAGAGGGGGAAATGGAAGTCAGTTTTACAAAGCCAGAGTGAAGAAGTTAACGAGTAACTTTCAATACCACTCTTCAACAGCTTCCTCATTTAGTAGAGAGAAATGACTATTTCAGCAAGATGAAAAGACTTATATGCCTTCTAACACTCTTGGAAATCTTGTCATGCTTCTGAGACTAGACAGGAGAAAGAAGCAAAGATAAAATAATTTTGTCTTTCTTTTTTTTTTTTTACACTGGTGCAAAAGGGCAGATGGGAGAGAGAGAACCCTAGTTTCTCAATAACCCTCAATATGTCACTTCTGTGCTCCTACTCCCATTTCAGATACATGCCACTGACTGCAAACCATCTCCTGCTACATGAAAAGCAAACTATTTCAAGTCTACAGTACAATTTTATTTTTCCACATGAGGAAAACAGACTTTTTCTTGGGTTCTGTATGAAAACAACAAGGATTCACTTCATTTTTGTTAGCAATTCCTCTTTAGAAAAGACTTTAGGAAGTAGCATACATTGGTGTAGGTGGCTACTCCTGCTTCAGTTTTTTAATTGGCTTCCAGGGAATGTCATATATAATAAGACTTCTCACCCAGTGCATGCCTATTGACCTGTACTCTCTCCATTGGCCTCTGGATGAAAAAGAACCCACACATACACACATGTTCTTGGTTTGGTTTTGGTTTTTTTTCCGTTGCAACTTCATTTACATTACTGAATACTTTTTCCAAAATAAAGTAATAGAGCCATCAGGAAAAAAAACCCTATGTATCTTTAAATTTGGAGTTATTTAAAAGCAAATGCAGCAGACCCATGCAAGTAGTTTCTATACTCTATGAAAAAAACATGCAAATTCTGTCAATTTATGATGAGAAATAAAGAAAACCAAACCATGGATCAAATCAACATTTTGCTTTAAGTATCACCAGTGCTAAAGGAAGAGATGAACTAAACTGAAAATGTATGAGTCCAATACAAGTAATTTTCTTATTTATTATTATTTTCTTATTTGCTTTTAGCTTAAAAAGTACAACTAAATTCTTAAGACTCTGACAGTGCCTTATAAAACAGCAAGAAAACTTCATGGGCATTAAAAAAAAGGGCCTGAATCCCTACAGAATGCCACAGGAAGGCAAGTAACCACCTTAAACCTACTAAAATGTGTAACACAATTTACATGATTCTGATAAAATATTTATATTGCTTTCAGACAAAGTATTGACTGAGATATCTTATTTCTTCGAAAACATGAAAACATTCTCTAAATAATTACATCAGATTAAAGAGCTGACATTTAAGCAACAATGCTCTTTCAGGGTACTCATCCTGCAGACAGAGAAATGCAAAGGTAAGAAAAAATATTTGTGGGAAAACTACACTTCTGTAGTGTGCACAACAGTACTGAAGATGACTGTGTCAATCAGCTGCAATGCCAGCTAGCAAGTCAGCTCAAACATGGGAGTGAAAATCTGAAGTAAAATCCATACATTCTTTTAACTACCAGAGCAGTAAGTGTTGCCCTTGGGAGAGGCAGCCAAGACAAGGGGGAGCAGTCACCCCTGTCACTGCCTTCTGGGAGGCAGCAGCAAGGACAAGGAACAGCTTTCAAGACCGAGTGTGCTTTGGGGAGGCAGTCACACTGGGGATTCCTCCAAATTAGACCAAATTCTCCCAAGCAACCTGGCACACTTTCCTTTCTGCATTTATAAATGAAAAAAGAGACAGACACATAGAAAAGAAGGCATTTTTGCCCAGCATCTTATGGAATAAAAGCAGTACCCAACCCCAAGTACAACTGGTTTTATTTACAAAAAAACAGAGGTGAAAAAGGAAAGAAGTCACTATGTCGCCACTTGAGCCCTGCTTGGGAGGAATTCAACACATTAATGTAATCGATTACACCGGTACTTAACAGCAAATCCACTGCCTGCCTGCTATCCTCAGTTCAGGGAATAGCTGAGTGACAAAGACTGTTGGTATATCCCGTAGGCAGAGGGTGAGGAGGTCACCGTGCTCTGGGGAGCACTGAGTCAGGTACTGATACAGAGCACTCAGTCCCCTGTGGCAAGACTGGCTCCCTTCTGTCACTGACTGCATTGCCCTGAACAGTCTCATAAAAACATGATCCCTAAACTGAGATGCTTGGGTAAACTGGGTTTCTGACTGCTCTTAGACAAGATCTCATGGTGGCAAATTGTAATTAGTCCAAAAGCTCCTGTAACAGAGTTAACGCTGTCCATTTCCACAGGAGGTTCCTCACTTTTAAGAACACAATCTCAAATCCAGGAGGAAGCTTCATGACCATAAACTCTGTAAGTTCTTTATCTTCTCTCTCAAAAAAGGCACCAGAAGAAAAACAATAGTGTGACAAAGGCAGTGGAGAGACTCAAGACAGCAGTTCCCAGTTCTCTGACAGGGTTAACTCAGTTCCCACCGCTTCTTTTCCAACCCTTACCTTCCTTTACTCTCTTTCCCATCTACCTCGGTAAAAGTTATTCATAGGAAGGACCTTCAAAATGTCTGCAGAATTTCTTAGCACAAATGGCACTGATCTCATATGGGACCTATAAGAGCACTGGTGAGTAACATCAACACTACAACCAACCAGTGCTGCATCAGGGCACCAGAAAAACCACAGATTACATCCTTTGAAAATTCTGCACTTTCTTCTTCGGTGACTGCAGCAGATGATGTCACCTCCTTAGGACAGCGACTACATTGACTACAGCTGGTAGTCAGTGTAACAAATGTTTAGCTCACTAATAAACAGATTAAGGCAAGAACTAAGTTTTTCAATAACTTGTTTAAGAAGGTAACATTATACATTTAAGAAGGCTTTGAGTGATATACTTCTTTCTTTTAAAAGACGTAACATTATAATCAAGGATGTGACTATAAAGCTGAGTTTCAAACTATGTTCACTTGGTTCACAGTGGTCTTTTGCTATGGTTTGGGTTGTGATAAGGCCTGGGTCATCTCATCACCATCAGGAGCTGTTCAGCAGCACATACACAAAGAGCACACTGGTCACAGCTCAGCTCTCATGCCTACATGGCTAAATTCGGCAACTTGAACTCAGAGAATTTCATGTATAGGGATTCTGCTTTGTAAAATGTTACATTTTTTCAGAATGTTGCACTTTATATTTGTCATTTAATGCTTAGTCAGTAGGCTGCATTCCTGAAACATTATCCCATATGTGGAATTTAGGTTATTTCGCACTTACTTTCCGCTGCCCCCCTCCCCTCTCCAAAAAAAATCCTTTAAAACATCTACTTCACAGCGCTGACACAGCAAAGCACATCATTCTTCCACCACCTGCTTGCATGTCTGCAGAAGAAGATGGAACAAAAGGAGTAACAACCTAGAGAATGATACTACCTAACTGCAGAGTAGGTCAAAAACATGCCCATACAAACTCTTATATGTATTTTAAGTTCATTTTCCATATAAGTTTTAATTTAGCTGTAAATTGAATTTCTACCAGCAAAGGCTTTTTTTTGCCACTGCTGCCTTTTTATTGGTTTCTCCCCCATGGCACAAACCCATTATTTTTCTCTGACATCTTCAGAAATTAACTTCTTTTAATCTTTTGTTACCTTTACCTCGTGTCATCAATATTCAATATCCTACCTCTGAAAACTGATTTTAAAAAAACCTATTATTTTCTCCATTCGTCTCCCAGTTACAGTACTGTTATTACCATTTATTCAAAATCACTTTTTCTCTGGCATACATCTACCCTGAGGCCAGTCCAGGAAAAGACTACTAGGCACTGATCAAAGAATGAGACTGGCTATATCAATCCTCATTTGGTACAACAGACATACTACACCAAGTAGATAAGATAAGATACGATAACATGAAAATAGAGCTTTTTTTAATATTCCCTCTAATTAAATAGTAAAGTCACTGTACCAGCTCATATGACTACTTTTGATCTAAAAAGGCTCTAAGTGAACAGCAAATAACCCTTAGTTTGTGGAGCAAGTGGCTACCTTTAACAAGAGACATCTAAAATACTTACATAGAAGGGTATTTTAAAATGTGTACTTAAAACCAGCACCCAGTGTCCCCCATGGAGTTCAATAAGCAGAGCAATTTCTCACTGTCTGTGCATTAAAAGCTGAGGCAAGGGAAAATGTTTCCATCACATCTACTAACAAAAACTGTTGGTGTATACATTGGCCTTTCAGACATACGTGGTCTTACATTTTGCCACTTCGGAGCAGATGTTTAATTGGGAGGAAGTGATTTTGGACATCTGTAGCCAACATCTGAGAAGGTGCATGAAGACCACACAGAGCCTTGAGAAAATTAAAAGTCTATGCAATTATGTAATTTCCTAGTATGCGTATTTAGGAGAATTTAAAAAATAAACAACACCAGAAGTTTCAACGGAGAACCTTCAAAAACCTTCCTCTCCTCTCACTTGCCTACCTGTACCTTAGAAAATAATTGGCACCTGAGGAGATATCAAGTCCATTAAACAAGGTTTGACCAACAAGAGATACTGCATCCCTTCAAGGAAAAAAACTAGGGAAAACCCCACCAATTTAGTACCAAGCTTTTAAACCCTTAGAGAAACAAAGCAAAACAGAGTAAATATTTAAACTGTAAAAGATTACTCATTCTAGTGGGTCTCAGGTGTACTGCAACAACTCAGGTTTAGAACTACACTGCAGCATATACAACAGCAAAATCTTCCACCGAGAAGAGCCAGGGGACAGACACCCCAGAATTCAACTCTCCAACTTGCAATAGCATCGCTGGTGATCACCCCCAGACCTGAGCAAATGCCTGCCTCCTGATCTCTAGTTCTGTCTTTCAGAAGCCAGGTTCTTTACTTCACAGAAGAGCTTAGATAAAAAAGAACATCCAGCTAAGGTTTTTCTGCTTGGCAAGATGATACACTGGGAAAAAATGAGGGAAGCAAAAGATCAGTTCCCATCACTGTGAGTGGAGGCGGCCATGAAATTCAGTTTCAGCAACATTCAGCAGTACTTCCATTTTTCAAAAGTGCTTTGCTTAAACACAGCATCATCTACAGAAATCAGACAGTTACTATGTTTCTGAAATTCTAATTTAAAACCGCAAACATTAACAAAATTAAAAACATGTTTAAATAAAAATACAAATTAGCCTGGTTTTGCTACCTCTCCTTTCTAGAAGTCATTTACTATTGTACTGAACACAGGTTGAGATTTTGCACTATGAAATATGTAAAAAGAAATGTTACTTTGCTAGGAAGATTACTGATTGAAAACTTTAAATTTAATTAGGATCAAGTCAACAAAATGGTAATGGTTCAGCTCAAGCATAGTTTATAAATCACGGGGAAAATCACAAGGTTTCACAAAAATTACATGACCAGTAAGTATTTCTCTAAATTGACAAAATCAGTCTCTAAAAATCTTCCTCAAGTAGATGCCAGACCTGGGAGCAGAGAACTGCTACATAAAAGTCACTCTAAGTTGCATTAGTAAACCAATGGTGTCTAGGAATATCTAAAGACCTTGTCATAATTCTCAGCTCATAAAACTGCTGGAGTAGCTCCATGGCAGAAGTGAAAGACTTGGAAGAGGCCAGGATGGCGTGTTGTGCCATCACACATTCACTCATATAGCTGACATGCTTTGGCTTGACAGTAAAAAAATCTTTCTTTTATTTAAGCTACAGACCATGGCTTTATGGAAAAAAAAAGGCAGCTCAAACGAGCAAGATGCTGTTTCACAATATGCATTGGGGAGGATTCAGAAGAGAATGCACACCTGACACTGACAGCTTTATGAGGAGTTTCTGGATCACAAGATTGTCTGGAAATTTCTTTCTACAAATCAATGTATTCAAATCACCAAACTCACACACCCGGAGTACCAAAACCAAATACCATTTCAAAGTAGTGCAGTGTCTTCATTCCAGTAGAACTGGAACATGGTTTTCCCCTCCATGGAACAAACCCTAATACCAAGTAGCAAAATTTTCAAGAAAAAATATTGTTAAAAGCTCAATGAAAAACTTCCGTTTTTGTCCCACATGAAAATACGTTACCTTAACTTTTGGTATATATCTTTTTATTAAAAAAATATAAATTAATTAGTTGCTATTAATTAGCAGTCAAAGACAGAGAAACAAGCATGCTCTCTTGTCTCAGATGAGTTATGATGGTACTCTCAAAGCTGACTCAGGAATTAATGTAGTTGTTTCAAGAAACAAAATAGCAAAAGATTCAGTCTTTGGCAGCTTTTAAACCATCTGCTCCACACTATTTTAATCACTTCTGCTCAGTACAAAGATTACGGGTTTCAGTTCATTTGTGATGGAAAAACAAAGAATGCTGCATTTTTTCAGCATGTGGGGGGAAATCCAGAATCCTCCCAAGTACCCTGAAACTGGGGCATATGAAGAAACTAAAAGGTTTACTGGGTTGCACGCTGGAGGGTGATAAAACCACCCTCCCCCTCCATGTGGGATTCCTCCTGTGCTTCGAAGCAAATGCAAATTGGAATGTGCCACACTGACCTGAAAAAAGAGGGATGTGGGGAAGGAGCTCCCATTAGCCACTTTATTATGGCAAAACAATTAGTATCATTCCTTCCAACGAAGAACCCAAAAGTTCCCATTGCTATTTGTTGTGGGAAACTGCTCATTAATGTGAAGGATGTGTTTCCTCAGCTCAGAAGTTACAGACTTACAATGACCTCCTTGTAACACTAGAAGTCAGTAGGGTAGAAGCAGTAGGTGGGTTAGAAGGGATGAGCCTGTCTTCTGCATAACACAGTGACTTCTTGTCCCCTATCCCCGTCCCTGAAAGAAGAGCAAACAGTTCTCCAAGGTGACAAACAAACACAGAGGTCTGGTCTCACAGTACACTCGAACAGATCTTCAGCTGAAAGTCTCCTCTGTGCAGGTGACTGGTGGATTAACACGAGCATTTGTGTTTATCTGCCCAAACTATACAAATGACTATTGCCCTATACCATTTGCATCTTCCACAAGGAACTGTAATGTTCCAGTTTCTGCTTCCAATGTGTTGCCTTAGTAGTTTGAAGGGGATCTGACACAGCTCTCTGTGCTGCAGTTGAAATGACGTGTCAGTTCCTTCTCAGGGCACTGAAGGGGTCCTCCCCAACATCCAAAGCTAATGTGGTCTTCTTGAAAACATCGACAAGACTTACCCAGACGCAAAATGATTTAGCCTGTTATTTGATTAACATGTAGGTAGCCAAACAGATTTATTAAGAGGGAACTTGAACTCCACCTAAACATGTCAGCTTGCCCAAGCTCATTGCCCCACTGAAAAAGTTTCTTGTGTTGTAAAAATTAATTATTAGTATTCCCATGATCAGTAACTCTCATATGTTACCAT
The DNA here is from genome assembly GCA_013397075.1 of Rhabdornis inornatus. Taxonomy (NCBI): domain Eukaryota; kingdom Metazoa; phylum Chordata; class Aves; order Passeriformes; family Rhabdornithidae; genus Rhabdornis; species Rhabdornis inornatus. Next base: position 1,106,147 of record VWZS01004141.1, on the reverse strand, counting down.
TTTATACTGATATTAAAAGAGCAACTCAACTACATGAAGGTCAGCATGCAATCAGCTAAACAGGATTGGTACATTTGTTTTGCATGGCCTCGGATGACTGACAGTGGTGGCTGGAAAATGAATGCATCACACAATTTTTTATTTCCCTTATCGGTTTTCAACCAGTGCAGTGTAAATTCGCATTTACTGCCTTTTATAGTCATCAAAACTAGCAAGAAACTGAATGTATTCATAAAAATGCTTGATTTCTGCATATAGACAAAACATGCCCAAAAATAAAAACAGAATCAACAGTTTACCTTGAGTATAAATGATAAAGCATTTATTATGGTGCAGAATACACCCCTATGCTTGTAGTTAAGACTATAATAACTCTTAACTATATAAATCAGGGAGATAGAAAAGATCCCCTGGCTTACATAGATTTGTGCAGCCACTTTCCATTGCTGAAGGATCCTCTAGGTGGATTAGTCATCTCTGATCTCAAATTAAGCTGTAGGTTTCCACAGGAAACATGTTCTATACTACAGCAAACAAAAACACAGTAAGGTACTTTCCTTCCTCTTTTTTTCACCTTGTTTTCCCAATTTGAGGCCTTTAGCATTTATTCCATCTGGATATCCAGCTAGCAAAACCCTGTAAAAATCAAGACCTATGTGAATATCATATACCCACAGAGGGTGCTGGTCTGAACCAGAAAGGGATTGTAGTGTTCTATTTTTAGGACAGAAATGTCACAGTCAATAGTGAAGCACACATCCTGCTTCACTCTGCCCTGGAGGTAACAGCTTTAAAGGTCAGAAAGCAATGCTTTCTGGAGATACCCCAGTCCAGCTTCTCCAATAAGAATGTGCGATTTGCCTTTTGAATCTGAAAGTTATTTACCCATAGTGGTAAGACTTCAAACTGCTCATACCCTGCACACATGTGCACTTTGGACAATTTTTTCCCCTTATGACAGGAGTCTTTCTTTGAGTCCACAGGATGCTTCCTGCTCTTGCTCTCTGCAATGCAAGTATGAAAGACCGATTGAACTGTCCCCTAACTGCCACCCAGAAACAGAAAGATAGAAGGAAAAGAATGAAGCATGGCAACTGTTCCTCAAGAAACTCTTCCATGTGGCTGGCAAATGAGTGCTTTCCCTCTTCAACTAATTGTTTTTAAACAATCTCCAATACTGATATTTGAGACACTTCCAAACAAAGATTTCAAATCCCTCATGTTTCAAGAGTCTGCAGCATGGCTCTAACAGCCTCCTGCTACAACCCTCTGAAGCACCTAGGGAAACTGAGAATGGGAATCCAGATAGAGGGCTGTGCAGAAGAGAGAAAACAAGTCTTTAGTGAAACCCCAGCTGTGACTCAAGACCTCCAGTAACATGGTCTAATCATAATTAAATCTGCCCACTTAGGTGATTTTATTACATGTTCTACTGTAACCTGTTATGCATTTAGGTAACTTCTATGTATAAAATTACTATTTCCCCACTTTGATCCTTGTTAGCATGATGAATAGATATAGCTTGACACTTCCATCATGCTAGTATCCAAAATATGAAGATATGGGGAAAAAAACGAAGAAAACTGGTGAAGAAATATACTGGTTTAAATTAACTATATCATCATCTTAGAGAGACACATTGTATGTAATCAATTAACAATGTACATAAAAAAGTAGTCCAAAAAATCCACCATTCAGGCTTGAGCTTTCCTTCTACTTTGCTGGCTGAGATGATGTCCAGGAAGAAAGACAATTGATACTACATCAGTGAGAAGGCTGCTTGCCTGATGGGCTGCTTCCTTCCTCTAACTCCACGCACACATCATCAGCAGGAGCAGCAGCTGCCCCAGCTCTTTACAGTTTGTATACTCTTGGCCTGTGGCAGGATGATGAGCTGCTGGGCGGGAGAAAAGGATAATGGGGGAGACCCAATAGAGGAAAGCTGATGCTTTGTCACTGACAATAGCCCAGCTCTCATTCACAGCAGCTCCCTGTCTCCTGACTTTACCTCATCTAGCAAGGGGAACCAAATCAAACTGAAGCTTTGACTTGACTCAAGACACCTGTGAGCCCACTGCTCTAGACTGTGAACACAGGTGCCAACTGGCATGAAGTGAGTTACACCACACAGACAAATACTGACTACGAAGTCACCCATTCTCCATCAGAGCTGCCTGCACACTTAACAGAACACTTTTCCAAATGCAATGGCTTTCAGTCACTACTGGCAAAATTGATGCAGGTGTCACTAGAAGGGAAGGTGATTTTTAATTATTTTTTAAAACCACAAAGATATGAATACATAAATGAATACATGTAATTTTCCAGTATCTAAATGAAGATGATCAAATGTAAGCTTTAGATTCATGCACCAGGTAAAAGTGATTAATGGGTAATGTACACATGAACAAAATGTTGAATACCTTTTAAAACACCAGTCTATTTAGCTCTCTTACCTGCTTTTCTCTTTTGAACTTATTCCTGTTGATGACTCAATTAGCTTCCTTTGCAGACCCTAAGTCCCCATGGTGTGAGTTTTACCAAGTAGAAGAAATCTGATCTTTTGCAGTGCACCTCCTTGATTAATCCCTTGCTACTATATCAGGGCAACTCTACTGTGTTACTTAGGCAGGGACCATAGTTAAAAGCTCACAACCAGTCCCAGCTCATTTGCACAATGTGGCTGAAAATCCCATATGTGCTTCTGTGCAAGAAGTATCATGTTGTTCTTCATATTCCCACAGGGGAAATTCTTATTAGGCCCTTAATGAACCAAGGCCAACAAATAATAGTTTATTTATTTATGACATCATAAACTACAATAATCTCTGAAGTCAAAACTGCTCCTGTATGACAGGCACTCTTAACACTTCTACAGGTTTTCTTCATTTTTTGTTATGAAAATGAGTTAGTAATTTGCCTTTCAGAAACTGGACAAGGGGATTAATTTCATAGCAGTGGCATCGCAAAAAAAGCTAGAAAGATTACTGTGCTGGGCACAGTCCTGCCATACTGCAGAACACACTACATGGAGGAAAGATGCCTTAAAAGACCAGAGATCCAACTGTCAGGTTTGGGTAATGTTAGCAAACACTCTAAGAAACTTTAGCATGTTGGCACATTCCTTCACTACTGGGACTCAAATAAAATGCCAGCAGACAGACCTGAGAAGAACCGATGGAGGAAAAAGGGAGTTTAAACTCCTTCCCACCCACAGAAATCACGCTTTGGACCAGCAACGCTGTCCTATTATTCATTGGCTCAAAAATACTGATTCAGCAAAGAATTTAAGCATGTGCCTAAATTTAAGCAGTTTAATTAACTTTGACGTCAGTGAGCCTACTTCTGTGCTTATAATTAGATATGTGCTTGCTGAAGCAGAGCCCATCTGAATAGAATCTCGTTGATTTTAATTTGGCCCTTTGTCTTTGCCCCTCATTTATTCTTTGCAGTGACTGAAGGATTAGTGCTAAAGTTCTGATTCAGAAATGCACTTGAACAACTCATCTTCACTCATAGCATGCAAAAAGAAGCTAAGCATGTCTCAAAAAATAAGCATAGACCTAAGTGCTTTCCAAAATAATGGTAGTTTCATGGTTGAAGAACATGTGATGGTCCACATGTGGTTCCTTTTGTTAGTCAGATTTTTTTTACAAGATAGAAACTTTTTTCCATTTCCATTAAGAGCTAAAAGTAGTGTTCCACTGACTATAAATGAAAATGTACAAGTAAGCGGCTACTTCACAGAGAAATTAAACTTTATAGGAATTCTTTCACAATGTTGTTAGTTCTTGCAGCATGGAAGAGCCTGCTGTAAATATCTTATTTGTTCATTTGAATGATGGCCTTTAGGTCCCAAAATCTGGGATATTTTAAGGTCATGTAAAAACAGTCACAAAACACTAAAGCATTAAATTAATTTTAAAAACAAAACAAATAAACAAATCCAAATCAAAGTAAACAAAAAAGCCCAATACCCATACTACACGGAGAATGAAGAGAGCATGAACATCAGGGATCCAGTCATCTGAAATAACAGTTCAAGTCTCTGAGGTAAAAAGACAATAAGGGACCTCCACAGCACAGACTAGAGCAAACCAGCAAGATCAAAGGTTCAGCTCCTGCCAGGCATTTCTGCTAAACACCTCTAGAGGAGAATCTGATGTCTTTTAACATGCCCATGAATTGGATACAGCACACAGATAGCATCTTTAACAAGCCTTTTAACTCAGCTATTTTGGTCCATTCTTCTGTGTTTATGGCCTTTTAAAACCTGGAATACATGACAGCCATTATTAACTGCAGAGATTCTACAATTAAAGGTGGATTTAGAAGGATACAGCAATGCAGGGCGAAGAGCAAAACAGAAGGAAAACCAAGAACTGAGTTCAGTATGAAAAACACTGCAGGAAGAGTTACTGAAACAAGGAACCCCAAAGAGTACTTGTGCTGAAGACACTGCTGTCCATCACAGTCCTGACCTACAAAGCTCCCTGCAGGGCTCCCTGATCCTCTGTACCACAACACAGCGTGGGATGACTGCGCCGCGCCACACCACCAACAGAACCACTGGCAGGTGCCTGTGCTACTGAACTGTGCCACGAAACTGCAAGGGCAAAGGATTTGTTATGCTGTTTGCATTAAATACACAGCTAAAACAACAATGAGTCTTTGAAAAATATCTATCTGAAATCCCATTGATTTCATGATTTTTCAGAAACCCTACCCACAAATACATGCATGCAGCAAGATGGCTCATCCTTCATTTACTCAAAATCTGTTGTCACATACCTAAATTTCTGCTGTCAAAAGAGCACTAGAAGAAAGTTTAAAAAGGTCCAGCCTCAAATTAAAACTGAAGAGAAATAAAGAAATCAACTATGTATCTACTTCATGAGTGTATTTGGAGAATAGAAAAGAATGTCCCAGCTGGATTATTAAAGCAATATGCTCTCAGTGACAACTATCAGTTCTTTTAAAACCTACTATCAATTTCTTTAAAGCCATTTAGTTTGTTAAGATGGAGTGACATATTGGGATTGAATGAGAAGCAGAAAAATCCCTTCTATTAGTTTTAGTTTTGGGGGGGTATTATTTGCTTATTAATTTGCACATGCTATAAGGAGAACCTGCAGATATCATAAAACTTCACTATCCCATCCCATTACTTGGGATTTTTAATTAGCACGATTGGGTTTCCCTGGATACAACTAGATTTTTTCATTCTATAATTTATATTTTTTTCCTAAGGTTCAGCCTCCCCCACAGTAACTCATTTGCCTAGAATCCTCTAACTTTACAGGCAGAACAGGCATTTGCTGTCCATTTCCTCTGCTCCTAAAGTGTGACCTCACCCTTCTTTGCTCTGTTTCTTTTTGCTGCATCAGTAAAAGGAATAAAACTATTTCAGCTCTGTCATCTCTACTCTTCTACTGCTTTAAAAACAGCTGCCAAAATAATGGGCACTATTTATTGTGTGGGACAGATGATGTTTGGTCTGGGCACACTGAAAACACTGAATCTACAGTGTCTCACCATCCTGTACACAGCAATCCAGGCTTTTTCTCCAGGAACAGGCTTAGAGTTCACCCCTAACAAATAGTTTTCTAGGCATGGAACCTTAAAAAGTAACTCCAACATTGCTATGTAAGACAGCTATTTTTTCAATCTCTGCAACCTTTTTAGCTTTATTGACATCATGGTAAGTAGAGTTTTTGGACAGAAGGATGAAAGCCAGATAAAAACGTCACCCATTGCAAATAAACACAGTAACAGAACAACGATCCAGTAGAGACTTTTGTTTTCACCTTTGTAGACTAAATGGCACCTGCAGAATAGTTTCCTTTCATGGGGAAATGTATCTAGTTCATATCTGACTAATCCAAGTTTCCAGTATGTTTTCAAATCACAGTCCAAATATACTTACTTCACAACAGGTACACATACATGCTCATATTCCTTCCACTTCCTCAGTTAGTTTTGTTTTCTTCTTTTCTCTACAAAACTCCCCTCCAGAATGATTTGTATCACACTGAGACTTGTCAGCCATGTATCAGTGTTAGCTTTCTGAAGACAACCCTTAGAGGTCACCATCCTTCTACAGAGTTTAGGATTATATGATTGACTAAAATTTAAGATTTAATTAAATGTGGGGCAAATACATTTCCCATCCTCCCTAGATTTGAAAACATAACCCATCCCAGGGTTGGAAATTCTGGCCCTTCCACTCAATCTGAGTGAAAACTTACATTTGTCACTGATGCACGGAGACATGAATTCCACCAGAACAAGAAAATATGAGGAACACAGAAGATACTTTCAACTGCAGAAGCCTGTAACAGCACTACAGCAGTCTGTAGTGCTGACTGAACCAAAGGGACTGTGCCAAGCCAGACATGGCAGTTAGGATTTCCCCTCTGCTTTTCTAACATTGCCTTCAGTGTTTGCTACAACACACATTGTAATCAAAGGAAAAGAAAAATTGCTGAAATGCCTCCGCACACATAGCTGTTCCAAAGGGATGCTGAAAATCACTCTGCTGTCCTTCAAAAGGATTGAGGTCTGTTTGAAGCATAGCTCCCAGCAAGGATTCCACAGGAAGACTGGCTCCTGAACTCTGCTCAGCTGACTTCTTTGCCCTGACACATGGCTTGAGTTCTCATATTAGCAGTAAAGTCACAATCTTTGAATTTCGGTGTGTCAGAAGTATATTCACAATATCATTAGTAATTCATCATCAAAGGATCCCACTGAGCCTCCAGCAGTGGTGTGATGATCCACCAGCTTTGTGTTACTCGCCTGAGAACTTTGCTCTCAGACATTACTCTTGTTTCTAACCCCAGCTTTCTGTCCCTTTACAGGCACTGAATGATTCTGCATGGAGCTAACCCTGCTTACACACAACAGGAACACAACACTTCCTTCCACCCTTCTATCAAGATTCTCTAGAAGGCAGATCAGTGCCCAGACCCTATACCAAGCACACAGCTTCACACAATGGTCTTGCTGTAAGCTAGTGGCTCAGAGACAGGAGCTCCTTGAGTGACAGCTGTCACGCTGTGCTGCCACTGCCCTGGCTGAGGAGCTTCTGCCTTCTTGATCACTGCAAGCTGGGAGCAATAATTGCCTGCAAAGGATCAAATGAACACAGAATTTCCTCCAATCAAAGACTCTGTCTTTACCTATTAATTTTTCCACACACTGAAAGAAGTAAAAAGTATCTCTCTCTTTCGGAACATTTTTTTTCTTCCATTTTGACAGTTGCTACACCAAAATGTCAGTCTAGCTCTTCTCCAGCTCGTCTTAGGTACTGAATGTGTAATTAGCTAAACTGCATAAAATTTTAAATCAGAAATTAAAATCAATTTGCTGTCCTGTAAGACAAGCTAGATTTTGTTACAGAATAGAGAAAGGAGGCTTGCACAATTTTGGCTCTAACAAAGACCTAGCCAAGTCTTTACTTTTGCTCTCAAGACAGCACAACATTGACACAATTTTAGTACCTTGCTGCTTTTGCTTTGGTCAAAACAGTTACTGTAGCTACTGCTTATTACTTCAAACACATTTGGCTGTAATGCTAGAAAACCTCCAAAGCAAAATCCCCTACAGCCTGCAGTGGTATGTAGCTTTTCAAGGACCACTAGGTCCACTGCAACAGTCCTACTGGGAGACAGCAACTGTTATAAATTTCTGGCAATTAACCTCTCACAATCTTATTTTAGACCAGCAATGCTTCATTTTTCACACTGAAAACTTAGAGGTCTCTCTGGTTCTTTGCCTTAATTGAAATTGCTTTTGTAGTAAATACACTGAATAATTTCATTTTGTTTTTTCAGTGATGGAAAGACAGTATCTTCCAGAGTGAGCAAGATTAATGTCTTTTGGGTCTGACCAGGCAGTCATAAGGGAAACTATCACATGTGAAACAAATACCCTGCTTTGTACACAGATGTTCACTGTTCAATTTATTTCCTCAGGAGCAGCTCCTGTTCAGTCTTCTATTATTGAGTTCAGAGCCAAGTCAGTCATACTTGCCTTTAAAAATGTTTAAATTTATGCTTCCCTTGAGAATTTGCTTTAGAAGATGCACGTTTTAAACCATTCTATGAACCTGAAACTAAGGATCGATGTCTGTGTCTGCAGGTTTGAATCTACAGAGTCATAAGCAGGGCTTTGGGAAACAACAGCACAGGCAGGCAGGATTTAAAAATCTGTAACTTCTGCTATGCACTGAAATTAGTAGCCCCAGCACACCTTAAGTGCAGGCACTTCTCAAAGAAGTAAGGAATGTATTGAAGAGGGTTCAATTGGTTTGATCACATATTTCATAGGAGACAATGTTCTGCATGAAATGCTACTGCTTTAAGTTTTGCTGAGAGTGAATTTCAGAAGTTGAGTAAATACTCAGTTCATACAAAACGTGAAGAAACAACGGCTCTTTGTAACAGTGCACATAAGAAATACAGCAGCAAAGCAGAGATACAACTGAGATACCTACTAGACAGATAGGTAAGAGTCAAAGAGATTTTCTTAGGACTGCACAATATCCAGGCATCTCAATGATTGATCATTTTATCCTTCCAGCACATTAGGAAATCTTATATATGAGCTTCAGCCCCAAAAGCAACTGCATCTACAGGGAAGTCTTTTAGTAGAGACACACTCGCCATCATGTATTTGTTTGTTGGGCTTGACATCCAGACTTTCCTAAAAGCCTGGTTTAGGTCATAGAAATGACATTCAAACCAACTTAATTTTCTAGTTAGAGTCACACCTTTCGGAGTTTATTATTGTGAAGCTGCTGAACTTCATGAGGAAAATCTTATTTCTTCCATTTATTCCTCAAGTCAGCTGTTACTGATATCTGCTACAAAGCATGATTTACCTTACATGGAAGTGTCAGGAATAAAGTCTGGATTTATTGGGATACTCATTGAAGTGTCTCACAATGACATGTATTGTTGCATTTTCATCAGAATACCAAAAAATAAAAAGGAAGTTATTTACCTTGGCTTCCAGAAAACCCGCATATGAAAGCAAATCTGATGGTTTTCTTATGTGTTTTACTGGAAGTAAAAGTAGGTATAGGCAAAAACAATCCATAAAAAGGAAACAACCCAAAAGCCTCATCAAACATGAACATATTGACTTCTACTGAACTTCTCAGAAAAACAGCACATAATGTAAGAAACAATACGCTTTTCTTTGGGAACATATTGCTTAAGACTTCTCTTCCAAACAATTTTCCTTTATTCTGTGGTCTTTCTCCTTGAATTCCCTCACATGAAGTTGCACAAAGATTAATACAAATTGGAACTATCTGTGATGATGAATCCTTATGATTTTTTGTTTATTCTTCACTGGTATTTAAATGAATGTATTGTATCACACAGAACCTTTGCAAATACCGTGCTATCAGCACACTTTAATAGGTGTGCTTAAATATGAACATTAGAAAAGATGAAATAAAAGCATTTTTTCAAAACTTGTCAGTATGGAAATGTCTCTTTTTAAAGAGAAATACTACATATAACAGCTTATCTACTAATCATTGTGTTTCTCAGAGTGTCATGTCTAGAGTACTCAGAGCAAGAACCTTTTTTCACAGGCTGACTCCATGCTGCAGACAAGCCTGGAGGAATTAGGGATGGATCTGAAAATGTGAGCTGTGGAATCTCAATTGTATTTAGGAAGTGAACTTGCTGTTCTTGTAGCTTGATGATCTGATCTGTTCACATAGTTTCTGCTTTCGTGGTTCAGCCCTCCAGCAGCACAAAAGCTTCCAATCCCCATGGAAGTTGCTATGTTACTGTTCCCTTAGCTGGTCTCCTCCCGAACTTCTCTGAATGCCTCCAAGATACACAGGCTAATAAGAGAGCACTGGCAGTGAGGTACATTTGGATGCACTGCAGCTCAAAAGGGAACAAGTTCAGGACTGCTTGCTGCAAAGCCAAGAAAAGGTAACTCGTAAAGGGCAAATGCCATTCTAAGAGGTTGCTTTCTTCTCTCTTATGAATATATGCAGGCTTTCACAGCTGCCTCCCCTCTTACTTGCCATTTGTGACTTACCTCATCTTCAGAGTGAAGTTACCCAAAACAACACAAAATGAAAAATCAAAATTCACACCAGAACAAGATCTAAGCTGTCTCTACCACCAAATCTTCAGCTGTTCTCAGCACATATGGAACCCCTAAAGCAGAAGACAGAAAATACTGATAGAGATCAACAGAAATCTTCACTGGGGAATGCCAGTTCCAGTCCAAGTGAAAGTGTGTTGCACACTTTAGGAAAAGACTCTTCCCAGGAACTGCATGATAAGTTAATGCACTACACATTCAAATCTGCTGGAGAGAGAGCATTCACGCCAGTACCAGCCTCATGAAAATCCAAGGCACAGACTAAGAAAGCAGCAGAGCAAGCTTGTTGCTGTAGTTGAGAGTCCACAATTTCTTTAAGTGCTCTAGTAAAGGCATTAGAGCAAAAATGTTCCAACCTGGCAACAGTTTTACTGTGACATCTCTCAAAGTAAGAATTGGTACCATGGTAACAAGGACCAGTGAAACGTCAAAAAAACCAGACCAGATACACCACCTGGTATTTTGGCTAGTCAGAATAAAGCAGCAGCAGCTCAGCCATGCAACCTCCTTTATAAACATAGGTGTTCAAGTGTACAGCAGAACAGTGAATGCCAAAAAGGAAGTGAATTTTCACCAAAATAATACCTATCTACATTGATATGCCATGAGGTCCTCAAGCTCCCAGTAAAAATGAAGAGGAGTTGCCTATCTGAGGATAATGAAAATCTGACACAAGTATGATCATGTTTCCTACGAGCAGATGGAAGATCAAACGCATGAGGAGCAGACCTCCCAGAGGAAGGGAACAGGAACAACCCAAATAAATAAGGCCCAGTGGGGAAAAGCTTCTCATTCTGCAGGCTCTTAACCTCAAGATGTTTGAGAGCAGACTACTGACATGTCTGCCATATGCCAAGCCAACCTGACAGAAGCTCAAGATACAGGATATAATTGCAAAACTGCAGGTCTTCTAGAGTTTGGTTCTGAATGAACTCATGGGTGAGACAAATGGGTGAAGTCCACTGTGCCTCTTCTGCAGCCAAAGTAAACGTGGCTTTCAGAGAGTACAGACATGAATTAATGCTGCTTGCCACTGAGCAGCACTACTGACTACTTCCTTCTGGAAAGTTACCAGCTTTTTTAAGAGAAACTAATAAAGCTAACTTCATAATCTAAATTAATTAAGAATTAATTACTCATTTATTTGTAGTATCCATACTATAAATCATTAGGAAAGAAAGACTTAGTTGCAACAAAAGTGTATCTATATGCCAATAAATGTACCAGAGCAGAATTATTTTATCTGTATGACAACAAAGTGTCCCAGCTGAAACCATGGCTCTCCTGCACCGCATAACTACCTACAGGGGAAGAGGCAGATTCTGTACTGTGTGATACTGAATTTAATTAAATGAGATAAATAAAAGTGAGATGGAAGGCATATTATTATCCTTGCTTCAAAAATATAGAACTACAAAACTGAGAGCAGAGCACACAAGGGCACACAATGAGAATCTGTGCTAAGAGCAGGGAAGTGAACTTAGAGATCACCCAAAACGTACTCAGTTTTCAGCACCAAAAGCTGTTTCAGAAGGTAACAGCTAAAAGAAAATAATATCTTTATTTCAATGAGGATTGCCAAGTGGATGGTTTTAGGACACCAACTTTAACTACCAATGAATTAGATATTTGCATGGAAATGTAGTAGAAATTTAGGACTACACAGATAAAATGTTCTTAACCAGCTTTCAGCTACATCAAGAACCACATTACACAATTCCATACACTGAATTTTATCTTTAAAAAGGCTCTTTCACTTTTCCATTTTCCTTTACTCTGTTCCATCCCTCTCCATTGTCATTCTAGCTGAAAATATTTTTTAAATGCAACTGTCCTAATAATTCTGAATTCCCCACTTATTCACTTATTTCAGTGTTTTATTCAATTTACAGAAGTATGTTTTTGTGTCAGTACTGTACTGTAGCACCATAGCTCTTCTTGTTCTGAGTTCATTTGTTAGTACTTACATACATTTCATAACTCTGCTCAGCTTTCATTTCACAAACAACCCAAGCTTTCACTCTGCTCTCATAAAGCTGCTTACTTATTCTTATCAGCCACTTTCCTAAGTTCACATACAGCATTTGTATTTCTTCTCCAGTTATATAAGACTATTTTGACTTACTTGCTGGAAATCTTTGGTGTGAGGTATGAGACTGACAATTTATATGCTGTTTCTTTCCTAACACAGGCCTGTCAACCATTTGGTCCGTTCAAGCTGCAGGGATGCCATCAGCCTTGGCTGAAGTAATTTCTATTCTATGCTTGTAATCCTTTTAGCCACCTCACTCTACCTTGTCTCCACAGATAATGTGAGCATTATTACTGGAAACTTAGTAAAAGTCTTAATCTACCCCTATGGTCCCCCATAATCTAGAGGTTATCCTTACTTTCTACCTTTTTATTAATTCACATTGTGGCATCATTTCTTCTCTCCTTCTTTATAATTTCTGGAAGTTTGATTTGATAATACACCAAAATACTCTTTGCCCAATCTCTACTATTGCTTTGAAAATGTTTCCTGATCAGGACATACCTTAGGTCTCAGTATCTTGTCCAGTAATGTTTTAACACCTCCATTTGCCAGCACTCTCACTGCAAATACCTCTGTTAACCCAGGGTTCAATTTATTTATAGCTTTGGCATCGTCCTCACAAGAACAGCCCTATTACATCACAGTTTGAACACAACGACTGAAGCTAAAGAAATAAAAAAACCCAAAATACAGAGTTATCAAATACTATGAAGTTTTAATCCATAGTTCATATAAGATTACTAAGATTACTAAGTAATACTGCTCTTGAAAAGTAAAATCAGAAGCACACCAAGCACAGCCTAAGGGATTGAAAGCAAAGTGATCTCAAATAAAGGTTGCCATTTCTGCTATCAAACAGCCAACACTTAGCTGCTCGTCCAAGGTATCACAGCATTTGTTTGCTCTAGCTGCTCCGTGACTGCTGAAGTACCTTTTCTGCACAGTTCTGCCCTCAGGCTTCTTCCTTCCTCTCTCTCTTTACAGAGATACTGAACACTGTTCTTTTCTGACAAAGCTCCCTGTATGATCTCATCCTGTCGTCGTCCCCTTGTCTGGCCTCAGCTTGGCCTCCTGACAAAAGCAAAAGTAGAAAAGTAGCTACAAGAGCAATGAAGTTCAGTAGCTCGATAAAGCATCTTCTTAAAAAGATATTTCAGAACAGAAAAATGATCCCTCTCTTTCTCTTCTCCCCACCCCCCTCTTTTTTTTTTTTAATAAACACTTTAATTGGTGATCTCTGCTTTATTTGAACAGCTAAAAGAAAGCTACCAAATGACTTAAAATCTTCTACAGGAAGGACAAAAGCATCAGATATGTTCAGAAAAAGTCCAAGCAAACACTATGCAGAGAGAAAGGCTTCAGGTTTAAGGAAGAAAAGCCAGAATGCATAAACACCTATGCACTCACTAAGAGCAACTCGGGTTACTGCAGTCTGGAAGCAAATGAGCAGGCAGCCAACCTGCTGGGCCATTCCCTATAGGTGTCACAACAAGGCAAAGGAATTTGCAGTGGAAGGTCTGGGGAGCAGCTGTCACCAAAAGAGACACATATTTTTAAAGGCTTTGTCATTTGTCTCCAGGGTGGGAAATGCTGTGTTTGACCTCCTGCTGAGGCAGCTCCCCTGTTGCAGCAGCATGGGCTAGAAGAATAGAAGGCAGCAGCTATTATTTCAGGTACAAACACCAGAAAGCAGAGACAAAAGGCACAGTCATTAAATCGTCACTTCTACTTAAAAACACACATGGCAACTTATTAATACTTTTCATGCTGCATGAACCTCTCCCCTAGGCATTCTCCAAAACAATTTGTATTAGCGAATTGCTAACTATCTCAATGACCAAGTAAAACAACACCAAAAAGCACATCAAACACTGTCTGGGCAACACCAAACAATCCTGGAAGGGAGAAGCCAAGGAACTGACAGTTCTTGGTCTGGTGCCCTGCCTCTCCCCAGCTGAGGCTGTGCCACCTGAAAAGCTGCCCTGCCGGGCTGCAGCCTCCTATCCCTCCCTGCTTCCCCCCCATGTTTGCCCGGACTCTGATCTGCCAGCTGCACCTCCTTTCCAGCTTAGCAGGGAGCCACCACCACAACAGCTTAAACCAGCTGGGACGAAACATCGTGGGGCCATTTCCAAGAACCAAGGGGTGGTTGTCCCATAGACTCGAGCCAATTTGGCAGCTGGCTGCTCTGCCCTCTAGCCTCAGGCTCCAGCCCAGGCACTGCCATGGGGACCCTGGCTCTCCTGGGGCCCCGCAGAGACACAGCTCAGGGAGCAGTCAAACAGAAAAGAAGCCATACCAGCAAAAGCTCCTCTGCCAGAGAGATCCCTGAACAAGCTTAGGGTGGGAATTGCTGGACAACAGGAGCAGGACTATTGATTGCACTGGTTCAGCCATCTCTGCAAACCAGCAGACCTGCGGTTCACTGGGCTGGAGGGGTCCACCTGCTCCACACAGCAGAGCTGCAAAGCCTGCCAGCCACCACTGCCAGGCCACTCCAGGCTCCCAGCCTGCAGGACATCAGTCAACAGGCCTTGTCCCAAGCTGTAAGGAGGTACTAACAGTGGACGGCCTTTGAAAGCATTTGGTGCAATTATTTTCCCCAATGTTCACCTACTCAAATATGTTTTAATTAGAAAGTCTTTATTTCTCCTAGCATTTAAGAACATCAGACGCTAAACAGCATGGATTAAAAATGTTTCCAGAGCGATCCCATTGGCAGCATTAAATTCATACTTGGAGGAATGAATGCAAACCATTTTAAATTCCCCTTAAGCCTGGAGGGAGGGAAAAACAAATTCTTATTCATTAAAATTAATGCCATTTGATATCTACATCAGGGGATTTCTGCAGGAATGTGACTGGAAGAAGTGTTGAAGGTGTCTTTCACTAGATGCAAAAGAAAACAGAAGGAGTTTCTCAAAACAACCTGCAAGCATCCCTGACAAGAAGTTAAGAAAATCACAGAAGGCAGCTTTCAATGATGCACACTCTCTACAAGAAAAGCAAAGGACAATCTCAACATTTTTACAAAAACTGACTGAAGGAGCAGAACCACTAATGTATTAGAAATCAGCAAATGTTAATGCACTCTGATGTGGAAAATAACCCTTTAAAAAAAGTCTGTATGTTCTGAAATGACCTCACATTTGTAATCCCAGTCTGTCAGTCTTTCGAACTGCCTATTCAGTGATGTAGCTCTCAGAGCTCATATGTGAATGTGACATCCTTAGAGTAGGGGCTATATGTCACATTTCACAAAATATGTTATGGTATGCCCCAAAATATGAGTATTTAATATAGATAATAAGAGCACAAAAAGATGCACAGTGTAGATGGGCGTGATGAAACCCTGGGAAGACCTGGTGAAACAACTGTACACATAGTAAAGCTAAAGGAGTTGTGAAACCAAATATATTAGATCATTGAAAATAAATTACTTATATATACAACTGGGAAATAAGCAAAGCAAAGGACGGAGAAGGTTTTAGAATATATTGAAAGGAGAGCACATGATTTACCAGCTTTCCCAGTATTCTATCAATTAAAAAGGGAAAGACTGAACTCTGTACTGAGTGCTAAGATTAAAAAAACCCCTCACATATATTCCTCAAAAAAGTAATTACCTGTAGAAATCAAACACTGACATTGGGCTTTTCCAGACCATGATGACTGACCAGCAGTTTTCAAGACTACTCCCTCAGTGAGCCCTAAAGAAAAGGACTGTAATATCTGACTCTCAACCTCACCTCTAGAAACGCACTGATAGACACATCAGGAAGAACTAGTAAGAGAGGGGGAATAGCTATATTTTAGAAGAAAATGTAATGCTGTCATAGCTGGAAAGCCTCCCTTGACAAGCTTTTTTTAAAAAAATAAAACAAACAACAAAGTAGAGATGTGATAGCTAACTAATGGATAAACTTAATAGGAAGTCAGAAAAAAGAGACATTGTGCTTGGTCAACGGAACATTTTATCCTCCACACAGTTTTCCTGGATAAAAATCAGACAGTTTATTCAACATTTAGTAAGATTAATGGTCCCTTCCCATACAAAAAAATAAACCAGTAAGTCCAGTGAACATGCTTGGATGTGAAAGCCACTTGCACGAGGAACTGCTTAGAACACTTAGGACAAAAAGTAGCCATGAGTAAAGTTTGGGCTGATAAAAACTGAAAAGGAACATGAAAAGAAACACTAACACCCAGCCAGTTGGCTAAAAGTCACTGTTTTGGAAGAAGGTAACCTTTTTTGATGTTCCAAAATGGGGACTGCATACCAGTTTAGTACTAAGCAGAAAAGTTATCCACACTCAGTCTGGAATGGAACAATTATCTTCCTGTTTTCCAAGCCAGTGCACATTATGTTGACATTCATCAGCTAAGAAAGGAGAACCAGAATTAAATGCTCCAGTTAAATCAAACGTGTGAGAAGCAGAAGACCCTTAAGTGCATTTTCTACATCTCTGAAAGGAGCAATGGCAATACATCATGATCAAATATTGCTACTTGATCAGGGACCTGTAACAGATTATTGCTGTAAAATACTGGAAAAATGGCTACTTCATACTACAGCAATAGAATTAGTACCTACTCTTGGCCCAAAATTCTAATGCTAAGGACTATATGTACAAGAAACCATGGTACTTACTTTCACAGGCATATGAAGTCAAGGAGTACAAGTTTTGCAATAGATATACCAGGGAGTGCAGAATGGATGTGAAAGACTTAGAGGTTGACACATGACAGAAAATCAGTGGTTTACCAAGACAGAGGGGTCTGAGTATGTTCATTCCCACCATGAAATTACTAAACATCTGCGATTCTGGAAGCAGCATTTCATCCATGAGATCAAACAGAGCAACAAACAGCACTAGCTGGGGAAAATATAAATTTCCAAAGTCATGTATCCTCAGAAGAGCATGCTATTGAAATGCTAAAAGCAACAGAACTATAAGCACCAAATAAGTGTTTGCTTTTGGTTTTGTTTTCTTACAGAATGCAAAAGACAGTCCTAGGTAGCATTTTTACAGAATATGATCATCTGAGAATCAACAATACATCAAAAAAAAGCTTTTCCTACCAGCTGATTTTGGAGTGAATTTGTCCCTGTTGGCTGCACATACTGCCAGTAGCCTGTATCCAAGATCCAAGTCAAATCCTTGCTGAGCTGCCACTCGACTAACCACCTGCAGAGGGAAAGAGAGAAAGCTTCATTAGGGGTTACTTGAGCTCTTCACAAAGTGACATTAACCTACTTATCAGCACTAATGTTAGACATCTGAATTTGCTGCAACAGCACAGTACAAACATGGTATGAGGCAGTGCTCCCCAGTAGCTTCCAATTCAAGCACAGCAAAGTGAGCATAGGAGTATTCCAGTGATCCAATTATTTGACCACCCATCAGAAGAACGGCCTGGTAGTTCCATGAAAATTGGAGAGACAAAAGCCAGAAGAAATAATGGAAGAGAGCAACGTATGTAAAGATTGTATAGAATACACCTTACTGTATTAGATATGTGAGGATGAGAAATCCTCAGTTTCTCTCTCTGTTGTACAGTTCCTGGCCCTGTGTTTCCAAGGGCAGTGCCCGGGTCCTTTAGGTTAAAATGCCCACTCCACACTGCTGGGCAGGGCTGTCCTACGCTGTGCTCAGTGTCACAGCTCCTGAATTACAACAATACTGTATTGAGAAGCACATTAGCTGCCATTTTAGAATAAACAGGCCTGTGTAAGAAGCATTTGCCTAACATTAAATTAGGGAAAGACGGTTGTTGTTGTTGACTGATCTAGAAGAACTAGCAAAACCAGGCAAACTGAAGACTGGAGTTAAGGACAACAAGCAGCCAACTGTTTCAACTAGCCAGCAACTCAGCTATCAGCCAAGAACATATCCTCTTTAAAATCTGCATAGTACAAACACAATACCACAGTCATTCTGCCAAACGATGCTAAAGTTATACACAGCACAGCTTTTCTATTGCCTTCCAGTGGCACATGATGACTTCAGACTCAGAGGCACAGATAAAACAGATTATTCTTAACAGTGCCATTACTTCTTTGCATTAAAACAATGGTGAAGGAACTGCACAAAAAACAGAACACCATTTCCTGAGGCAAAAGAAAGTCCCTATCTTTAACAGCTGATAGTACAAGAAAATGTCATTTTCCCACCCTTTCTTCATCTCAAAGCTTCTTTCTTAATGAGACTGCAATTATCTGTGTCCAGGACTGTATAAAGCAATAGTATAGAACAGAGTGAAGAACTAACACATGTGATAACTTAAAAACAGTATTCTATACTTTTTCTAATATATCCACTTTTCCTAATTAACAATTAAGAACCAAATTTATTTCTTAAAAAAGAATTAACATGAACGAAGTTCCCAGGTAGATTTTTTGTTCTGTTGCTCCTACTAATTTAAAAATTAGATATTCATAAGGCTTAATCAGTGGGAGTGTTCCCTCCCAAAATTTAACCCTTCCAACCTCAAAAGTGAGACAAGACTTTCAGGGAAGAGAAACAAAAATTGAGGATAATCAGTGCAGTAATACATACCTACTGCTTTATCACATTTATTTACAATTACAACTTTTAGATAGAAAAGTAAAAAGGAATAAAGTAAAAGAAATAATGCATTCTTTTTGATAAACAAAAAAACATTTCCAACTTCATAGATCAGCCTTTAATCCTTTACACTTAGAAGTCCAGTTGTATCCTGGCTAAGACTCTGGGTCCAAACTTGCAAAATTAAGAAAAAAAATAAACTAATAATAATAAAATTAATAAAAACCCACCCATGAAACCATTCAAAAACAGAAAAACAAGAGCAGAATATGATATGTCATGTTTCGTGCTAAATTAGCAATAGGAGTGAAGACTGGTAGGCTGCCATGAGATCTGGAAAACACTTACACACTTGGAAATCTATTTCCCTTTTCTACTTCCAATATCACTGTACTTCAGCTACCCAAAAGTAGATATTGGGGGGGGGGGATGAGAAGAAAACAGACAAAAAGCTCTTCTAAGAAACCCTTGCAAAGGCTCCTGAGGACAACATCTCATTAATGTACAAACATTATTTAACCTCCTTTAGCCACCATCTATTCCACCATCACAGAGGAACACATTTCAGAGTGCCAATCTGGTCTGTAAAACAACGGAGAAAGGGGCCTCCATTCTCTGTTTTGAAAAAGCACATAATCATTAAAGCATTTATTTTGAAACTGAACAGGAATGAAGGCAGATATACCTGCTCATCAGTGAGCACCCGGTAACTCAGGAATTCCATTGGCTGCTTATATGCTCAATTCATTTTAAAACATGAAACTACAAATTCTCAGGCTCTCCTAGCAAGAGACCAAATCACTGTTCTCAACTGACTCTTGCTAATTATGGAAAAATTCTACTAAGTAACTCAGGAAACAGAGAGGACTGTAAAACCCACAAAAGCCATGTTCTGCTTGCACTATCTTCACTGAGTACACTGCAAAGCCTTGGTCAGTGCAGTCCCAACCACAGGCTGACACCTAACTTTCTACAGTCCCACATCACATCAGTTTCCTTCTCCTAATTTCCCCTGCCAGAGGAGCAGTGACATGAAGCTCAGAGGGGAAGAAAGCAGAGTTTTCCAGGTGCCAGAGTGTGCAGCCCAAGGCCGACCACACCACACCACACCCTGATGGACACAGCACTGCCTGGCAGCACCCACCTCGCAGGCAGCGGCTGACGCAGTGCCCAGCAAACACCACACGAGGACTGAGCATGAGAAGGCAGAATCTGAACTTGACAGTGGGCAGAAGTCAGCCAGTCAAACTATTACTTACTTCTTCAAGCAAAGTGTGAGGGAAAACAAAATGGAAATTTTAGAAAAAAAAAAAATCTACATTTCAAAGAAAGTGCTTCCACTGACAAACTGCACAAAAAGTCCCTTCTTCCTCTCAAAAGACCAACAAAAACCACAGAGACTTAACAGAAAGCAGATACTCCTAATAAAATTTCTGTTTTGCTAAGAGTCATTTTCCACCTACAGTTTTCTTGTATGAACTCCATTAAATGCAGAAAGAGGGTCTATTAAACAAACTGGTGGGCTTGTGCTCAAGAGGGCTTTCTCTGGTCCCTTCTGCCTCCGCTTGGTCAACATGAATAGGGCAGTGCACATCTATTTCCTTTACAAGGAATGGCTAGGTCAACTATAGTAAGTGCTTACAGCATTGCAGGAAGAACTCATGCTTGAACACATGGTGCCAGCTGCATGTTGTCTGAATTTTTTAACAAGACTTACAAGTATTTGCATTGACTGTATTTCAGGTTTTCCTTTCACCTGCGACAGGTTAAAGACCTACTTTTATTTCAAAATTAAGGTCAATGGAACAGATCATACATCCCCCTCCCAAGACCCTGTTTCAGATTGTCTACAATTCAAGTCAGACATTGCTCACTTGGTACTTGTCAAACTTTGCTCTGTATGCAAGAGACTCCTGGCTTTTTAAATAGACACTGAGAATTCTCAGAAACAAGATGACAAATGCATCATAGGAGCATGATCCACAAACCACAAAGAAATAGCCACAAGACATTTAGTAAATTTAATATATTCAGGTCAGCAGACCCTCATGAAATTTACCTTTGAGTGTCTCAAAGGAACTTGCCTGGACAAACAGTGTAACTGCTAATATTATCTTCAAAAATTCATTCAAGACAGGGAGCTTGGAGATATACCAAATCTGATTTTAAGACTGTAAAAGGTGACTCTCAGAAAGTACAGATATCCAGATAGACAGCAAAGTAAGTATTAAAGAAATATTAGGTAAGCAGTACAGAACATCATCATGAATCCATCAGCACCATGCAATTTCCTTCTTTGACAAGTTACCATATCCTAACTCTAATACGTCTTTTGACATTACCTTATGTAACACTATTGTGACAAAGGAATATAGCCCATATGACAGAAGTATAAATTTTACTCAGATTATTAATTACTAGTCCTTTGTCAAATAAAAACTTGTGCTTGTTATAGGTAATTTCTATGTATTTAGTCCTGACTTGGACAATGACAGAGTAAACTGCAAAACCTCTAGGTGGTTTTGCAGGCAAGAGAGTCTGCAAACACTTAACAGGACAGGGTGAGAGTTTAAAATTATCATTATAACCTGGAAAAATGTTGCAAAAATGAGACCAAAGACACTCATGAAATACTACAGACTGGAAAGAAAAAATAAATGCCTAAATAGAAAATTAGGAACAGACATTCATCTTTTCAGTGTATATGCGACTCACTGGGAAAATGTTTGAGGTATTAAAAATCATCAGGCACTGACCTACCTATCATTCTCTGGATTTTGGAGGGTAAGGGGATTTATAGTAGACCAGACTTTATCTGTATCGCATCCTGGCTTGGAAAAAAAGAGTAGACAGCATGGCCCCTTAGGTGTGTCCCAAGCCAAACCTCAGTAATTCCAGACATGTGCTGCCAACTGGAGCCATCCAGCTCAGTCTGAACCTTGTCCCAGGAATTCTACCACATTTGAAACCTCCTGTGATTTCAGTCTTATTCAGGTACCAGTGTGGATCAGATGGGATTAAGGCAACAATTTCAACAATCCATTAAATGTTATGGCTAAGTGATCATGATACCATTTGCAAACATACTCTTTCTCTAACTACAAATCCAAATCCAGCATATCAGCAAAAATTCAGACGTGTAGATGGCACCATGTGTCCAATCATGACTTTATTCTGCAATGTTGTAAGAACTTACTTGACCTAACCACACATAACGTAGCATTCCATTGAAAAGTAGTGCATTTTTAAAAAAAAGCCAAACAGACATAGTTGCCAGTCCCACAATCATAAATTGAGATCATCATGCTTTACATCATGGATGAGAGAGGTGCTTGGCCAGCTCAAGGTTCAACACCTAGTATTTCTCTATGTTATTTTACAGTAACATTCTGGACAGCTAGACTTTATAAAAGCTAGCCTATTTCCTACAAACACTTGCAACACCTAGCTTTTATTTAAATTTAGATATGGCACTAAAAGCTATTTTAAGCTGTCTTTAAAGGAGCATATACCCTATCTGCAAACAAACATCAACTGTCAGTAAGAAAATCTGATCACTCTAAACCTCTGAAATCTTTAATCTGAGTACTTCAGATAAACAGCATTCAAAAAGGAGACATTGCACTCACTGTGACTCAGCTCTGCAGAGTTCCAGATGTCTGAACTCTCAGGGTCATCGACAGTGAGGAGAAAGTGATGAGAGTGAGGTTTTAATTACATGAAAAGCAGAAAAATATGGCTACTAGCATCTTTTCTCTGCTGAATTTACTTGCAATACTTCCCCCCTCCCCCCCCTTTCTCCTTTTGCAAGGCTAAGGAGCTTCTCCACGGAGCCTTACTCCCTGCCCTGCTTGTCATCAGCCCACGAAGTACTGAAACAATGCAGCTCTCAACCTAACAGCCCTGTTAATCAAGAGAGCTACATGACTGCTTATTTCTAAACTCCCTTCCCATTATGTTGCACTTTCAATGAAACTCTTAACTAGCAGCAGTCAAGAGCACTCCCCCCTGCTGGCATCAGAATGAATTTTACCAATTCAATTTGCTGGTTACTCAAAACTAAAAATGCCAGCTGATTGCTAGTTCAGATGGCTCCGTGTTCAGCCACTTGTGCATACTTGAAATTATCTGAATGCAGTTTGAAGACTACAGCAGAAATTTTGTAATTAGAATTCTGCAATGTAGATGGTAATTTTTCCCCCTCAGTAACACACAAAGATCAGATAAACAGGAAGCAAATTGAGGAATTTCGCAACGTGAATAGTGATCTGCCTCAAACAGAAAAAAAAAGGTAGGAAAAGAGGACGAAATCTGTGATCTGAAGTCCTGATCTGATGAGACTCTTACACTCCAGTTGCAGAAGGGCCGCCCCAACAATAGAGACAATCAAAGCAAGTCAGGGAAGTTATATATATCATTAAGTAGTTTCTTGCCTTTGATGCTTGAAAACAGATATTAAATAGATTCTGCAAGGTAAGAGACTTAACAGAATCCTAGAGTTCAAATCAGAGTTTTCTTAAAAATTATTTCCCACTTTATAAGGTGGATAAGGGCCATATTTTCAAAGTAAAACAAGCCAATACGCCTGCCACATACTTCTTGACGCTTCCTGCAAAGGTGACGTAAATCATGCAGAAGAAGGGTGTCTCCTCCTTTACATCCTCTTCCTCTCTGCATGCCTCTAACAACCACAAACATCGGACAGAAGGTCACTGTACTCAACCCTGTCCACCGAAAATTGTCCCAGAGGAAAAGAGGCAGGGATTGTGCTGTAATTAAACCAGCTGATCACCGGGTCACTGCCACACTGTCGCCACCTGAGTCCTGGCACACTTTGAACAGTGATTTGCATCAAACATACACTAGTCATACGAAGAAAGTGACAAGGGAATTCCAAAAGCACTTCGGAGAGCAGCAGATCTTGAAGAATTTTAAATAAGCCATGACAAGACTGACAAAGTTTCGGTAGAAAGAGCTTTAGGATACCAGGAAGTGGAAGGACAAGCAGTGACACTGAGTTATTTGGTAGCTCTCAGAGCTGCTCTGAAGCAGAGTGTTCTGTGCCTGCTGGCTGTACCCTGGCAGTACAGCACGTACACAGCCCTGGAGTGCTGGGCTGCTCTGCAAACACAAAGCTGTGTGTTTAACAGATGCCTGGAGAGGATGATGGGAGCACAATTTCTTCCACGTGAACTTTCTGCTCTGCAAGTCTTGGATACAAGGAGTAAATGTAACATTTTAGAGCTCTCACGGGCAGCTGCAACCTCCCATGTTCTGGGTATAGATATGCTGAACCAAATCTTCCGTCCAATTAATCAAATTAAAATCCTAATCTGATTAGAAATCTGATTTTTAGAATGTCACAGGTTGATTTTTGATTATGTACTTTTCTGCATCAAGCAGAATGAATCCAGGCAAGCATGAAGTCAATGCAGCAGCAGCTGCATTGCAGTCTGAGGCATCCTGTTATGGAAACTTCACATTATTCAGATATGTCATTCTTGTATTTTTTCGTTTTTAACATGTGTGTATTTTTTTTAACCAATTATGCTCTTCATAACATATCAGACAAGCTAAAATAGATTCCTGTATTATGAAACTGAGAGCAGTTAGGGTTTTTTTTCTCATTAAAATGATCTAAAATCATCTCAACAGTCTCAATTCCAGGATTTTCTGAAGAGAAATGCAATTCAGAAGATTACTGTACTATTGTATCAGTATCATTAAAATATGAACTTTTAGCAGATACTTCCATCAGTTTATCTGATGCTTGTTATTAACTGATAACTGATGCTTGTTATTTCAGCATCTCTCATCAGCAGTACAGAGATGTAGTAAGAAGTACAAGCAGAACAAAAAATTTAAATTAATAACTTTTACATGAAGTACAGCTAGGACTACAGCTTTGTGTTTTGTTTGTTTGTTTTAATTTAAAGAGAAATATTTCTTTCACAAACATGGGTAAGTTTCCCACATCTGATGACTGAGGCAGACCCAGTATTTGGAGAGGAAAATCTAGAACATTAAGATTTACGGCGAAGGCATTTTCAAATACTATTTCAATGACTATTCCAGCATAGTTTTCTGTGGATGATCTGGGGTAGGAAGTCTTGCATCTTTTGGATGCAAAGAGGGACTCAGATCCCAACCACAGTGGTTAGAGACAACAGCTTTCACTACAGAAGTTCTCTTACATTCAGTGATTTGATCAGCAGTTCAGGTAAGCACAGCTCACTTACCAAAATTCTTCTGACTGTCCAAAACCACTGTAGTGATGGATTTTAATTTCTTAAATTAAAGGCTCTAGGTACAGCTACAGAGTAACTGCACACAGCTTTGCCTCTCTCTTTTATTTCTTGATCAAACACACTGAAGAGCCCTAAAGAATGATAAACTTAGTGCCTTGTAAAGCTGAAGCACAGCAAGAGAACAAGGCAGTGCCTTTATGGTCCTTTGCTGCAGACAAGTCTGTAAATCTCTCCATTTTGCTCTCAGCTGTCTCCTCATTTCCATTTTTGCCGCAGCACCAACATAAACATCAGCCAAAGCCTTCAATAAGATCATTTACATGTTAAACTGCTTGGCAAGAGCAGACCCATGGGATGAGACTACACTGGACCTGAGAAGAGGCAGAAATGAATGAAACAACCTGGGCCAAATGCTGACTGAAAATAATTTGCATTGCAGTCTACTTTGAAGCATTATTTCCTGAAAAACTTTTGACCAATATTTTGCTTTTGTCTCCCATACACAGAGATATAATTCAATTACTGTGTAGCCTTTTGGTCAACATTACTGTTAAACATAACTTTTAGTATCCACATGGACTGGGAAATGGTTAGGAGAAAAGCTAACCTGTGAGTGATTCAAGTACTTTGATTTCTTTGCTTGGACTAGTATCTGATCTGGCCAAACCAGGGCTATTTTTTTAAACTGCTGTGTAGTAACTGAAGCTGTTTATTTCAGAAGACTGTAAGGTAATGTCATATACAGTACACTTTTAGAGAATTACATTCTTAAATTTATCAAGACTATAAGCCTTGCCATAATATAATCCAGTGCTAGGGTAAGAAATTTTTCCATCCTAATAAAAACACAGCTCTCTCTGGTTTGTGGAAAGTGGAGGCTGTTTTCATCAGCTCCCCATAACACTATGGAAGAAGTAGTATTATATACGAAAGAAAACCATATCCATTGCCATTTCCATAATTTATAGAATCAATTATTTCAATTATAATTCCGTTTCTGGCCTACAGACTGTCTATTTGATTCGAAAATAACTGCTGTTGAAAAATAACGCCTAGCTTTTCTTGGCAAGTTAGAAGAAATTTTACTGTCTCTGAGAGAGATCACAATTTGCTTGCATGAGTTCCGTAAAAGCTGTTTAAGGGAACCTTTCCACAGCCTGTACCTTGCAAGAAATAAAACAGAATCTTACAATCTAAAACAGAAATAAAACAAAAGCTTACCCCTTTATCCCTGACTTATTATTCATCTGTTGAAAAGAGTATTCTTTATACATTTTTATTACCCACTCACTTTAGTGATTTTCTGTAATGGGCAAGCACAAAAAGTTAAGCTCTAGAATTAGTCTGCCAGAACTGTTTAAACATAATAACATGATGAATATGCATCACATTTTGGTCAGAAGAGGCACAGCTTTTGGGGCTCAGTTAATGAAAAAATATTTTCTATTTATAGCACAAACCATTGATTTACCCATGTATCCTTTTCTCTTCAACTGTTTGCACTGCACAGAAATACCCCAATTTTATTCGTAGGCCTTGACTGCATTAGTCTAATTTCTTTATCACAAAAGGAAATTATTTAAATGAGTAACCATTTAAAGTACCCTTTCTTAACAAATGCAAAGTATTTCACTAGTGAAATGAAGTTTACACACCTTATTAGGTACCTCTCTGGCAAAATTTACTGTTGTATCAAATCCTAGGCTTCTTCTTGAGATAAGAAAACCATTCCTATTACATTGCATACAATGTCACTGGAGCCCACAGTAGCAAATGAAACTCCAGGGTTATAAAGTACTGCTGATATGGAAAAACTGTCTACTGCAAATAGCCAGTACGTATACTGTGCACAGATTATTCTTTAAAAAAAAATCACCAAGGAAAGACAAACACCAGACAGGTGTTACACATGTTGTTGTTCAACAACTGTTGTCTAGCAAACTCATGAAATTTTCAAGTCACCAAGATTTCTCTAAGTGCTGGTGTTACAATTTAAGAAAACCCTTTACAACACTCTAGTCTATATATTATTCTATATATATATATTCCATATATTATTATCAAAACCAGTAATTCCATAAGTGAAGCTGTAAGCTCTTCTGCTATTGCCCAGGCAGAATATTTCTAACCTCATTCTTCTGTGTCCATTCTAAGACGGGCAGCAGGAATAAAAATATACAGGCGGTTATAAAGTTACAGTCCCAACACAAAGATGGTGTGTCAGGTAAACAGAACTCCTTCTAAGAACCACTTCTTAAATTAAAGCCTTATTTCAAGACTGTGAAAGTTCATTTTTGCAAAGAACTATATGTAAGACTTAAATGATGCAAAGAATGTTATACCTATTCTACCTTTGTTACACCCATCTGTGATAATCTATTAGGCTGGCTATTCATACCACAGCATTACATCTGTCATTACATCTGATACTTTTCAACTTTGCAGTGTGTCAATGAATGGTTTGCACATTCCTGAGAGAGCCTACCCCTCTGCATTCATGACATCCTAATCAATTTCAATTTGGATTAGTATATATCATGTTACCACTCATAGGACATGATCATTTCATATCCCTTGATGGCTCCTGAACAGTTTAGCATACCACTTTTTCCCTGGTCAGAGAGTTAACAGAACAGAACGACATAAAAATAAAAAAATCATTCTCAATACTACAGAGGGGAAGCTTTATGAGCAAGCAGGCATTTTTAGTATTTGTAGAATTTCCAAATTAAATGCCTTAAAGAACCACACAGCTCAAATGTTGCAATGATGGTAGAGATTGCTTGCTTTAAAAAGAATATCCAAAAATACAGAGATTTTAAGGGAATTTGATTTTGAAGGTCATTTTAAAGGCTGGCAAAATAAAACAGTAATCCTGTTTCAGTGGTTGAATAGACTTTCATACTGATTTTTCATTTTTCTTTTAGCATAATCCTCACAAAGAAGGCAACTGGTAAACCTTGTCAGCATTAAGAAAAATAGGCTCCTGATAGTACAGAACATGAAGCTATGAAAACTGAGGTTAAATTTACTCATGATATTCCAGTATTTCAGCTACTTTTCACTTATTTGTAATGTTCTGAATAATTTCTCTGTAAACTCAGATAAACTGAGACTGACTTTCTATCACGTTTGTTAAATAAAAGTAGATAACTCCCTTTTCCTGTAAGGAAATGACAAGCCCCAAAATCCACGTTTGCTAAATTATTAATCAGAACACATTAATTAGAAAGAAATTATGTATGGGTAAGCTCAAATAGAAAAAAATACATATAAGGAGAAAAATAATTTTTAAAAATTTAAAAAAAAAGAGACCTTGCTCACTGTACTGCTAATGTATTAAGAAGATACAGGAAGTACAAACCTCTTGGGATACAACCATGCTGTTAAGTCTGTTTAATGGGAAGCAGGAAGAGGAAGAGGGATGTACACAATGAGAAATTAAAGAATATCTTTCTTAGAGGGATTTTAAAATTAAGAACAAGAAACATATTCATTGCAGTTTATAGGCATTCTGCAAATCCTGTGTATTTATCAAACATGGGACAAGCCACCTGGTTAAGTTCCTGTGTTATTTCCTTGTCAGGAATATAATGAGATTACAACATGTGATAAAGATGCTGCTGCCAGTCAGTCCTACACTGCAGATAGCTCTCTCCAACAACAAGCTTGTGAAGGGGGGACATGACACCCCATTCAGATTTCAGGGAGAAGTAATGGAGCAAAGTAATACATGTGGCTGGTGTATTAACAGTACTTAGATAGTAAAACTGTTTTTTTTTCTTTCATTCTTGTCAGAAGAAAAACAGTATTTTCATTTCAACACAATGAAAAACATGTATTGTGTTTTACCTCACCAGTTTTCACGGAACATTTCCTGCCCACTTTCTGTACACTTTGTGAGGAGAATGACTCACTGGCAGTCAGACCTTATTTTGACCCTCCACTTGGGCAGGGCTGAAGATCTGCTCATGCAGAAAGGAAAGATTTAAACAGCAAGGAAGTTGCAGGTCAGACTCACAATGTTCTAGCAGGGGCTGCAGAGAAATATTGGGCAAAGACTGTCCAATTATACTTGAGGTGAATGTATCCTTTCCCAAAAGTTACCCTGAAAAATGCTAGCAAAGTTTTAAAAAAGTATAAATAAAATATAGTTATGGTCACATCGGACACCATGTGCATTTTTTCATAATTGATGCTACTGATAACTTTTACTTCAAACAGAATTGTTAAATATTCTATCTTTGGACTTTACTATTTTAAACTCCCTTTATTTTATTTTTTTCTCTGACTGGAAGAATTATACGCATCTCCTATTACAATTGGATTTATTCTAACTTTTTGACATACAAATCTGAGGGATGTTATACACTGAAGAACACTAAGATGGAGCCATTCCTCAACATTTGGATTTCTGGCAACTAAATCTCAGTCTCAATATCTCACTTAGATATACCAGCAACACAGTGCATGAAAATAACCCATGCACTTCTGCTACACAACAATAAAATTACAGTCTCTTCATTAATAATTTCAGAATTTCTGTTTCTTTTTTGACTATTTATTTAGATCAACTTGCCTGGGAAATTGCAGTGAGGCTTTTAACCCCCCTGCTCAGTCAGAATGTAATTTATCTAAAGTCTTGACTCCACATAACAGTTCTGGATTGCTGCTGGAAAATAAAATTTTCAAAACAAAAAATGCACAGACAAATATGTATTTTAATGCATTATAATGAAGTCACTTTAGGAACTACAGTGGTCTCAATGAAAAGTGAATGAAAAGCAAAGCACTGAAATCAATGAAACTGTTGGAATTAGTATGTCAGGATTAGACCTGCAGTCAACACATGTAACAAAGTAAGCTGAACAGGCATGTCAGAAACACTGTTTAGCTGGAAGCAAAGCATACTTAGAATAAAAGGCAAGCAGTCCTTCAGCCCTACCAAAAATGCCAGAGGAAAACAAATACCTGGAAAGTTCATTGTCTGTAAGAACATGGCTCGCTTAGCAATTTCAAACCATGAAATAATACTCTCTGTGTAACAAATAATCTAGCCTGTGCATTTTTAAGTAATCTAACTAAAAATATTTAGCCCTTTTATGCTCTAACTTCTTGTAATTGCACTCTGCTTCCAGCTAAGCAATGGAGTCAAATAAACAGGTCCTAGGATCTGGCTTTATGTGTCTAAGGTAGAATCACAAAAATTCCCTTAAAATGCAGATTCTGAAAATCAAGTTCCCTTGGCCACAAGAGAGTGAACACAGTATAAAACAGAACTGGAGCCACTGTCACAGTAGGATGGACATACCGTCAAACAACCCATCAGGCTCTGCTCAAATGGTCTCTGGAAGGCTCTGGGGTCTCCACACCAGTCCAGGAGCTCTGTTGCTGCATTATGGAAGTTTGCTGGGTTCTGTAAGTGCTGGAAAGGGAAGACAAAGCAACATGGTAAATAACATACACAAGAGCTGACATATTCCTTTCTACATCACATTATTGCAAAGTCTGGAAACTAGGAACAGCATGTAATTCAAAAGCAAGACTTTAAATTGCACAATGACTGCAGAAAATCCTACTTCATTCTTATTAATACTTATACTGCTTTCTGGCATGACTTCATTAGTTAGAGACAAGCTGTAGCTGAAATACCAGAGCTCCCCAAACTCTTTCCTTCACAACATCACCTCTCCCACCTGCAAATCATAATGGATTCTACTTGGAAATCAAAATTGTCTGAGCCCAAATGAAGGGAAATTTTAGTCTCGGGTTCAATGTCTTTGAAGTGTGCTATGCCCCACTGTTGGGCCATGCCAGCACAGCACCTTCCAATAACTAAGATAACCTTTGCTGCTGGCCAATGAGGCAAACGTGAGAAACTCAGAAAATGCCAGTGACAGGGACAAGGACATTCACTATACTGATTCTTTCTAGGAGCCTTGGTTTCTGTCGCTTGTGACATCATCATGAGCAATTAGGGTGACCAGCTTCAGGATCATGAAAAATGGAGGGTTATTTCTTAACTGAAAATGCATAGAAGGCACGCCAACATTTCAGAGTGGAACTCTATCTCTCCTGAAGAGGGTGGCAGGATTTTGAGAGGGGAGAAAAAAATCTGGTTTTGTTTTGAAATTTGCATGGATAATGGATTTTTCTTTACTATCACATTAATTTCTGCCTTTTTACTGCACAAGCAGAAGTCCTGATTTTAGAGGCAGTTAGTAAACTTACCTAATACTATTGTTCACACTGTCATCCCTCACTGTCTACATTGCCAAAGTATTCCAGCATTTTAGCCAGAGCAGAGAGATGGCACAGGAAAGAAGGAATTCAATTTACATCAGTAATATTGCCTCTAAATTCTCCAGTTCTGGTGATGGTAGATGTTTCAGTGAAAACTCCAGAAATAACAAGAAAATAGAGGATTTAGGAATTGTTGGGTTTTTTAAGAAGCGGTTTTATAATTCTTGGAATTGCTGAGAAAAATATGAAAATTATATGAGTGTTTTATCTGGGAGGCACAAATCTCAGGGGCATAATTTTAAAAATATATAATTACTTTTAAATCAGTTGCATAATTTGGGAAAACGTGACTGCTCATTTCTAAGCATCTGGATGAACTATAATGTTCACAACTTATTTTTTCTCCCTTCATCCCCTCATGCCTGAGTAGCTGCATATATTAACTTCACGACAAATGAAGGGAAAAAAAAAATTCCTCCCATGCCAGGTTCTCAGAAGTTCCCAGTCTGTGAGCTTTTGGATTACACTACATTAAATAATTCTTATTCAATGAATGCTCTTGGTCAGAGGCCTTGTTTTAACAAGAGAGGACTGACATGCAGGGCATGGATTTTTAAAACAATAGCAGAATCTGAAAAAGCAAACGGGCGTTGTGCAAAGTGGGTTTCTACCTCTGCTCTACCAACATGGGTACAGCTCCCACTACCAACCAGTGAGAGCTTTCCTAGGCTGCATTTCAGAATAACATCTCTGGCTGATCGTATAATTATTGGTGGAGGAGTCAAATGAATGTGTATCCAGATTAAAGGCAAGAATCTAAGTAAGCACATGTGAGAAGCCATATTTGAAGGCTTCATGTAAAAAAAAAAAAAATCCCATGAAGAGAGCCAGCAGTTTGGGTTATGAATCTTCCAAAAAAAAGGGAAAAGGATGCCTTTTTGAACTCTTCACTTAAATCTCCAGAGAAGTGACTGCCTGACACAAAATCTCTCAGTGAATACTGCTCCATCCACAGGCCACTTTGATCTGCAGGAGAAACAGAAGTTGCTTCAAATCCCTCTACAACAGCATGTGTAAGCTCTGCTAATATCAAATACACTATTTCCAGAAGGCAAGAGAGGCACATGAGCTGGTGAACAAATTGCACCATACTGAATACCTACTGTACTGATAGGACTTAGGGCACAGATCTCAGAAAAAAATAGCCCAAACCAAAAATCCCTTCCACACAGAAACAACATAAGGAAAAATTCACTGAAAGCTGTGCAATTCTGTATGTGAAACAGTTTTTAGTAACTCTTCCCTCTTTGTGGGAAAGGAAACGAATTGAGATCCACAACTCAAAAGCCCTAAGTAAGATCTACATAATATTTATTCTCATCAGTGTTGCTGCTTGCCAGCTTTATTTTCTAATAAAGCTTACAATGAAACTTCCCCATTGAGAAACAGACACTATACCTGAATGAGAACAATTCTTATAGATATAGGCTAACAGATAAAAAGCAAGGCACACCCTTATCCCTATGCTTAATTTTAAGTTTAGCATCACATGAGGGTAATTTCTACTTACCATAACACCACTGAAAAACAGTATTTTTTTTTCCTAGAGTAAAGTTTCAACACGTTTTAAACTTGCACTTCCCTGTGGAAGAAAAGGCTCCTTCTGCTTGTCTGTGCCAAAGCAGGGGTGACCTCAATGACTTGGTTTTAACTGTTTGTTCTGCAACCCTCCAGCAAGTTATTTCACTGCATCAGGACTGACCCCTGAAGGACACTATCAGAACCCACTTAAATACAGAGGGGATACTCAAATCCTGACTTCTTAAATGCAACTGCCTGACTGAAACTTATTTAGAAACTCACTGGGCAAGATAAGCAATTCTATTAGTTGCATCATAGACTAAAAATACCCCAACAAAACACAGGAAAAAGTCAGAATACCAGTGGGTTCTGCCTCTGTGGAGTGGATTTGAGTAGTTTATGGGGTGAGATAAAACCTAGTCCCAAGAGGACACCTCTTCAAATGTCACACACAGTTCTGTCTGGGAGATATTTCCCACAGCTTTCTAACTTTCTAAATAATTTTAAATTCAGGTTCTCCTCCAGTTTTTCTTTTTCACATTACAAAGGCCAAGGCTACTTTTGTGAAAAACAAACAGAAGATCCAGCATGAACCAAAGCACGAAGGCAGGTGCAACTCCTTCCCTCAGTTACATAAGAAAACACTCCAAATGTCTACTGTGATTTTTATCTATTGACAACTTGAACACTGTACATGAAGCAAAAAGCCCCAATGTCATTCACATCTTCAGAACAAAAAGCATGCCTGAGAAGAATATTACATCTACTATATTCATCGAAAAGGAAATTAAAGAGATATTCTCAGTTCTCGATCCAAGAACAGAAGTACAAAACAAAGCTTATGCCAGATCCATCCATCAGCTTTGTTGTGAAGCATTTGCCATGCATGGCTCTATTCTCTTCAACTGAAATTATTGGCAGCATTTTGAAGAAGCAAGGCATGTGTCTGAAGAGTCTTGTCTGAAACTGTACTTCTTGTAAACATGGGGAAAAAAATCCACCTCATTAGTAGCTGGTTTAGAAAAAAGTGACAATGAACCAGATCTGATTATGACACATCTTGGTGTATCTTCAACGCTGCTAGTGAAGGGCCACCTAATAGCATCATGCTTGCAAGCATGTTTTCA
This sequence comes from Rhabdornis inornatus, assembly GCA_013397075.1. Classification (NCBI taxonomy): domain Eukaryota; kingdom Metazoa; phylum Chordata; class Aves; order Passeriformes; family Rhabdornithidae; genus Rhabdornis; species Rhabdornis inornatus. Next base: position 1,072,207 of record VWZS01004141.1, on the reverse strand, counting down.
GCAAGTGGAGAGGATTTGTATGAACAAAATCTGAAGCAAAAATGAACAAAGCCAATGAACTGAATGAAGTAGTTATTTACCAGATTGCTTTCATTATCATTTGCGTTTCAGAAGACTATTAGCGAAACATGACAGTTTCTACAGTTGAAAAAATTTAGAAAATTTTCAGTCTAATAATTTATAACACCCCAAATCTAATATTCCCTTAGCCTGAATGGAACAGAAATCACAGAAATACTTGAAGCATGTGAGCATATCATTATTGCAGGGATCATCAGGTGATGCTCTAAAGACAGTCTGAGTCTCAGAGTCATTTATATCTGATCTTGGAAGGAATCTCTTGTTCTTTGTAGCTACTCAATTAACAGTCTGGTGTAGGGGAATAGACAGAACAGCAAAAGACTTTGCTCTCCATTTTACTATCTCCAAGAAGAGTGAACTGTACCAGGAAAGCCCTTTTCTGAGGACTGCTGACATTTGGGCTGGATTCCAGGGAAGATGGGAACATCTACTGCTGCTCATGACCCCCTCTGGCTTAAACACTCCGTTTACCTAAACAACAGACCATCTTTGTAAATTTGCATGGACATACAGGCAGAGGATGCAAGTACAGTAGGACCTAAGTTCATCAGATTCCACAGCAACAACTGTGTGCCTACTCCATGGTTTACTGCTCTGTCATTTCCTGGAGCAAGGGTAACAACAATCTTATTGAGAGTTACACACAAAAGCTGACATGTGGCAATTTCGGTCCCAAGATTTCAAAATACAGCCACCACTTGAAATTGTTACTCCTTTCCAATCAAACAGCGATCAGAAAGTCTTGATACACAATAAAAACTCTGCAAGGGGCACAAAAATATAAGCTTCATTGCACATATGAATTCAGGCCCCTATGAGTTAAATAGGGATATATAATAAAGATCTTATTACTGAGAAGGATACTAAAGCACAACTGAGTACTCAGTCATCTCACCAACACCAAAGTGGATGAAAACCACTTCCTGCAACCCAAGATTCAATATGATTTTGGAGACTGAAACCAATTATCCACATTGAAACATGGCAAGGACAATGGCCTTATCTCCTCTAAATATATTAATCTGCAACACATTTGTACACTTGTCTACCTTAGAACAGTCTAATAAGCAATGCAAGAATACCAGTCAAAATTAAGAACAATTACAGAGGCTTAATATTATCTCACACACATCAAGAAATGCTAACGTGACAGCAATGGTATGGAAAGCGAATCATTTAAACATGGAATCTGTATGCTCCAGTTTGCTCCTATAGAAAGCAAATGTTGAATTTCAATCCACAAATTACATCTCTGGTGAAGGGTTTTTTCCCCCCTTTGATGTGGAATACATCAGACTGAATGCAGATACCTAATTTGCCACAACTTAACCCGTTCAAAATGAGACGTCATGCAAATAAGTTTTTGAGCAGCAAACTGCTTAACTATGCCAAACAAGTTATTGCATTTATTTACGTGATGTCGCAGCAAATTATGAAGGCTGACTCAAGTTGTCTGTTTGTTTTGCCGAGTTACGTCTGCTCTGTGTCTCACTCCTTGATTTAATTGAACTGCTGAAGATAATATAACTTATCACGCAGACATTATGCCATGTTGTAGATTCTAGGTTAATTAACAGTAGCCTACAGTCACCGAATTTCTCACATGGTTAGCCACTTGGACCCTGTCTACTGTCTAGCTTCACTAATCAACGAGTCTGGGAATTTTACATCAGCGACACAAAACACTGGCAATACAGGGAGCTTTTCAGTGCACAGAAAAAGAAAACACAGAGTGATGTAGGTAGCCTTTTCTTTGCTCTGAAATTAACCCCTTCCTACACACCATGTGGCCAGGCTGCAAGCTTGGCAAACATTCTGGTCCAGCAGTTGGGGAAAGTGAATCCAGGAGGCAGCTGTTCTCCTGCAGGACAGAAAGTCTGGGCTGCTGTTGCACAAGCACTGGGGGCTGCCAGCCCTCGAAGGCTGCCTCCCTCTGCCTTGTCCTGCCTGCTCCTCTGCACAGCACAAGAGGACACACGCCTGCCTGCATGATGAAATAACCCCATTCTACATTAACAATGTGAGCTGCACTGACCCTCCAGGATGGCAGGCAGGGCAGGTCTTTGACCCTTAGCACTAGCAGGGGAGACAGCAGCAGTGTGAGCCACTCCAACACTAGTGTGAAGCTGACCTAAATCTTAAGATACATTTTGTTGGTAATGCTTAGTCTTAGGCAGGTTATCTCTGTGAGCATCTTTGCCCAAACATGTACTTCCAGCACTTTCAGTGCCTCAGACCACACTTGCTGCTCTGTGATCTAACTTTCCAAATGCTGACTTTCCTGTCATTGCTGTCTCACTGTCATCGCTCACAGTGAGATCTCTCATGTGACCACACAACCATCAGACCTGACTCAAAGAAAGTGGCAGCAAACAAAAGGCAGGGCTGGGAAGGTACCAGGACTCTGCTCTCAGCAGTAGCTTTGGATTAAACGCATCGCAAAACTTCTCCCAAAGGTGGAGCTGTATCATCAATTTAAGAGGATGACAAAGTTAAGTTCACAGCATAAATACTCCTCCTGCCTCACAACACCCTCCCTTTTTAAAAAATAACTGTACTTTCAATTATTTCAAGTCAGATGAATATTTTGATTAATATTCCTTATTGTTCTACATAAAACATAATGCATACAAAGAAAGGTGCCAAAATGAAACATGGATTTTTAGTGTTCTGATACTGTACATATTTACTCTTGAGGTAGTCCTCAGACTTCAGCCAAGTTTAGACAACTGGTTCCTCTGTATGATCTCAGAACTTTCCAAGAGGTCCAGAATCTCAAGGTTTATAAAACCCAGCACAAAGCCCTTCTCTTCCAAATGATGAGCCAGATACTCTGCATGACACAAACTTTGTGTACAGGTGGTGGCGTTTGAAATGCCTGTGTACAACCCTTAGGTTCACATGACCTGCTTGCTTTTTTCAGCTGCAAGCATGCAGGTTGTCAAGCCTTTCTTGATAGCAATGGAAATTAAAATTCTCATACGGTTGTAAAATCTATGAATTTAATAACAAAAACCAAAATGCAGCTATTAAAATTTATATATAAAAGTAAGTATACTCAAAACTATAAATGCAGAAACCATAATTCCTTTGGAGCTAAACCGATTGATAATGGCTGGTGAAGGAGCTGACCCACTTCTCCACGCCTACAGGACTTTTCTAACTCTGGTGTGTATCTCACTCTGACTCTTGAGATGGGATTTGGTGGCCAGGTGCTTTGGCAGATTCTGCCAGGCAATTCAGACTATTTTTTGTCCATCTTAATGCTCATCCAGGCATGCCTGCAGTCACATGTAACAAAAATGCACTACTGTGCTGAAGGGGGGCAAAGAGGGGAGTAGAGAAGAATGGGACCTGGATAGAGAAAGGGCAGAGAGAGCTGACAGAGATTACAAGTCCTTCAATTTAAACAACCTAGGAGCAGAATTACTGTGCTCCTGCATGTGGGGCAAAGAGTGGCCAGCTCCCAAATGCAAACTAACCACCTCTCTTAAGAATGTAAATAGGATCCCCAGTCAGACACCCTTGACAGAGCATAACCAAGGGGAGACAAAGCTGGTCTCTGTGTGTTAGTGCACAGGTACTCTGCTGCTAGACCTAAATTTGATAGCTCACTCAGTGCTATAAGACCTGAAAACCAGCAAGAGCCATTTGCTTTAATACACTGATGGAGCCTTTATTACTCTAAATCCTGAGCAAGCTCTGTGAGTGAGCCCAACCATGAGCCTGTCTCCCCCCCAAGCAGAGGCCTCTCCTTCAGATTCCCATCCACCACTGGCTGCCAGAAAGCTCAGGTACAGAAGTAACAACAGTACCCAAGAATACACTTTAAACACAGAAGACGACATAACCTGAAATAGGTGGTTTCTCCATCTTTTTTTTTACAATCAACTGAGATTATGCACACCTTGCCCTATCCACAAGTAGCCAAACTCAGTATATTAAAAACTCATCTGCAATCAATATGCAAAACAGATTGTATTTTTCATGAGGATAGAGGAGAGTATTGAGCTCTTTTCTGTCTTTTGAGAGTGTGATTTTTGTTTATCTGGATATGGGTATAGATAGTTCAATTCTCTACAGTCCCTTTCAATATCAAAGATTGTTTTATTTAGAAAAAAATTAAAAGGCTCAAGCTGTGCACTTTGTATTCAGATAATCCCCCCTCCCAATTTAGTGTTTGTGAGATTGAGAGATCCCTAATTAATAGAATTATCTTGCACTTACATGGCTCATTCCATCGGAGGCTTTATAAATAATTTATTAGGCTCACATTTTGAGAGGCACTAGATATACTAAGAGAGAGATTAAGACCATGTTAGCCATTTCTAGTTATGAAAAACAGAGCGAACAGAGTCACCTTTGCCCCCTTTGTCCATTGCAGCTTCTTTTTCAAAAGAAAACAAACACTGAGCAATGACCAGCACCTCTTTATCAAGTGTTTTAACATCAAGATACTGGGCAAGATCACATGCTAAACAAATGAGAAAAAAGAACAAATAAAAAATATAAACATCCCTGAACTGAAAAAAACCCTGAGCTGTAAGGGAACAAAATCTATATTAATGCAGATTTTCACAGATGTTTTGCTCATACACTTTTAGTATAAAGTGTGTGTATAATTCAGTACCGATTTCAGAAAAGGTGAATGTCTGGTAATTGAGCAGCCTTGTTCTGCTGCCTGGATCTCCAACACCATGAGTTTTGTGAGGATGACTGCACACCTATATGCATGTACTGGAGCAAAGGAAAGATACTGCAACCTTGGCTTGTCCATTAATTTTACAAAAGTGGAAGAAATGGATTTAACATCTGATCATTAAGAACTATACATAGAAGCCAGAAGAGCTAAAAACAGAATCATTCCGTAACTCTGCTGATCAGAACTGCAACATTGTCTTCCTGCTCCATTCCTTTTGATCTACATAACTCTGATTATAACTGCAGTATATTTATCATACCTTTGATAAAACTTTATGTTAAGTAAGGAAACATGCAGCAAATTAAACCTCTTTAGCCATAACCTGCTGTTCCACCCCACCCTCCCCTGCCCAGGAGGAAACTGTGACTTGAGGTCTTAAAGGCTGTGATCAGATCTGACTGAAGATGGAAACGAGGCAGACTAATGGCACTATGTCTTTATGTTCATCTCTTGATTGTTGGTGCAGTCTTTGTACCTTCCTTAACCCCCAGCACCTGCACTGCTATTATGTCAGCTAAGAGCAGTGGAAACAGTATGGTTTACAAAGACTCCTCATAATCAGAAGAATCAGAATTATTTTTCCTTAAGCCCTCATAAACTGATTTTATGGGATAAAAGTCAAAAGACAAAGACACAACTGTTTGCTCTTTCTCCAAGGCCATGCTCAGTCATGCAAGGCTCCAGTCTCTAAATTTGCAATTACAGCTCAAAAGAATTATGAAATCAGTTTGCCTAACGAGTTCACTTGCTCTTCTTGGCAAGTGAAACAACCCATTTTCCATTAGTATCTCCCTATTATATCATGCTAGCATGAGATGTCTCTCTGTGTGACCACAGCAACAATGCTGAGAGGCTTCTTCAGCCTTAACATTCCAACAGGCATTGCAGTGATACAGCTTTCTTCTCAAATGCCCTTGTGATTTTCAGTCAATAGTTTCAGTCCTAAATATCTCAACATATCAAGGAGTTAATTTTCTTAAAGCAGTGGCCATAGTTTTTCTGTTAGAATACCACTGCACTATCAGAATAATGTTTCATTATTACAATAATATTTACATAAATTGATAATAGATTTTATTGATAAAAATAGGCTTATTTGTTCTAGACTTGCTTACCTGCTGTCTTGATTTTAAAAAATCTACTTTCATAATGTGTTTTAGTAGAAGATTAAGTGAAGGACTCAGGCAAAGTGGAGTGTCTACATAAATATTTCTGTGTTGTGAACTATTTCATAACTTGAGGTACATATCACAGCATTATGAGAAGTTTGGGTCAGTGGTTTTCCTTCACGCAGTTCTTACCTTATCAAGGTGTTTTAAAGACATTAAAGAAGTATTACATCATCCCCTTACTGGAAGATTATTGTCACTAGTGCATTCTTTAAAAAGAAGTAATACCACCTAAGAGTATAAAGTGAATTGATAGCAAGGGGGGGTGGAAAAAAAGCACCAACTCCTCTGATATATGTACTGAATCAACTTTAAAAAATAATTTTAAAAGATACATTTATTAATTTTCTAAATTTCAGGAGAACAAATCCACCAATTTTGAAAAATAACCAATAGTCTTCAGTATATCCTTTCAACAGCAGCATATTTGTTGGATATATTTTGTTTTGCAATTAATTTTTTGACTCATTTGAGTAACTTACTTATTGAGCTTTTTATAGCACTTTTAATCAACTGATTCAATCTTTATTATTTTAATCTCTTAATCTATGCAGAGATAAAATCTCAAGGTGACTACTTAAAATGATGACTAAACAAACTGATACCACTGTAGAAGATGTAAAATTCACATGACCTATTCTCACAGCAAGGCATTACTGAGATATTTGCAAATCAAAAGGAAAAATGCTTCCCTAGACAGTTTTTCAATTACAAAACTGCCCACAGCACCTGCTGTGTGACCTACCCATGTACAATGTGTTACTGCACAGAGGCAAGAAGGAGTGAACACCACCAGTGAAGTGATTTTTCCTTCAGGAGATGATGGCAGAGGTCTGCACAGCTAAAGGCTCTTGGTATTAACAGTACTTTTGCCACCACAACTGTTTTGAAAACATCTGCTTTTACAAATGGTAAAAATGGTACATGCTCCTTATGTGCAAACTCTAAGCCATACCTCCATGGATTTGCTGCTGCACACAACAGCAGCAACTCAAGTACCAAGAGCATATGTAAGAAGGAAGATCCAGAAATGCCAGGACAGAAGTCAGAGATGTCACCAACTGTGTCACATTTTCACTGTGGAGCTTGACCCAGCTGCTGAGAAAAAGGAATTCCTATGCTCATCTGACACCAAGGTGACATTATGGACTCAACTTACAGATTTCTAGAATTTTCAAATATTCATCCTTATTTGCCAAAAGACAATTTTAAACAACAGGCCAGATTCATTTGTTGCAGAGAAAAGAATAAAATTATACTAAATCCTATGGGTACTGGAGGTTTTCTGTGTGATTTTAAAATGTGCATTTTCCATTTTGAAATGGAAATACTAAGGATACTAACATGATACTAAGAGCAATCACACCCCAGCCCTCGAGGACAGGTGCTGCAGTAAAGAAGCAGAACTGGGAATGGGCAAAGTGAAGCTGCCACCACTTTACCAATCCACCTCACAACATGATGGGTTATATTCCACCCACTGGAATCTTGTTAGATAAACAAACCAGCCAAATACTGCAAACAAGAAGGTGCTCTCTTCCCTCCTCCCCACTAGAAGGGCTTCTAGCAAATTGCCTCTCTGCTCTTTCCCTTGCAGCTTCCCTACCAGGACGCAGGATCTAACAGAGCAGGAATGTTGACTGACAAGTCTCTAAATGGACTAGAGGAGCCAGGAAAGCTGGTCTGCTGTCAGTTTTTCCTAAGTCTAGCAGAGGAATATTCCAACAGACTTTGCACAAAAGCAGATAAAGAACTTGTGGCTATAGGCATCAGGAAAAAGATACAAAAAAAATGTAGCTACTAACACAACATTGATGGACTATTCAACCAATAAACTGTATGTAACACCTGAGGCCCATCAAATGCCTTTTTAAGGAAGAAGTATTTTTTCCCCTTTGGCCTTGTTATTTCGTATTTAGCTGCTAAAACCTCTGTAACACTTACATAGAATACCAAAAAAAAAGTATATTCTAAATAAACGCACTCTTCAGAAGAATATTTCTAATTTTCAAAGTTCTTCAAAAACGAAATTTTCATGAAACTACTGTGGGCAGTTTTGTGAGCACGTGCAAATGAAAAAAATGTATGGAAGCATTTTTTTCTTTTATTAAAATCTTTTCAGCTGTAATTTCATACCAGTCCTTGGTAACCAATCCAAAATATACTAAAAATGACATGTTTAGGACTGCTTAGCATCTACATGAGTCTGCAACAATAACACTGAAAAGCAGAAGAATTAGTTCAAACACTTCAGCACTTAAAAACAGTTATGTAAATATACAAAGAATTCTATTTTCCCTTGAATTGCAAGCTACCAAAAACCTAGCTGCTGAATGATGAAAGAAATGGGCTTGCTTGTTTCCAATTTGAGCAAGAAAATATCAACACAAACACACAGCAATTACAACTTTTTGCATTTCCCTCTGAATGGCTGGGTAGGCACTAAAAAGCATTGCTAGGCAGCAATTCAGCAAGCCTTCTGGAAGGAAAGAGGGGAGAAATGCTAATCGGTTTCTGGCAATCAGCTGTGTGACTTGTGTCTCCAATTACGTGGTGATCCAGCATCATTTGATGATACTGCTCAATGTGCCCTGACATACCATGACACAAGCAGCAGAAACAACCTTCTCTGTTCCCACTATGATCTAAAACTTTTGACACCAGAGTGCCTTTTCACACTTCTCCTTAACCTGTTACTAACATTTCAGCACAGCTTTAGTACAGAGCCTAATAAATGTACTCAGCACAGTGGGAAGATATCACACCCCCTTGCTGAAAGGGGCAGCTTCCTCATAATATAAATATAGAAAGGTTTTTTTCCATCTACTTCTTTGCAAGAATTTCAGAAGAAACGTACAGAAACCTTACAAAACTGACTGACAGCAAACAGAGCCACAAAAGTAGAAGTCCCTAGATTTAAAATAGCTACAAATTTTTCAAGTAGACCTATTAGAGTAACAGTAGAGAGATGCTACCCAGCCCACTGTTTTTCCCTGGCATTTGTTTCTATCATTTAACAAAAGCAATGGGCAGTGTCTGGTTAAAGCCACACCTCTGGACTGTTACGAAGAATGCTTTAAGAAACCCAGTCAATTCTTTACTGGGATTTTCTACGCAGCAGGAGCCAAGCTGGCTCCTTTAGAAGGCTGTGCATGGGCAGCAGACAGCAAGGAAGCTCTCAAATTCAGCTCCATGCCTGCCTGAGCCAGCTCCTGCTGCCCCACAGCTTCATGGACATTGTGTCAAAGCCACCTGAGCCCACGAGCCCCAGCAGATAAACAGATTATTACTGCAGCCTCAAACATGGCAGGGAATTCTCAGGGGCTATCAGACCTTTGCTCTGCACAAAAGTAATTTCGTGGTTTTGTTTGTATGGACAAAGACTTAAAGAAAAAAGCCTGCGCCCTGAACATCCAGCTTCCTTCAGTGTACCCTGAAGAGTCTCCTGTGTCATGACAAACTAATTGCATGTGTTAAGGAAAGCCTGTAACTTTGGCTTTTTTCACTGTACATCAAAAAAGCTGTGTTTGATTTTAAAGCACACACACTTACAAATACTGAGGGAATCAGCTACAAAGAGACCACACAAGCTGTTCCAGCCTTCCACAGAAGTCTGGGGGTTTTTTAAAACATAAATACACAGCCACCTCTTCAGTTTGCCCTTTCATCTATTCTGAAACACTTCTTAACACACACTTCATTTCCTAACTAGCTGATCATATACAAGTTTTGGGTTTGTAGTTTTAAAGCACTAAAAAAGATGAAGGTAAAACATAACCTTGATCCTGGAACAGAAGTCAGCAAGGATACTGTGGGTGTCTCACAAGTCACAGAGCTGGGAAGAAAGAAGCCTGTCCTGACCCTGTGCTGAAACCCGATCTAGTTAAAGAGGCACATGGATTACCATTTATAGCACTTCTCAGGGGCTGGAGTGAGGGGCAAGGAGGGCGGCAGACTGCTCTCAGTCTGGCTGCAGGAGCCACGGGCTGCCAGCAGGGTTATAAAACTTGCAGATGCTGGGCGCCAAGGAAGGATGGTTTTCCTCCCCCTGCTGCAGCGCACCTTCCACACCACTGCTGTGTTAACCACCCCAAAAACACTTGTGTGCTCAGGAGAACAACAGCACTGTGTGTTCACTCTGGGAAAAGAGGATAACAGTCGAGACCAGGGAGAAAAGGCAGACAGATTTTTGTCTGACCCTGCAGTTAATCCCCAGAATAGGTGAAGATACATTTATATTGCCATGCAAGGTAGTCCTTCGCTCCCAAACTTAACGTGCACAGAGCAGTGTGTGGTCCAGTTCTCAATGGGTGAACTGGAAATTACTCTTTCTAGTATTAGCCAGCTAATGACCTGTCTCAAAGAACAAGGTAAATGTCCTCAAGCTGGAAATTTATGACCCTGTGACAGAGAGTTGAGTGTCTTCCAAAAAGGCAGCTAGTTTATAGCTCTTTCTCCACTATGGCAAAGATAACAGCACAAGATTTTGGAAGTATGAAAAAACAAACAGCCGTTTTGATGCTACTTTCTTCAACGAAACAAATTTAAAACCAAAACAAAAACAACAAAAAAAAACCAACAAAAAACCCAAAACAACCTGTCATTATTCTCCAACAAAACTACAAGTACTGCCACTCACACACACACACCAAAAAAGCTTTCTGAGACATGTTTTTGGTGTCCAGCCACTGTCTTAGTTAACTACAGTTTGTCATGAGCTGAAAACTAGAGTTTTCTTCTTCTCTTCTTTTTTTTGGGCCTAAACAGAATGGGGGAACCATGAACTCACAAGCACTGCCAAGCAGGATAGTTCCTTTCCAGGCATCCTTTGAGCTCTGACACAAGCATGCTCCTCGTCTACCAGAAAACCCCAAGCTTTTTTCCAGGATCAAAGAAGACAGAGTGCTACACAAACTCTGGGCAGCCTGACCTTCCTCCCTTCCCCCTGGCCTTCATCACTGAAGAAATAGCCAAGCTGCATATGCAAAACAGCACTATGTATAAATGAAGTTAGTAGTTTAACTGACAGAGTACCCTCTACATAGGCAAAATTATCTCTTTAAAACTTTAAGAAGTGTAATTTGATATTCTCTTATCTAATTAAAATAATATAAATTATGTACAGAAACTGACAGCTCTAGAAAAAGGAGCTGAGCAGCATCCTCCATTTGTATCCACTTGATGTAAACGTCTGTTCTTACAGCTAGAAGGTTAAATTGTTCTGCAATTTAACCTTCATTCGTCATCCTATGGGCTAGGATGGCCAAAAAGGACACCAATTTGTACCAGTCAAGGGCATATTTTTGCTGAACCAGATAGTTGCTCATAAGAAACTGGGGTGAAATCCTCAAATTCATATTTTCCTCAGGCCTCTGAAGGGCCATTAGAAGCGTTAACTTTCACTGCAGAGTGATGAAAGAGAGTCACCACAGAGTGATGCTGGATTATGACCAGCAATTCTGCAGGAAAAGATTCCTATTTCTGCTCCTCGACCTATGAACTAGCTTTGTTTGATTCATTCTGAAACCCTCTCTTATAAAGGAAATATGAAGAGAAAAATCATCTGGTTAAGTGTGAGCTATAATCTTTTTCTGTATCACCCAAAGCATGGCCAGACTTGCAAAAACTCACATATTCCTGCATTACAACACATTCTAGAAAATATAAACTTCCACTAATATCTAGGCAAAGCTATGGCCTAATGATGGAGATTGATGGAACCAAGAGAAGAGAAACATATTCTTATAGAATAAAAGAATATATCAAGTTGGAAGAGACCTCGAAGTCCAACTTCAACAATTAGTAAGTCCAACTTCCTGCTCCTCACAGGACTACCTAAAATTAAATCGTATGACTATGAGCTGGATGTTCCTTGAACTCCGACAGGCTTGGTGTTGTGACCACTTCCATAGGCAGCCTGTTCCAGTGACTGACCATCCTCTCAGTGAAGAGCCTTTTCCTAATGCCCAGTCTGAACTTCCCCTGACACAGCATCATTGCATTTTCCTATTTCTGCTCACCAGAGAGAGATCAGCACTTCCCCTTGGCTGCTTCTCTTGAGGAAGTTGTAGTTAAAGAAATAAATTTAAAAATCCAGAGCTACTCATCTAGTACCATTCCCATGCTTATCTGTCATCAGTTCCTTTGATTTAGGGTGCTTGTGTCTACAACACAAATCTATGAACAGAGAAATGCTGTGCTGCCTCAATAAGCAATATGCGTATGTCCTAGGGCACAAGTAGGCAAGCAAGTTTTTAACTTCGCTAATACAAATAAAAATCTAAAGCAGCAGGACTCTGCTGTGACCCAATCTGACAAAGAAAACTGTTCAGACAACAGTGAAAAATTATTTGGGGACATTATTTAATGGAATAACATATTTCTGTTTTTCCAACGTAATTCAGAAAATTTCAACCAGTCTGAAGAGAAACTTTGGAGCTCATCTCCTGCATCCAGATGGGATCTTCAAAATATCTGTGCGCAACTAGCACTTACGCACCTGTTTGTGCATGCATGCACTGATTTAGGGATAAACACAGGAAATATCAACGTGAAAAACCATTCTCTTGCTCACCTCCTCTAAAAGGACCATTGCTATTAAAATTCTGTTAAGATTGTTGCATGGGGATAAGAACTTACATGAGGAGAGAATACACACTGCCTGCAACCCTAGAGAGCAAAGTTCCCTGAGAAGGGTAAAGTGGGGAAACACGGTCTCTTGCTGTTGTAGTTATTTATGTATAAATGCTTTTAAAACCAGCCTTTCACACGGTTATAAAAGCATTTGTAAGCACAGTTACAGTGGGGAAATCTGTAAATGAGACATAATTCACTGAAAGGCAGTGGCATGTGAAGAGCCCTTCATTTTCACAAACAGATGCTTCTGAAAATTCTACCTCGCAATCAGAAGTTTTTACAATCTCCATGCAAACTGATTAAGCAGCACTCTGAGCACTTGAAGGCATGCCAACCATCCAAGTTCTGAGTCTCCAGGCAGTGCAGGTCTCAGGTCAGCTATTGGATTAAAATCAAAACTGGCCCATTGGAATTGTGGATTACTGTGCTTAGAGCACTAGAATGACGGCCGCCCACTGTGACCCTCTGGGGCTGAGCTGGCAGGACAAGCACCACTCTGCTTCCAGCTGGGACAGATTTGCTCAGTCTCCAGGCTGAATATTTCTTAGAAAGGTGTAAGCAGAAGTTTGGCTTTTGAGGTTAATACACCAGCTCTCACAGCAGATACTCTCTTCAATGAGATTAGAGTGTCTCATTCCTTCCCTCTGAAGGGCAAGGACACTCATTAAGCAACAGGTAACTGTAATATGCAACACCTGCCACACAACACCCAACCCTCACTTAGCAGCAATGACCTCCACCTTCAGCTTACCTGTTTTATGCACTGCAGCCGGTCATTGGTCTGCTGTATGTGCCTGTCCATAGAATTCATTTTGATTGTCTCCACTTTCTTCTACCTGAAAGCCATTAAAATCCCTCGATCTGCAAGACAAAAAGGACAATAATGATCACTGAACATGGTCCATACACTTCCACCACCTGAACAATTGAACAGAGGTGCTTGCAAGAAACCCCTGAGCACACTGTGAGATAAAATAATAATAATCCCAACAAAAATGACAGCCCGGCTTTTGCAAGGACAAGGGCATAGGGATTCTTCCTAATCTTCCTCTGAGAGAAAATGCCTCCCATAAATATTAAATGAACCAGATACAGCAGAGTACTACATGGCCAAAAATAGCACAAAATGTGTGTCCTGAAGAATCTGGATTTCTGGATTGAAAATAAAAGCAACAGGTACATTTTGGACTCTCCTCCAACTAGCACATCTATTTCATGAGCCCTTGAAATGGCCTTGAAGGGCAGGAAGGACTGAGATCCACAACTCAGCCCAGACTTTAGGAATGGCAAATGTCCAGATGTACAACCTAGCACATATGGAATAGGCCTAATCTTCAGAGCAAATGACTTGATACTTCTGGAAAAACATGGCCTGAGGTCTTTAGGTCCATCTCTTAACAAACAGTGTAATTTAAGGCAAAACCTTCCTGCAACTTAAAAAAAAAAATCTAGAAAATAAAAATGAAGGCCTAGAGTAGTGTTTGGAGTTCATGAACAATGAGTGGGCACAGAAATATATACTCAAGTGCCCTATTTACACCAAACTTTATAGTAGCACAAGCAAGATCCCAGTCTTGCACAGAAACATCTCCCTCATGAACCTCTTCAGTGGCACTGAGTGGTTTGTTTTCTGGAGTACTGTTCATGACAAAACTGTTTTCCACTCTCTCCATACACGTAAGAGAGAGCAAATTTTTCAGATATGTGTCTGGTTAGAGAAGCTGGCTGTTCACCACGTCTAGTACATGATTCAACATCTTTTCAGGTAAACAGTTCCAGCACTGTCCATAATCAACCCCCTTGAGGGGAAGAGTGTTTCCTGTGGTGGGAACCTTGATTACACAGCTCTCACAATGAGACAGACCCCAAACCACAGATCTGCGTGCATCCCACACACCCAAACCACTGGAGATTTCTGTACCTAGCTGATAATGTTCTTTCATGGCTGCTGCTGCATTACACTTGGGGGAAGAAATCTTTTCTGCTAGACAACTAAATGAGGTCTTAGAACAGCAGCTCAAGCTCCTCACCACCATGCTCTAGACACAAGAGGGTTCAATAAAGCATTCCTGTCAATAAATTATAATACTTAGGAAACAGAAGAGCCAGTTTCACATGCAACTATTATCTTTTGATTATGCCACTGCCACCTTCTCAATAGCAAATGCCATCCATAAGTCCTTTAGCAAATGTGAATTGATATATTTTATTAAAAGCCAGTTACATAGTCTTATCTGCCTGTAGGACCCCCAAACAGACCTTAGCAGTCATGAAGTTTAATCTCTCAATGGACAGCAGAGGCATTTATCAAGAGATAAGCTAGCCTAGACATGACACTACTTCAGCAGTGATCCATCTTACAAGCTAGGACACATTATCTGCATTTTAATTGAACATCAGCACAGATGGAGAAGGGCATATTGAAAACAAATACATATACAAGCATACAGATGTCGCTTGAAAAATTTTAAGACATGCAAACTGAAACACCTTTTTTTTCCCAAGAAAGTCATGACATTTTTGAACTATACAATTTCATGGGTACACATGTAATACCACCCCAGTTCACTGCCCTACAGTTAACCATAAACAAAATTAAAGGTTGCTAACAGCTACCTGAGCCACAGCTTACTATAGTACTTGTCCAAATTGCCATTTCTCCCACATGGCACAGCTTCTCAAAGCCCGTCTGGAAAAGCAGAGGGGCGGAATACACAAAAGTAACTCACTTAACTGAGCAGGAACCTGACAAGGCTCTTGGAGGCAGGACTGGGAGTGCAATCCCCTACTCTCCTACACAGACAGGGCACACAAATTCTGTAATAAAAGGATCAAATTCAGTCTCCAAAATAGTTCTGGTTTTAAAGCCCAATGACCCTCATAGAAAAGCACTCTCTTAACTCTCACCCTTCCCCTAGTGGCTAGAAGAATTTTCACTTCCATGCTCAGTTCCACTTGTTCTCACACCATTAGCTCTATGGCTGAGTCTTTGCCCTGCCAGGCTCCCTCTCCCTCTTCCCCTCGTGGCATGGATTGATCACTCACCAGCCTCTACTGCTGACAGTTTGCTACTTTCACAGCCCAATCTCATCTATTCTCTCCTGGTCAAGAGAAGGCCCTCAGCACACTAACTCCCAGTTAGTGGGCTATAAACATTTGTTGCATGAACCAAACAGCCAAAATTGTACATATGAAGCCTCATCACACACAATGACACAAGGCTTTGTATTTGAAATGCCCTGCCTCACTGCCACAAGACTCATCTTTCTCTTTCTCTCAGACACATAATAAGAGCATCAAATAGAGTAATTTTTTTCAGTGAGCATACTGGCTCTAAGTAATTTCTGCTATAAAAAACGCAGAGCTTATTAGTGGGAAACCATTATTATCTGGAAATTATTCTTTCATGGGCCTCAGCAAGAATTAAAAGATTAAACATGGAAAGTGAAAATTATCATAGAGATCAGAAATTTCACCATGGCAGAATAAGCATTTTGACACCAGACCATTTTGGCTGGAAGAAAAATAACAGCAGAATTAAATTTCCAGTAACTATACATGCTACATGGGTATTGCTGTACTCTGGCCTCATTCCCCACATGCACATCCACATCCTGAAATTTTAAAAAATGCCCTTTCTGTCGATCTCATCCTATTTTAAAAGTAGCAGCAAGATCACCTTAGTAGAAAATAACAGTACTTAAGACACAGAAAGGCCGTCAGGGCTGAATAAGAACAGACTTCTATTTGGTTAAGTGCTGTGCACTTATCAGGTCACAAGTGAAAATGACTTTGCAGGGTCCCTGGCTGGCCTGCGGTGTCCCTGCATTAGACAGCACGCTAAGATTCAGGCTGCGAGCAGCTCAAGAGACAGCAGGGGATGTTGCTGATCAGGATTAAGGGTACTGGCAGAGGAGGATAGGGAAGGGAATTTTTCTCGGTGCTTTGTAACAAATCCCCTCTGTTTGGTGCACACATTAGCCAGAAAGGTTGTACACTACTGCTTTATATGCTAACTCCATCCAAAAGGATAAACAAAAGAAGAAGTGTTCCCAGCACCTTCTGGTAATTCAACAATAAAAAGCCCCATTCTTCTTTATTTTCTGAGGCAAAGATCCAGTTTCCCTCTCTCAAAAAAAAATTTAAAAATTATGTGAATTATTCTTCCTTCTTCCCTCCCCTCTAGCATTGAGAGTTTATAGCCCTAGGCAGTAATTAAAGAGGTCTCATTTACATATTTATGATGTCTCAAAAATGGAGAATTTTTTTTTAAAGGAACAGATGTATTGACCTGTTAGCCTTTTTTTTTTTAACCCTAAACATACTGAATCTTTTAAACTATTATTACAAACCCCTCTTCCATATTGAAAAACGAAATAAATTTTTCACTGGCTCTATGAAAGAGCATTTCACAAGATTCTCCTACACTCTGTGTTGGGTAATAGCTCAGATTAGGAGACTGCAATTATTATATCAGAAACTGAACTTCTAAGTAACACAATTAAGAAAACAACTTAGTAAAGTGTGGTCCCCACCAGTCCCTAAGGCAGCCTGAACAGCCTCCTAGAGAGAGAAAAAAAATTAAGCCAAACACTGCTTCAAACGTGTCATTTAGCGTTTTGAAAGTTGGTGTGGATTCAGTTCTCTGCGGTGAGCTCTCCTCATGGCCAGAAGTGCCATCCACAGCCAGAGCTCTGCCCCCGCAGTGTCAATGGACCTGGGAATCTGCTCCCCACGGCCAAAGGGGATCTGAATCATCATCGAAACAGGCCCAGCTTCTCCCTGAGTTTAGGGAGACTTCACATGGTGCCTTCTGCTCTTGTTCCCACGGGCTTCCCTCCCTCACTGCGGGGCAGAGATGGAGCTGGAGCGGAGCTCACCAGAACATCAGCTGCTGACCAAGCACTGCCACCTACCCCCTTGTCGCAGCAACAGGGCGCCATTCCTCCAGAAACCAAGTTTTTAGCAAAGAATCTTTCCGCCAGAAATCCATTGTGAGGGCAGAGGAGGAAGGGCAGCCCTTCCCAGAAGGCAGGGGAGGCTGCTGTGAGCGGTGCCGCCAGGCCTCCGTTCGTTCCCACAGGGAACAGCCACCCTGCGGTGGCTGCACCACACAAGATCTAATTTGGAGGCACTTCGGACCACTCAGGGCAAGAAGGCCATAAATAAAAACACACAGGAAATACCTTTATCGGTTGAGAAATTGTAACAGTAGGTGAGAAGGGGAAATGAAAATCAGTTCCTTAAGTAGGGATTCAGCACAGCAGCTCTAAACATCCCTGCCCCCTGCCACCACAGCACACAAGTTGGTTAATGCCGTTTATTCAATCAGCTAAAAGCTAATAATTTCCTTTAAGTCTCAGCATGCTGAGGGTCCTACGAGAGGTCAGACAACCTGTATCTACGAAGCGGCTCTGACGAAGCAACAAGCCAGTCGGGAGCANCCACGAGGCGGAATAGCCACGTTCCGTCGCCTGAAGCACGGACCCCCGAGGAGCCGGGTCTGAAGCAGCCGGGAGACTCCCGGGAGCCTGTCACCTCCAGTGATGGATTTAAGAAACATCGTTTCTCTCAGCGCCCTGTCCTAGTGGTAAAATGTGACGGTCCGGAGGCAAAAACCATCTAATTCCACTTGACATTTCCCTTGCCATTAAACACATTGTAAGAAGCTGTTTCTTGAACTATCAGAACGCACCTCCGTGTGTACACACAGGTTAGCGCTGCTAACTGCGTGTAATTGCACGGATTCTCCGGCTCAGCCCCGGCCAGCGCCCGCCCCGCCCCGGCACAGCCCAGCCCCGCGGCGCAGCCCGCACAGCGCGGGCACGATGCAGCTCGGCACGTCTGCACTCTGCACATGGCTCACGCAGCATTCAAAGGCTCTAAGCCCGCTTTTCAGTGCGAGGATTTTCAAAGATGCTTTCAAAGATCATCTGCTGGAAAAAGTTTAATATCTAGCCATGACAACTAATTTATTTCTTCTACTAGATATGGTACAAAAAGTATAAAATGTCAGGTGAAAGGCTGTTTTCATCATTAAACACTTGAAAAAGGAAGTTGTTTTAATAAAGCTTTATTTACCATAAGCTGTTAAATAGTTACTGCTGCTGGCTTTGAGCTATTAAAAAGGGCCAGATGTGAGACAAAGCAGCGTTTGTTATGCCGGGTGAGGAAGAATAGATATTTGTGCTGTGCTGCTTTCCATTGTTGCTCTACAAATGTGCAGTAATCCCCAGAAGACTTTCTATCATCTTTGACTGCGAGAGAGGGAAAGCGAGTGCGTGTGCGCACACAGCGCCCGGCAGGCACAGCTTCGGGGAGGTGGGAGCAGGTTTTTGTAATTTATGGTGGCTTGAGCTGCAAGGGCTGGCAATTTTGTCGGGTTTAAGGAAGCTGTTTCCGCAGCCGTGTGCTTGGGAACGTTTTTATATACAGAGCCTATTATATGCTGGCACCAACAGCCAGCCAGATACACACAAAAGCAAATCCACACATGCTTCTGAAAAAAAAAGACAGCATGACAGCTTGCATAAGCAAGCCTGCTGGACTCCTCTGGGAGGAGGAGCGGCGGTGCGCAGTTGTTGTTCAATCATGAAGCACATCTGCACCCTGATTAGAAAAGCAAAGGTGGTCGGGCTAGCTGGAAGCACATACACAGCACCGAGATATGACCTACACTTGAAAGTATAGACATAGAAATATAAAAGCCTCAGACACTGTACAAGGGAGAGCTAAGGAGAGAGCTCCCTTGAGAATGGATAAGTCGGTCACCAGCCAGCACTAACCATTAAGCACATGAACTGCCTTTTGCACCGGCAGCCCTCACCTCCAGCCCGCTGGCTGAAATGAGCGGTTTCCTCAGACCGAGAGCAGCATCTGCAGATCACAGGTAATTGCCCTGCTGCATGCTTGTATTATAAGGTTGGTTTCCCTGCATTCCACCCAGCTCCTAGTGTCATCAGCTCTATCAGCTTGTTATCTTTAGGGAGAGCAAAGAGGTAAAAGGACACTGCAGTTCAAAACAGCAAGAGATAATAACACAATATTAAAGGCAAAAGTGTGTAGAAGTGTGCTACTGGGGAGCCAGGGCTGAGAGCCCCGCTATAGTGCTCTCAGAGGCTTTGCACACTCCAATATAGACAGATCTGCTAGAACAAACATTGACAGTTCCACAGCAGAACCCACTGATCCAGTGGTTTACTATATGTACTGTAGCTTGCAGGTAAGAAATACTAATCCTCATTGGGACAGCTACAAGCAAATGAGCCATCCCTAAAAGCTTGCTGGGTTGTGCTCAAATAATCTAATAACCAGTGTCCCTGATCACTCACAAAACAATGCCATTAAAAATTCTCTTCTGATAAATTGCCAGTCTCTAAGCTGAAGTAGAATCAAGCACCTCTTCTCACCTTCTGGGCTCGATGTGAGGAATGCACAAGTCAGGTGAGCATAAGAACAGAAAAAGGTTTACATTATGGCATGCAATACTTGCTCATTTGCCTAATGAAAGCTTGGTTCTTTCAGAGGTTCTGTGCTAAGATGCAAAGTATTTGCTGAGAATTCTTTGTGTCTGCCTACCAAATCTTGCAAACAGGCATGCAGAATTGCTAACATCACCTGGCTTACACGCCTTCTGGGGGCTGAGTCCATACAGCTGCAACAAAGAACATCTATGAACTGGAAACTTTTTCCTGCTTTTGCTAGACATTTATCAGTTACTAAAGAAAACCAGCTGGTTTGGACATAAGCACCTAAGTTACTTGCTTAAAACCTGAAAGATGAGCTACAGAAGACAACCTAATATAAGCATTTTCTAAAGGTCTAGAGAAAACAGTAATGACCTAACCAAACAGTCAAAGATGGTCTCAGAAGAAGGAGAAAAGGACAGAGGAGAGATGGCACTAGCAGCAAGTTTTTTAAACAATTACCTATCAAAAACTGAAGATGCTACTCTGTGTTTGCTACGCTCTGATAACATCTCTCTTGCAGCAGATAGCCTGCTATATAATAAAGAGAGGTCAAAATCTCTGGGGTCAACCCAAAGAAGTGCTCTTAGCAAGAACTGTCTCAAGCTCACTGTGAATTAGAAACAAGAAGGATTTGCATTCTGACACTAAAGGCCCTCTTACTTATCTGATGAAACCAGGCATGTTTTGGAAGTTGAACTGTAGCATTTGAAGGAAATTGCTGATTTCTTCTCATGATACTGTACCATCACAACTTTTATTCCTCATTACTGAGTGGCAACACAAAGAATATAACAATTCCCCCATCCCCAAACTATATTGCACCAAGTAAAGGAACGATGATAGATTTGGACTCCTTTTTTTCCCCACTATATTTAGCATCATGAAGAAGGCATACAGTCAAAGTAGATGGTAATTTCTCTTTATTGTCTATAAATGTAAGATCTATTCATCTTTTATTTCATTTTATGAGATAAGAAAGTCCTCCTAAGACCAATGATTTCTGATAAGCCACAAGGGAAAGCATCACTACTTTGGAGAAGACCACTCAGAGAGAGGGAAGGAATGGAAAAAACATTTGCTCAATCAGCAAAGTCTCTGGATTACAGAGCAACTGAATAGCTGCTTTGAGACACAAGCTCCAACAATTTTGACATCAGCCATTATTCTGGCCTATTCTGATGAAATTTAAATATTTACTAAGCTCTCCAGAAAAAAAGCAATAGAAGTTAAAGGAGGACCAGCAAAACCTGTAAAAACTAAATATACCTAAACAAGTGAAGTAGATGTTGGACGGCTGTGAATTTTTGTATCTGGAGAAACAGAGCAGTTGCTGGCAGCCAAATTACATTGCCCGCACTGCTTTCAGGTGCTATCCAAATGGGGCTTCTCACAAACTCTCCACTTGCTTTGAGTTATGACAATTTAGGGCTAGGGGGTTACTTTCTTTTAAGTAACTTAAACTAGAGATATTTGGAATCTAGACAAAACTACAGTTTTGGTAATGTCTATAATCTATTTTATCATCTTCATTTTAAGGCAGCTGACTGGATAGCCATCTATATTAACACTTCTGGACCTGCAGAATATACACTAAAAATCAAAGGATTTGGTTTTGCTGAATTGTCAATACAATTGGATAAACATTCAGTGTTTTAAGTCACCACCAAATCCTAAATTTTAAGAAACCATACTGAGAATGTGGGTAAAATGAGCAAGGATTGGGCAAGCCAATCAAACAACTTGTGTATCCCTCATGGAAAACTCTTCTGTACATACATAATGAAACATTGTGTGAACACAATATCCTGGAAGACTTGAAATGTGACTGCTGTTTATGTTAGTCTCAACAGCTAGTATTCAAGGACCTGAAACACAACCAAAGGGACATATTCATTGCTACTGAAAATTTATCAAGAAGCCCAGAAATACTGTGTACACCCTAGAGCTGATTTTGAAAACAACATATTTTATAACTAGTTCCAGCTGCAATGCCTTCAATACCAAAAAAGTCAAATCTGCACACATCCCTGCTACTTGCCTATCTGTAGTCATTGCTATCCACGCTTTCCAAGTGCCCGTAATTCCAGTAAGGTAGAAATTCTTCTACACACTTAAATGACAAAATACTGCAGGAGCTTTACAAAACAAAGCCTGCTGCCTTCAAGAAAGATTTTAACTGAAGCATCCATGATACTCTGCCCCATTTGGTTTTCTCACCACCTTATCATTTGAGAGGAACTTCTTATCTAGAAACTGGTCTCTGAGAATTACCAGTGTCCCAAACCTTCATTAGAGGCAAATAAAGAGAATTTTACACTTACCATGAAACAAGTTTCTTTTTTACCAAGAATCTTAACAGACAATTTAGTTTTCAAAGGTTTATGAATTCCATGGTTAAAGATCTGTCATATTCTCTCAGTTCACAAACAAACCCCTTGGGATAATCAGGAGCAGATTTCAGTAGAATTCCTTCTGAGAGCACAGATCTCTGTTAGTTGTACCTCCACTAGGTCTTTCACCCTCAGGTGATAGCACAACCAAAGCTGAAATGACATTTGGCAGAACACAACAGCTATCTCAAGCAGGTTTTTAAAACTCCTCTCAAGTATTTGAAAGCAGCAACTATACAAATGCTGAATTTGGCTGGAACAAAAGCTACCTCGACTGCAAAGACCAGGAACCAATGTGGTATCTCCTGTTAAGAAGAGGAGAGCGCAGTTCCCATCATCCTCACTGCTGTTTCAACTGGAACAGGCCAGGACCAAGCCTGACAAGTTATGAGTGACAACTGCCTCACAAACTGAAGCAGGTAGACTTCCGATTTTTATTACAGACAATGTAAACAGGAACACTATTGCTAATGAATTATTTATAGTGTGGTCCATAAATTAAGACACTTAGACTGTCTTGCATTTTTCATACCACCATCATTACTATAAAGTATATGCCCAGAAGCTTTTTCCCATAACTGCAAGACAAAGCCAGCCCTGTGAACAGAGACCTGAGCTCTTCTCCACCACCAAAGGCTTCACTTCTTCAGCTTCTCTGGCTTTCCAATTTCATCCAGTAGTGCTCTGGGTAGATGCTATTTCCACCAAACACACACAGTGCCTAACACAAATCACAATTCTGACTAGGGCTACCACATGCTAGTTTAATATGAACAATGAAGTGATAGTGTAAAATCTTTAATGAATGTGTTACTAGAAGTTAAGGATAAAACATCTAATATTACCTTCCTGCAATTTCAAGACAAAATTTCCAGCATTCAGCCAGACTTCCATATACAGAATTAACTTGATAAACTTTGACTGTACATCCAGTTGACAGCTGGATAAAAGCAGTTCAAGTCCAGACAGTATTTTCTTCTACTTATATGCTTCCTTTCTTATTTTTCCTTTGTTTCAATGGTTATTATAACACAGTGGAACAGACCTCAGAAAGCTACACACTTTTCTTCTTTGCTTCCAACAGCAACACTACAGACTCCAGGTCAGCTTTAGAGCCTTCGAGTTTTTCTGAAGCCCTGCCTGATTAGATGTACTATGGAGTGACTTTCATTCTGATCAAACGTGATGTGCTGGTGACACGCATACAAAGCTGGCAGAGCAGCCACACTGCAAAGCCTTTAGCAGAGAGGAGTCAGTGTAAGGACTCATTCCAAACAACACTTGGCTACCCTGAAAAGCAAACAAGTATCCCCTCTGAAAAGGTTCTGATGAACTCAAGGAGAGACGTTATTGTGACAATATCAAACCCTTGCAGAGAATAAAACTCTCTTCTACATCTCCTTGTATTTTGCTCTTGATTTTTGTGATCATTGAGTGGTTACATTTTGGCACTTTTTTTTTTTCTCCTGAGTAACTGAGGTGCATTAGATCTGAAATTTGGAGCGATATATTTTGAAAGATGGTTCATTGCTTGAAAAGCCTAGCTGCCCAATATTACAGGATTAAAAAGGTTCCTGCTTATTGCATGCCTGATCCAGGCAGGGACAGAAAAGAAAAGGACAGGTTGGCAAGAAACAAGTCAAGTTCCAGGAGCAGCCCATTTGCTCCTGTCCCATTTGAGACAAAGGTAGCAATTCAAACAGTACCAGATGTGAGAGTTTTTATTTCTTCTGATTTTGATTCACTCGACACACCCCAGTTCATGAAGAAGGAGTTATTTAGCAAACAGCAGTTCTTCCTTCACAATCAAAACGCCATGTCACAAACTTAAACTACTTCAGATTAAGGACGTCTTTGACCTATACTTTCTTACCTTTCCCATAGTTCAGATACTGAGCCTGGCTTCACTGTCCCTTATAATACATTTAGACACTAACCAGTACTGAATAAGGAAATTTCTACTCTCTTCCCTTTCTATGCTGTCTATCAGCTGGTTAAGACCTAGCCACTTGCAGTTATTCCTC
The DNA here is from genome assembly GCA_013397075.1 of Rhabdornis inornatus. NCBI lineage: Eukaryota > Metazoa > Chordata > Aves > Passeriformes > Rhabdornithidae > Rhabdornis > Rhabdornis inornatus. The sequence continues at coordinate 1,047,736 of VWZS01004141.1, read as the reverse complement.
CTAAGGTGATGGTGGTATTCAAAATGGCAGACAGTAAATGACTAAACAATGCAGAGCTCTACCTTTTGTCTACACATTTCTCAGCTTGCCATTTCACTGTTTTGACTGTACAAAGCATAAGAAGCCAGAAAACACTGGCCTAAACACTGTCTTCCTCCAATGGCAGACTTCTGGGCTACTGGCAAACAGCAAGGCAGCAACAATAAAACAAGTCCTTAAGTCAGACGCAGGAAATAATAATTTTAAAATAAAAGTCTAACAGAACAAAACACAACAACCTTTTTACAGGTTAGCACAAATACTTGAGAAGTATTGCTCTAATAGAAGGCAAATGAGATTGCTATAATAGAAGACATGGCAAAATATTTTTATGAAACACCACAGGACAAAGTATGACTTCTCAGTTCTTTTCAACAACTACTTCTCTTTAGAAAAATAAGAATTATTTGACAACTTTCTCTTACCAGCTCAAATGCAGAGGTATTACTATAATACTAGGCATTATGACCACCTGCATGACAGGACAAAATCAGAGCATGAACCTCTTACGGACTGCACAGTATTTTTGTTCAGAAAGGAAGCTGTAAGCCAAAGAAGAAGAAAGCTATACTATGTGTAAACAGAACCCTAACCTGAAGAACTGGAGATCTATGCCTGCCCGGAAAGACATAAAAATATATGGATTGAAAGTAATTTGCATTAGCAACCAATGAAAGAACCCCCTAAACCAAACAACTCCGTCACAAAGTCTGCAGAGTGAAAGTTAAGCAACATTAATCACTTTCCTTTGCACTCATTAAAGCATTACAATGATGTTTCTAAGATTTGCAATAAAATATCAGTGTTTGTTAAGCACCTACATGAATTCAATCATACACTCATTAACAATAAAAGAGAAAGAATCAAATGGACACTGTAAAATGTCCATTCTATGACTGTAAAAATAGTACGCATTAGCTCCTTGTAAGGTCAATTCAGTCCCTGAAAATATCCCATGATAACAGTCAAAAGTCAGTGGATCTTGGTTCTACAGAATGACATGCTACCACCTGCAAGTGTTATAAATCCATTGGACAAGCTGCCAAGCTTGTCCATTTTCAAGCTTCTTCCCATTTTACTTTTACAAGAGAAGGGAAAGTTTCCACATGAATTTCTTTTTTTATTGCCTCCAATAAGCCTGAAAAAATTTAGAGGGATACATATGACATTATATACCAACATTGTGACTTACTGCTACTGCTGAGCAACAAAATCATACACTTTTCAAAAATGGTAAGTAAAGTTGGCCTTATTTTAGGGAGCCAAACTTGTGCTCTACTAGAGTTTTTACTCTGGTCTCTTCTACAGCAGAGGTACATTGCAGGAATTCAGTTACATGTTCTTTAGGTGATTTGTCCAAGGTGTCAACACAGGCAATTTTGAACCTTTCACTTAAGCCCCAGACAGTGTCCTAAGTCCTTCCTTCCCTATCACAAGAAGCTCAGTATGTTAATAGATTGTCAATTTTACTTCTGGCTGACATTAGGAATACAGATTCATTCTCTGAAACGGTTAAAACCAATTGAGATATCTGTTTCAAGGGATGACTCTAATTAATTCAAGTCTCTTAAGTACTGCTAAGGACCTAAGTTAGACTATTGCTGCCACGTCTTGAGGCTATTAGAGTTGCCATCTTCACTGCCCCTCTTGCCTTAGATTCTGCTTCAGGACTTGCTCAAATCTCTATAAAAGATTGGTTTATATTACCTGCAATTCTAGTTTTTTTTAACATTGCTATGTAATACAAGTGCTTTTAATACATCACACCTGTCATAGAGTCAAGACTTACTAATGAACTGCACAGCAACTGCAGTGCTATTATGCAGCTATGGGAAGAAAACCTCTGATAGGTGTTAGCAGCAAAGTTCTCAAGAGCTTTCTGACTGGTCTGTGAAAAGCACCTCACCAGCACAGAATTCTTTACTAAGCCTCTTTCCTTTTGAAAGCAAACTGATCTGCTATTTATAAGGCTTTGATTAAGCTATCACATGCAAATACAGACATAAGCATACATGTGCACACCAAATGGGATGAAATGCTGGGGAAGAAAGAATTTATATTACAAACTCAGGTAAACACTTTCTTGCAAGATCAAACAAGTCCTAAGTGTAACAGAACATGGGAGAAAAGCTCACACAAGTGATACTCAGCAAATCTGTCCCAGAAACAGGGATTTTATTTTGCAGCTTAATTCATCTATGATGCAAAACATGCCTAGCTTCGGCATAGGTTTTTATAATCATCCCACGTACTAAATTGTAAGGGGAAAACACAGGGAAACGTGGTACATTTTGTTTGATACATCATATTGCCATGGTTCTACCTGCAAGAAATTGAATTTCTAAATCAGTTTAAAACATTCATTTAAGAAAACATGTCCAAGAATTGAACAAGCAATTTAACACTCAACAGAATAAAGCAGCATTTAACCCTGAGGGTGACCCAGCAGCCTCCTCACAGGTTCAGTGAAGCACGGGCTGCCTTGTCATTCTCTGAGAATGAGGCAGGGCCGAGAGGTAGAAGGGAGCTGGTTAGGACACACACTGGCAAGGAAAATATCAGAGTTGGAAGGTCATATGAATTGCTAGACATGGAGACGAGATCTGTCAAAAAGACAAACTACCTAACAATTTTAACCTATTGGCTAGAGCTGTCCGTGTCAGCATAATGTTAACATATATTATAAGCTCATCACAAAAACATCCACGTAGATGGAAGAGAACTGCAGCTAAACTCCCTCTCTTATCTTCTGTTTAGACAGGAACTCATTCTAACACAGGCTTAAGGAAGTATTTTCTCTGGGTTTTGGGTTTTTTTTTCATCCAAACCTAGCATACCACATATATATTACAAGGGGAAAAAAAGCTGGCTAATATGCTAGAATCATAGCTATCAATTCCTCTACAGTTTGAGAGTTTATCAAAGCATCCATCACAAGCACCTCTATTTCCAGACAACAATGAGTTTTTTACTTATTAGTACTTTAAAATAAAAGCTTTTCTGAACAGTCACTGAAATATTTAAAATAGAAAAGTGGGCATTTGCTAGACAGGAGATTAGCTTTTTCATATTTTAAATTGTCTGCATTTCTCCCAACCATTACAACTAACTCAATCATAATTATGGAGCTGTGATTTTTCCCCTATCTAGATGTTGATGACTCTCCATTTTAATGTAAAATCAAGTCATGGTATCTCTTCTGATGAGATCTCTGTGACTTTTCTACAGCACATGATTTTTACTGGCTGCCTCAAAGCCCCACTGCTTTGCAGTATCTTGCTTGTGCCCCCTCTCCCCTGGCACTATTTGGATCAGAGTTAGAGAGAAGGCCTTTGGAAAGGCTTGGAAGCATTCATCAAGTTAGTAGGTGGGACACTTCCCTGGGAGAGAGTATTAAATTAAACCTCCAAGAATACTCTCAGGGAATCCTGATATTGTTAATCCCCCAGGGTTTATGCATGAAATGTGACATTTGAGATTAGTTCAGAAGCATCTGTTCATAATACCTAGAACTGAACCTCCAAGAATGTAGCACATATAATTTTCAGAAAAAGACACCTCCCTAAAGCTTCATTTCCCTTTTGAGCCACTAAGGCAAAAATCTGATGATTATAAAACTGACCTGTTTCACATATTATGACCCACTAAGTGACACATGAAACTCAAATGACAAACCTCCTTCCAAGTTCCATTAGGTTAGATTCTACTTATGGTGCACATCCTACTTCCAGTAATTGTTTTTATTTTTGAAGACTAAGTCAGGATTACTCTTACATCTCAGGATTATTCTTACATGTCAATTTTCACAGTAATCAGCCTGTTGAGTGTGTCGATCACTGAAGAAAAACAAAGCCAGCAAACAGAAAATGAAAAAATTCCTGGTTTCTGATTTTTTTGTTTGGGCAGTTTTCTGCTTGGTTTTTAGTTTTTTTTTTTTTTCCTTTTTTTTGTGTGTGTGTGTGGTGTTGCTTGTTTCCTGTTTTTTTCTCCTAAATACAACACAAGCAGAAGCCTGTTCTGAAGGATTTGTAAGGGCAACGTATATTCCCTCCCAGCTATTCAAGCAGGCAGTAGATATGCATGAGTACTGAGACATGCATGTAATTATGCCTGAATGATTATTTATCTAGAATGAAGAGCAACTGTGAAGCATCTATCACTCTTTGTTCCAGGTCAGAAGTTTCAGATAGCCATTTAAAAAGAAAAAAATAGTATCATGTGGATGAAGCAACCAACAATATAGTGAGCACCATGAATACTGAATACAGAAATCAAAGGGTTTCAGAAACGCTGAAGCTCTAAAGTTAGAGCTGTTTGTCATGTATTACTCAACATGAAAAATTAGTTTGGTTCACAAAAGAGACATTAACAAAAAACCCTAATTCTTTTTAAAGATGCATTGTATGCTTATGGTAGCCATTTTCTACTGATTGTGACGTCTATCCTGTCAATTTCTTTTAACCAGACACTAGGCAGGATATATCCAACAGGAGAGCAAGTACAGCCTATAGATCAAGGAACCCATCCCGAAGTACTGAATAACACGAACAGCATCCCATACCCTTACAGGGTTTGGTTCCCATTATTGCATCACCTTCAGAAGAGCAGAAGGGTGTTAAAGAGCTGTAACACTTAGTTTCCCATGGCCTCTGGGTACAGAGCTCTCCAAAATGTGCCTTTTCTACTTGAAAAAAATGCTAAACCTTTGGCATACTCTGTTTGGTACCATTTTCAATAGTGCTTTCCATTGATCAAGCACAGTCTGAACCAAGGCAGTATGGCACACCTACATCAGGGATTTCATTTCCCTGCCATTATCAACAGCATTTCACATGGAGATGGATGGAAAGGAAAAAGAAAGGACAGCTAATACTTCGGAAACCTGCAGCAAGACTTGCATTTTTACTGCTGTGTCATTCTGCATGCCTGTGAAGCAAGTGATCTGTCTGCATGAGGGCATCCAGCATGGCACCACTGCTGGGGGTACCAGCAACTGGGGACAGCTGCTGCAAAAAAGTAGTTTGTCTGAAGTAAATGAACTTAGACTGTTCTTCATCTTCACTGGTTTCAACAGCACAGTACAAACCCTCATCCTCCTTGCAAAAAACCGTAACAATAAGCAAAACAAAGGATCTAGTTGGTTTGACTAACTTTGTTTCACTGACTTGATGTAGAAAAACAATCCAAAAAAGAAAGCTGGAATTAAATCAAGAATGGTTTCATGCTACCCTTTCATGCAGCAAGATGAGAAAGGAATACTAACCAAATTCTAATCTCAACCAGGACAGTTAATGCTCATTTTTAAATATGTCATCTAAGAAAACAATGAACGAGTTAGGCTTTAAATTTGTTCTTTCTTCAGGGAAAAGAAATAGCAAAGGTATTTAAAATTAAACAGGACATTCGCAATTAATCTGCTTTTTAATTAACTTACTTTGCTGCTGTAAGTGATTCTGCATTTACTCTCATTCTTTTGAAAACTCCAAAGTGCTACTTCTGACCTGTGATTTACTGTTGCCGTACATCTTTATAAGCAGTACTTTAGCTTAAGTGGCAGTTGCATATTAATTACAAAGTTAATTATGTGCTATGTAATCACGTTGTAATTCATTAGTTTACTCCGCAGTGCGAAAGGATAATGCTAAATGGAAGACCTGATGCAGAATATTTTTGTAATTTACATTTTTTGCATCAAATATTCAAAATATTAACCAGAAAACATTGTCTGCACTTAAAGAAGCCGATAAAACAGCTCATCATGATTCTAGTAGCAATTGTGCTAGAACTTTTCCTCCTTAAAACAGCAGCAGAAATTTAAGTGGGGTAAAGTATCTTCTCTAAAACCAAGTACACAGTTGCTAAGACCAGAGCAAAAAGTCAGAAATATTGGACAAGTTCAAGCATCCAAATTTGATACCTAACATGACTCATCCTTAAAAGACATGCTCTCTGCTTTCTCAAATCAGTGTTTTAAAGATGTTTCAGCTTGAAAACCTAAACCATGATGCATCCAGTAGTATAAATCACAGTTGAAGATATTGGCTACAGGCTTTTATGATTCTTCATTACCGACCCTTTGCATGAAGTACTTATAGCCAGGTAATTTACTACTGGTTTCTGCTCAAAATCTGCAGGGAAATGCAATTCTTGGTTGCACAGCTCTCAAAATAACTCTGTTACTACACATCTATGTTTCCCAACAGAAGTACTAAACACAAATGTAAGTATTTATTTTTAATATAATTATTTTTGGTGAAAATGAACTGGGCACAATACCACAAAGCTGTCTCTCTGTCCCAGGTTTAATTATCCCTGGAACTATTCAGCTTACTCTGATCAATAGAACTACAAGACTTAATTTTCACAAAGATGCTCTTAGTCATGAAGAATTCCTCTTCTGCTCCCAAGGGCACCCCCCCACCCCTCCAAAAATATTCCAGCAATTACTGTTCTTCCTCAACCAACACTGGGTTTTCAACACCAGTTCTTGAGAAGTTGCAGTCCTTTTTCCTTCTAATAGCTATCACTGTGATGCAAAATGATGCTCTTTGTCTGATATTTAAAAATAAACAGGAGTTTCTCCTCCTAAAACTCATGATAAAAAGCAGTTCAATCACTTAAAATTAGACATAGAAAAATTACAATGCAAAGGGTTTATGTTTTTCAGCACATACACTTCATCTCTACATTGCAGCTATATTCACTTACTAAAACAAAAGCAAGGCTACTTTAGCTATTGGTACGTCTGTAAAAAATCGAGACATGCCACAAACAGAGTAGTCAATTTCTGTGCAGTGTTTTGACTGCACAATCTTTATTATCAGGCAGGAATGAATCAATGAAAAGAAGCCCTAACTATCCAAACAAACATCAAGATTACCAAATCCATGACTGACTTTGCAGCACCTCCACAATTCTGTCTCATGGGCTGAACAAGTTTCCCTTTGAAGTCATTTGGGAAAAATAAAGAATCCATATTTTTACAGACAAATTATGATAGTGAAATTACTAGGAGCTTTTCACTCCTTAAAATTCTAAAACCATTGTTCAGAAAACATCATAGGGACCTCAAAATATAAACAAAATGCACAAAGAATAACTGAAGTTCCAGTGAAAAAAAGTGAAATTAATGATATGGTGCTACCAAAAATTTACATACAGCAAGAGAGCATACTGTTTCATGCTACTGCAATTTTTATACTACATATATAATTACATGTGGCTGAAGTGGTTACTTAAACTTTTTTAAACATCAGTGAGAGAGAATGCACATGTGCCAGTGCCTTTGTAAAAACAAATCTGAAATCTATGTAAAATCTCGATGTACTCTGTCATCTCAGATAAAAATAAATAGTTCCCTTTCTTTGAGCAATATGGTTCTGGATTTCCTAAGAAATGGAGTTGAAAAATTAATGTCAAGCATTACTAGAATAAACAATAAATATTCTGTCTAATACAAAAGGAATTTTTAGGATTCCTAATCAGTGGAAAAAGCAATTTTATTTGCAAACTTGCACACAAGTACCACAACAGCTAAGAAAACAACCCAAAAGAATCAGCCACAAGACACCTCACTCGGTCAGTAAAGCCTGGACTTGCTGAGCTATGTAATTAACTTGGGTCTGTAGGGACTGGGTTACAGAACGCACAGATCTATGATCAGCTTTGGCTTCTATTTCGGAGCAGGTATCTAACACATGTTGTTAAAATGTGTATGGTATAGACAGATCTCTGCATTGGTTTTATAGAATCCAGAACACTTTTTTTCTTGAAGCATGATGATACATCCAAAATCCAACAACAATTATAAAAATAAACCCCAAACACAACTCAAATTCTCTTCAACATGTTAGCTCACGGTAGGAAGTATTAGCCTTCTTATTTTATATGGTGGGGTAAAAAAAGCTTTTAAGAGCACATAAAGCTTTCAAAAATATTACAACAATTAATTTCATTTTATTTAAATATAATATGGTTATATGGTTGACTCATCCTTTTAGGTTCCTTGGAGATTTCTGCACAGAAAACAAACCAACCAACCAACTAACCAAAACTTTTGGTTAGTGATTTTTCTACTACTTTAGCAAAAGGACCAATAACTTTGGTCTGGATTCTCAATATTAGCCATCTCAAAGAGAAGTTTTAGCTCTGGCTAACCATCCAGGTTCCATCAACAGAGAGCAGGGCACTTTCTGAGGGCACTTTGTCCTTTCCTAAGACAAATGTCAAAAATGGGCGGCACAAATTGCTTTCTGGAAATACCTATTTCTGATTATAGTGATTATAGAGCAAGTCTAGATAATATCTTAAGAAGCCTGAGTCTTCACTGATTTGAAGGATGATGCAGAGTTTAATCCCAGCCTCATTTTTGAAAACAAAACTTATTTCCTTGACATTTCTGAAATTGCGTGCCAATGTTACAAAATGCATTAATTTTAATTTGGGCAGAACTAAAAGTATCTGAAATCAGAATACTTAATTGTTACATGATCCTTGGTTTCTCATTACAGAAATATGGCAAGTGTTCCTTACATAATTAATAAGACATATATCTAATTGCAAATTGTATGTAAATATAGTACTGCATATTCTACTTGCCCATTTGTAAAACGTAAGTACACTCTCTTCCAAAAATCTATAAAAACAAATATGAAGAGACCTTTCTAGAGGCTTGAGTTTTGTAGAACATCGATAATTTATGTAAAATCATCAGTAATTTATATAAGTCTCATTCACTACACACTACCATGTGCAACTGCACATATGTCTCATACATAATAAAAAGGGAGAATATTTTCCATTGTTTGGAATCCTAGACAAGGGATCTGGGAAGGTACATTCAACTTCTCAGTCACTTCTCCCATGGAAGTCTGGGAAAGTCATTGGCTGATCTATGCCGTTGTTTGACAGCAATGGAATGATACACTTTCCCAGGGTGTTATGGGAATAGATCCATAAAAATTATCAACTACTCAATTAGCCCAATCACACAGGTAACATTAAAGTATTTAGATGAAGTATATTGCAATACAAGTGTTTTCTTTAAATTAAATACATCTCTCTCAGTCATGCAATGAAGCTAAATTACAAAAGCTCCCTAAGACAAATAGCCTGAAAGGAAAAAAGCTTAGAGTCCAGTATGATGTATTACCACCTTTAATTATTTAAAAAAAAAAAAAAAATTACAAAACTCTGAGATTACTTAGGCTTTTTGCCTTTAACAGTGAATTTATTCTGGAGCAAATTTTTAATTAGAGCCCAAAACCATGACACTTTAGGCAAGACCATTAGCACATTCTTGTTTGCCCTGGTACAGCCTTGAAAGAAGAGAGTACTACTGATTTACAACTTTGAAAGTAAACAGAACTGCAAATGTCTTGCACATATCTTCCTTATCACCCTTCTCAGGACGTGCAGGCATGTAATGAATTCCCAGGAACAGCACAGGCCGCCACCTTGTCTCACCTTTGCTAACACAAGGCTTGCATTTCTCATTTGCTGCTGTCCTTGTGCACCTTTGCTCTTCCGACGCTGCCACAAAGGCGGCCGGCAGCGCGGAACGGCTGCTCCCAAAGCAGCCTTGGCTCTGCACTGAGCACCCACCCGCCAGCAGTCAGGATGATACTGTTTTACCTCATTACTGACATCTGCACCAGCTGTGTTATTAAACAAAAAAGACTCCACTGTACAACAGTTCCTAGTGAGTCTGAAAGCCCAAAATTTGTTTCCGAAAAAATGTCAATATCCACTAATGGCACTCTAAGTCTTCCGGTTTTCCTTAGTCATGTTTTAAGATGAGCTACAAAACTGGGTCTGTTCCCCCCAGAATTCAGCAACTTGTTCTCATTCTTGCATTAAATTCCTTATGAAATGGAATTTCTGCCCAGTAAGACCAAGTTTTGGTTAGTCTTGCTGTCATCCAACTGCAATAATTATCAAGGAAGTAAGAATGCTAAGTCCTTGCTTAGTGCAAATGTAACAGTTCAGACAGCATGCTCAGTGTGAAAAGTCATCAAAAATTTCCTTACCACTTCTGCTATAGGCTTCTCTATCACAAATACAGCTAATAATTTTAGATCACAATTTTTTTTTTTAATGGACTGCAAAATAACATATCTGAGTCCTCCAGCTCAAAATGTCTCTATACTTACAATCTTTTAAGGATCAATTCTCTTCTTCCTATGAAAGCATCTCCCAAGACCTCCTTGTTTGTGAGACAATTTCCTTTCAAAGGTTTACCAGTCTCCATACTCACGGTGGAGCCTCCAAAGCCCCTCAAGTAACTTGCCCCAGTACCAACAAATAAAATGAAGTTAGTAAGAGAAGTTTTTAATGCTAGAAACCAGGGGTGCCCCCCTAGTGAGACATTTGTCAGGAAGCACTTCATTTCACAGTGGTGTACTCAGCTGGGAGCGTAACTACTGCAACCTACCTCCCATAATGGCACATCAGGTCTGGGAAAGCAGGAGCAGACTGTGTGGGTTTGTGCAGAGCTGGCACAGAGGGGCTGGCTGGGGAAATGCTGAAAAACCCAGCTGAAGGCTCTGCTCACCTCAGACACAGCCTTAGTTAATACAAGCAGGAGTTTAATAAACACACATCAAACACTAACTCATCTAACAGTATCTGCCCTCTTATTATATGCTTTGAAATGCTTGCCTCTCATCTTACAATCTGTTTTATTCTGTTGTTCACCTTTAGAATATTAAAATTACTAAACTGGAAGTGATACCTAAATGAAGAGATCCAGACACCACCAAAGCAGATAAAATGAAGTATACATGATCAAACAGGCAGTCTGAGAAACTCTGCATCCTGTTGTTTCATACTCTAGAACTGCTGATCCATCAGCAACTCAAAGCAACTGTGAATCTTGCAGTGTGCCTGGCAGCAGTGCTTGCAGTGTAAGCCTCAGGGTATCTTCTAACTTATTACAGACCTCTTTTTGTCAGTTCATGATGGCAGTTCTTTGTAGGGATAAATAACTTGCATATCCATCTTTGCTACATCTAAATAGAAATATAGTCATGCTTTAGAAGACATGAATCAGAAGCACCACTACTTTCCACTTCCCCCTAACCTGTTTGACTGAGGTTTTCAAGAAATAAGTGTAAAACCATAAACTTTTTGCCCTCCAAAAATACAGACTTTTACAAATAAAGAGAAAAAGGACAGAGAAAACTATGCATTAGGAGGCCACAGATTAATGAAGGCAGTGGCACAGTACTGTATATTGATAATCGCACATACACACTAAATTTGAAGAGATCAATAAATATAACACCACCAAAGAAAACTGTACGTGTGCAAGTCAGACAATACATAACAAGAGAATCACAGGGATCACTGTTTAATCAGAAAAAGGTCTTTCAGGAAAACGGTTTGCTAATTCTCTAAGAAAAAAATGACAGCAACAAGTATGAAGGGCACGTAATAGAGAAAGAGAGAGAAGGGGAAAGATTGCATTTTACAACAGAAAATAACAAGAATTGTCCCTGAGATAGGATCTTGGAGTGTGGTTTTATTAATTATTTTTTATTAACATGAGGATCTCCAAAGAAGAGGCTGCTAACAAAAAGAGTTGACAGTTAACTATAACACTGAACAATAAAAGAAAGAACAGATGGAGGAGAAATGTCTTCTTTTCCTTCACATATCTGTGAGATGTTTGACTTCACACACATCCCAGGCTAGGTATCAAAACTAAAACTAAATTTGATGGCTCATATTCCTAATATGATACAGTGGCCTTCACCTTCAGATCAAGAGTTCAAATGCAAGCCCAATCAGTGGTGACCAAATGTTGTTACCATCTGCCTGTTTAGAGGCCTAGACAAGAAGAGAAAGGTTGTTCAGCTCAGTCCCATTGTTAATGGGCAGGTGTCTCCATCACAGCAACAACCATCATGAGTGTTACTAACTGGAAGTTGAGTCAGAGAGGTCAAGAACTGAATGGGCATAAAAACTAAATTATCAGATTAAAGAGTCCCTCTAGATAAGGGTCAAGGCAGTTGTGTATCTAGATAAAGAGCATTTCAGTCTTCAGGGCTTGCAGTCACATGCCTATCATGGAACCAAATTATTTTTAAATGGAAATTGAATTGAATAAAACGATTTATAATTTGATTTAAATTTAGCTATTAGACTGGTTTCCATTTTCTTTAGTATCAGCTGGAGCTACACAGAAGCTTAAGCACATCTGAGGCTTATGCAACAGCCCTGCTAAATATCAGTATCCTGAATGTTCCAAGGATTTCACGTCCTCCAGCTTGATAGGTAGCAGACATGGCTACAGCCACACCATGGCTATTTCACATAGTGTGAGTGGGTTTCATGCAGCAGGCTTGAAAACCCATCTGGGCTTTTAAGTGCTGAGATTTGTAGTGACAGCACTGGAAGGATGCACTGGGTTTTACAGATAAGATCACACACAAACAAAACTGTTTTTTTCTCTTACAGAATTTGGTGTTTGCAAATAAAGAGTGATAGTAGAGCTACCTTAACTAAACTCTTTATATTGATACTGCTAAGAAACTCTTTTACACTGCTGCTTATTTTTAATTCCTTGATGTACAACTGTAGTTCTAACAGTGTCTCAAAATGCTAAGGCTTTATAGACTTAGTTCGAAATGCTTTTCTTTCCTGTACACATACATGTATTTTTCCCTTCGACTTAGATCCACTGAAATCTGATGATAATTACTTTGTTTTGATTCTCACAGTAAGTGTTGTGCTAGAGTCAACAATGAAGCAGGAATATGTCAGATGTGCAGAGAAGATAGCTTGAAGCATCAGCTCTGAAAAATTCTGTACAGATAGTAACTCTGCTCTCTTCCCTGCCAGGAGAGATAATCTGGGCTCTATGCAATTTAAAGCATGTATATGCATATGTGTCTTTGGGAACATTAACAGAAGTATGAGGTTTGTCCAAGGAGGAGGAGCTAAGTCTGACTTGCCCAACAATTCCCATATTACAATTGTCATGAATCAGGTATTTTCTCAAATCAGATATTTCTCCTTGCCATTGTACACAAAACACCTTTCAACATCACTTTGGGAAACACAGGAGTGCTATTTTCTACCCTGCAACTCCCACTGTTTCTCACTGGTATCTTACTTAGAGCATATTTCTTGGATGCTTTCCATTAATCATAAATATGAATATTATTTAACATGAATATTTGAAGCAAGAAAACAAAGCAAAAATTCTTATTCACAAAGCTGTTTGAAAAAGAAAAAAAAAACAAGAAAGGGACACAGGAACTTGCTGTTAGTATCTGTACAAAGTCATAATAAAATTGCAGTTTATGTAGTTCTCACTCTCCACTGACCCCCCCCCCCCAGTGAACTATAGTTTCTTAAGATAGAAATAAAACAATTCCTACTCCAATTATTTTCTTTCATCAGACTTGAAGGCAGCAACACAATTGGTGGGAAGTAACTCTCTTTCATAGATTATACCTGGGCTTGGCAAGGCACTAACCTGCATAAATGCATTGGGAGGGTGAAGGTATGACTCAATATAGTAAGTTAGAAGAGGTCTCAGTAAATAAAATATTTTCATAAAGTATTTATCTCCAACTATTTACATTCCAAAGACTCAGAAACAGCAGCAATGGGCAACATCTTTATTGTGATAGTGTGAAACAGTCCCCAGCATGAAAGGGGTCATTCCAAGAAAATGGGTAATTCCTCTATTCATTGCTTGTCCAGACAGCTACCAATTCAACAGCAGAATAACAGCATGTGGTCATTTACACCTAGGCCACCACAAGTAATGTTTTTCCTTATTGGGCTTCTTTTCCAGGAGAGCAGAATTCCCATCCTTTTACCTTCACTGTCTCTCATACAACCCACGTGTCTAGTAGCCTCTTAATAATGGCCTCCAAATTATTCCCATTCACCACGGCAGAATGGATATATTATACTTTTAGCTTCTTCTCCTGGCTACAATATAATCCTGGGAAAATACTTTCCTGTTACTCCTATACATTGTTTATTCAGACTGCCCCTTTGGGACGAGAACAATCCAGTCTTTCAAGACTATCAGACATAATCTGGTCACAAAATTTTATGCTCTACACAGAAAATTTATCCTAAAGCTCTCTACTAATTGCTATATTGGAAAATAAATTCTGCATCTACCTAACCTTTAGGTTAGGTTCAATATTCCTGATTATGCCTTCCTATTACAAGGTTCCTGGGAACTGGACACAGCAGCCTGTTTTCAAGAGTTAGGAGCAACTTTCTTCCATTTCAATGAAAGAAGTTTGATGACGATGCTTTAGCAGGGCCCCCCTTCTGTCTCTCTGTCTCCAGAGGGAAAGGGTTTCTCTCTGGACACTCTTCCTGAGTGCCTGCAGGGTTGAGTGCACTGGAATGCAACATGGAAGCTACAGAAACCTACTGAGGCACTAAAGGAACGAGATGATGCCACTGCAGTAAGGAAATAGAACTGATCTTACTGCCATGGCTTGGGATCATTTCCGCTGCTGTGCCTCTTGAAATGCCTCTGCATCCTTTGCTAAAAAGGATAGTTGAATTCATTCTCCAGATCATATTTAACACAACAAGAGACTTCTACCATTTATTACTGCTCCAAGTTAACTATTCTTTTTGCTATTCTTGCTGATCATTACCTACAGCATTAAAATATTTGAAACATTCTAAAATCTGGTAACTAATACCCTGTTAAAAACCGAAAAAAGTAGTGTACTCAAAAGCTGCCCATAACTAATACATCTAGTGAGTAATTTTTCAGTGAAGCTACTGAATTACAAGCTCCACATCTAAGATGCCTCACAGGAAAATGAAATATCCGTCTAACGACTGCTTCCAAGGCACACATCCATCATCTTATCCAGCTGCTCAATCTACAACACTATTTCTTTGCACTCTGCCTTTGTATTCGATGATGCTTAATCTCACTGATGTACTAACACCACAAAATACAAGCAGGGAGCATGAACTGCTAAAGACACAGGAACCACAACCTCAACCTTGTTAACCAGTTGTACAGAAGAGAGAGAAAACCTTTGGAAAAAGCAGGTTCTAACTGTGCTGTGGAAGCACCACTGTTGAGGTACCTTAAATGTTTCCAGTTCACAAGTTCTCGTCACAAACAACGGTGTGGTCTAGACCACAGGACAGCCTATCTGTGGATAGGAGCCTATCCACAGGTCTCACCTATCTTCCATGACTAAATGTGTAACTACTTCCAGGATGTGCAAATGATGGTGAAAGGGATTAGGTTTGCTGGATCTGAGTACGGCTTTGTGATAAGAGTAATACTTGCATAAATAAATACTTGTATAAATAAATACTTGTATAAATGGTGTGGTGAGAGGCCCAAGACAAACCCACAGTTATGCTGAAATATCTGAAAGCTACAACCCCAATCCAGTAATCAAAACAGACTGGACACGATCTTGTATGCACCAACTTACATTACATACCTTGCCTCTAGAATCTGCTATTAACACACAAAATCTGCTCTTTTAGAATCACTTTTAATTCCATGAAAATAGAAGAGAAACATGTTATTAATCACAGTCTAAGATAAATGTACAAATGTATGTTTCACACCTATGGTTTTTGATAAACACATCAAATCCATTTAAAATTCTTAGAAAATATAAGTGGAAGTACATGTGAACAGCCCACTGACAGTCAGTCCTTCAGAAGTCTCACAAGGCCCAGTGCTCAGCTGACTGCTAATTGATAACATTGTTGAAAGAGGGCAAATCCTGGTCTGTTTGTAAAGCTGCACAGATAGCTGCAGATTGCTCTCTGTGACATTAGATAAAACAGGATCCAAAGCCTTAGAACACATTGTGCTTTCACAGAATAATAACAATAACACCAACAAGAAAACAAAACCCTTCATTTATGCGTGTATCTTGGAAACTTTCATAAATTCAGAAAGGAAGGTCTCACAGCATTCTGTCTTCAGAGCAATTAGAGCCACATCTATCAAAGGCTACAGCTGACAATCTGGCAATAGCCTCCATTATAAAAGTGATTTTTTGCTATCTACAGAAGTTTTTGCCATCTACTTTAGACACAACTTCATTATGTCACATACTTTATTAATAAGGAGACAAATCTAATAGACCTAATGTGAAAGCTTAAATTGGTGAGTATATGTAAAATACACAAGCATACATATACACATACAAATAAAACTAATTGCTGTTTTCTGAATCTGCCTACCATCTTGGCCTTGCAAAGACAGTATTCTTTACGTTTGTTATATGTGTTCGCCTTTTGCCTTTTGGTTTCAACAAATGCATCTTTGTTATTATACTATGAAAAGAGACTAAAAGATGTATGATTGACCTCCATACTATTCTCTACTTCTTATTCCCCCACCCCTCCCCCCCATTTAGTTGTCTTCTAAACTCAGTATGTCAATCTTTAATTTTCTTCCTCCTCCTGAATAATAATTTTGTTGCCAAAATTTAAATCTTGTCTATCCTTTCTATTCATAACCAGACAGAAAATAAGTTTTTATTCAAGGTGAGGTGACCTGTGTTTCATCTTTGGGTATTTCAGTACTATACTTCAAATATTTCCTCAGTCCAAATTCATTGAAATTCTACACGAAACAGCCTTGTACTTTTCTCCACTTTGAAAATAAAATATAACCCTTAAATTCATCCTACTCACAGAACTTTATTGGTGAGAAATTCACCTTGTCACACCATTCTAGTTTTGTAAGAATGATTAACATAAGAATATGCCTGTGTGAACAGCCTGAAAATACACTATACTATCAGTGATATATATTGCCAATATTACACTGCTGGTAAAGAGTTTCCTTGACATTTGCAACTGATCACTAACTATTATAACCCTTCCTTCCTTACATACACAGGGTATATAAAACATAGTAGTGAAAACAGGTGAAGTTTGACAGACTCCATCTTCATGACCAGCTTCCCATGATAACCATTTTCCTATTATTAGAGAGGGGTTTGCTTTCTCTCTCACGAGGGCACCGTGGCTCACACTCCCCAGCTGGTAGAGCACACAGTTTACATTATCACACCATTAATGTGCCGAGACTGTCGCATGCTGTGGGTTTTATATTGTAACTAAATTCTGACTGTTTTTTTTTTTAAGCTACCTACCATACAAAACCAAACACACATAATTTCTCCAGTCTCCAGGACCTTCCAGAGAAGGATTCAGCAATCCAGCTGATGACTTGGGCCACCAACCCAGAGTGCTCACTGAAGTAAAGGACAGCACAGCCTCCCACAAGCAATCCCAGTCCTGAACCCACTCCTGCTCTTTTCCTCCCGTTGCTTTACGGGCTGTTTGCCACACGGCCTCTGCTTGTGATGGCTCCTGTCAAATCCAACATGTGGGCCAGGAGAGAGCTTTCTGTCATGCCACCGCTCTCAAAAGACACCTTCTAAGCCCACTGCCAACACAACATGCAATCTGTGTGCACTCCTTTTCTTGCCTCTGCCTCTTTATGCCTCTACACGTTAGACAACACTGAGATCAGAAATGGCACTTTAGTCAGAAAATTATTACTTACATTTTTGTGTAAGACTAAGGAGAAAGAAAATACAATTACACATACCAGACACACACATACACACGCCTCATTTCTAATTCAAGGCAAACATTTCACAGTCAGTTTCTTGGCACTGTATGTGAATATATATATTAAGTCTAACCAAGCTTTATGTTGAATATGTCAACCATGTCATACATAAAGCTGTCTATCACAGTCTTTCAGGAGCAACAAAATGGTGAAACAAACACACTGAGGCTCCTGAGTGCCTCCAGGCGCTGCTGAGCAATCTGTGGAGGCTCGTGACTAAAGTCACTTGGCTCTTTGATGTTGAGCTCGCACACTCCAGACTCCGTGTCCCCCTCGGCGTGAGCTGTCCCCTGAGTGGGAGCATGGCCACCCTGACCCATGGGCACTCTGGCCATACCTGCCCTGCCCTGCCCCATCCTTCAGGTGCTCCCACGACTGCTGGTGCTGCAAACACAGCACACATCACTCCTAAAGCTGACACTGCTACCCCAGGTTGAGGACAGACTGTAGTTCAGCTCTTCAGCTCTAATTATTTTTTTTTTTCCTTAAGAATCATCTTTCATACTATACCACCAGGCAGGAAAGTTTAAGATTATGATAATTTTCTGTTATTCTTCTCTGGCCATGTCTGATACTTTCTTATCTGCATTTCTTTTGCTAAAGACATTTGCTGATCTTAAACCTGGCTTGAATGAATAGCAATTGTTCCCTTCTGGTTTTGAAGGTACTTTGTTTGTCTACCCCATTCACTGGCCTGAAATCAGCAAGGCCTCAGATGGCTGTTGCTATGGCAACTCTGTTCATTCAACACTGGCATATAATGAAGACAATGTGTTTTCCATTTAGATGAGTTTTAGAGCAAAAGAGAGAAGACTCCTGCTTAACAGTCCCCGAGAACGCCAGGGTAATATAATCAGGGTTTCTGTAGTACCAGTAAAACCACCATGTGCAACTAAAAGAGGGAAGGAAAAGAAAGAAAGAAAGTTACATTGCTATTTCACAATAATTACAGTGCTGGGCAAATTAATCAACAGTGTGACTGCACTTCTTTACTCTTTAAGACCTTCTCCACTGAGAATAATTCAGAAATAGATGTTTTGCTCATACTTTTTCCTAGCAAAGCGGCAATTTGGACACCACTGCCCTGCTAATAAGACACTGAAAACCTTCTCTCTCCCCCCTTGCTTCCTTATCCAAAGGGGCACCTTCCAAGCACAAGATGTGTGGCTATGTGCTTTTTTCCAGAACAAGTTTTCATGAGCACTGACAGGCAGAATTACTAATGCAACAACTTTCTCTGTCTCTTCTCATCTGCCAGCTCCTGGCCACACAAGCTACAGTGAAATAGAAACAAGGAACACAGTTATCAAAGAAATGGATCTTTAAATAAAGATACCATCCACTTTTCACATCTATGCCCCACATTTTTCTACCTACCTCAGTTATGTTAAAAACAGGTGTAATTAAATGTGTGTTAGCAAAGAGGAAGCAGAAAGGGCTCCTGAACACAGGGAAGGGCTGCTCCTCCCACCCTCTGGGGCTCACCGTGCCCCATGTATCGTTACTGAAGAGGGCATTTTAGGATGTTCTTACAAATACTAACTTTTCCAAAAAACATACCACAGAAACTTATTTACTCCTTTGATTAATGAAGTCCGGACATTTTCTCTCTCTCTCCCCCTCCTCCTTCCATTTCTCTTGCTCTCCTCCCAAGCCTTTTCTAACTTTTTATCTGGTTACCTGGTGGGCTTCACTCAGGAAAAGAAAATAGGGGTTCTTAAGATCCCCAGCAATAACAACAAAGAAGAAAATGGAAACTGGTTCTTTTTCTATTTACAGTGGAAACATTGACTTGAAAAGATTTCTCTTTTCCACTGTTTTTGCAGAGCAGCAGGGAGCTAACACTTCCTGAGGGGAAAGCCAGTTTTCCATACTCCAATGAAGTCCAATGTTTTAAAATTCTTCAAACAGGAAACATTATGTTTTCAACTGACATGTTGTTCATCTAATCAGGTTATCTCTTCCTTTTTTTTTTACTCTAAGGAGATGAGCGAGCTTGGAACTTAGTTATTTTCTTTTAGGAATAACATTTATGTCGTTATTTTTTTAAATGGCAAAGTGAAAAAAAACCCTAATAGCAAGCTGGAGTAAAGATACAGGACCTACATTTCTCTACCTTCAAGGTAATAGCTTTTGGGTTTTTTTCTCAACACTGAATTTAAGATTTCCAGGATTTAATACACAGGACACTCTCTTCATACATGGAAGGGCTGTGGAATCAAAGTCAAGAAATCTTGGGTGTACTTGGTGATTCCAGCCTTTGCATAACAGCAATCTGTGAAATCACACACACTCACTGCAACATGCACAGCACCCCAGAATTTCAAATATCTGTGCCACCAGATTGCTTTAAATTTCTGAAAACAAAACAATATTCTCCATATAGATACCCACAGTAAGTTTCTGAGACTTCTAATTTTCTGTCAAATATAAGGTTTCCCCTTATATTACCCTTATGTAAGGTGGAGCCAACTAATATTTCTCTGTTATCCAGGTGCGCTGGGTTTTGACGGGTTATAAAACTTGGTGACTATTCATACATTTTGTAACACTATCTAAGGAGGAGGATGATGTATGTCAAGATCTGTGTTTGTTCCTTTGCACTTCTACAGCTGAAGAAAGCAGTCATGTTTATGTCTGTCAGATCTTTTCTGGCTCTTCACTTGTGCTGACAGCTTACAGCCTTGCTTCAGCTCCTACAAAGCTCAAAACCTGCAGCTGCACCAGCTGGCATGCCCTTTCTCATTCCTCCCCTCCACCCCTTATCTCCCCTCTTTCACACCCCCATCGTTATTTCTAACTTTTTGGGTCTTGATCAAAAGCATATAGTCACCAAAGCTGACCAGGCTCCATGGAGAGACCAGATTTTAAGGCATAATTACAACCATGTTGTACATGCACTCACATTTTCCTCTTTTGATTTCAAACAACTAATGCTGACTTCTGAAGACCATCTATTGCAGTGATCTCACTTATTGCCAGCATATCAAAAAACAGCCATCATTTATGCAAGGAAGACAGCAATATAAATCAAGACAAGTCCAGGGTACTTGAATGTAGATTCATTGTCACTTCAGACCTTGAGACATAGCTCTTTGGCTCCTGTCAGCTAAGTCAAGATTCAAGGTTATGATTCCCCAGATGAAATAAACCCATTTTGTAGCGTCAGGCCAACCAAAGGGTAGTTTTGTTTAAATTCAGTAGCACCAAGTTTCCTAAATAACATCAGTTCTTACAGAAATTTCTGTATTACCTACAAGATATAAAACCACAACCAGCTTTTTAACAGGCACAAAGTCTGCAGGAAGAATAGTAACGCAGAGCTTTCAGAGTACCTGTACTGGCAAATGAAGTTACATTGAAGCTTTTAAAGCATTAAACACCACAACAACATTCAGGTCAAACTTTTCACTAAAAGATAAATTTGCTCCCTTTCCTCATCTCTCTTCTGTAGACAAAAGTACTGCAGAAACAGTGGTGAGTAGGGCAGAGCTGTAAAAGTGCCCAACACAAACCAAAAGAGCAGAGTGTGCAACAGCAGAAGGTTCAGAAGTGAAAATTTTGCTGGTTTTCCTAGATTCAAATGTCCTGATTAACCCAAACAGACAAGACAGCAGCAGTAAGCATTACTCCCTCAGAAACAAACACAATTTCAACAAGATTCAGCAACGAATCCGCGTACTTTAGTATCACTTGTCAGCGTTTGTACCACGCGGGCGTCTCAAGGCTCTTGGCACAGACCAGCACACCAGCACAGGAGGTGCTGCAGGGGCCTGACTGTAAATGTGAATAATCCCACAAGCATCAAGGGATTATTCTCCATGGTTCAGCCATCTCAATCTTTGCACCCTAGGTGGGGGAGAGGATAGAGGATAGAGTGGCTCTGCAGCCTGTAATGCAACGTGTACACATCCAGCTTCACAATACAGGGATGACACCAGCCTCCAGCTAGGACTGTATTCCCTAAAGGAGCTGCTTTAGGTGCCAGCTGCCTAAATGAATGCACACACTCCTGTGTACAGAGCACCTCTCCCTCTGGCAGCCAAGGACCCCGTGGTGTGCAGCACAGCTGCTGAGCCAAAGTTAGCAGGTCAGGCTTCTGCAGCAGCCAGAGCTCCCTGTGCCGCGCTGTCAGCAGATGAGCGAAGGAGAAACAAATGCCAGTAACATCTTCTGGGCTCATTAGCTTATGACCTGCACAGGAAGGGGAATCACTGAAAGATGGGGCACAGTAGGGTAGCTTGTCTGTGAGGTATTTCAGATTCCTTACTCTTTTTATCCCTTCTAACTCATAAGCTTCTGAGTTTCTCTGCAGCGAACCTGTTTCTATAAAAGGCCCAGCATGGGTGCATGTACTGCAGGAGCAGGGAGGGGAAGCCCTGGTCCTGGGCTGGCTGTGGGAGACCAAGAGACAGAAGCATACTCTGAACAAGCACAAGGCCAAAGTCCTTACAGCAGAGGCCAGCACAGAGCAAAACATGGGAAGATGGGAAGCTGCTTAGGAGGAAAAGTGGCAGTAATCACCTCAAAGATACTCTAGGTATTCCTGATGCAGAAGAAACTAAAACCGGAAAAATCTTATTTATTGAAATAAAAGGAAGTAATGTATTAGCTAATGCTTATTGCCCTCATTTCATCTGCTTCTACGAAAACGTGATTTATGTATATCGGTTTAGGATCTTTCCCAAGGCAGTAACAGTGGTTTTTAATCTGCACTGAAACACTGCAGGTTCTTGAAACAGAAAACATTTCCTTTATATTTTAAAAATGTTTCTTCCTTTTATCATCTAGGTATGCATACTACCTATCAAACTGCAGTCAGGTCATAGGGGAGGTACCTCCTAGCAATGTTATAAACAGCTGAAAGAATTGTTTCAGCAAAACCAGTTTGAACAGGGGAAATAAATTTGTTCTTTTCACTGATGCACTAATAAATAGCAACAACAATAAGAACACTGATGCACTAATAAATAGCAACAACAATAAGAACAGAAGCAGCAGCAGCAATTTGATGATTCAGTGTTTACAAAACTATGTCGTTTGTAAAAATTTCCAGGAAACTTTTAAATTCAGACAAAGAAAAATGTTTTAATTTAGAATGTTTCAACTGTCTGTAGGCAAGCTGCTCAGCACCTCAATGACTGGGCTCATGCAGCACTGGTTTTGTTAGAATGGACTGCTGAATACAGAACGCTGTCCTACTGAACATCCACTCAGAATATAACATGTTCCAGTAAAATTCATTAGAAGTACTTTTTTTTCCCATCATATGCATAAACACCGATGTAATTCTCGCTCACAAATCTTTCCTTATTTCAGGAACAATTACTGACCAAACTGAAAGCTGAGATTTTCAACCAAACAAAAATTTTCTTTAAAATTACACAGATACACACAGAAGTCAACAGGATCTAAGTCTTCATTAGGTAATTAAGTAATTTAAATATTAAAGTTATTATATTCTACATTCTTGCTAATCGTAACATGTGAGTCACCACTACAAGAATTCTGAACAAAAGATCATTTTTTTTGTAGGGAGTGGGATTTACTTGGGTAGATGGCCAGCAGCTCTATGTTATTCCTTTTGGGTTACAATACTGTGCACCAGCTCACGACTTCTGTCTAATAAAGGTATTATAACATGAGCAAACACCATGGCTAAACTAAATCCTAATGTAAACTCCTGTTAGAGGGGTATTACATTGTTTTCATTTGCTCTGTGAGTTGCAGACTTTAGGATAATAATATTGCTCGGTAATAGTGATAGCTTAATTTCATGTTGTAACACCCTAATGACTTTATTGTTTCACTCCCATTCCAATTCCAATAGCTATTACCATTTAAACACCTGTGTTATCAAAGTGCTGTGGTTGAGTACCTTCCAGATAATTTACTTATGTTACAAAAGACTAATTCAAAGGAAGGCTGGATGTTTCTCTAACTGTTGCACCATTTATCTTTTAGCATTGGCAGAATCCATCAGGAAAGTATGTGTTGATTAAAACCACCAGCCTACAGTTATACTTCATGTGCAGGACTTATCTCTCTCAACATGATGAGGGGGAGAAGGACAAAAAAAATTTTTTATTGTAGGAAGAATTTCCAAAAAATTTCCAGGGCAGCAAATTCTTATTACACAGAATTAAGACATTCTTATTACACACAGAAAACAACTGCCCTCTGGTTAAGAAGGTAAAGTTATATTGGCTTTTAATTTCCATTTTCAAAGGTATGCTTATGAAATATTTAAATTTGTAATAATTTTTCCCACCACACACAATGACTACTGTGTGCTCTCTCTTGTGCTCCCCATTTGCCTACTCCAACCACCCTTCAGCCTGAATCTACATCATAAATATAAATTTCGGTATCTGTGAGTCTCCATATATAATAAATGAAATCGCTAACTTAACGGGGGGGTGGGGTGGGGGAAACAACACTGAATTTCTCTGCTTTTTCTGAGAAATGCATGAACCATATGAAAGGACCAGGATGTTGGACACAGCCCAAAGATCTGATTGCAGAAATTGCTTTTAAAAATAGTATTTCTACAACTATATTACAAATATAACATAGCAGTTGTAGAATGAAAGCTTGTTTAATATGGATTTTGCATTTCATTAGAACATTACAAAGATTATTGAAGACATTTATATGCACTGAATTCATTACTTGAAGTGACCAGCACTTTAACAGGAAACTTCCTAAGGATCAAATAGCAAAGCATAATACCACGTTTAGTGAGACACAAAATAAGCACAAGCTCAAGCTCAAGAACTATTTATTATCTGACATGCTGAAATAATTCATATCTTGATGATACATTTCTAAAGGGAGTAAGGGGAGAGAGCTTAGGCTAAAAACCTCACTTACTTTCTAAAGGCAAAAGAGTCTCAACATTTCTCTTGAAAGTAATATTTTTGTGCAGAGGGAATCTAAAATATTCTGGATCAGTTGATTCTGGTAAACCAGTCTTGTTCTTCCTCTGTCTTAAATTCTTAACTTGCACTCTTCCACAGCAAAAACCCGTCCATCTCAGCATCCAGAGATTCCCACCAGTTACAACTCCCAACCCAAAAGTAATCTGCTTAACACTCAGCTTTACCATCAACTGTACAAGAGTCAACTACTTTAAAAAAGGAAGTAAAAAAATAAGCCAAATCTTAAAAATCACTAATCTAGTTCACTATTATCTGCCCAAGGTCAGTTCTAATTATTTTCCAGTGTGGCATCTACAAGGAAACTGACACATACTGAATAGTCCCCTACAAAGGAAAAACAAGCAAATTTCAAGGAAATCACATCCAATTTTGCAGCTTTCTGGTTCTCTCTATGCCAACTCAAACTCCCTATACCAAAGTGCATTTGGTAGTTGGTTGGCAGCATGGCCACTATGGACAACCAGGGGCTCAGCAGGCTGCAACTCAGGGCAGGACAGTGGAATGATAAATGCCAGTACAGTCATCTCACTCACCTAAGAGGAAACTCGTGGACACAACACCTAAGTGTGTGCACGAGATTTCAGCATCCGAAACCGCAAGTGCTCAAAAACATCTTCATTCTAATATAAATCTAATTGTGAGGCTAAAACACCAAGGTAAGAAAAACTAACCCTGATTTGTAAAATTACTTGATGGAAGTACACACAGCGTTTTCCATCTCTCGCTTTTTTATATAAACAGCAGCACTACAGCATACACCTCCAGAAAATAAAGCCAGAGCAAAACTCACACATACTCTTAAAGCACTTCAGCTCTTGCATGGCTTCTTTCTCAGCTAGAGCCAGCTCTTGCTGGAAGGGAGCTGACAGCTTCTCATGCATCAAAGAGCAAAGCAAGTTACCTTAGCTCTCAGTAGTAGCCAGCCTGTGATAAAGGCAGTACTGAGGAAAAGAATGTTCTTATTTAAAAAGCAGCGGGGAGAGGATTTTGCCACATGTATACCAGCCAGGGTAGATTTTGGAATACATATTAGCAACACCTGAAGAACAGTTTAGTGTAAGATTCAGTGGAGTCTGAGATGACAGACACTCGGACTGCAGTGGGTGAATATGAGTACTGAAGCTCAGCACGGCCTCTGCAGAGGGCCAGCACAGGGAGCAAATGGCAGCACAGGGCACAGCAAGGCTGCCAGTGAGCTGAGGAACCTCCCTGGCCTGGCTGGACCCCAGGGTACCCGAGGGGAGGGAGTGCCCAGCCCTGACCCCCCCCCAGCACTGCCCGGAGCAGCCCGGGCACAGCAGCTCTGACCAGGCTGCACTCCTTATCTCCTACTAACAGAAACCTTGTTTGGCGGCCACCAGGCATAACAGGGCTCAAATCTCACTCATGAAGTATTCCATGGCTTCTCACAGAGAATAATAACAGTATTTAGGAGATTCATTTCCCCCTTGATGTGCCCAGACTGTCACATAGATTAGTACCTTCAGTGAAATGTTGCATTTAATACACTTTTCAGTCCAGCTCAGTTTGTTCCAATCTGACTCTCAGAAAATCACGTGGAGAGTTTTCAGCTGTAAGCACCATTTCTTGCACTGTGTTATTTAATTACTGTACAGGAGCTGGTTACAGACCTGATAAAGCACTGCAGTCCCTAATTCTCTTGACTTGTATCTGGCATTTCAAGTGAAAAACTAAATAAAGGAATCATTCTTGACGGTATTTCCATGATGTTAACAGTATTGCACAACTTGAGGAAGAAAGCCATGATCTTGAATAACTGTGCAACAACATGCAGTGAGCAACAGCATTCACTCATGACTGACTTAGACTGATTTTACCAAGTGAATCCTGTAACAATGAAGAAGTCTAAGACCTCTCTTTGGCTAAGACTTACACTAAGATCCAGTAGCTTACCTAACTAAATTCTAAGATTTTTTTTTGCTGCTAGGTAAAAAGTTTGTTTACCAGGAATCACAAAACTAAACGAAAAAGCATTAAACTTCTATAATGCTCCAAGTTTTCACTTAACCCTGAGGCACCAAATTAACTTAATTTCTCAGTGCCTGATAGTAGTTCTGCAGGATACCCACTCTTAACTTCACAGTTAGCTCAAAATCTTTATTAATATTGCCAGAAACCAGGGTGGTAGGGAGAGATTGACTCCTTCTCATTGATTTCTCATTCCCAAAGAAAAAGAGGTGGTGATAAACTGCATGCCTGTTAGAACAACATGATTTAAAATTTTACAACAGAATGAAGCTCCTGTTGCACCGCCTGGTTAATAAGCTGTCAGTTCATTTATTAAGCACTATAGAGATCTGATGGAATTTGGGCAAGCGGCTGACAGCCCATCATATTTCTAATTCTAAGGTACATCCTGTCATTCAGTAAAGTTTGAATAAAACAATCCCACATGCCAGGTTTGCAAGTGAGCTATACAAAGAACAAAGGCACTTGGGAGGAATCTTATAAACACCTAAAGCTTAGTATCTAGAGAAATGTATCTATAAGCAGACTCTTCTTCCCTGCTACACTCCCCAGTGCATTTTCTCCCATCCCTCCTCCATCCCACACAACGTTCTTCACCACAACGAAGTTTTGAAGCACATTTACAGAAGGTAATCACTGTTGGAGGGAGGAAGGGTAGGAGTATTTCACTTCCAAGGCTAAATGAATGAAGTTGACCTTAATGGATAGCATCTGCAACCATTCTCAGAGTGACCAGGGGGTTTGGACTAGCAGTGGAACAAAAACAAATCTCAGCTTAAGCCTAAGAAAAAACAGTAGGGACAAATGGAAAGAAAAAACCTCAGGAGCTGTGATTCTTTGCTGTCCAAACTGCCATTTGGGAAAAGGACTGCCTACCTTACAAGAACTGAAAGTGATGTAAAACTTAGTAGCCCTATTGGATGTTTTACTACATCCTCACCAGGATCTTCATTAAAATCCTACTTAAGATTAAGTCAGTGGCTGGTTGCAATAGTAAAGTGGCACCCCTGGGATGTTGCCCAGTGTGATTAAGAAGCACACAAAACAGTGCCACAAATTGCAGCTTTTCCAACTCGGATATCCCAGTGGTTTTGTTTTCATTTTTAAGGAAACATCAAGAAACCTTTTAATTAAAAATACACCAATGGTTAGGAAATATCTTTTGCTAGAAGAGAAAAGGTGTGCAGCACTAGCCTGTGGGACTAGCATTTATACAAGCAGCTCTTCTGCTGTGACAAAAACAGCATCAGAACGAACAACAGGATAGGTGGTATCAGGGGGAACCAATCCTGTTTCTGAATATTTCAAGTGCAACTAACATTTTTTGAAATACAAGAAAGGCTTAACACAGTCTTCCTTATATTACACAATGCCGGAAGACCACACATGAATAATGCTCCGATTTATATGTAAAAGATCCAAGTCCATCTGCTGCTGAAGTCTTTCCAGGCCTCAGCTTTATTTTCAAGATTGTCAGCTGGCAGAAGAAAAACAGTTTTACCTCTTGTTGATAGGACAAACAATAAGTCACAGAAAGTTCCACTTATTCCCCCAAAACTACACAGGAGAGTCTGACTGAGCCAAAACTGAACCTAACACATCCTGGTCAGAACAGACCAATCAATCACAAAAATACCTACTTCGAACTCTTGTCATAAAAGAGAGTTTTGCCAAGATTCTCTTGACTTGTGAGCCTCTAAAACCTGGAGTTGTGAAAATGGATTAATCTTCGTGTCATGACTAGTTCTTTTTTGGTGACATGATCGACATTACAGCTCCAAGTCAGGACTGCACTACCATATATAATCAGAATCACACTTAATACTCCACAAATAACATCACACTTAAGTTAAACATGTGTTCATGTTCTTTACTAAGCTCTGGTCTCAACACTGATATAAAAGTAAATATTTTTATAGCTCAAAAATCTCAACAACTTTACCAGCTCTTTTAATCCCTACTGTTTTAGGTGCTATTATTTAAATGCAATTTTTTTTTAAATATAAAAACAGAGGATACTGATTTTCCTATTGTTATAAAAATATGAGCATGTTTCCATTTTCATAACTGTAGGTAATGCACAAGGGACCAGAACGTGCACACATTTTATCACAGAGTATTATACAACAGCATTTTCTAAAATTGCATTTTATTCTCTCCCTTAAAACCAGAAAAATGCCAACAGAACAAAAGGGAAGATACACCTGTTCTCCTTTTGTTGTAATGTTTTGGGGAATTGCCTGTTTTCAAATGCAAACTGCACAGAAGAACAACCTAATTTGCAGAAACATACCATTTCTCAATAGTTTAAATATAAACAAACAAAAAGTGATTGTAAAACCCGACACAACAGCAAGAACATTTCTTTTGGTAAGTTACTAGCAAAACTTTTATTAACAATTGCCCATCAGTTTTGCCATAGCAAACAAGCTTGCCAGTCTTTGAAAGCCCTCAGAGGAAAAGTGTGGTAAGGGATGACATTCTTGGGAGTTCCTGTTTTCCTCCTGCCTGCTGGCATCTGCAGCACCCCGGTATGGACAGCCCTTTCACAGCAAGGTTGTGTCAAATAATGCTGATGTTTCCAGAGTGGTTAGAAAAGTCCAATGGGACCCTGAACTGAACAGCTTTAGCTCTAACCTTGTGAAGATACTTTTGAGAAACTCATCAGAGGCACCAAGCCTTCATGAAAATTCCACACAGAGAGGTTCCTGCTTGCATGCAGCTCCTTGTTGGATCCAGACCCAGGATTAATGAGTTGTACTGGCTTTCATGATGAAGTAAAAATTTCTTTACAAAATGCTGATTAAACATGAAATGTTTTTAAATACTATGGCTTCCTGTCTTAGACACTGAGAATGTCACAGGCCCAATAATTATTAGCACTGGGACTTGCTCTTGAGTCAGTGATTAAGATAAGCCAGTGTCTTGGTCAGGACTGCCCTACCACTGCATCTCCTCCCAGCTCAAGCTGCAATGCAGGTACATTAATATTTTTGTTTACAGAATGAGAATGGTGATGTACACAAAGCTAATGAAAGAAACTGGAAGATGACAGCATCCTGCACCATTTAAGAGACAGCAATTTCAAAGCAAAGCAATTTTTTTGTAAAGCACTTTTTTTTAATAGAAAATTTGGAAGACATGGAATTTCCAGTTAATTTGAGATGGAAATTCAGACTGCCTGAAAAATCCTATTTCTCATACATTTCTCAATTCCAAAATGAAGAATTTCTGAGGTCTTAAACTCATAGTGTGCTCCACTGTAAACACAGGATGATAATGTATATGAGAAAAACCAAAACGTGTTTTAAACAAGTTGCCATCATTTACAATGTTGACGTTCTAATGGGGCTAAATGTTAAAAGAAATGCTTCTTCAAATAAGAGAGCAGAATACTGTTTTGAATGCTTAATATGTCTGCCATTGCCTATGAAGCTTGTCACCCAGTCTTCTCTTCCTAAATCACTTTCATAAGTCCAGTACTGCAGATTTATTGAAAAATATAAATGGGGAGGGGGAAGAAGTCAGGGTAGAAGAAACCAAAATCATTATTTAACTCTCAAAATGCCTTAAAATATATTATGATTTATCTATCACAGCAACTTCTCCTTTTTCAAAAACTGAATCGTGGATCTTTTTTCAGGCATCACTAACTGCCACTAGCATTGTGTAAACCTCCAAACTTCCAGAAGTTTTGGGCCAGCTTCAAGAAGTTGACACACTTACCAGCACTTCTTTGAAATCCTGGGAAAGTTTCAATTTGTCCCAGTTTTGAACCGGTCACACATATTTAAAGAATAGCCTTTGCTGTGGTATTTCTCTTTCCTCTTCCAAAAAAAACCCAAACATCAGTTCAGAGGCGTGTAAATGCTGTAAAATGCCTCTTGTGCTTCCCTTAATCACCTAAAAAGGATCAAAGTTTTGGATAAAAGTTTGCTTTTTGAAGCAGGATACACAACAGTAAACCATGACAAGCATTATGAATGCTCTCTGCAAGTTCACCTCCTTTTACAGCCCAAATGGGAACATCTAAATCTTGTCTTCCTGGAGTCACAAAATCTTGTTGCACTTGTACCTCTTACAGCAAAGGTCAGAATCACACACTATGCTATCTCATTCACAAAAAAAGATGTATCTTTTTCCATATTTCCCTCATAGAGTTACTGGAGCCAACAGCTGATTTGTACCTTTAACCTTCTGATAATCTTGCAACAGTGACACTGCCCTGCAAGGAACTGAGCCTTGCTCTTCATCGATTCCAGCAAGAAGCAGGTTTTACACAAGGATGCATTATCTTCCCAAGACTGAAAAAGATTCATATAATGAAACTTGGATAAAAATCAGCTCTTTAGAGCAGTCACAGGATAAACCCAAAGGTCTAAGTGAGGCAATTCTAAATAGGTTTAGAATCACGTTTGATACAATACCTACAAAGGCCAAAAAATATCACTGTATCATGACTAATTTCAGTGGGTACATGTTCCCATGCTTGGCCTCAATGCCAGACCCATCATATTTGAGAAATTAGAGGATAACCTAAACTTATGCTGACCTCCTAAAAAACCAGCAATAATGCAAGAACTCTATTTCACAGAGATGAAATTTCAACAAAAAATAAGCTGCCTTAAAAAAGAAAAACAAAAGAAACCCCTAACTGACCAAAAACAACACAGAGGCTTTTGCTGCCAGTGACTCACAATATTGTTTTTTTCCTTAACTGCCCACAAAAACTTCATATCAGGCTGTACTTGTTTCAGTCTTTGCTGAAATATGCTCCCACTGAAAACCATCACTGCCTCATCGTTCAAGGCTTTACACAAGAGGTATCACAGACAGACCACTACCACAAAGTCCA
Source organism: Rhabdornis inornatus (assembly GCA_013397075.1). NCBI lineage: Eukaryota > Metazoa > Chordata > Aves > Passeriformes > Rhabdornithidae > Rhabdornis > Rhabdornis inornatus. Next base: position 1,016,295 of record VWZS01004141.1, on the reverse strand, counting down.
CGCTGCCAGCAGCCCTGCTTTTGGTTTACCTTCATCTGTCAAGCTATCATTCACAGCCCAGCAGCTGCTTGGTGAGCAGCTCTGCCAACCGCACTGGAGCAGAGCAAGCTTCCGAGAAAGGGAGCGGGCAGCTCGAGGTGAAAGCAGCTCGGGCGTCCCGAGCCAAGGCAGGCTGCCCATGAATCGCAGCCAGCAGTCAGGCTCGCACAGCACCGCACGGAGCGCACAGCAGCGCACAGTGCGGGACAGCTGCGGGCCCGCTGCCACAAAGGTGCTCATTACAGCCCCCGGCTCCTTTTGTCTCTCACATCCCAGTGCTCCCGTGCCAGCCTGCCTCTGGAAATTGCACTTAGCGCTTCCACGAAAGCCTCGGCTTTTGGAAGAATAAGGTGTGTTGTCTAAGCAACATTTGGGGCTTTTCCAAACAGCTGATGATAGCTGAAAGTCACTGTAGTTGCAATATGGCATATCCACACTAATGCAGAAAACCCACAATGGTTTTGTTCCATGACGACAAACACATTTTAAACCTGCCCGTATTCCAGTGATGTTGTAAGCTAATGACAAAACTTTTATTTATAAATGTTTACCACCCCCCAAGCTTAAACTCTAAAAAGACAAGAAGCAAAGTATTGCTCTCTTTAAGACAGTAGGACTAAATGGCTTCCCTGAAGTCCCACAGCTATCCAAGAAGTATTTTGTCTGTGTCTTAAGCACAAAGGACCCATTCTCAATGTGACACCCCAAGACATCCTGCTTTGCTGGCTTCAGAACTCCATCAGCTGTCCTGTCTGTGACAGAACTGCTGCATCACATGCTCTAATCTAGTGCTGGAGAAGTGAAAAATCTCAGAACTGTTTGTAAGCCAATTAGCATCTTGCTAGCACCACCTTCCTATTTAATTATATTTAGGACGTAATAATCAGCAAAGACCTTAGTCAATATCCTCTCTGCTATTAGTAAAGTCATGCCCAAGGAACAAACAGGAACAGTATAGGAATATTATCCAGAGTAAGTTGAACCACATGAACATTATATTGTATTCATGTCAGGTATGTTCTCTTTTTACTGTCTTCATCTTTTACTTTTTAAATTACTACATCATATGACATCTTTCAAAAGCTACAACAAATTAAACAGCTTGACAGAAATATTATTGGAGAGGAGACTCTTGGCTGTATGCAGGAGCACAGATTAGACTTACATATTTATCCTTTCTGACATTATAAAACAATTAAAATGCAATCTTTCTTATGTTACTTTGAATGAAAGTGTTATTTTGTAATTAAGGAGTCAAGTCCTAGAATTGAGAGACTATCATCTGCAAATCTTAATTTCTCTGCCTTTTAAAAATTTGGTAGTGTGTTAGTAGCAAAATACTTGGAAAATAGACTTGCTGTGTCCTGAATGGCATAGAAGAAATAACCTCAAAAACAACAAAACAAAACAATCCAAAAGCAAAAACACCCAAAAACTTGGAAAAAAAAATTTGGTCCTCTACATTGCAACCAGAAGCAGGTAAGGCTTTTCTCCCACTGACATGCAAATCCATGGAATTTCAACTCCTAAACCCTGCAAAAGGCAGAGTCGAATTCCCAGAGCTCAGCCACACTGCTGACCAGACGCAGCGCAGGAAGGGCTCGGTGTGAGGCCAGCGCGGCGGCACAAAGCCCTTGTGACACGCAGCGTTACACAAGCAGCTCTCCTGCCTCCAGACCAGCAGCTTCTCCGCACGGCAGCATCTGCGAGCGGCCTGGATGCGAGGCAGCGATCTGGAAGGGAGAGCCTCCCAGGAGAGCTTCCTTCCCAGCGCCAACGCGAGCATGAAGGGTATCCGAGCAAAATGAGAGGTGAACTGGAACAAGAGTTTCATCACATGGAATAAGGCAGCTCCTCTCCCGCAGCAGCGTGAGCCGCGCTCGTTAGCATGTCCATGGGTTAACAGCGATCACATTGATCAGCCGCCTCTGAGTGACAAGCCTTCCCCCAAGGAAACACACTGCGACCGCAATTAAAACGCACAGTTTATACAACAATGCCGCAGAAAGCCCTCTGCTTTAATCGAAAAGAAAATACTGCAAATATTCATGTGTTAGGTTTTTTGCATTTTAGAACGCCTTTGCAAAACTTTCCAAGGACGGCACAGTCACTCACAACATTTATTTAGTTGAATAAATAACAAATCTCATGTTAGAAGGTTTTTGTGCTTGGAAGGTGACACAGTGAATGAACTTTTTTGTAGGTGAGTGGGCACCAGAGCAAGCTTAAAAAGAAATCCCTATCTCCATCGAAGGCTAGCGTTCCAGAAAAAACCTTTTATCCTTATTTCTATCATTTGTTTTACAAGAATATCTAAAAGACTCTCTGCCAGATACAAAAGCAAACTGTGACAACATTCTCCCAGCAGAGATTTATAATCTAATAACAGGATATGGCATAGGTGAAGGGACTTGTCCAAGGTCACATAGTAGATACATGCCACAAATAAGAATGTCAATGCTTCCTGACACTCTCTCCAGTTTTTGCCATCTAATTCACATTGCCTTCCTACACCTTTTATGACAAACAAGCAAACAACCTATTTAGGGTAGCAGGAAGGGGACGTGTGTGATCCTTCAGAAGAGTATTGAGACTATTTTGCTGATTAAATAAAAGGTTTCCATTTATCCTTAAATGGAATAGTTGCAGGTACAAAGTCTTTATTTGCCTTTATCATAAAATCAGTACAAGTCACATCAATAAATTAATCTGCAAAAGTATGTAAAAATCTTTTTATTTAAAGATTGATTCTTAAAAATGAAAAAAACTACACCGATTTTCTTTTGATATTTGTGATATTTGTTGCTGCTAATTTTCAACAGATACTTTTTAAAGAGGAGCATTAAAAACATAAGCGTAACTATCTTCCTTCCCTGCCTGCCTTTGTTTACCATGTAAATTGCCACCCACACACTTTCCCATATAGAGCACAGTGGGGTACTATTCACCAAGACAGAGCTTCAGCAAATGCAGCTCCTGTCCCCAGCAGGAATAAGGTTGTGCCCGGAGTTCACTCTTTAAGTCACATAAATTTATCTAGAAGTAACAGGAAAAAGATGCCTGATAACAGTCACTGAGCTAATCTGACTTACACCTAATGGACCTGAGGATGGGGGAATGGAGGGAGATGCAGAGCACAAAACACACAGAGAACAGATCACCTCAGGAAAAGTAATTTTAAAACCATGAATTTACATTTTACTGGGGTTCCTTCATGACACACGCACAACCAACATACTGTACTATGCATCCAAATCAAGAAACCAAAAAATAACCCAAAAATCCGGAACTATGTAGGTTTAAACTTTAAAATAACAAAACATTTTAAGAAATATTTGAGGGATGTCTTTTAGAATATTACTTTCTTCCTTTCAAAAGTAAATACTCTTTTTATTCCTTTCCTTAACAAATACTGTGCTACCTTAAAATCCATTTATGAAGTGCTGTCCTACCACTGTACACTCAGTGAAGGCACACAATGCTTCTCAGTTAAGTATCAGCATTCGTATTTTTATGCATTCAACACAATCCCCATCTGTGTGCCTGCAAGCTGGAGGTTTGTCATATGGGAAAGGAGCTCCAGAGGCAGCTCACTGCTCTCCACTTCCTGCAGGAGCTGCAGGAGGGAGGGGAAGTAGGGAAATCTTCCTATGCCTCAGTCTTCCTTTGGGTAAAGTATTAGCAACCACTAGAGAACAGAAATAAGACCTCTGCATTCCTGTACACCACAGACTGCAAAGGAAAAACCAGAAACACACATGTGAGTTTTACACAGGCAAAAGTATTTTATTCCAAGACCTCAATGCAATCCTACTGCAGAGGAAGACAGGTGCTAAAAAAAAACAACAAACCACATGGAAGGAGCAGAGAGAAAAAGAACCAGAACATTCTAGCATTCCCATCTGCAATATATCTCCTTTTAGAGGTCCACATGGACACACATGCATAATCAAAAACCTCTGCTTTCCAGCAGAAGACAAAATGCATGTTGTACAAACACACATGTAGCATTACATGCACCCATTTACTAAAGCTACGTTCTCACATTTACAGAGGAAGAAAAATATCTGACCCTGACTTAAAACATACAAAAACTTAATGCAAAGTGTACGCCTGAGGATTTTCGAGTATCACTTTCCCAGTTACATCAGTAATAACTTTTGTAATTTTGAATTTCCATGATGGGGGTATCCCTTGCAGGTTTCAATTAGCAGTCTTTAGTGTCTGAAAGTCTTTACTTTAATCTAATTTTTTTTCCCCTGCAGTGAAATGTTTTGCCATTAAGCAAAATGGAGGATTAGGAATAATGACAATTAATGGAGCAAATGTTTGTATAATGAAATCATGCTTGTATCAGCAGGCAAAGAGAGAGACTCAGGACAGCCTTTCTCCACTCCTGATTTTACACTGTGCAGCTCCAGATATTATAGGAAAACAATTTAGAGCACAAAGTTATCCCCTGGCTCCTGATCTGGCATTGTATTTATTAAGGACATATAGAAGTGACATTATCCCAAGCGACATGTTAGCCAAGCTTAGAACTTACATTTTGTTCTCCTTCTTTCTTTTTCACTCCCTTGAAAAGGTTTTGGGGAACATGGCTTTTTAAGACTGCCAAGAAATTTTGTGGCTGAGGAATTCAGAAATCAAGTGGCCCATTGTCTAGACACCATATTTTTTTCAAGGAGACTGCAGTGTACTTTTAGGTCTCTTCTCTGGAATGTCTTCTTTTAACATTTATTTCTGACTATTCTTGTCTCAAAATGCTTTATTCTAAGAACCAGAACGGATCTACAGATTAGACTGTGGGCTTCCTGCCCACAGCCGAAGTTTCATGGACAAGATACAACAGTAACAGCCATCTTCCCACTTCCATGTAAAGAGTTAGATAGGAAGTACCCAGTGAGAATGCAGGTACTGCTCAGAGTACTCCCTCAAAACTCCAGTCTTCAACTATTCCCAGGCTAGCTTTGCCCCAGGATGCCCTAGTGGCATCCCCTGCATGCGGTGTCTATGTAGGAGGCTGCAGAGACTGCTCAAATCCCCACAGGGGCAGAAATGAGGAAAGGTTGGTTCTCACTGACACTTTAATGCTGTTCTTTGCATTAGGAATCAGGTCTTGCAGAATGGATGGAAAACAGCCCGTGCCGTACATATCAGTATTTAGTAAGCGTCTTTTCTGCAGTAAGGTAACAATCTCTGTATGAAAGAAGCCGTGCTCAGGAGTTTGAATGTTAAAATAAAGGTATTCATTTTGAAGGGAAGGAAAAGTCAATAAAAAGCAAATTCAACCATCTTCAAAAGACTTCAGTACATAGCTCAGAAAACAATGGCAGGAGACAGATGCCTTTACCACAATAGGAGGACAAATGAAAATACGTATTGGAAAGGGGAACTTGCTTTCTTGGAAACTTCATTGTGAGTTCTAGACGCCTTTGTTGCCACCTAGTCAGAAGTTAGCAAGCTTCAATCCAGCTTGCTACCACTTCAGTTTTAAAACATACTCCAGCAGTCTTTCTTTAAAGGTGAAACACAAACAATTTTCAATAGGTAATTTCTGACACTTTGACAAGACTAGTAATATGCAATATTGTAAAGTCTGGCTAAAGTAATATTTCCAAGAGTTCTACTGGTTTTTACCTATGAAAAGCCTCTGTCATTTAATTTCAATCCTCTCCCTGAAGGTGAGCAGGTAGCCACCCAAAACACTGCACCTGACACAAAGTGTTTGCACTTCACTAAATTTTACTTTTTTGCCCAGTTAAGTGATACAACTGAACACTGCTTTTATATAAATATTTGAGCATACCATGTTTATTTAAAAAAATATATACATAACCAGGAAGGACTTCAGAGAAACAAACTGCTCTTCCAGTCTCTTAATTCCCAGGTGCCTGAATAGTGGCTCAACTATATAATTTCTTCTTACTCTGTTTTCCCAGGAGATGGAAGGCATGGTATACACTCGGGGCTGTATTTTTTACATGCTAAAAAACTCCAACAAATTTAAGATAATATGTGCACACACATACACAAAGTAGGGTTGTTGTTTTTTTTTTTTATTCCTTCAACTATTTTAATTGGTTTATCTTTGGAGTCACAAAGACACATCTAGATTGAGTTTACTTCTGCCAACATGCCTGTACAACATATCTATTCAAAGCAGTGTGTCTTGTGAGATTAGGGGCTGCTTATGCTTTTACTTGAAACTGCTGACGTTAGTATCATGTAAAATGTACAGAAATCAGGACTGGTAATTCTGGGGATAGGTACTAGGTTACAGTGTAATTTATTGACAGACTAACGGTGTCCACAAAGGTAAGGTTTAGATCTGCTCTCTCCCAAATACTGACAAATCAACTGCAAAACTGACTTGCGATAAAATTATTTCTCTCAGCTATACACATAACAGTTTTTCTTTGGTCAATTGTGTGCCACAACAACATGAATTATTTTTATGAATGGTGTTTTATACTTCAAGTCTTCTGAACAAGCCAGTGAGTTAAACTATTCAATTCAAACAAGTTATTTCACAAATTTTGGTCGTGTTATGGCTGGCTCTTCTTCAATTGTCCAACTAAAAGATTCATCATTCATAAATGCACACTGAAGAGGTTACAAATCCATTTCTAATGGAAATTTAGGGACTGCTTACCTTTTCTATGGGCCATTTCCTTACTCAAAGTGTATGACTAGACACAAAACAAGCACTTACTATTGCTATTCCAACTACATTGCTGGCAGAGAAAGAACACTGCCTATTCTTCTTTAATTCCCCTTCTCTCTTCTTAAGAAAAACCTCAAAACCAAAAATATATCTCAATGCACAATTCCAGAAAAACCTCTTAGGCTAGAATCTGTGGGATTCCCTCAGTCATTAACACCGTAACAAAGAAGCCCCGCTTATCCACCTACTTCAGAAAGTATCATGACCAATTTTATACTCTGATTTAGTTAATATTTTTGTATTACTCAACAGCTTTTACCTAGCCAGAGCACGTTCTCAAGCACACATACACAACAATGTGTTCTTAATTACTCTGTTGGTAGGAGAGTCTGTCAGGTTTCTTACCTTTTATTTTTAACCACTTCCAAGTTCTTTTTGTCCAAGTCTGAACCAGGGAGCAGGGAACATTTATTTCTATTAATCAATCAATGATGGCAGTGGTGGTGCACTCTAGTTTTTCATTCTGACTGCAAAGCAAAATTAAAAGCTATATTTTGCAAATTTACGCATTATAGATTGCAGTGGCAGCTGGTGGACTGCTGCTGAGACAGACAGTCTTTTCCCTTCCAGTCCCCTGTGACTGAGATGGAAGAATTACAGGACAGCACTAGCAGCTGCTGCTGCTGCCCCAGAAGCAGCAAGCCAAGGTCTCTGGAAAAATAATTGGGGAGGCGGGGGAAGGGAAGAAGGGGGACGAAGAAGTTGGGGAAGGGAAGGCACTGCCAAGGCTGGCAGCACAAACAACACACTGCACCTTGCCCTCGAAGAAACAACTGAGCTGGTTCGGGCTTCCTTCAGTAGACACAAGACTCTTAAGCCATTATGAGACTTGAAAACACTACCAGTTTTTGATAAGGACTTTCAGAGAATTAAGAAAGAATGAGAAAAGGCAATATTCCTTCCAGTCTGATGCTTGCAGCAATTTGCTCTCGAATCCTCTAAAAATAAAGCACAGTACAATGAGTAACACCCTTCCTTGCAGCTTCGCAATGGAGTCATTCCATGGAGCGCTCCACATTAGCACAGGCACAGTCTACAAGTCAATTCATGCCCTGCCTGCCTCCTGAAAAACAGGGGGAACCAAATCCTTTCTCACACACACGTAGTCATGAAGATAAATAATTAATGACTCCAAGACATCATCAGTGGGAAAACACTAACAATCACTCATTTTTAGACAGATTTCGAAGTGGAACTAGTAGGAATTATGCCCATTAAAAAAACCCCAAACTGCTCAGTGCAAAAATCTGCTTGCTTATATATTTGGTCACCTAAGCAGTGGCTCAGTGCAAGCAAGCAATGCCCATCTATGCTACACAGCACACAAAATATAAAGCTCATCTCAACAAGGCTGAAAAACACAAATACACTGACTGACCAAACCACATCCACCCACATCTGAAAACCTGAAGTTCACCCCAAAGCTTTCACGTTTCCCAGGATCTCTTGGGTTCAGCCTGACCTGTGGGGTCCCACTGCGTGGGACAGTAATACACCTCACTCCCTGAGAATGAGGTCACAACAGTGACCTCCAGTTTAAACAGAAGAGAACTGTGAACACTCCTTTTCAAGAGAAATAATCTGTTACACACAAACCACACATGGGTCAGGCATGTGTGTCTCACTACTCCTTCTACTGAGGGACTTCAATGCAAGATACTGCTTAGTCCAGTGGACACCACTTAATTTTCACAGCAGTGGCAGACTTCCATATTAGCCATAAAAGATATTATTTGAAAAAAACATTCAGCTATTCCAAAAGAAAAAAGGAAACAAACACCACTGCCACCACAATAGATGTAGCTTTCTCTGCCCTGTTTAGAAAGACTTATTCAAAAGACATACATTCATAGTTTAATAGAACATGCTTAATTTTAAATATATAGCTTATCTTTTAACTGGAGGACCTATTTTCATCCAGTATATTTGGTCATTAAAACAAAGAGAAAAATAAAGAAAACAAACAGGAGAAAAGAAAATATAACTTCTTCCAACTGATCTCATACACATAAGCCAAGAAATACTTAGGGTCAGAGGAAAGTACTGGTGGCTGAAACAGTTTGTATTGGTTTTGTTGTGTGTCAGAACCCCTCTCAAGATAAGCCAAGAACGCTGTATACAAAACCAGCACAACTATAAGCAGACACAGCCTTCTCTCAATGTTGGTATTTCACATTCATTTTGGGAAGCTAAGCTAGTGATTGCTATCTGAAGAAACAGCTTTTGATATATCATCAATTTCCTGAAGAACATATCAGTTTATTGAACGGGGGTTTTCAAACTCTTATCTCATTTGATAGTATTATGCCTTACTTTTAAAAAAAATTTTTTTTGAAAACTATAGTTAAAATACTAAGATGCCAGTAGAAGACTCTTACTTCCTCAAAATCTAACTACAGGTATCAGCTGCTAAGATTATCAGGGACTCAATCTGTTTGGAAGTTTTTGAATAAAATTAAATAAATCCTTCCTCCTTGGCATATTAGAACCTACATTGTTTCTAAACACAGAGTATTTAGTCAAAGTACTTGTACACAAGTCTCAGATTAAATCTGCCACCATATGAATTTTTAATGCATATAGGAAAAGTTGCAGCAATGTTAAACCATTTCTGCTGCTACAAATGCTTCAAAAGTCATGACTTCAGGTGTTACAGTGATGATAAGGATTAGAACATATATCTCCAGTATTTATTTTAATTTATGGCTGTGTAAGTGAGTAAACAGCTGAGGACAAGAAGGGCTAAACTACACAAAAGCCCTCACTGTTTTCCTAGAAGTTTTAACCAGTTAAGGAACAGGGCAGTTATTTTCCTCCATAATTCATGAGGAAGGATTTATAGAATGGCTTGGAATATTGCCATGAGACACCCAAGGCATGTGGCCTCAGAAGTCCCAGCATCACACATGGAAATGGAGGATCAATAGAGACCAAGAATAGGGTACAATGACAACCTGCACCTGAAGCAAACCACTTCTGGTAGTGATATCATGTGTCTCTATACTGAAAATATTAGCTACAGCAGGCTTCTTCCTCAGCACCAGCTCTCTCAATGACATCTCAGACACTCAAATGTTATCTGAAGTTACTCATTTCAGTGACTATACTGTCTCTTTCTCCTCCCTCCTTTTTGACCCAAAGCTATTTTTGAACTTGACCTTCTTTCAGTCTCTCCAGTAAGAAAAAAGCCTTTGATTTTTCTCACATTTGGGATCATGATGGAGAGTTAGGCACTATCCACTGTTCTTTGTGTAAAAATGCCTTTTGCTCTCCTTACATTATCTCTTTGTCCCTCATATTTATTTACCCATAATTCACTTGTCTCATTTATTTAACAGATAAAGTTACTTTAGTGTAAGTGGTTTTAGACCTACTAAATATAAACACATATGGAGGTATTTAAGGTATCCTGTCATTCACTTCACTTTTCAAGACTGAGAAGTCTGAAGCTCAAGAACACAACAAGTTTGTTTTGAAGACAGCGTGGCCCTACCACACACACATTCCCGTAAGACACTTGAAATCGCAGACTGTGCCTGTATTTCACATTTCCTAAGCATACATCCAGCTTCTACACTTGGGCAATTACTTCACATTTTATGCAAAGGGCATTAGAAATATGACACCTGGGCTCACACATTTAGCCTGAAGCTTCAGGCTGATAATGCACTTTGTGTGTGTATGTGTGAATGCACATTGTCTAAAAAAGAATCAACTGCAAGCTTACAAAAGGAAGAAAGCAAGCATACTGCAAAGTACAGCCTCTCCATCAAAGAGCATTACAGCTACAAATGTTCCGGTAGCTTGTATAGTATATTCATGTTACAAGTAGTAAATTGGGTTTGGATGCATTCATATCTAACATAATATTTCCAGCTACTGAACAAAGGCAAAACCTTCCCAAAATTTCTGGATGTTATCATGTGTATATTCTTATACCACTATTAAAACTGAATCCACTCCATTAAACTGTTTGCAGAAGTCAAGCTACATTTCGGCAACGAAATGAGCAAATGTAGTTGATTCCCTGGTTTCACGTATAAACCCAAAATATCAAAGAACCAGGTGGTTATTATTGAAAAATTTCAATAAGACATAATTTGAGATTAATATCTACAGTCCTGCACCACACTGTGGATGAAGAGAATAAACACTGAGGTGAAACTTCACCACAAACCTTATTTCTAAAATACCTTCAATTCATTATTAAGATTCATTTGGAACAAAGAATTTTCATTCTACAAAGAACTGTAAAGTGAACCTGTTATCAGTTCAACTTTAAATAAACATTGACAGTACTTAAAAATACTTTGACAAGGCTTCTAAAAGGAAAGTTCTATTTTTGCCAGACCTTATTATTGAGGTTCCCTACTGAAGAACATAATAGGTTGCCAGCTGATTACTCTATTGTGTAATTATTCAGAACTTATCATATACACATCATCTCATAAGATAATGTGGCTTGTCCTACAATCTTCCTATTTCCATGACCAGCGCTTACAAGAAGCTAGAGGCACAGGTTGGTTTGGCAAGTTTCTGGATCAAAACAGTATCTGGCAATGCTTCAAACTGATAGCAATCAACAAAAGTCACAACAGATTCAATGGCCAAGGACAGTGAAGCCTGTCTCCCAGATGTTTGCCTTCAGTGAGATGGCAGGAAAACAAGCTTTAGCTATGTACCACCAGTGAGAGTAGCAGGATTATTTCAGTTGAGAAAAGCAGATGCTGAATTATCTAAAACTTAGTGCAAAAAGTGTTGCAGCATTAGCAAATAAATGGAAAAAGCAGTACAAGTGGAACAGTAACACAAGCATCAGGCCACTCTGTATTTCTAGTATGCATAAACTACAATACCTGGTTCATAGCATGCATTTGATAAGCAACAGAGATCTCTTCTGTTCCTAACTTTATGGTATTGCTCACTGCTGCACCATGATAACCATGATAACCACAATATTCCTTTCTTAGGAAAAGAAGTCCCAGAATATTTCCATGTTAATTCATTTAACTAAATAGCTGGAACAAAGTTCTCTTCACAAGCTTATAGCCTTATGGCTTCACCCATACTTCCTCAAGACCAAAACTCACTTCTTGTGGCACATGAAAAAGAAAAAGGTGACTGAAATCTATTTTTATCTACAAGCTTCTGGAGAGCTAGTATACAGATGTACATTTCTTGTACTTGCATGTGTAATCAATATTTCACATTTTCTATTTTTACTGTAAAATGACAGCTCAGAGGACTAACTGCTAACAGCACAGATCACTAGAGACACACCCTGGGGCTTCCCTGAAAAATGTCTATGGACATTTTTCAGGGAAGCCCACGGCCTTTAACTTGAAAAAATACCCAATAGAAATGGTTGGACAGAACTGGCTTCCTGATACACATTTTAAAACAAAAGCTGGTGGCAACCAAAGCAAAATCAAGATCAAGGGAGAACAGTCCTCAAAATCTAAACTGAAACTTTATCCTCTGTGAAAGTAGCCTATATATATGGAAATAAAAGTTTAGCCTTTTCTCATTTAAAAAAAAAAAGGGAAGCAGAGGCAGAGGGTATGGAAATAATCTAAAATACAGTGAATAATATTTGAAGTATTTTTACATACATGAAAGCAGTAGGAACAGAAAACATTCTATTGTGGGTTAATCCAGTCATTCCTGTAAGTGGGTATTTTGAGCAGAAGATACTTATGCAGGCAGGGTACACGAGCCCAGCTATTGTCTGTAGCTTACTGCCTTTACTCTCCAGCACCCACAGTGAGGCAGCAGTAGGAACACGTGCCTCCCTTCATGTCTGCTCATGGAGCTGTGGTCCACAGCCGTGTTCAACCTGCTCATCTGCCTTCACAGCCTCCTACGGCAGCAGGTCTGCAGGTAAGGCAATTCTCCCGTTGGCACAGCCAGCGCTTCTCTACAAATACCAGTCTTGCCACCACTCCCTAGTAAGATTTTAATGCTATCTTACTTACCTTTATACAGGAAAGACCTGTAAAAATAATGTCCACTTGTCCAGTATCCTCACCACTCCTTTTGCAGCAGCCAGGCACACCTCTTGCCCATGAGACTTTTGCTAAGGATTTCCCATCACATGGAGTGCAGCAAGAAGTAAACAGGTATTACCTTATAACAAATTGGCCCATCTTCTAAATTAGAGAAAACAAAACTCTTCAAATAAGCAAACTGTTGTTGGAGTTCCCCCCTCAACCACTTGGAAGCACAGAAAGATCACAGCCATGCACCCCATTTGATGGCCACTCTGTTACCTAAAAAGGTTATGAATCCCTGACCAATCAGCATGTTGCCATTGCCATTCCCACTATTAGAAGTTCAACATCATTTCAACTTCACTTGCTGTCAGTGATCCTTTTTTATAATTGTTTTTATTTTTAACAAATGTTCCCATCACCCCAAAAGCTGTAGTTTAAACAAAGCATAGGAAAGCCAAGGGAAGATTGATGTGGTGAAATCTGCAGTTAGACAGCCAGGCTACTTGTGTGATGATTATCTGTTTCTCGCAGAAAGAATGATCCAAAGCTACTATTTACATGTTTAAACTAAGCCAGCCCAGTTTGTCTCTAATGGTGTACAGAATAATCATGTGAACTATCTAGCTAGCAGATCTGAATGGCAGCAACTTCTGCCAGAGGCAGCAATGAGAACACATTGCTTTTCACAGCCTAATACACTCTCTAAATTCAACCAGAGCTGTCTGAATGATGACTACATTTGAAAAGAGGTATCAAAATCATTATGATGGGCCACACACATGAATGTAGCAGGAATTTCTAAAGCACAAAGGGGAGAGAGGCATTCATCTCCCTTAGTATATTCAACCACAAGAGTACCCCTGCCTCTTAGTGTTAGGGATCTGCTCTGGAAACACCCACCTTGGAGCTCAGAACTTTCCATCATTCTGGACACCTGCTGACACCTTACACAAAAGCTAAATACTTGGACTTTATGCTTATCTGTCAGTTGCTGTGATTCATGCAGAAACCCCCCCTAACCCTCAGTACAGTGCTCTCTCACCAGCCATTTGAGCCATCTGTATCTATTCCTTCCCTTCCCTTCTCACAGTTTGTTGACCATGCAAGTGGTGCACAGGTGATACACTGGGCTGAGACAGGGGAGGAACACTGGTGACCAACATGCCATTTATTTTTTTTAAACCCCTAATCTACATATTTGGAGTGGCAAAGAAACAGAGAATATATGATTCACCCTTGACATTCCACCAGATAACTTCAATCCTGTAAAATGCCCCCTAATGACCTGAATATAATACCATGGTGTTACAGTGTCACTTAAATACTGCAGGGTTCTTCCTCTGGCAGCGCAGTCTGCAGACTTAATATGTAATGTACAGGATTATACTGCCACTAAAATAATACTTAGTGCTGCTGAAATTTCAAATTAATTCTGGGAGCTAAATCATTATTCAACTCTGTCTTTGCAGAGATACATTCCCCTGGTTGTTTTAATAACGCTGATTTTAGAACTAGAAGGTTGTTACTGTCTCTTCAAGGCTTGCTCAAAAGGAGAAGTGGCCTCTAAACTGTCAAGCAAGTTAATGCAGTGATGCATGGATGTTTGCGACTAAAAAAATAGTTTGAGAAAAATGGGCTCAAGTATTAAGAGAGCTCACAGCAATGTGGCTGATGAATCATTTTATTACTTAACAATAAAATAAGAGACTAGCTCAGTTTTCTCTGTATTTATATACATACACACTCCTATGTTCCCATCCACCACCACCCTCCTCCACAGACAGAAGATTTCATAATAATTGAGGGGACATATTCTTGATGAAGTGAATGATGCAACTGCTGGTAACTGATGAAAATGATCTTTGCCAGTTGAGGATGTGGCTTTCAAGTCATTCTGAGCTCTAGCTTTTCAAGCCTAAATAAACAAACTTGAACTTTTTACAGCTTTGGGTTTCTTCCTGAATAATTCCTGTTACTAGTGAGTATCCTGTACTTTTAGGTAACTACAGCACTTCAACACTAAGATGGGCCAATCCTTGACACTGCATTAGAGCCAGTGTACACAATAACTTCCTAACATATGAAGTAAGAGAAGACAAAAAAAAGTGGATGGACTAATCATAAAAACGAGTTTCTATCCTCTGAATGTTTGCCCATTTTTAACATTGTGTTTAGATTAGTTTCTGCTTCTCAGTTAAAATACCAGGCTGCTCACTTCTACAATGAGGTTTCTTAAACCTGGGAAGCATTCCCAACATACATTGAAAAAAACTCCCACACCAAAACCCCATCAAAAACGGTCGTAAATGAGGAACAAGATAGGGCCAAACACACAGGCTGAAAACAACTTGTGGCAGTGAGTCTAAATTAGGAATAGTCAAACTTTCTCCTTATTAAAACTGTTACCTACTTCCTCACTCATTAATACTGTCCTTGTTTACACTTGCAACCAGGCCAAAGATTTTCCCCTCCCTCCAAATATAATTTCCTGCTATTGACAGACATGTTCAAGTGCTGGATGTGTGTATGTCTACATGGCATACTGCAGGCAGAGGCGAGCCTTCTTGGCCACCATCCAAGCCAGCTGTAAATGAGCCAGCTCCAAACTGGAAGCTGTGTAAGCACAATTAGCACAGCAGTAAGCCTGATCTAACACATCCTGCCAAGAGACCGAGCTTATTAGCTCGAGCTCAACACAATGCAGATGATGGAAATGGGGCTTCTGCTTTGGCTCCACACAGAATGTGGGCAGCTGAAGACAAGCACATCAAGCTCCTATCTGCCCACAGGACATGGTGTAAGTACATCTTCTCTTGGGGTACCCTCTGCTGCAAGCACTATGCTTTCCCTCTGCATGAACTCCCAAAATACCTTGACTGAGCACTGTGAGCAGATGGAGGGAACAGGGGACTCCAGATGAGAACTTCTGAGGCAGTCTAAGAAAAAAGGCACCAGGCACCAAAAAGGCCAAAGGGAAAGGTGAGGGAAAGGCAGAGCAAAGCACTGCAAGACTCTAGAAACTGATAAAGAACATTCCACTTCTGGCATCTACCAGATCCAGAGAAATAATGACCAAAAACCATTACCATACTGTAGATGATAAAATGGCTCTACACAGGTGCTCCCACCAACAAGAATTCACTACTTTTGGTGGACATTTGAACAGTACAAAAGAGGAATGTGCTCAGAGAAGGAAATTTGTTATCAAACTGGGACCCAAGAAACCAATACTCCACTGGTGCCATAGTTTTTATTAAATGAGCAGTGACAGTCTAGTGGTTGGCAACAGTAGTATGAGAAACTTATAAATTCAGAGCAAAATGAGACAAAAATCAAAGGGTAGCAATGAAGTCACCAGGGGAAAGAAAAGGCGTATTTTAAGAAGAGTGCCTGAAGAGACTGGGAATGTTTACATTTAAAAGAACAGTAATAAAATGGTCATTGCTAAACTACATTTAGCAGAAACCAACCTATACAAGTTAGTGAGCTTCTGCCCACCTTGTTAGTGAGCTTCTCCCAGTATGAGAGTACACGGGCAAGAGGAAATTCCATTGAAGGGCCCCAATCAGAGGCAACAAAGAAAACACCTTATTCAACACATAATTATTTTGTTGCATTCTCTGTCAACAGACTCTTCCGTAGCAAACAGTATCTTTGGAAGGTGGTGCTCATGGCTGTTTTCTTTTTCCTCCCACTCTACTGTAAAGAAGTATTTTTAGCTTTCAGTTTGAGCTTTCTGATGTAGGGGACAGGTATAAGCAAGAGGGAGAAGGGACCCCACAAGGTGTGGCAGACACACTCCTCCACACATTCAGATTCTGCAGATTAACTAGGTTTATTTTGACTTCTGAGAGTTTTAGATTACATTGTGTATATGGAGGTTTTCCATGATTTGCTAGTTTAAAATATTTTCTTTGAAAAGGCTTAGTTTGATCTGTGGTGAAGAAGAGTACAAGCAGTTTATATACCTGTCCCTGTCCCTTGCCTGATCATCAGTTTGGGCTATACACCTGCTGGCATTTCACACAGAATTTCTCACACTCTACTAACACAGATCTCAGCCATATATATCTTCGTGATTCAAGGCAGCATCTGAATCACTAATACTTGCTTCAAAGGACTGTTTTTCTTCCCTTTTCCCTATTCTTTCATAAACTTCTAAAAACATGACCAAATCAAAATAAATTAATCACGCCAGGTTAAGAGACATAGACAAAAGAAAAACTGAGAGCTGGGATTACACTTGTGCTGTTCTTTTGTCTTGAGAAGGAAATAATTTTCCCTCTCTTTTCCCACTTGAAGGCCTGAAAAAGAGAGCTATGCTGTCAGAAATATCAAGGCCTAATAAAATGTGTGAAAAACCAGCTGTACCTTGAACTTACTAACTTCAAGAAGGTGAAATAAAGAAATGTAATTAAATACTATTCAGTATGAAACATTTAAAATACGCAACTGTATGATTATTGTAGGTTAATTTAACCTTATTTAGATTTTTTTAGTCATTTAAAAATACATATATAATTGTCAACCATTGTTAAGACAGTGACAACTGTTCTGAAACAGGATCTTAATTTACACATCTGATGAATCTAAAATACACAGTATACATATGTGCAGGATATAAAAGTCAAATAACCATTCAGTCCCTTTACTTATACATACCTTCAGTGAAAAGATAAAAAATCTTGGCTTAGAAATGTGAACTAAAATACCCTAAAAGAACACATTTCTCACAGTCAGAAGAAAACACTGAGGAGATAAACACGATTAAGGGAGAAAGGGAGGGTAGAGAAGCAAAATATTTGCCAGTTAGCTCTGAATACTTTTGTATTGAACAAAAATAAATACTCAATCTGCGTATTATTTCTTTTGGAAATACTTCTTTGCAGTGAGGAATGCAAGATAGCATCCTTTATAAGGCCATAACAATCTTGGACATACCACCATAAAGTAGGTCTAGTACAGGATACAGCAATACTCTCATGCAGTGACATGATAAACAGAATCCTTGAATACTGATTTTTTTTGGTCTCCCTTCAAAGCAATACTTACTTTAAAAAAAATAAAAAGAGAAAATAATCAGAAGCCATCTGCCAAAGGAAGTACCTCAGACTAAAAGACCTGTCTACACCCACTATGTGTACATTGCTTTTTGTTTAGACAAAGTAAAACCAGGATAGATTGCAATGTGCCTGCAGAAGGTTCTTCTATTTTTAACTAATACTGTCCTGCCAGTATCAATTCATCCAGATAGAAAATCCTTCATTAAAAATATAATTTACTTTGGTTGCTTTCCACTATGTTGAAGTGACAGCTTTCCCAACCACTGTCAAAGGCCATTAGGAACACAGAGCTTTTGAGAGCAAATTTCAACCATGACTCCTGTTGGCCTGCCTAAACAAAAGTTTCCTTAGGAAGACTTGGGAATCCTTAGATGGGAAGGGGCAAAGCCAAAGGGCATGAAAAATATTATTCGTATATACATAGTATCATGACAAACAAACAAAAAAAAATCTTCGCACTGTTTCATACAAGCACTAAGTGACAAACCAATGGAATATCCTAAATAATGAAACAGAACTTTGGAACATTTCGGAGGAAAAAAAAAAAGAAGCTCTTGTACACTATTCCTGCTACCTAAATAGGTGGAATTTTTCACCTGAAACTTGGGGTGCTATGGCAGTTTACTAAAAAGTACAACACTGAAGACAACTCAAGCAAGAAGTTACCAACATTTTACTCAGCTATACACATTTCTGTGTGTCCATCTGGAAAAAACCCTCACATATACAAGCAAATAAGCTCAAATTAAAACACAGTTTGCCTTCGGAGTAATGGCTTACTTTTACGAAAGATGACTTTTATATAACAGAGCATTTAAGTCAATATTTGAAACTATGTTTTTCCCTACAAATTACAGTAGAATAACTTCAGAAGAACTTCTTAGCTTCATCCTATTCCCTTCTCAATCAACTTCCCTAGCTAAAAGACCAGTAGAGTAGGAGTCAGACAATGTGACAATCTGTGGCAATTAGACATCACAAAATTAATTGGAACAAAACACAAAATGTACTTTATTAATGTAAATGATTCTAGGCTTCATATGTCTCAACACTAGGAGAATATAATTCAATAATTAGTCACACTTAAAGAGAGAATTCAGAAAGTTCAGTAGGGGACAGGAGAAAGGAGTGAAGAAGCCCTGTCAAAGTGCAGAATCCAAGCCTTTGCTCAATTCCAGATCTACCCATGCTCCTCCTCAGAGTGCCAGTTTGGGGCCTGAAGTTGGGAAAAAACCAAGTCTACTGCTTCATACTTAAAAGGGAAGCTCAAAGACAAACTATGCTGTCTTTTTGTAACCTCTGATGCAATAAATAGTCAGATTCAGCAATAAGCTTGTCTCGATACACCTCCCACTGAGCACATCCTGAGCAGCCTCATGGAACCCATCGGCTCATTGCTGTGGGTTTTTTACAAAGGCAATGTGGAACACACAGCTCCTACCTCTGGCCGCTGGTTACCAGCTCCCACTGCACTGCCCTCGCCCCACCCCTCCTGGGAGTGTCAGGACAGCTTCATGGTGCTGTGCAGAGAACGGACTTGGTTAAGCTAAAAACAGTCCATTCATGCTGCCCCTCCCTCCCCGTTTTCGCCAGGTTATTTTTAACCAGATACGTTCTCTGCCCTTGCTCAACAGGCAGCATGGCTGGAAGGGGAAGGGAAGAGAAGATGCAGCTCTGGCAGCCCAGGCTGTAAGAGAGACTGCAGAGTCCCTTCAGCCCACCTTGCCCCTAAGACATAACATATCCATGGCATTAGAGACACACAGAGGGCCTCATAATCCCAGTTTAAGATGGTATTTGCAAAGTCTGAAAAGGAGCATGTACTATTCCCACAGTTAGATGGAAGAGGTTTGCATAATCTTATCCCTCATATCCCAGGAGCCAGAACTAATTCTGTGCTTTTCTGATTTGACTTGGGGATTCTACGCCACCACAGCAGGACTTAGGAAATGGCTCTTCACTGTAACCTTGTCTGAGTGCTCATCTTTTGTTTGCATTACTCTGCCTTGCAAGATGACAGCTATCAAGTCAGATTACTGAATGCCACTCACAGTGACACATGCCAAAAGTAAACCATTAAGACCGTCTAAATAAGAGCCAGGCTTAATATGTAGGTTGCCAGGTATTACATCTAGTAAGAAATAATTCTAGACAAGTTCAGCAATTAAAAAATTATTAAATATTTTAACTCAGTTCTTAAAATTCACTGGACTAATCAAATAAAAACTCTTCTGAATTCCTAAAAGAACCCTACATTTAAAGTGCAATGCATTTAGGCTGTCAGAAAGAAAAAAAATGGTTGGGGGGGAAAAACACAGCAATTTTTAAAAAGTCCTCCTAACCCCCACCATTTTTTCTGTGTGTTTACGAAGCCTCCGGAAATACCATGGCAAACATTCCAGCTCTACAGCAGAGAGGCCACATGACCCAAAGGCACAGCAAGGAACTTCTTTCCCAAGTTTCCTTATGGTACACAAAAGTGATTTGTTTTTTTTTATTTTGAAAATTAAGATCCAAGTCTAGGGAAATCTCCAGGAAATTTTCAAGAGTACGGTTTTAGAAACAGAGTGTTTCTTTATGTAGTGGGGTTTGGTGCTGTGTTTCCTTTTGTTATTTATTTGCTGCATTTCTATGCCTGCACATACTATTTTTATTATCTAAGACTAGCATCTTAGACCTATATTCAGGGACGATGAAATACAGTATACCATTTAAGTCACCTCTAAAAACTATCTTGTAATGTTCTCTAAGTCTTCTATTAGAGTTAAAATCAGTACTGCTGTATTTCTTACTACAGCCATGATCTTCTCCTGGCAAAAATTATGGCACTAACAACCTCTTCCCCCTTCTTGTCTTTCAGGATTACTTCAGCTAGCACTATTAATGAAACGATTTATGCAAACAAGCTTTGCTTAACATTATGAATAAAAAATATTTAAAATCTGAACCTGAATCACAACCTTGCACTTTACAATCATGTACATACTTGGAGGTAACTGAAATGTAGGAGTATTGATGAACCATAATGTAATAGGTGAGTATCAGAAATTTGTGGTTGTCTGAAAACAACATAGAAGAAAGCAGGGAAGGAAAACAATCCTGCAGAAGAAATGCACAGCAAATGGCAGGCTCTCACCACTAACTTGCTTTGTAACCATGTCAGAAATGCTTCTAATTATCAGAGGTAAAAGAGGGATGGCATTTCTGCTGGAAGCAAGTTTTACACTTTAGTCTTTCCTCTCCCTTCTCTTTCAGCCTATAAATATTAGTCTTACACATTTTTCTCCCATACAGCTCTTGAAAAGGTTGAGTTTTTCAAGGCTGAGAGCAGACAGAAATGTTCATCAAGAAATGCCTTGAGGTTCACTTTCTGTAACTCAAAGTGAAGCACTGAAAATATGGATGAGGTGGATTATATGAGCATGGCAAAGCAGATTTAAAAAAAAAAACAACTATGTTCTGATGATCAGTAAAATTTTTTCTTTTTGAAAATGGGTTCAGTTATGCACTCCCAGTGGTGATAGTCACAAGGTACTGACTCTCCTCCTAATTTCCGGTACATTCAAAACAACTATAGATGCATGGAAATGTCTTTAGTGCTATTTCCCAATATATGGAAATGCCACTGGGATATGACAAGGAGCACAAATGGAGATGACCCACACATCAGTGTAAGGAGAGGCAGCTGGTCCACAAGAAAATTATGATGTAGGCCAAATTCTTGAGGAGCACTGAACTACACTGAAAATAAGGCAGAGATGAGCTTACCTATGGCTTTATGAAGCACTTAAAAATATCTAAAAAAAACCCAAAATCAAAGGAAAAGCAGCAACAGAACAAGTCTGCAAAGATTATTTTTCTTAAGTGAAGGAGGAAACAGAAACCCTGGAGTGCCCACTGTGCTTTTTTTAAAATTCTGTAAAACAGCTAGACATAAGATATTGAACACATTATTGAAACTACTGTTCACTTCTACTCAGGGATTTCTGCTTAGTTTATTATAAATGCACATTTATTGGCAGCAAGTAGAACATATTATTGCTGTGTTTTATAGCTTGAATGGCTCATGCAAAGAGCAATTTGTTTGTATTCTGTATCAGGATCAATACTGTACCAGGGATAGCCTGAGGAATGTTTATGCTGAGGGCTTTGCTTGCAGTGTTTTGTTGTTGCAATCAATTGACCAAACAGGGCTGCTTCTTAAAACAACAAATAAACCATGATAGTGACCAGATCAGCCATTCAAGCATCAAACACAACACAGTGTCTGGCAAAAGAATGAAGGCCCACAAGTGTTTTTACTGCTTGATGATACACACGGCTTTCCTACCTGAATATTTCCCACTGGCCCTTCTTCCTCTCAGTAGCTGGGGACTGTTTCCTCAATGCCCTCACATAACAAGATCCATTTTCCTGCAATAAAAATACAGACACATCATGCTTCCATTCTCCTGCAGAACACAGCAGCATTTGAATCAGCTCAGTGAAAAGACCTGAAATGAATTAAGAGCATTTAGGAGTCCAACAACCAAGCCACGAGGACCAGATCTGAGGCTGGGCTGGGGTTCCAGCCCAGCTCTTGCCACCCCCAAGCTTTTGAGACTCACTCAGCAGTTTAAGTATTACAGGTTTTCATGCCTATAACAATGAAATGAGGAAAAGATAATGAAAATTCTGTTGAGGTTTACATCAAAATTTCCTGAGCCAAATGGTAATTTTTTTGCAGTTAAAGGTCATGCTGAAGTCTCTTTTATTCTCTTTATAAAAGGTACTCACTGACTGTTGTGAGCTAAGTGCCATTAAAAAAGATAAACCAACCCCCAAACACCGCTTAAGAAAATACACCAAAATACCTCAGAACCACCATCCTCTCTGTAGCAAAACAAAACAAGTTTATGGATTACACTGGCACACCACAGCAACTTCTAGGAAATGTTTTTTTAATTATAAAGAAAGATTGCAAAGGGAGATGGGGGAATGTTTACGGGTCGTCTGTATTTTGTTACATGCTGTTTCAGCAGGCAGACAAGGCGTCCTTACAGCATTATACTACCAGGCTCCAAAACCCAGCAAATATTGAGAAAAGTAACACAGTGACTACATTTTGCCTCTCTTTTGATTGACTTCCAAATAACTTCCATACAAAAAATTTTTCCATTAAACATGAAAAAAAAACCCAAACAAAAAACAACACAGTAAACCCCACACAATCTGCAATCTGTCCAGGTTCCTCCCCAGTGACCAGCTGTGGGAGCAGACACTTTCATAACAACTCAAATGAAGCAAAAGTCACAGGTGACTTTAAAAAATGCAGAAGAAAAGCCTCAAGTTATTACAAATAACTTGTAAGTTGCATTCAATGTTTGTTCTGCAGCCATATTTATAATTTCCACTGGTAATTCACAAAGAATAAAAACATGACTGAAAACCTTAGAAACAGTCATCCCACCCCAACACACCCAGTGTCACCAAGGGACAGTCTGCTTCATACAGGGATGCTGCTGGTTTTCTCGTCTCACAAATGGCAATTTTAGAGAAGTTACATATTGACAAGCAGCCTGTGTGAATGGTTGGCTTAAAGGCCTCATTGAATTGTGAATGTTTTCACCCAGAATGGATTTATTCTCATCTAGAAGTTTTCCCCAGTGCTTTTCTTCTGCTTATGCAAGGCAGGAAAAACATGTTAATTGATTCAAATTTAGTATGTGTTAACATGACTTTCTCAGCTAATGTAGACTGGACTTTAATGAAGTTGCAATTAGTTATTTTGGTTTGTTTCTACAAAGGAAAAAGTGTTTTTTTACCTGCCCCAAGATCTGGATACCATTCCAGGTGTATTGGACTTTTGTCAGATCAGGCTATAGCACTTAGCTGGACACTTGAATTTTGCCTCTCACTCCTCTCTCCTGGACTCTAACACTGACATTTGTGCAGCTGCATGGTTAGCTGGAATGGGGGAACTAATTTCCTTCAGCATGTTTTCTCATAAACAGCTGTGCCAACAAAACACAGGGAGCAGGCCCAAGACAGGAGTGATCAGCCATCATGGCAGAGGACAGGAACAGAGGCTGCTTAAACCAGCCTGAACAGCACTGCTGCAGCACACAAACCCAAAGCTTTGTTCTCCTCCTTCGTGCTTTATTCTGCCCATCTGTAAGACTGGCACCACAACTCCTACTTTCTTTTATAAAGCACCTCTTAAAATAAAAGGGCTATCCATTAACATTTCTGTGTATTCACATTAGCGACCACCCACCCCTTTCATAAAGCAGGTCCAAGCGGATTCTAAGGACACTGGCACTGTCCCCACAGGCATCTGCTCCCTGGTTTCCCCTCACAACCTCCTTGTGGCTCGTACAACGTCCCCCTCACCACCCCAGCCTGTTCTGTGCCCCCTGCCAGCCCCAGCTCTGCCAACACACTTCACAGGCTCCTGCTGGGAACAGCAACCAGCTTCTAAAAATAAAATTAGCTTCTTCAAGCCTGGTCCCTTCCCTCATGCTGTTTCTAGAAAGATCCCCAAATGAGACTCACTGGAAAAGTTCAGGGGTAGTGGGCTACAGCTGAAAATGAGAATAGACTAGGTAGAGAAGTTTCAGCTGGAAAGCCCTTACACCTGGCTTGCCTCAGCCACCCTTCCCAGGCGTGTTCTAAGCCTTACTGTGGCACAGTAACTTGATGCTGCACAACCCCCGGCCTTTCCCCGTTCACGCCTGAGTCACGGCAGCTGCAGGAGCGGACTCTGGGAAGCAGCGAGTCCTTTCCGCAAACCCCGCCGGTGCCCGGCCGGGAGCTGCGGGGTAGGAACGGGGCATGGACGGGAACCAGCCGCGCTCCGGCCGGGAGGGATTCCTGCTCCTCCACATCCAGCAGGGGGAGCACGAAAACGCACGGCTCTCCCGGCCACAAATGCTTCTTTGGCTGCGAACCGCTGGATGCTCGAAATGCTGGACACTCTGTTACTCCTACAGTAATGTGCATGTGGTGCATAACAAGTGCACCACAGGCAGAACTCTTGCTCCGAGTAGAACACACCATAAAAATCAACTCTGTGGAAGGAGCCGACCAGGACAGGCCAGGAAAGCTGCAGGAGCCTGGGGGAGGAAGGAGAGGCTACACAGCAGAGCTGCCACGCCAGCGATTTTATCGTGTCCCCTGCAGCACTAGGAATTTTTCCTAAAGCCAGCTCTCCAAAGTCTCATCATCACATAAAAATTTCAGCTTCCAGCTCTTTGCTTTTTTTTTTTAAGGGTAGATACATTTATCTCTATGCTTCCAAAGTTCAAAACCAAAGCTGTAAAAATAAGCCCCAAAGATTTATAAAAGAGCAAAAGCAACTTAACAATCCTCCCCAAATCTGTTGTCTGTACATCATGGGCAAAAGAATCGCATCTTGGGGAATTTCACGTAATTTTACTTTATTTACTGACAATTAACACACAGTTAATTATTGTTTCAGAAACTGAGGAGGAACGAAAAGGAGACTAAACAGTTCAGCAACCACTGAGGGGAATTCTGTTCCTGCAGCTTCCCAAGGGTCAGTTTCACTCAAACACTTTTCCTGCCTATGTCCCCTGGTCTGTGCCATGCCTGACCCTCGGGCCAGCACACCCAGCCGCGGGGCGTGTCTGCAATGCCGTCTCACTCTGCTCCTCCTCGCTCCTCATGTATCCTTAGGTAACTCCTGCTTCCTTCGCTCCACTTCCCCTGTCCCAGGCTGGACTCCTCCTCCTCAGCCCGGTCCCCCCTCAAGGGATGCCCTCGCTTTGGTGTCCACAGACCCTCACTGCACTCTGGGGCTGACACCATCCCTCAGGAGCACTCCTGAAGGGCAGCCCAGGCAATGCTCCCCACCCCCGCAGCCCCTGCTCCCAAACCCACCAATTTTGGCCCAATATACTACGTAGTTTCAACATTTTTCTTTTAACATGGTACTCTGTTTCTTAGTGATTTTGCCAAAATGAATGGAAATGGTCTACATATATATATGGGAAACACCCAGAGCAAGCTGTGCATTACAAGTCATAAATTAAAGAATATAAAAATACTGTAGGGGGGAACTGGAGGAAATCCAATAGGGATGTAACAAGGAGTTCATCTTTAAACCTCCCAATCCCAACTCTATCACTGCAATGGACTTAGGTCAAGCACAAAGAACTTTCCCTGCTTTCTCATTATATCCTGGTCCCAACTGGTGGCTGCCAGATTTTAGAGACAAGTTTATAATAGATCTGTCTGGACTATCACAGACAGTCCTGGAATCCTGCTTCTCATCCTCAGCCTTACCCTCTGCGGAAAACAAGAGCGGCCCCAGGGTATCTCACTGTCTATACCTCAGCACTTAGCCTGTGCTGGACTTAAATAACTGTAAATAAATCAATCTCTAAAAGTAACCAAGAGTAAACCCTTCAGTTTCCATACACAAAATATCACTTGGACTCCACATACCCAAACAAAAATGAAGAGATAGCAAATAGAAAACACCCAAATGGAAATTCTTGAAAAACAAAAATACTGCTAGAACAGAAAGTTAAAGAATGTGGTACAATCTTCCTATGGAAATGCATAAGGCAGGTGTATTTTAGGGTATTTTCCTACTTTCACAAATTATTTTCAAGTTCCAGCATTATTCTCCTTGAACTGCAGAACATGTTAAAACTCAAAATTCCTGTAAAACCACAGCATGTCAGCAATCCCAACTTCTCATTTATCCACAGCTGTAACTGGGTCATAAGTGAAGAACAAGCTCTTCCTAAATAAGCTTACTGGTCAGCAAGCATACTTCTGCTATGTGAAAACATTAACAAACTTCTACAGAGAGTTTAACTATTATATGCAGTCCTTATTAGGTATCATAGCCCTCTATCAGGACTTTTTAGAAACTTAGGGTTCCTTGAAATTCTAAAGCAACTCAAAATCAACAGTGAGTGTATGTCTGACAAGCACCAGAAGCCATCCACATTGACAAAGAAAGAGCCTGCTAGCTTAATAAGAGAAAAGCAAAAAATGTTGTTAAACTAAGTAATGCAAAATAGGTGAGGGTTTTGGAGAGGAAAGAAGAGAGACAGAGAGAGACTAATGCCAGTGCAGGTTGGTGTGTCCCTTCCTGGGCAGAGACAAAACAAGGGAGCAAAGTAAAGCTGGGAAGATCTGTGTGGAGGGAAACAGACTGCAGCTTCTGACAACTTTCAACTTTGCCTACATCTAGACTTGGTCCTCCTTATTAAAACAAGAACCAAAAACCACACAAACGCATCACACCAAAACGTAGCAGCCACATGGCTGCAAAATACAGACATTTATTTGATGGAACAGACAGGATGCACACTCCTTCCAAACACAAGTAGCAGAAATGGCCAGGCTGCACTGGAACCTGCCATGTGCCTCACCTGGCAGCACCTAACACATGCCCCAGAGAGCCCTGGAGTAAGCCTCCTGCCTTCATTCCAGCAGGGCTCCTCATGCCCTGCAGAGTCCCAAGAGAAGCCTGGGCCAGCACTCCTGCACTACCCCATTTCCTCCTGACACCAATTGTTCCCAAAATAGAAGAAGCAGGTTCTCGTAGGGGGCTGCTGCATTGAACAGCACAGCCACTCAGACACTCAGTCAAACCGGTGGCTCCTGTATCACATCGTTACTACAGCCAGTCCTTCTGCAGGATTCCTCCAGCTCAGCCTGTGAGGCAGAGTGCCACAAGGGTACAGCAAAGTAAGAAAGAATCACAGGAGTAAGTATGTAAATTTTGCTTGTGTTTTCTCCCATCTTCTTTCTCACCAGTGTGTAGAAGCAAGTTTTGTTTATTTAGTCACCATTTTCTCAATTAGTTTTCCCAATTTAAAAAACCAAACAACCACCTTTAGTTTTTTCTCTACATAAACATAAATGAAAGCCTTCTCAAACTTCTATTTCACATTATTTCAAAAAAGTAAAACATAACTGAAGTACACATTTTCTCAGCTGTAGAAAGCCAGGAATTTGCAACTTCCTTATTTTGAGATGGAAAGGAAAGGTCCAGTTTGTTTTCATACCCTAAGCATTTAAGGCTTAAGAGCAGCTGTTTGCAGCATCATGATCTCTAGTTTAGAACAACAATAACAAAATCCTTTTCTTCTCCCAAGTTGTTCCACAAAAATCTAATTACTGAAAGAACCACTTTTCCAATCCTGTTCTTTTTCTCAGGCTGTATCCAAGATGGGTCCAGTGCATCTAAAAACACAGGCATGAGTAGCCAAGATTGCTGTAGTCCATGTCTCTGCTTTCTTGTCACAGCCCTGAAAACCCTAAAGTCCCTGGGGCAGTGCTGCATCCCATCTCCCTCCCAGCCTCACATCCCAGATTTAAGGGGCTACGTGTGAGTCAGTAGAATAGAGCAGGGGTTTAAGCAGGAACAGGGAAATAAGACTAGGAAGACAGGCATTTCAGCATTTCTTTGCGAAACTATAATCTGACGGAGGTGGCTTTGGCCCAAGCTGAAATAAGAAAGATTTGGTGTGGCTGCCCTGTGCAAGGCAGTCCAGGCAGCTCCTCCTCCAGATCAACAGCACCCAGCCAGCTACAGTCAGAGCCAGCCTGGGGCTGATGGACCCAAACCAAGCGAGGTTTGCAATTCCTCATCATTTCACAAGTGACCACGGCAGCCACAGCTCCTCCCCAGGCCACAGCACATTAGACTTCATCTGTCTGTAGCAGAGGACAGAGTTGCCAACTCACAGGCGTAGGATAACAAGCACCATTAATCTTGGCTTAAACTGAACCATTGTTCTGGAGATTGGACATCTCTTGTAAAATCCCATTATTAGACACCATTTGCCATCTATTTCCTTAGAAACTTTTTTGGTGTGTTTTGTTCTATTTTGGAAAAAAATTTCCCCTTCCCTTTTCCTTAAGTCCCATTGTACTTACAGAGCCTTAAACAATAATCCACTCAAGCACAACCATAGAAGTGGCTTGAAGAAACAAAAGCTGCTTCTGGCATAGCCAGTGCATCTGACTCTCCCTGCATACAGCTGCCTGTATAGCCTCTGCAGATCTGCAGAGCACCAGCAGCTACTGATTTCCCTCTGCTCCTCCTGTGTGTTGGACACAAAATAAACAGTAAACATGAGGAGTCTACTCAAATTATACTTGCAGCATCAGGTAAGGGTGCAGGTGAGTCAAAAGCAAGATCTGCAGCCTATCTTGCTAAAGGAATAGGGAGAAGACTGACCTTAAAATTAAGCAATAGGCATGAGTAAAATTAAAAAAAAAGAAAAACATAACTCCAGGGAGACAAGGCGGTGGAAGCAAAGTGTCTCAGGCTCTGCTAAAGAAGATTACTGCCACATCTAGCAGTTAGCACCCACCCAAGTAGAGTGCCATCAACTTAATTCTCAAACGAGACTAGCAGAACAGCCAGACAGGATTAGACATGCTTGTTTTTAACCATTCTTTGCTCTCTCTGGTGTAATACTACCAGCACAGCATTGGCATCAAAATTACTACCTTTCAAAATGTGCAGAGCACATTTTTTAATTTTACATGCAGCAGTTATGTCATCTGGGGTTATTTATTTTTTAATATAAAGTGGTATAACATATTTAATCTGTTTTGAGAAAAGAACAAATTGATTTAGTGAGCAGTTAAAGGCTATCCCTGGAGACACTCAACCACACTCAGAAATCTGGATATAAGTTGAAACTTCGCTGAAGTAATTTTAATTGTAGGTCATAAGAAATGTCAAGATATAAACCACCAAGGAATACTAAAAATTAAGCCATCATCTCTGAGAGTAACAAATGTCTTATATTTGGCAGTAGAATAATTTCTAAATCTTTACAGCATTACTACTTAAGGACAGTAGCAGAGCAAAGGTCTTAGAACGACATGCAACATGTGTGCATTATTTTTGCCAGGGGGAAGAACCAAAACCTGCATATAGTGAAAAAATACTGGAGTGAAGGAAACTTCCACCACCACCAATAAAAATGTAGTGCTTTATCTTTTTCACTTTGTTTCACTACACTGAATATCTTCTGTTAATAAACAAGTTTTGGTCTGAAAATGTTCCTCCCTATGCAGTATGGAACAGAGTTGTGTATACAGCAACACTATGCAAAAATGGAACACCAAAGTGAGGAAAGCTGTTTTTCAAGAAAACTTTAAGAAAAAACCAAACAGAAACCCACAAAGCTTTAGACTACTTCTAGCGCTTTGTGCCTAGGTCTTACAAGGAAAAACTCTTTTTTTTCTTAGCTAAAAAGTTCTTCTTAAACAGGTGTTTTCCTGTAGAAGGTACACCCCAACTTCTGCATTTTTGAGCTGGATCCCCCATTTACTAAAAGCCTTTTAAAGAACTTAGCTGAAATCCCCAAAATTTGCCTTTGCCCACTTACCTCAAACAACAGTGATAAGAGGGCTCTGACCTTAGCAGATCAAAGTGAAAACCCGTCCAGTTCAACCTTCTTAAAACAGAGGAAGTTAAAAACTGTGTTTTCAACACCAAAGAACAGTATCTGAGAGCTCTTACTAAAGTATCTAAAAAAAACATACATAAACCATTTCATTCTCCCACATCCTCCAATTTGAAAGTTAAAAGGTCAGCAATGTAAAATCAGGAGCAGTTTTTTTTTTTTTCCCTACCATCTCTGCCTAATAACGTCTTAAACTTGATCAACATACAAATTTCCTTTCCTGCCCTTACCTCCTACTCATGGGAGTGGAGATGAGAAGGCCATTTCCCTACTTTTAGTTACATCAGAATAGAACTCACCAGTGAACAGCAATTTGAACAGAGAGCAGTTCAAGTGATGTGAAGACCCATATTAAGGGAAACAATCTCATGTATGTGGAAGGAAAAAAAAAAGTAATCTAACATTCTATATTGCTGCCAGTCAACTCAATTATGAACATCTATTTTGTGGGGTTTAGCCACTGTCCCTAGCAGGTGTGCCAAGACTTATGGGTGAAATTCCATTTCTCTAAATGCAAAGGTAGGCATTTCAAAGAAATTTAAATCTATCCTCTGCCAAGTCCATTTTCTTGAGTGCCTTCACATCAGCTCAGTGAATACCCTAACCAGCCTCTTCTGTAATACCAAACACCATGTATATCCAACCCCATGTCTGCACAAGTTGCAGCAGGGGGGTATTGCCTGCTTTGCCTGCCTGAGTGGTATTGTCATTGCAGGGAAGTGAAAGGCAGGAAAGCTGCAACACTATGACCCAAATAAGATGCAGGCAAACACAATTTTAGACATCCAAGCCTTTAATGCAAATTAATGTCATAGCAATAAAAGCTCCAAAAGGAGTAATTGCACAGATGTCTCAGAGGAAGAGTCGTATCTTGTGATTTAATACCTAGAAGCAGTTTCCCCCCATTTTCTCTTCAGGTCATTTGGTTTCAACAGATAGTGCTCCTTGCTGTCTATCACACAAGCTATTACACAAGTACTCTCAAACTGGTAGCCCTGGATCCTCGTTTTCTGGTCCCCTGGAGGGCTGCAGGGGCCTTCCCCGATGCCAAGCCCTGCCAGGCTGCCCATGCTAAAACTCGAGGTCATCCACAACATCAGAGAGGCAGCGTTACACAATTCGTGCTCTGCATGGACATCTAAGCTGGAAAGACAGTCATTTCAAAGCAAGATGCAGTTTGCCTCAAGATCTTCCATGTTTTACTGCAGGCTGTTCTTAAAATCTTCCACTGATAGGATTTGTAAAACTAGAATTAATTTTCTATGACATTGAAAGAGGGAGGGAGAGACCCTAAACAAAACCCCAGTCCTGCCTCACTGACTTCACTCCTTATATCTGCACAAATACCCACTCGTTTCTCTGCTGTCCTTAAAAGCCCTTTCTCTGCAACACACCAAAAGCTTTTAACCCATATTGAATCCACTGTCAGCCAGCCCCAGCTCCAAACAGGCATTGCTGTGCCAAAGCCACTACTCTGTAAGAGGGGAGCCCTGGAAAATCTTGCCCAGACCCTCGGGAATGTGGCTGCCACAGCTAGTCTGCTGTGTCCCTCACCAGAGACGAGGCTTCCACCACACCTCTGCTTTACAGGGTGTGGGGTGCTTTGGTCAAGGAAAGTGCATTTTTCACAAGAAAGGGAACTAAGTTTCAACAACTGAGGCAGAAGCAAACAGTGCCTTCTGGCAGCTCCTCTCCGGGGGTGGGATGGACATCCGAGCAAGGGTGAATTAGAGGGAGAACAGCTGTTTGTTCAGTGAATGAGTCACAGGACTCAGCTATTAATTCTTCCTCTCAAGAGAATATGCCCCCATGCCAGCCCACCCACCATCCGACAAAACAAACAAATATATAATGGAGGTCAGGGAGGGGGAGCTCAGTAAGAGGAAAGGGAAAAAAAAGAGGAAAAAATAGCCAGGCATTTAATATTTACATAAGAATGAAGTGTTTCATTAATTACATACAGGATCAACTTGCAGCTATTTTCCTTAAATTTCTCAGTCAAACCCACAGATTTGAAGCACTTTGAACTGTGCTGCACCAGTAATTGTGGATGAATATTTTAGATCAGTCTTGAATCACTGTAGAGCCCACACCAAATGAACTAATAAGCTACTCATGTGTGGACTACTAATGTATTTTCTTTCTTTGCTAGACAGATGGAACACAGTCTAAAATCAGTTGAAATGGCTACTGGTGATCTTCAGAAAGGCTTAGAAAAATCTTTAGTTCTACCGTTTTATTAAAAATACCACTCAATAGCCTGCATGTATTAGAAAGGAGCTGGCAATACACAGAAAAACCCAAACAAGTTTTAAAGATATGAAGGAAGAGTCAGGCATTTCATGCGACTGTAGCCAGCTTCAGTGACAATGAACAGTGCATTGTCAAATGTTTTTAAAGGACTACTGCAAAGCTGGACACCCCTGTCATCTATTTGATATTTATCCCAATAAAACCATTTATGGGCAGTCATTTGTAAATCACATATAGCAGCATATCAGTTCTATAATCTGACAGATGTGTTCTAGTTTACAGAAGCATCTGTTGAGTCATCAGGACATCAGAATAGTTAATTGCACTTTGGGGATGCTTTCAGAGATTAAAAGTTGCCTTACTTCAAGCAAATTTTAAGTGTCCTTATAGATTAAACTCCTTTTTCATGTACAAAATTAACATATGTACCCACACTCCAGAGAAACTAATGTATGAAATGTAAAGAATAACTTCCCTCAGGGATCATCTGTTTTCTTCCGCCTTCTGTGCATTGCCTCACACTGTGCTCAGCAATATGGAACAGAAAACAAAAATACAATTTGAATCATGCATGATTCTGAAATATAAACTAAGACATGGCCTACACTGTCTGAGCCAAGACTATAGAAGAAGCTGCTTTGGATCAAGAACTTTTACAAAATGTCTAACAGCTAAAAACTGGGAGATGATGCCTGTTTCTTTTTTTAGCAAAACACTTATATTTCAGAAGGTTTTATTACTGTTTATTCTAAAAGGAACATTCTACAGGTGTACCTTTCACCACCACAAGAGTATGTGACAAGCCAGGAGAACCACCTACAAAATTAAACCCGGACTGATAGATACAGAGCCATTCTCAGCTGAAGTTTCTTATACACAGCCAAGGATTGGAAGCAAGCAAATGCCATTCATACATATCATTGAATATTTGAATTAAAAAAAGTAATACTTGTGGAAGATTCCTATGAGTTTTCAACATGTGTGAGCAGATGAGATCTTCCCTATGCTTCCAAACTGAGTTTCCTTGCAACCTTCTGGCCTTCATAGCAGTAAGAGGATTAAGAAAATGTATTTCTTAAAAACAAAAATCTTATAAACTTTGATTTAAAACAATTCAGCAGTGGATTTTTCATTTGGTTGGTGTTTCACCAAAAAAAAAACCCCAACATAACCAAGCAAATCAGTCAAAAAAGGTATATTTGGCTGTTTCTCAGAGGTGATTGAATCCATCTGGTCTGTAGCTCCTGAACCACAGGGATCTCCTGATTAATTCAATGAACTATCTGGTTTCACTCAAGAAGTGATCATAAAACTGAAGTGCAACTGCATAACCAAGAGCACCGTACAAGAACACAGACACCAACACTGCATCTGGGCTTTGCTTCCTATAAATCCTGAAGCGACAGCACACCTCAGCCTAACTGGACTGTTATTCTTTAGTGTGGAGCAAATCAAATTTGAAGTGAGAGTGTAAAAGTTGAGACAAGCACTGCAATCATGACTGTGCTTTAAAAAACTGCCATACTTCTGAAGTTACAACATATTCCCTTGCTGCTAAACCAAACTGAGACTGCTGTCTCAGTTGCATTAAATTATTAGCTAATTAGCCCTGACTAAGGACAACAGTATGTTGATGCTGGCAAGCTGTGAAAAGAACACTTCAGCAAAGAAGATCAATAGCATTTTTTGTCTGGCTTACAATAAGAAAACTGCTGGCCCAGGTTATGAGTTTAAGCCATTTTTCATTTGGCAGACAAGACAGTACTAGTGACAGATCAATACAGTAACTTTATGATAGGCTGCTGCTCCTGCAGATGGCAGGACCATAAACAGGCATCATTTTTAAAGCCTGAAGCAATCCATTACTTGGACAGAAACCACCTGACCTTTTATAATACTTACACTTTTCTACCGAAAAAGGAAAGTCAGAGAACAAAACAAGGGACAATAATGACAATTAGCTGTCCTGAAAGACAGAAGAGGATGCTGCTTGTTTGAAAGTCAGTATTTAAAGCAACAAGCTTTGTGCTGCTTGGGAGATCACATTAAAGCCACAAGGTTGGCACCAGGGAAGTACTCATCCCTACAAAGAGAAAATGTTATTGGGGATCACATCTTATATGATGCAATTTTCTTACCTCCTGGTAATGTGGCGTAACAAAAGAGCCTATTTATTAATCTTTAAGGAAAAAAACCCCAAACCAATCAACCACTTTAATGTGCCATTAAAACATTAAACCAATCCTTTTTAACACCTACAATTATTAGGCATTTGAGAGAATTCAGTTACAAATGGGCAGGTTTTTTCCCCATATTGCAATAACACTGTAGCACTTGCACATTCCATTTCTTATTCTGCATCAGTATTGGGATTGTTGGGATTGCCCATAGTGTTCCACTATTTTAACAAAGGCAAAGCAAAACAAGAGAAATGTTTTGAAATTTTGGAGTTTTTTATGACAAGACTTCTAGCTGAAGAGAATGTAAAAGACAGCATCGTAATAAATTATTCAGGCCACATCTTCAGATAAGGACCCAGGTGGAGCATCTGGCCCTATACTTACAGTCTTCTCCTTACTATAAACATGAAATAACCACAGAATATGGTGAATCAATCATACAACCAGCTTTCCTCTGCCTCTCTGTCTGAGACTGGTTTGTGTCAATTACTACAGAAATATCTGCTTAAGCAGGAAACTAATTTTACAAAAGCACATTGGGTTCATGGGCTTTCATCAATACTTTTTGGTTGCTGCAAGTAAGTAATTAACATTAATGTCAACATAAAGGATAGAAGGAGGAGGACAGTATTAATGAGCACAATATAAAAACTGAGCTGACTGCTTCTTTCCCATACAGTACTGCCATGCAACCGGCTCCTAGTCCATGACTGAAAAGTGAGTTATTATTAATTTGGTCGCTAATTTTACTTTGCATGATGTAAGCAAACAGCACTACATTTTCCCCTCAATGAATGTCAATTATACACAACATTAGTTTAAAATACAACGGAATAGCACACAAACCAGAAGTCTTTTGACTGGGCTCCACTCATGCTAAGAATAGCTTGGCACACACATACATGATGCTAAATCTGCCAATGATTTGCTTAGCTCCAAAACTCCCCCCTCCACATCTTCTACAAGATCCTAAATACATGAAGCTGTGTTAAAGCAGGAAACCTACATACTGAACCTATTTTTAAAACAAATTGAATTTCTTTGAACTCAAATGCAAGGGACGGTTTCAGCAGTTTCATGTTTATAATCTCATGCGTTTTCAGCAGGCACAAGAGCTCTTTATTCCCAACCATGCACAGACACTGCCCACCACATCTGCCAGCCCACAGCACTTGGGCTCAGCCCAGAGACTTTGTCGGCCTTCTGCAAAATTACTGGTGCAAACACACAAAGCAGCAGCCCACAGTTCTGATTCGAAGGACACAAAATATCTGTAGAGATAACGTCCCCATGACCATGCTAAAAAGACACTAAATAAATTCAATGGCTTGGGTTCTGTCATTTTGTTTTGTACTTTTGTTTATGAGTGGGGTTAAATTTTTTTTTAAGGGTACTAGGTTTTTGTTTGCAAATCCCCCACTCCCCAACATTCATATGTAAAACAAAAATTGCAGCACTCAGAAATAATTACTGATGCTTCTTTTACAGTGCCTCAATGACATTGTGTCAATTTTGAGATAATCCAAAGCATTTCATTCATGCCATAGTATGTGGATGCAGGTAGTGACCTCAGGCTGACTGTTCCAGAACTCTGGTTCAGCCTCAGCACACCTGGGATGCATATCCCGCTTCAGCTGACTGCACCTCTGGGAAGGAGGGAGGGCAACTGGGTTTGGCAGAGTTTAGCTCCATGGCCACTTGCTAAAAGCAATGTTACGAGGGATTATATAACCTGGCCTCGGGCTGCTCACAGAGAGAGTTCAAAGGGAGGCAAGGGCTGTGCCTGGAGTGAAGGGGAAGAGAGCCTCCACCATCAGGTGGGGGACAAGGCCATGCTCCTCCTGCACCCTGATACTTGCTTTTTAGTCCAATGGCTCCTCTGAGCATATGCTCATATTTCCACTCATGCTTTCTTTCTTTTTTCCCTACATCCTATTGCACCTAAGATCCATTACTCTAATTCCTTTTCTGTAAGGTCCTCACAGCAGTGTTGCCCTTCTGTTATTTTCCCTCTATTTCCCACTATTAAGATTCAAACTAAACTCTTACACCCAGACCACTCCCTGCAGATTCCTTTTCTGTCCCTTCTTCCATCAAATTCCCTGGACTTTTTGTACTGAGTTTTTATTCAATAAGGACATTAACTCCCCTTATTCCTATTTTACTATTAAAATAACATGGCTCTTGTCTGAAGACCATGTAAACAGCTTTACAGACT
This sequence comes from Rhabdornis inornatus, assembly GCA_013397075.1. Lineage (NCBI taxonomy): Eukaryota > Metazoa > Chordata > Aves > Passeriformes > Rhabdornithidae > Rhabdornis > Rhabdornis inornatus. The sequence continues at coordinate 979,373 of VWZS01004141.1, read as the reverse complement.
TCAACATTAGCATCAATGAAACCTCATTGAGAACCTCAGCAACTTCTTGTTGAAGAAAGAGTATGTAAGTGACAAATCCACAAATACAAATGACGGTGCAGCAACTCTGCTACTGTTCGTGAGGTTAATTAAGTTGTAGGGAAAGGAAACCAGACTTCCTTGTCATTATAGTTTCAGACTCCATATTAGCTACAAAAACCATAAACAACACCTCACTATCTCTTTTTCTTTCCTAGAAAAATCTTGCTTGAAAGGTTATGTCTTACCACTTGCTTCACATTCAAAAAATCTCCAAAACCCCAAAAGCATCTCAAGAAAACATATTTGTGTTTTGGAGATTACATTCATGTGAGAGATACTGAATATTTGCTACTGCTATGAAAGCATAAATGATTATTTGGATAGTAAAACATTTGTGAAAGACATCACCTCTTTGTTATGCACAGTGCCACACTCATATTTACCTCCATGATAGTGACCACAAGGCAAGCTCACAATGCACATAACGACAACACAAATAAGGAACTCAAACTAGTGCATTCACATTGCACATTGTCTGTACCACCATCCACCAGAGCCAATCCTTTCGAGCGTAATAAAGTGAAGGTATTATAATTAGAGAGTTCATAATGCCATTTAATCAAGTGTGGAGCTGGAGCACAGTGGGTTGTATACCAAAGACAAAACCACATGAAGCAGTACAATGCTGAGTGCAATAAAGGGCACACATATTCTTCAGGGAAAATAACAAGTTACTACAAAGCCACGTTTGTTTTCAAGTACTCAATCAAGAGTTTGCATACTAGGTAATTTTACATCATGAAAATAAGTTTTTCATAAACTGAAAGTGAAGAAAGACCACAAAAATGTCTTTTGAATCTTACAGACAGAAAACCCCAGTTTCAAGTTCTTAATTTGTGCATTAATTCTTTGTAGTTTTACTGGAAGAATTAATTGTGCTTCAACAATATTCTAATTACTTTTCTACTACAGCTTATTAGTTACAAAGTGCTTTATAATAACTAACCAGTTTTTGTGATACCTGTGGCAGTCTCCATGTAGTGAGGCTGATACAGTAGTATCCTAAGCTATCAACAGAAGAACATCAAGGGCCAAGTGAAATCAGAAGTAAACAGAAGACTTTTCCATAATCAGCCAGTTTTTTCAGGGGTCACATGCTTATCACAATCAAGATATTGATGCAAATGCTCTTTCCTGTGTCTCAAACCTGGACTGGGAATTACCCTGATTCTCTCCCATGAAACAAAGTATGCGTAAATTAAAAAAAAAAAAAAAAAAAAAAAAAAAAAAAAAGTCAGAACTCAGGAATGCCTCCTTGCAAATGGGGAGGATCAGACACTGACTTGCATGTTTTAGATTAGGCTCCTGACAGACCTGGAAGATCTGGAAGATCTGCCAGCCCAGGACTCGTGCTGCTGGAAGGCAGCGGTGAACACAGCACACAAGGAAGACCCTAATGACAACAGCTGCAGCTACTGCTCCTTCCCTCTCTGATACATCAGAGATGTCTGGCACTATTCTTACAGAAACAAAGACTTCTCCTGTCCTAAGCAACCCATATTTTAATCATACCAGAACGTTTTTAGGAAAACATCAAAAATAGTTTCCATCTTATGTATGGAGAAACTTGCTTGACAAACACAGGAGCACTGCCACTGAATGTTCCAAAAAACCCACATGGGAATTGGAGCATAAAGTGTTATAGACCTTATCTTGATCTTGATTTGGGACTGTCAGAGGCCAAATATAATTTTTCATTACAATACATAAAGAACAATAAATATACCTAATGTACGTATCTAATATAGCAGGTAAATCTAAAACCACCCAAGCAACAGCCAAAAAATTCTAGCAGAAAAATGATGTGGCAGCACACGGCTTCCAAAATTACTCATGGGCAAGTGAGAGTCTTCAGACTGAAGCATTATTTAAAGATTTATTACATATATAAACAGCACATCCTCAAATGGCTGCAGATCAAGAAATTAAAAGCTCTGAGCTAAAACAGAGTCTGATTTAACAGCCATTAAAGTTGTAAAAGAGATTCCCATTGGCTTTAGCCAGCATTGGGTCGTACCCTGGTCACACCACTACAACTTCCCTGTGCCTTTCAGCTTATTTGAGTGACAGTTCCGCACTCAGCCGATCCCAAAATAGCAAGGAACGACCTTTCATCTGCCTGGATATTCTGCACAGACAACAGCACGACACTCCTAATGGCCAAGAAAGGACTTTGCAAACTCAGAGCCAATTTTACCATACACTGGAGCCATCTCTAGAGCAGCACTGGATCACAAACCAGTTACCTTACCGTACTTCCAAAGTTTTACAGACTAGTAAAACTTCCTCCCCTGCCCATCATGCTCAAGTCTTTTTTCCTAATTGCATGTTGAAAGCAAGAAGCCAAAGAAATCACATGCCTTTATTGCTTATTCCCAAATATCTCATTAATTTTAGAACTTGCATTTATTTTATTGGGTCACTTACACATTCAAAATACTTAGGTGCTTAAGTTCTGTAGGAATGAGTATTCCAAAACATCTCCTATTGTCATGAAAGGGAAATGAGATGTTTGCACATCTGTACTCTAAAAAGTATTACTTGAAATATGGGAGAATGCTTAAAACAAAAGAAAAATACAATTTAAAGTACACCAAAAAAAAAGGCAGGACAAATAGTTTAACCCTCCCTTAACAGACATATACCATAATTCACGGCTTTGAAATGCATGAAATAAAAGTCTACTCTTTGTTAGTGGAGATAAGTGCTTGGCACCTTAATTTCCAATATGCTATTTTTCCATAACTATGGGGTATATTCCCAGTTCAGTCTGAGGGATATTTAGGCACAGGATGTTAAGCACAAAACTTGAGGACCATGAATCAAGTTGAAATGTTGCAGAATACTTTAGGCACAAGCTGTAGCTCCCATCAAACAGAACACAGTCGAGATAAAAATCATGCTGTTCTAATATCCTTAGGGATTTGTCCTGCCAGCACTAACTGATAGTTTTGTTTATGAGAGACAGTGGCAAAACAGAGCAACAATAAGGACAAAATGTACCTGAGATCCTTTACTGAAGTAGGTAATTTTAATGAATGCTTTATTCTACTGCTTTTGACTGTGCCACGATACTAACCTGTTTAGGTTCCCATCTGTTTCACTCTGCTTGCATGTGCAGGGTTGATTCCACAAACATCCCACAGGGCCATTTACACCAAAGAGTATGTTGGCTGTACTGATTACATACCTCAAATGCCATTCATGTCTGTCTTTCAGAAAGTCTACAGTACCTTGTTTGAAAGTCAAGCTTTTTAAGAGCTGCAAACTCAAAAATCAGCACCCAAATCCAAAACTGAAGGTTTCTATTTTTCTGCATGTTCAATAGAAAAATTACATTTTATTATTTTCTCTTGCTCTATTAATTACTATCTGAAATATTAGCCCTTTATTTGCACCATAGTTTCTTGTTAATGCATCAAAGTGAAAACCAAATGCAGTTTTTAGACATGGATTAAAACTATGCAGCATCCGCTTCAAATAAATGAGTGTTCCACACCTAAATGCATTGCATCACACCTCCTAATTTTTTTTATTTCAGTTGTTTTAATTTTCCCTTAGGCAAGACACTAGAATAATCACTTTATTGTTACAATTACTGACAATGACCCTCAGAAGGTGACAGCATTTTGATCCCATTTGATTACATTAGTCTTAATAGATCCTAATGAAAATACAAGTAAATCCTTTTTCTTATCACTCATGCTCATTACTTTCAGCAGTCACTGTAACTTAACTGCTCAAAAGGCTTTAAAGCACACACAGAACACAAATGAAAGAACTTGCCTTTCAGATACACCTTTTATTGAATTCACTGAAGGAGTTTAAGGAAACTCTAAAAATGAATTCCCAAGTGTCCCAAGATAGAGCTGTCACAGTGCCAACTGGGGTTAACCCTCTACAGCACTGCCAACACAGCAGCAGCCCACAGGAGAGAAGACCCAGGAAGGTGTTCACCCAAGAGCTCACATTCTAAGCAAAATCAAATAAACAGGGTGTACCTGGAAGGGCATAAAAGAAAATAAATATGACTATTATTACTGACTGACTTCTTGCTGACACTGCAGAAGCATTGAGTTGTTAGGTGGAATTTGGGCCGAGCAAGCAGGGAAGGGAAAATCTTACAAGGAAGCATGTCCCATGTGCAGAAGGTGATGCCAGCAAAGGAGTGAAGACTGTCATGGGAGAAGGAGGTGGCCAGAGCATCACACTACAGAGAGAACAGCCTTCTGGCAAAGATGGTCACCTACAGGTGCACACATCCACAGTGTCTGGAATTGCTCCAGCAAGCCAAATACAAATGCATAGCTCCAGTGGGTAGCTGTCATATGTATTTCCCTATCTGATGGCACCTTTAGAAAAAAGAGGTCCTGAGATGAGAAATCAAGTGTAGCCCACAAATGAGCCAACTGTGCTGAAATCTGGTTTGACTGCAGAGGTCAGGACAGCTCATCAGCCAGCTGCTCTGCTATGTAAGTGTAACGAGACACTTGCAGCTTGCTGCCCCTCCAGTGTAATTGCACATCTTGTTCTTTGTAATCATCCCTACCACTTATACACTGCTGTAGAGACAGAACTAATCCTCTCAGACCCCACCGAGAGGCAGGCAGAAAGTATCACCATCTCCACATTGCAAATGGAGAGAAATAGATATTACCTACAGGAGTCAGTAAAAGAGTGGAATAACCTGATGCACTTCCACAGGCCTGGGAGGATTCAGCCTCATGCTCACCAATGGCCAACTTGGCCAGCAGAGGTCGAGTCATTTGTCAAAAGCAATAGAGTCTAATTGGGAGATACAGGATGGAAACCCAGAGCCCTGATGCGCGCTTTGTTTTCAGGTCACTGTTAAAACCACACCCAGTAAACACCTTTGGCAGGTTGGTTTGGGATTTTTTTCCTGGAGTTTGGGGTCCTAAAGGTTTTTTTCTCATCATTTTGGTGTTTGTTTGTTAGTAAACCAAACCATAAGGTATTCTAATTAAAAATCAACTCAAAGTTTTGCTACAGTTTCTCAAGTAGAAGAGAAACTACCCATAGTTTTATCATTCCTGAAAATAAGTACAATCCTTACTTGCTGTCTGCAGCATCCAGAAAATAAATGGTAGCTACTGCCAGAAGAGAGAAAGTGACTTATAAACGAAATGCATGGAAAAAAAGAGGGCAGCAATAGAAAAATGATGTGATGTATATACAAGAAATAATAAAATGAGAAAGAGTACCACGATATGTTTTTTGTTGTTACGTGGCCACAAACGCCCTGGTACATGGAGAAAGTTTCAATAGCCATTTTTTATTATTTTCAAGGTCTCAAAATTAAAATTGGGTAAATGTAAATAGCTATTTCTGTGTTGAAAGCCAAATATGATCAACAATAACCAACCAACCATCCAAACTTCCATGACAATCATGAAATAACATTATTTGTTCCTTAAACTCTTCTGCAATACTTGATTTACATTTTCCATCTCTTATGGATTTAGCACTGCTAGGAATTTTGGGAATGGAAAATGATCCTATCAGCTTGGCTTAAACAATCATCAGATTCCAAAAAGCAAGATTTTAAATACAATTATCAACACAAGGCCAAGAGCGAGGTTGAGGAATTGACGCCGCATTATTTTCAGATCCGCTGCTATTGCTCAGTCCCTTTTCAATGTACATTGCCCACCAAAGTAGGAGCTATACAGATTACAACCCTGCACTGAAGTTGCTTCTCATTAGCAGGAAACATTCACAAAGTCATTTTAAGACACAGATTGATAGTTCTAGCCAGGTCCACAGACAGAAACATCAACACAGTGGCTAGCTACATAAACTTTCCCCCCACTGTCTGTATGCTGTTGAGAATTTTTTCCATCCTTTGCTAACCTTCTTTTCTTAAATTCTCTGCTTGAACAAAAAGCAGAAAGGTTATTTTTCATCACCCTTAAAGGAATCCTCTCCAAACATCTTAGACATGGGTGGGAGGTAAAAGGAGAGGATTTACCCCTAGAACTAAGCTGAGCAGCCAGCTGTTCCAACCAGGCTTTCCTCTGGTGAGGCACAAGCTAGAACAGAACATTTTCCTTTTCAGCAATGAACAAACAGTTCAGTACCTGCTCATCTCATGCATCTGTACAAAAAAAAAACAACAAACCACGATGCTTGCTTGCTGGTTGCTTATTTTCAGGACCTCTGCTGGAGGAAACTTAGGTTTCATGGAAGGCACCGAGGCTTATTTTCTGTTTGCAGATGCCAGCAGGATTCATTACTGTAAAGTAAGACTATTCTGCCTATATTAAAAAAAATTAAATATTTGGCTTTGGAAGCGGATACAGGATTGAGTAAACCTTACCTCACTGAACTCAGAAGACATGAAGGTGAATTATGGGGCACTATGTATCTGAAATCCAACATTAACATAAAAAATAACTTTCAGATAATCAATCCAGCTTGTTTACTGAACTACCTGGCTAACTGCCAAAAGACAGTGATTTCAAGAGGTTTTATAGATTCACTCAGAAAAACAAAAATCTATTTCCTAGAATAGGACTCACAATTCACCAACCCCTTAAGACAAAAGGAATGGACTAGAACTGTACCTTTTTTCAATCTTTGGTTACGCAGCTTTACAGTCAAAACACATATCTCAGGATAAAGCAACTCGCCTGTTTACATTACCTTTCATGTTTCCACATGCACAATTTGCCTACCAGTTTTTAGGGATTATGTAAATAGTTATTAACGTCATGTGGTTTTAACTACTAGGAGAAAATCCCAGATAAAATTGCTCACCAAATGACCTTTATAGCTTTCCTTTAGCACGCAAAATTAAGCAAGAAAGTCATCTAATAATCATATGTGCTTTTAAAGTAACATTATTTCAGAGGGAATGTCTTCTTTTTAAAGAAATAAAGCTGAGTTTGCACAAACCACTAAGACACTCAACAGACAGATCAGAAGACACACTCCAAAAAATCTAGTATCAAAGTGCATAAACATAAAATATTTCCACACATTTTAGGGCCCCCAGAAATTATAAAAGCAATCTCCTAAACCGATCTCGCCACTCCCACTAATAATCATTCAGTACTGCAGAGATCCCTGAGCCACAGTGCACTTGGATCATTCAGCACATAAACACATTTTAAAAGCTTGTTACAGATACAAATACATATATACTACACGCAGTTAGAACTCTACTAAGATGAAGTCAGAAAATATACTATTTTTGTTCTTTTTTACAACATAAAAGTTTTTCCTTTTTCCGGCAAAAAGAATTCTGACTTCTCATTGTAGGACTGTAAACAAAAGCCATCAGTTGTTTGTTTGTTTCTGTTTTGTTTTTTCTTCTTCTCCAGCAAGTGGAACTATTTTGGGCCAAAAACTGAAGAGAGAAGAGGAGGAAAAGAAAGAAAAGCAAAAAAGCCAAACCAACCACCTCAGGGTACCCTGAGACAGCAGACACACATTTTCCAGCTCCGGTTACCTTTTAACAACACTGGAAGTTTCACTCTATGAGGATGTCAGACCCGGCAGTACGGCAGGAAAGGGCCAAACTTGTATCTCATCAGGTAAGGGCATGGCTGTGGTGTGAGCCCAAGCACAGCCTGCCAGTCAGCTACTCAGGAGAACAGCACAGACAAGCCTCCTGCCTCAGCTTCTCCACCTGAAGCAACAACATTCACCCACCTCACACCAGAGCCCTGAAAAGACTGAATCATGTGTGCAAAGTGCTTTCAGAACGAAAGCACTTTATTTCTCTCCTTTCAGCAACGGCAGTCAACCTGGCAGAAATCTGAGTAGCTGGGAGCTTCCTATGCAGCCAGTTATAAAAGTCACGGCTCTCCTGATAGCTCGGTGTGACCCACTTCTCCACCTCGAGCCTGCCGCAGCACTGCTTAAATGTCGAGGAGTTTATCAGTGTAAAACTGAAATGTTAAGGGGGAAAACGTATCAGTGTGGACAGGAAAAGGCAAAATTTATGACATATAAAAGGCACTGCTTATTCAGATGGAATTTATTATATCCCATTTGAGTTAAAATATCACATATGTATGAGACCTTAATGAAACCATAATCCAGACGAGAGTGGAGGGAGGGCTGAGTGAGCTGCGTGCTTGTGCAGAAGGAATTCGCTCCTGAAGCCCAGCAGGCAGAGGTGTAACCAGCTGCCTGTCTGCCTGTGTGCTCATGGCCAGCATCAGCAACGCAGCAACAAAGATCCCTAAGGCCCTGGAAATTAATGGAAGTGAATTGTGGAAACAAACCAACAAAGGAAGATGTATCAATGGTTTCAAATCTATTCAGTATTAGATGTTGTGGGGTAAAGGCACAATGAATCACAGCTGATTAGAGCTAAGCCTGGCTCTTACTGCCTGCGTGCACAGCAAGTACCAAGACAGAAACCCAAACCCTGTGGGATGCTTCAGCAGTTTCCAAGACAAAAATGTGAAAACAACCATTTCCATAGAAAGGGCCCTTCTGCAGATTATTTAAATTAAGTGGGTTTAGTCTACTCCATCCCTTACACAGGAGGCTTGGAGGAGGCTTTCCCTTACCCTTCCCTGTGGATGAGGCATGGATACCACTGCCAGTTATTTGCAGATGAAGGAGCAGGAGGACAGCAACTGGATGCCTGTTTAGCACCATTAAACATGTAGTGGTATAAGCAGAGCTCAATGAATCTGGCCACTGCCCTTTCTGCTGAAGCTGCCAGTGACTCACTAGCCAGGACACACGTTCACATACACAACCCTGTATAACATGCACTATAACTGGACTTCTGCACCTCCTTTTCAGAGGCTTCTTCCCACACTGCTGCTCCACCACCCCTCATCTACCTCTGATCAGCACAGGACTGTGCAACAGAAGTTTGCATCTACAGCCTGGCATCACTGTAAAGGAACAAAAAGCAGCAACATCAAAAGACATCAGCCTAGCTCATTTCAAAAATTTTGAATTTCTTCAATACCATCTTTCCCTTGGAGCTCCCTTTGCAAATACAACACATGCTGTACACGTCTTTGGTTCAGTTCGTACTGCTACTGCAAGAAAAATTTCAAATACTGAATTAAGGAAGTTATGGTTCAAGGTGCCTGTTATCACTTGACTATGTCATCAAGAAACATTATTACTGAATATTTATTTGCTAGATTGAATCACGATTAAATATTTCTACAAAGCAAGATAGCTGCCTTCAGCACCAGTTAACTAGGAAGCCTGAAAGCATGGCAGCACTTACAGGAGCCACTCTTATGTCAACTGCTCACACACGGTGGTACAGGCAGCTGAAGACCAGAGACCTGCAGTAGCACATCAACTGCTGTCCTGGGAAGGCTTCTCCTGGCACCCACTGGCATGCTCTGTCTTGTCTCATCCAAAACCAAAAAATTCTTCCTCTGTTTCTCATCCTTATTGCTGAAACAATTAAACCACAAAAAGCCAGGACATACGTCCCTGCAGAACATAAGACAGACAGTTAAGGACAGATGAACTTAACTCTAATTTCAATTTTGAACAAGGTGAAAGATTTTGCGAAAGTCCATATAAGGAGAAGTATTAAATCAGTATACTGTGTTTGGTTTATGCCAGTTTATGAGCCTCATACTTGGTTAAACTTGTAAGTTGATATTAAGCATTACTATTGAAGCAAGTAAATATGTGCATTATTCTTCAAACAGTAAATGTAGCAAACTTATAAATCAAGAAGTATACTGCATTTGTAAACAGCATAAAGAAATCCTGTGGATATATTTCTGAGCATCTAACATGAACTTTCACTTCAAAAAGACTAATTTCTCCATATGTACACTCATACATGATTGCAGGCTAAGTTAGAGCTCTGTCTAACACACAGAACAGCCTTAGTGGTGACAATGTAACAATGGTCAGAACTTAGGGATTCTTGAAATTAATGTGTCATATAAAAAATGGAACATTGACAGATAAGCAGATCATAAGCCTTCTTAAAATGCAAGTTAACAACAGCTAAATTGTATTAATGCTTTTACATTATTATGTTCTGAAATACAACACATGCCTACTGTACGGAAAACAGGAACTTTTCAGAAAACAACGAAAACTCTGGTCCAGGTCAGCGAGAATAAAAAAAGTACAAGAAACAAGATGTCTTAGCATGAGCAAATACTAAAAAAAAAACCCCACCAAAACATAACAGAAAGAAATACTGTATCAACAAGCAGTAGTCTGTTTTTATATTTTTAAAAATGCCTTAATTCAGAATATTGGTTTATAGTCGCTTTTGAGTTAGCATACCAAATGTATGACTTCACCATAAGCTTCATGGTAAGCAAAGCTTACATCTCCTGGAGTTTGGTGGTTATCTGAGAAGACAGAGTCTAGAATATGTGGCCATTGAAGCAGTAACAAGCAGTAGACAGAGGATTTTCCTCTAGATACCTTCCTTGAATTAGCTTGACTTGCTCTGTACAAAGATCTTATGTGGTGATACTGTCTGGTAGGAAACGCTGCCTCTCTGAGTCTAGGTGAGCACTCCAGTACCATTCCCAATGTCTACAAGAGGGGCCAGGTGTCAATTCCTGGCCAGACATGGCCTTGGTGGCACTGCCTTGTCTCTGCAGTGAAATGAACAGCTCGTTACCAGACTGTGAATTTTCACCATCCTTTTCAAACTCAAATTAGGAAGTGGCCCTAGATGAGCCAAGGTGCAACAGGGGCTAGCAGAAGTAGATGCTGTGATTTGTGCTAACGAGACAGAAATAGCAGCATGACTGGGACCCGAGTACATGATATGACACGTGCAGCTGTCTAAATAGCTCTGCTGCCACTGTCACTGCGTGCTAATGGCATTCCCTTCTGCTTGGCCTCCTCTCTCCACTTTACACAAGAGCTTAAAAATTCAGGCCCTTCCAGCTCCACCTAGACTGAGCTACTTATTTAAGCAAATATGAAAAATAGCCACACAACTGATTAAAATATCACTCCTTTGGAAAAGAGTAGGGAAAAAAGCTTGGATCACATGGCAAAAACTTATCTAAGTATCTCTTATTTCAGATGTATTGAAGAAAGGGTGGCAAATTTTTGGCTTTTATTCATCTTTACAGAGGAATTTCCTTTTCAAATGGAAAGTAGTAGGAAATAAAAGCATTTACATCTTCTATACATTAACAATCAATGCAATATTGTGAAAACATCAGAAGAGGAATTTCTGTTTACCTGTTATCTCCTTAAGAACATGTTCCATTGGATAAACTATTTGTGATGAAGTACTGCGTGCATTTTGTGCGCTTTCACATCTGAAATGTCTTAGAACAATTTCAAGCACAAGAACACGAGTTAGAAGTATCCCCAGTAATTTACCAGTCCAACAGATGTACACCCACAGTGCTGTCATGTGTCTTAATTTTAAAACCTTGTGCTGATTTCAAGGGAAGAAACCAACAGTTTTTTACTTTGAGATTTATACTCTAATTGCATTGTAATCCCAGAATAACGTTGGATGTAATACCCCTGGAACTTCAGTTTCTTCTTCAAAGCACCCATGCAACCTATAAGATATCAAGTGCTGAAACTGTCAGTCAAAAGACCTTTCTTCTCTAAATGATTATGTGTCTCTACAAAAGACATTACTCCATGCCAGAAAAATCCAGATCAAATAATTTTAGGAGGTTTTGGGAGCATACATGTTTGGTAAATTCTAGAAGCTATCACAGGAACTTGGACCTAGACTTCTATTTCAGATTCTAAACTGGAGAGAAATTTTAGATAGACCAAGACAAGAAAAAATAGAAGCTTATTTGTGACTGGATTGTGGCACCAGAGTATTAGAAACCAGCTAAATACAGTAAAATACACACCACTTTTTTACTAGCCAACAAGAATACTAAACCAGAAATTAATGTGCCTTGCTAGCATATTTCTAGTGAAATACAGGGCTTTTCTGGGTCTGTCACCTGCCAGATGGACTCTGCTGTGCACAATAAACAGAAGAGCTCCCACCACAGACACCAGTGATCAGACACTCAGAGCCATCAGTCACCAAAGAGCAAACCATGCTGTGTCTTCTCCTAAAATGCCTACATGGCCAACAGAAAGCATCTGCTCCCAACCAGTATCATTTTGGGTGTGGGGAGGAATGACTCCAGTCAGCTTTTGTAGATATGAAAGAAAATAGAGATGGTCATCCCTTGCATATTAGGGCTTTTAAACGGCTCTAAATTCTCTTAAGAAAATACCATTGTTTCAAAGGAAATTAAACCTAGATGTCATAAGCAATGCAGAAAATCACTTCCCAAAAGCAAGCACTTCTTTGCCAGCATATTGACAAAGCACCAAATGCATTTGGAGCCCATAGAAATGTAGCAGGTTGAGGATTTACGGATTCTTTTTTTTAAAAAAAGACAAACCAAACTACCTTGTATGCAGCTTAAAAGGGAACTGCATATATAGGTAGACCCTTAAAGATTGAGCCATTCTACCTCAGGCATTTAGAGGAAAAAGAAAAGCAATCTTTATGCCTGCCAGTCTAACACAAAAGTCAGAGCTCAAGATTCCTACTTGGCCTCAGCTGCAGGAAAAGTTTATATCCCATGCAAGGGGACCACAGTCACCTGTGCATTGCCCCATTCAGTGCCATGGGGCATTGCCCACTGCTGGCAGTGCCATGCACCTGGGCAGGAAGGACAGGTGAGGGTGGAGAAAGACAAGTTCGATGGAAACATTCAACATCTGTGCAAATTAATGAGTTCAACTTAATTATCTCCCAACAGAAAGATTAAATAGGGTGCAACTGGTGATATGAAAGAATCCTAATGGGTTCCACTGCTTGAATCCACCACTCATCAAACTGAATTGATTTTTAAACAGTGGAAATTCAAACAACTCCCACGAGACAGCAACACAATTCCCATCTCAATCAAATACATTGTAATAGTTACATATGAAATGTGATTTTTCAAGAGGGAGAGTCGATCATTTCTCCATCTTTCATTTCTGTAGGAGACCTGCAAATTGATGGTATTATCAGTCAATGCTGGAATACCAGCACGCACTGAGGATGTAAAGTGTACAAGCACACTATGAGGAGTATTTTGCAAACAACTCAAAAGTGCCCTTTTAAATAAAGCACGAGCTTTTCAAGCAGGACAGTTAGCATATTGTTAAGGTCTTTATAATCCAAATCTTCTAGAAATAAATTTGCAAGTATGAAAATGCCCTTAAAGTAATTTAAGACAGCAATTAATTCAATTTTAATAGTATGTTCCCAAAGCAAATATTTCATATTCCACTGCTAATTTTGAGTATCCAACTGAGCTACTTCAAGTGTACCTGAATTCAGAATGTGTCATGAATCCTTTACACAGTTTTTACTTCAGCATGAACAATTTTGAGCAAAAATTACTTCTGAGTTCAAGGAAGCCCTGATTTCAGAAAAAAAAAAAAAGACTGCAAATTTTAATTAAAAGACCCCCCACTGTTCTACAAAACTAATCCTTGTCTTTCCACATGTGTATGAGAAAATTTCTACATAAATACATGAAATATCATACATTTTTTGGAAGAAGTTTTTCTGCCCTGAGCTCTGATCTGAAGACAGACTTAACTTCAACTATTCCCACTTAATTTAAAAAAAAAAACAGATATTAAAAAACACGTATCTACAACTGAAAGTAACTATCTAGACCCGAGATGCTGCCTGACAAGTCCTATCTCAGGCGTGATTAATGTGCTGACAATTTGCCAAAAGAGGGTCCATTTATCTGCTCAGTGGGCAAGCAAACATTGGTGAGAACAATTGGTATCTATGCAAGGCAGCCACAAACTGAGTGGTCATCAGGTGTTAAGTAGCAACTGACATTTTAAATGGAATCCAAGGGCTGTCAACATCAAAGGTTCACTGAACTGGAGCAACTGAAAGAAAGGTAAAGGGAAGGGAGCAAATGAAACAGCTGGATGTCTTCTCAGTGGTAGTTCTGTCTAATCTTATTTTTCCTAATCAATACCAAAACAATAAAGCATTTCCAATATTGGTTTTCTGTAGTAATTCTTCATTAAACCATACTTGCATGAAAGGAAATCAAACTTACACAGCTTTAAAGTGAGGTTCTATTCCAGGTGACATCAAAGACTAAAACAGGAGGGGAAAAAAAAGGAAAATAAGAAAAAAACCACCCTGTGCAATGTTAAATACCTAACAGGAGATGACAAATCAAATGGGAATTACTGTGGTAAAAACATAATTAAAAACTTGATTGAAGTTAAACAGAATTTACATAACACTACAAATTAACTTTATGCTGAAAGTATTCACTGGGAAAGCAATAAAAAGGCATTTCATTAGTAATCTATATTTAAACAATATGTACAATAGAGCTGTTCTAATGAGAAATGTAGAGTTCTTAATAACAGCAGTTTCCAATGGCTGCCAAGAGACACTGCTATCATGGAGATCTCTGCACATAAACAATCTTTGGCAAGGCCATGTGTGGATTGTAGCACAGGTTGGTGCTTTACAGCTTCTCGTTATAAATTAACTGCCTTAAAAACACTGGCACACAGCCCTGGGCTACCCATTTATACTGGACCTCCTGACTTTGTGTGAAGGCACAGCCCAATTTTAGCAGGACCAGGATTTCTGCTTTAAGTTTTCCATCTTAAAAATTGATTACATTTTCAGAACTACACATCTGTTGCTATGACATTTCATTCCCATTCCTTTAGAGACACAACCTATTTGTGATAGCAATGAAGAATCACATTGCAATCATTAACTAAGTCACATAACACTAAATTACTGGTAAAATAATAATATTGAAAATGGAACAAAAAGCACATTAAAGAGAAACTACCCAAAGGTGTAGCATTCACTTTAAATGCTAATGACAAAACACAGACAGAGGAAATGAACTAGTAAAATCCCAAGATGGAAACTTCCTACAACCCATGATGGAGAACATAAACACAGTTAATCCCAGATTTCAGAAGGAATCCAGAAAGATCCCATTCCCTTAAGGATTTCTCACTTCTTCCTTGTATCAGTCAAACATGTTTTGGTCTTTTTCGAACCACAGATTCTTCAGAAATTCTGTTGAAAGTTTAACAGGCTTATGGCAACAACCCTGCCTGGTCGCCTTTTATAAATAATCCAGTTGTCTCCTAAGGTCACCCAACAACAATCTTAGACCCATGTCATAAAACCAGTGGGGTACTTTACATCAGTACTGTTTCCACATTTTTACTTGTTAAGCCTAGTGGCAAAGTCTACAATTTCTAAAAAGGATTAAGCTGCCTTCAGGTGCAGGTAGATACTACTGACAGCTTCTGACTAGAATTGGGGTTTTGACACTTAGAGGCAGCTTGCTGCTTTTCTCTACTGAAAACACTTCAGGGAAGTCCAACCCAGGCAAGAGTAACTCTGAAAGAAAAATAATCAACTAAGAGAAGAAAATTAATCAATATCTCTGTTAACAAGAATAAAAGGTTCTTCTGGCACTTTTTGACCTGACCCAACTATTTTTGTACCTATCTCATAAATAACTGTTGTGTGCTCTGATACTATAAAATAGTATCTAGCAAAACAAAGTAAAACCTACAAAAGCAAGATTTGTTCTGTGTCTTGGCATGACAAACAGAGAGCTGCAGGTGAAAAGGGGCACTGGATACTGTGAAACAATTATGTTGAAATGGATGCTACCTTCAAATGCACTCCAGAATATTCAGAATAAGACTAGATTTCTTTGTTTGAAATGTTTCTCACCTAAATGAAAGGACTTAAGTGAAATGGCTGTAAGCCAAGTTATTTATTTCCCAAAGTGCCCCAAACACAAGCCCTAAGAGCAGGAATCAGGGGAGATGCTCTGCAGAGTAACCTGAAGCCTGCAGAATAAGGAATTCTTCTGAGATGTGGAAATGGATCACAGGTTTTCTGATTACTGCTGGACTACTGTGCTCACTGAGAGACTGTCTACATGCACACCCCCAGGTTTGTGGGTCTTTTAGCAATCGATATTTTAGTTTTTTATGCCATTAAACAGACAAATCATAAACACCATAAATGTCTGAGACATGTTTTCTTATCAAATTGAATCTGTTCTGTGTTTTTTGTCAATAAGAAATAAAACAAGCAAATGGTGCTTCATGCTGTTTTGGCTGCTGAACTGCATTAAAAATATATACATAGAGATTAATTTCCTCACATTTGTCAAAAGTTCCATTGATAACATTTGTTGAATACTTGTGCATCATGCCAGTTTCACTTTTCCTGTCCAACTCCCCCCAAAGTTTTAGAATTATTTCTTTCTCTAAAACATGCACGTAAGACTTGTTTAAAAAAAAAGAACAAAAAGCAAAACAAACCAGACCACTCTCTCTTGCCTAAGAATATGAATACCAACGTCATCTCCACAAATGGGTTTTCTTGGAGTAGAAAGGAGACAGCCAGCTTACAAATCTCTCTAAGTAGATGGCAAGTCAGGAAAGATGCACAGTGAGTAACATGACAAACCTCACCAGAATCTCTTTCCTGGCAGAGCAGATCCTCCCCAGCTTGTGCCAAGGCTGGATTTCTCCAAATCCAGCAGGGCAGGAGGAGGCACATTGTCCCCGGGCTCACCCAGGAGCCGTGAGCTCAGGAGAAAGGAATTGCCCCATCAGTTCCGAGAAGAGCATGGACACACTAGAAAGCTGCACTCAGTGCTTTTCCTTTTTTAACACGGTGTATTTATACACAAGAGAATGCAGCTCACATGCAGTATCAACCCAGGTTGGAAAGTCTGCACTTTCACCACAGAGGACATAGAGAAGTTTCTAAAAGCTTTTTCTATGCTAGCCTTATTCTGTACCCTGAGGACAATATGCAGTCTAAAGGGGATGCTGGATTTTGGGGCAGAATGACTTAACTAGAGCTTGCAGTGGGAATGAAAAATATTAAAAAAATGTGTTACAGTAAAAACCACAGGTCCAGCCAAGACTGCAAGTCCATTGTGTTATGCACTGTGCAAACCCATGAACATGAAAAGGTATTTCAAAAGGCTGTAATTCAATGAACAGAGAAGATCCATAGTATTGTTAAGGCCACATATAAAAATACAAATGCTCAGAAATATACCAAGAAATGGGTTTTTGTAAAGTTGTTGCAAGCTTTATATTTTTTTTAGATGAAAACTATCAAATTAATTATTTCTATCTGCTTTTTGAAACTGAAAAAAGCTGTGACTTTATGTACATATGTTAGGAAAAGCGATATTGGAAAAAACAGAGCCAACGATGAGAAGGAAACTGGATATTCCAACACGCTCCTAGGATTACTGATTGTAAGTAACTGACAAGGCAGGCAAACTTCCCAAAGCCTCTAACAGCTGTACCACCCACCTACTCACAATGAAATTCCATTCTTCGCTCCCTCTTCCAAGGGTGTGCTGTGCTGGCCAGCAGGTAACTGCAGTGAAGCCACTGCTCAGATCTGAAACCAGGATACTGTGGTGCAGCAACACTGCCTGCTGGCTCAAGCTTGGAGAGAGCCAAGACAGCTGTGACTGTACCACAGTACATTTTATTTCTAAAGCTCAAATTGTTCACACCAAACCAGCTCAGCTGTATCCGCAAAGATATCACAAAATCAGAAGCAGGCACTGTCTTCCCACACATCAAATGTTCTAGACAGTCCTATTGTAAAATCTTTTTTTCCAGATTTGAGCAACCAACACTAAACACTTGGTACCTAAATCCACACCAAGTGGAATTGAGTAATAAGTGGCAATAATTATAAAATTGCTTGCTGAAGCAAATTAACAAAAGGAAAACATGGGCTAGGTCCTACAACTTTCACCTCCTTTCTGCCATTAACATCTCCTTGCACATTTGACAACCTGGAATATCTGCAACCTCCACATTACACATGAGGAGGCCATGTGGCAGAAGAGACCTGGGAAATTTATGACTTCTGAGAAGACTCCGAGCATATGCTTTTTTTTTTTTCTCTTAAATCTGTCCTGTCTGAAATGGGGACAGCACAACTTCTGTAGGAGGCTCCAGCGTAGCTAGAGCTGCTTCATACAGCAATAGCCACTACAGCAAATCCCCAGGGAAAATAGCAGAATTGACAGGAAGCAATATGAACAAACAGATCATCCAGGGTATGGGAAGAACTCAGCCCAAGCCATCTGCTCTACCTGAGTCTGAACACTGCTGCTGTTCTCTTACTCAGTTCAGCTCCAAATAGGGAGCACCTCCAGCCACATGCAAAGTCCTCTCAGCACGGATTTCCAGAGGACCTCAGAAGAACTGCTCAGGCCTCTGCAGAGCCCAGCCTGAGCAGTGTCAGTGCCCATCTGTTCCTGCTTTACCTTGTCCATGGCTCACACAACTGCTTCTCATCCCTGCAGGAAGCTCTTTGGGCAACCCAAGTTCTCTGCAGACAGCAACTTGCAACTAACTCTACACGTGCAAGGTGGCAAGAGAAAAGTAAGCTTTCCAGAAGTGTACCAGAAATGGATATCTAGACTAAAGAAGCTCCTGAACTACACCATGAGACAGAGGGACTATGCTGAAACATGGGGCAGCTCAACATGGCATCCTGGAGCAGAGCAAATGCTTCCTTCTTCCTTGTAATCCAAGAGGAGCTCCGCACTGCTGCTTCAATGGCATGGCAGCCATGGCAGCCACAGAGACAATTTAGGTGAAAAACAAGAACATACCTGAAGTACAAACCAAGAGATTTTGCAATTTTTTCATAAGAGGAGGAAGAAGGCTTTAGCTTTCAGAGACGCAGCATTTAGAAATGTACTAGCTGTTTATTTAGAGTCACTTGCTGGATGCTGTTGGCAAAACAAGCAAGATGAGGGCAAACTGATCTAGTATAGCAAATTTGTATCATTTTTATTAAAACCCCCTCAATTATGGGTTAGAAGAAGAGACAAAACCTAAAAACTGTTCCTACAGAAGACATAATCTTTCTGCAAAGACAATCAATATACTCATTTGATGTGTTGCACAGGTAAGAATTTTTTACAAACTGAGGGAAAACTCACTTGCCAGATTTTATACAAGAAAACCAAAAAGCAATCTGCCATGTTTGAAGCTGCTAGACATTGCAGGAAAGAGAAAGAACAGTATTTTCTGCTGACTGTGTTGCACTAACACAATGATTTTGCTGTCTTGCTCCATGGCCCAGCCTTGCAATCATCTCATGCCTATAGCCACCACCAAAACTATACCCTGACCTGCCATTAATTCTTCACTTACTATGAATTAGCTCTGATTTTTTCAAACCAATACTCTTTGTGCATCTATGCACATGGATGCGTGCATATTGTGTGGATTTATTTTACACAACACTTTAAAATAAAATAAAAATATGTGCTAATGGCAAGACAGAAACCTCTGGTAAATGCTCTCTTCCCACTTCCAGTAAGCTGACTGGAAATAACATCAATTCAGCAGTCCATGGCAAGTGAAAGTATGAGTTAGTACATGTTAGCTAATTTAAAAGGACTTCTACAAATCTAATAATTATGCTTAATTTCATATACAAAGGTCAGCATTAAATTTTCTACAGTTTTGTATTTCAACAGATTAAAACTTCAGCAATAATTTACTGAACATAAGAAATAATACACAATGTTAATTACCTGCAAACAGCATCACTGCACAGATTTTAACAGGGTGTATTGGACGCTATACAGTATTTCAGCTAATGCACACACACTTCAGCCATTTTTAGACCATATCATTAAAAAAAGAAAAGAAAAAAACAACCCTTGAATTCTAAACCTAAGAATTTCTTTTAGTACTCTAAGTCAAAATAAATGCAATTTAGTTGAAAAGCTGAATAAATTCCAGTTGTGAGAGAAGAGGAAGTAATAACTGTAACTGAGGTTGAACAGCAGTGATGAAGCCAGCTTAGAGCAGTACCACACCAGGCAGTTTGCATAAAAACCAAGGCTGAGCCAAAGACTTCTTAAGAGGCATTAATTACTAAACAATTGTATCTCAACAGTGCACTGCCATGATCTAGTAAGATGTCCTCTAGTTTCAGTATGGGTGTGACAGAAGAAGAGGATATTTATCCCATAATGATCCTAGCTTCCCTACCTCTAAACTGCAGGCCAGGCTGACAAACCGGAACTGACAGAAATGCCACATGAGATGAAGCAGATTGGGTGACTACTACAGAATAGACCCGAAAAGGCTGGCTAGCCTATGAAAAGGGGAAGAGTATGTTGCTTATACTCAATAAAAAAGCCTGTACTATTAAAAGGTAGGGGAATACTGTGAGATGCAAGGATGTAAGATTACTTCAAAGCAAAAACGAGAAAAACCTATTGCTTCCGATTCTCCTGTGCAAGCATTTCAAGCTTGGACCCTCTGAGCTCACAAAATCACACCCAGATCCATTCATTTCAGTGTTTCCATGGACAGGCTGGAAAAAAAAACACCACTTCTCTCCCACTGGGCCTAGCACTTAAATATTTAAAATACTTGAAAAATACAGCCAAAATCCACAAAACCAGGCAACATTGATCCTAACATTCTGGAAGTGGAAGAGAAAGTCACCTAGCTGATATACAAACAGCAATCTGAAACAGCATACCACCGGCACAATGCTGCCATACCTCTGCCTTACAAAGCTGTCATGGAACTGAGTTTTAAGAAAGCCATGATACATCAAACAACTGCTACCAATGGTTTCATTTTCATGCAGGACAATAAAACTAAAACCAATAATCCTGATTCCATGTTTCTCAAGTGCACAACAGCTAGACAGAAGCCCCAGCAGAAGATGTATTTGTGCAATGGAGGGTACAGAACATGTGCATGGGGCTGGGGGGCAAGCAGACGTGGGAGGGTGGGATGGCAGGGGGCATTCAGGAATGGCAAGAACTTGGCTTTTCCCAGCCAGATGGGTTTACCACACTGAGCCAGGTCTGGACAGTGCAGCTGTAATCTATAAATGCTGAGGCAGGCCAAGGCAGTGGTATCCCCTCCAGCTGCCAAATTCCAGGCAATTAGAGCCACTGGCGCCCTCGGCTCCCTGGTGGGTGCCCAGACAGAGGTGCAGCAGCAGGGAAGAGCCTGTTACTGGGGAAGAGGGAGGAGGAGTGCTGCTTTATGGCAGCATGGTAAATCAATTGCATTTTTTATTTCCACTGCTGAATATCATTATGCTCTCTGCATGGCTTTTATGAATGTTTGCCTTACCATAATCTATTTGCCAGAAATCAATAGCCTCTTATCCTTGCAAACTAGTAACCAATGTCACCGTCTTTTCAGCTTGCAGATCAACTAGTGTTGCCCACTGCATCCAGAGCAGGAAACCTGGTTTCTTAATTGTCACATCTTATACAAATCTTCAGCTAGGAAAGCAGAGAAATACACCTATTGCAAGGCAGCCACCAACAGCTTTTAAATCAAAGCCTGTGTCTTAAAATACACTTTTCCATTGAGTAAGTAGAGAGGTACCATTACAGCCCCTCATTAAAGAAACAGTTCCTACCAGGAATATGAGCATTTTGGATTGCCACATCGGGATGTGCTGAGGATGGTTTACTCTCAAGAGAATTAGAAGGAAGGGAAAGACGCTCTCATACAATTCATAGGACAGTAACAAAAATTGCTATTCTAAATGTAAATAATATAGAAATGACCAAATGTGAAGGGTGTTGCACATTTATCTAACAGTTTTAAATACAAATTTTTAACTTTCATGGGAAAAGAGAAAAGCAGAACAGACCCATACATGTACTTAAAACATTAAAAAAGAGATTCATGATACTCTACGTATCTCACTGCTATCTCCACAAATTCCTTTCTTCCACTATCAGCATTCTGTTGAATAACCAGATTCCAGTCTCCAGCCTTTGCTCCAAAGTTCAGGGCAAGCTCCCTAGAAATTCTTGTTCTGGATTGTTGTTTGTTTTTCTTCGTAATTCTTTTCTTCTTTGCTACAGAACCTCCCAAAGCAGTAACAACGTTCTAAGGTAACATCTGTATATGCCCCTAGCCTCCATATTCTTCCTAATTTTGCTTTTGCTTGGTTAAAAATTTTCACTACTGTAAAGGGAATAATAGCTGTTTCTCTTACTTATCCCCATTTACTGTTTATCCTCCTATTATGTATCTCTCACCAGGCAGCATCTGTGAAACAGCTCTTCTGACCCCCTCCTGACTCCTCTGCAGCTGTGGGGGTTGTATGGAGGAGCTTCACTGAGGCTGGCTTTCAGAGCTTCAGACTGCTCCTTCTGACCCTTACTGAAATAAAAATTTATTGTCCAGGTGATGGTGCCTCAGGGTCTTCCAGAAAATCTTCAGGAAGAAGGGCTTGCTCATCACCCAGAATAGAGGGTATCTTCTTTGAAAAATGGCAGCCTTTACTGGGACACTGAGACTGCAGGAGGTTCTCTGCTCTATGTGAGCAAGTAAATCCCTTTTTCTTGCCATTGACATGGACTATATTTTAACAGAAGTTTCTATGACTGGGTGCTAAACAATCCTAAAACTTAAAATAGCCAAGAAGTCCACATGTAGTGCAGGTAGGAGCTTCTTTCCTGTCTGCAGCACTGAAGAAACAAACCAAGAGAGGGTTTTATCTACAACTTCACATAGGCAGTGCAGCTACTGAACCTCTCATAGAGATGAGCTCCAGTTCCTGCATGCATTGCTGTGTGTGCCCTCAGCTGCCTTGCTGAAGAACATCTGCCACAAAACCAGCACAGAGGTGACTGTACCCACCAAGCCCTGCCATGCTCACTGCCCATCTCCCATCCCCTCCTGAGGGCATCACTGAGCTACAGCAGGTGATCACCTGCTCTTGCCCAGCTCTGCAGCAGGTTAGAAGTCTGTCTATCTACAGGAATGCCTTTTCCTGCGACCATCTCTGAGCACAAAGTGCAAAATGCAACCTTGCTATTGCCCCAAGCAAACCCGCTTGCTGCTGCTGTGAGCAGCCCCCATGCTGCGTCCTCAAGGGACTCTCTGTTGCTGTCCAATACTCTTCTGCAAACGGGCAAGTGCCAATTTCCACTTTGTCAGGACTAGTAAATTTTATGTTTGTAATTCCTGGTTGGTGAAAAGAAAATAACTGTCTTGTTTGTCACAAGCCCAGGGTTGGTAGTACAAAACAGAGAACTGGGAATCTGCTTTGGGCAGCTCTGGATCCATCAGGCTGGGCTCAGATTATACCTCTGCAAAGCCATAAAACTGCTTCTGTGGGGGAGAGCCATCATTCAAATGACAGCCTGAGATAAACCACAATCTGATGACTGTCACAGTCCCTTTGACACCAACACTTAGCATCTCCTGGTGTTTACAGAGTAATCAGTTTAGCTTTCCCAACTGGCTGCATACAAGGCAGCTGCTCATCATGACTTGCATTTTCTTAAAGCCTCACACAGCAGACACCCAGGGCTCTGTAATTTCCTCCACTCCTTGGTCTCAGACTACTTAAAAGGAGAAAGAAAAATACAGTCATCTGTACAATTCCTATGTGGTTCTCATTTCCAGGGAATGCTTAGGATTTCACTAGCTATTGGTTAAAGAACAGCCTTTCATATAAACCCAAAAGTTAACAGCAACTACAGTAACAGTTAATTTAAAATAAATAATTACAGAAAGAATTTTAAAAATACTTATATTACCAAATTTTAGAAAGGTTTTCTCAGGTGCTGAAGTTCATATACTTGTAATATACACAGATATCTTGCTTAATGTCTAACTTTTTAAAATAAATAAATTATATAAATAGGCTTCTTTGATTGCTCAAAGTATCCATCATTAAATACTGGGGCATAGCTTTAGGCATAATTGTACTACTGAATTCATCAGCTGCCTAATCATCATTCATTCTGGATCTATTTCTGCTAATTAAAAAAACTCCTAACAACTTTTACATAAATACTGTATTTGTTCTCCACAAAGACACAAGCCTAATTTACCAGTGATTAACTGATTATCTAATTTTATAGCTGTCACTCTGTAAAGACCAGCGCCCAGAGCCACCAGCAAAGACCAAGCAAAGCCTGTTTACCCTTACCTGCTGTCCCTCACACTCATCTGAGACGGGCAGCAAGGGTGACAGCCTTGGCACGGGCTGTGCTCACAGGCTCTGCTGATCCTGCTGGCTGTAAATGACAGGTCCTCAGTGGAAAACCTGCCTGAGCTTCTGGGAGTGCTCAGACAGGGACTAAATGACCCAGTGGGAGACCAGAAACCTGCTGGCCATAAAAAAATCTGTCAGGGGCACTACACAGCACAAGAGTTCAGGGTGGTTATGCAGCCTTGCAAGACCCTCAGCACCATGCTGGGAATTAACTTCAGTGTGCTCCCTCTGCCCTCACCCTTTTGCCTGAAGCCCAATGCAATGCAGACTGCAGCAGCATTCCCTCTGCTTAGACCCCTGCTAACACCAAAATCTTGCACTTTCAAAAACAGCTGTCAGCATTTAAAGATCTGTCTGGCCAGCACTTGGAAGCAGAGCAAGAACTGCCTCAGGTACTACCTGATCCCTCCAGGCACACGTGCCCTGCTGAGAGCAGAACCCAGCCAAAACTGCAGCCCCACCGGCTGCCCAGACCTGCAGGGTGAACTGCACTGCTCAGGAGGTGATGCAGAACAGCCCTACAAGGAGCAGCTCTTTTTTTCCCCTCATAACCCAATTATGTTTAATTGGGAAATCAAATAACTTGAGAAATGTACCTTTAGCCTGTGCAATTTTCATGAATTTTCACCAATTTCCATGCATAGCTGTTGCCAACCTTGTCCTGGTTCCAGAAGTACATACAGTACAAGCAGCTGTTAAAGCAAGAATGAACAAGGGTAACAGCACCAGCTATTAATCTGGTAGGTAAGTGCTGTTCAGCTCTCCATAAATTTTCTATCATAGTATTAATTAGAGACATTACCACTCCCAAACCCTCCACTCCCTGCAGGTGACAGCAGGATAGGCAAATTATTTCCACAGGCAGGGACAGGCATTTAAGATCATTATGGCACCTTGGATTTTTGTAGCTATGTATTTCAAAAGCAAAAGAGGAAAAACCAGCACAGTCATATTCACTTTTGATAACAGGTGAGGAATTTTTAAATATTCTTTTTTTGACCAAACTTAGTAACATTCCAAAATAGGAGAGGAGGTAGGAAGGAGAATCTGTTTCAGCTGTGGAGCTTCATGGTCATCTGCTTTTTTCACGAACTAAACAAAAGAGAGAATTGGGTATTTCCTGAGGTGCTTCTCTTGCTATTACTGAAAGCAATTCCCATCCCAGGGAAGGCATGTACAGCCTGTTCCCAGCAACTGAGCAGCAGAGTGCATTCTGGGACCCAACACATAGGCACCATTCCCAAAGCATATGCATTTATTGCATCATAGAGGACCAAACCAGACTACAGTCAAACAGTAACCCTGCTGTTTTTCCTGACCAGTAGTGATTCAAAACATGCAATCCTGTACTACTTTTGAAGACGTTACAGAGTCTGTCCCAATCAAAATTTTCATTATGATGCACTAAATTATGTGCTTAGACACATAACAGACACAAAACAAATCAGTTACCTTGGTAGACTTCTTCCTAAGTGAATAACCAAGCTGAGGGGATGGTGTTATTTGAGGAGTGGAAAAATTATTTATTATAAAGAGAGAATCCCACGAAGAACTGCATGCATTACACAACTCTGACCTGATGCACCAGAAAAGGTGCAACTCAACATAAGTCCCTGAGGAGGATCTGCCAAACAGTGCATAAAGCTGAGTGTAAGCATGAATGCATCCTAGTGGACTACAGAGAGAACACTATTTACAGCAGCAATTAACTGTTCCATAGTTAATACAGTTGCTGAAAACAGTTTCACACTGATAGGGACTAAAATCAACTGACACCCCTTCTATACACAAATACTCAGAGTACTGAAAAGCACTAATTCTGAACTTGATTAAAATGTGGAAAAAAGCAGCATGCTATTAATAAAAGCCAACTTCTTTGACTCCACTTGACACAGAAAGCACTTACATGCAAATTTAAATACGCAATATTAACTGAAAATAAAAGACTGGCAGCTACCATTTATTTAACTTCACACTGAAATGTGATCAGGAAGACAAAATGCTGATGTAATAAGTACAGGTTTTCATCAATATTTACAGAAAAGACATGCCACAAACACTGCAGACAATATGTATTTACAAAACATGGTACATGGAGCTGACAGTCTAGCTCAACTAAAGATAGATTATAATCTTACTTTAAAACTGTAGTAATAGATAATACCTTAGGTATCAGCTAGAGGATATAGAAACAGTCTTAGTTAAGTTTATGGCTGAAGAAATAATGATTCAGTTCTCATCAAGTAAGAGCAGATTGCTTATAGATTTCAAATTAGATTCTCTCCACACAATTTCTTCTACAAAAATCCAGTGCATTTTTGAAACTCTAATCTAGGGACATAAAACAACAACTGACACATAACTTTATATCCTACAGCTGTGCACTGCATTTTAAAGGTACTGATTTATCTGAGGAGTAAGACATCTACATTTTTGCTCAAGTGGCTCATGCTGATTTGTGGATTGCAGAGCCATGGAGAAGTGCTGGGCTGAAGTAGAGGAAGAACAGTTTTGGTATGTGGATCAATGCAACTGAAATGGTCAGGGTTCAATGACGTTTTTCTAAATTTTAAAGCTAAGTCAATGAATGGTCTGGATGGAAGAAATGGGGATGTCAGGCTCTAGCTCTGCCATACATTATTACATAAATTACAGTCCACTTCTGCACCTGCAGCATTTATCCACAAAAAAAGGATATTCTTGGATATTCTTCCCAACTTATTTTGATAGCAAACACTCCAGGCAAAAGCAGCCTGTTCTTGGGTACCACTATGGCTCCTAAAATGACAAAGAAATCTGGAAGCTGCTGGAATATAAACCACAGTGGTAAACCTAGGATTGTTTACATCAAAAATGCTTGAGAGACTGGCTAAAATGTGTATTTCTAACTAGAAGCAATTTGAAAAGGTATAAAGTAAATATATGTTACTTAATGTAATATAGTTAATACATAAATTAAACATAAATTCAGACCCGAATTTCAAATCACAGTATTAAGCATGATGTTAATGACCTGAACCAGAATAATACAAGTTTTAATACAAATTATTACATTTTTGCTGTTCCTCTTTATCATAAATGTTGCATTAATGGCTACTTAATGAAACCCAGATCTGTCAGTAAAAAGATACATGCTTCTTTATAATGTCAGAATTCTATTTTAGAATTACATGTGTTATCTGAATATGCACATAGGTGATCAGAAGAAATAATATTCATGAACATTTTATTAGAATATTCCTCAATGGAAATAATTTCTATTTAATACCATTTTACAACTGCAAACTGTACAACAGTGTTGCCAGATATAATAGATTGAAAAGAATAATTTAAACTTCAAGAATTTTTTCAACAACATTTCATGTCATAGCATATTTCGTAATATCCTCATTTTATTACCATTATGATGTTAAAACTATAGGGTTCCCCAAAAGGCATGTAAAATCTGAAAGCTGCAAAAGAAATAAATCACAGACTGAACTTAAATGAAAGTTTTCTTTTTGCTATAGAAAACTGAAATACATACACAACTGGAATATCTACTTCTTCTCATTTACTAAGCAATTCTTTACACCTCTCCTGTCAACTTCTCAGAGGCACTGGCTGGATCTTCTTTTGGATGTTACATTTGCTAGTGAAATCACTGATGGACTGAAGCCAGTGGCAAAATTCCTACAGCAACTTAATGGGAGACCAGAAATTTGATTCTGAACATTCATAATCTCCTCTCTTAACTTTTCAAGTGGCAAAGTCATTCCCAAGTATGAATTTCTTTTCAAAAGTGGTTGACATCCTCCCACCCCAGCAGCAACAGAGCTTACCACATGCAATCACATATGGTGCTCAAATATCCCTGCCATCTGAAATCCAACAATTAATAATTACCAAGGAACTGGAAGGGTTTTTGACAAGGCAACATTGCTGAAATGCATTATCGACTTAGATTTTTATAATCCTTTGAAATGCATGCTTGAATTGCAAAAGAGAGCCATCACAAATGCATACATTTTTTACGTCTCCAAAAGCTGTACCTCACGGTATATTTCAAATCCTTTACATTTAGCAGGAGAAAGCAATCAAAGAGATACAAGAATAACAAGGATTAACACGTTTGCTCTTTCTTTAAACGAACTGAGTCCCTGTGAGGGGTTTTTACAGCAATTAGTTCCAGCCTACGAAAGGCTAAGACATCAATACCACATTTTCACATTCTCCTTGCCAAACCAGACACTGTATTCCAAGCCCTCCATTTATAAATCGAGTTAACTTCTAAATATATCCTGTCATGCATGCACACAGAGGGCACACACCTGTGGTCTTTTACCACTGGCTAGCTCCACTCCTGTGCCAGAGAAAGGGCCAGGTAGCTGCTGGTCTAGGACCTGGCTGCACATAGACTCTTCCAGTGATGAGGGCTCATTCCCAAATACAGCCAGTGAAGAGCACAGACTTGTAGCAGATGGACAGAAAAGGCCCCTGCATGGGGCAGCTTTTCATTCTGCCCGCTGACCTCAGCATGAAGCCGCTCAGCGCTCCTTCCAAGCTGCCAACACAAAGCCTCACAAGGCTGGAATACCACTCCCCCCCAGATCCCTGCATCCATCTTCTCTTACAGACACCACCAGCACACTGCTGGGGAGCCCTGTGGCAGCTGGGAACATGCAGGGAGGTTTCTTTCACAGGGTGAGGAGATGTTACATCGGACTGCACGTGACTTGGCTTCTCCCTTGAACTGCGCCATGGGGAAACCGAAAGAGCCTTCCAAAACGTTTGGACTGGGTAATCCTGCTCCTGGAGGTCTCTCCATGCCTCAGGCAGATGGCAAAACCAGTTTCTAGTCTGCAGGTGCAAAAGAATCAAGCCAGAACTCTTCAGACACTCAGCAGACATCTAACATCCCTGAGTGGACTCTGCCCTGACTGTGCGTGCCAATAACCCCGTGTGTGCCTCCCCCAGGGCTCACACTGCCATCCTCAGCTGCTTGGACATGCTGCTGCCCCCAGTTAATCCAAGGCATCATCTAGAGATCAGCACTCACCCCCTACCCTTCTGTGGGAACAAAAAATGCAAGTACTGAGCCAGATATGCAAAATCAGACAAATTACCTGAACTCAACCAGCAGCTCAAAATAACTTGCCTGCCTCTGTAAGAAATTCGGGAGCTTTCAGAGGACTCTTGCCACATGCAGGCTGTGGGGAAGGTGATATGCAAAAAGGAGAGTGCTGCGCAAAGTAAGTTCCTCCATGTCCTCATCTGTGTTTCACTCTCATGCAGTCTTCACTTTGTGCTATGGCCAACCACTCCTCTGAAGACCATAAAGCACATATGGGGAAATAAGTAGACTACATACTGTGAAGCTCCTGTTCTTAACACTGCATGTAAAATGAAGCTGAAGGAGTGCAGTTTTTGCTAATGAGACAATCGAATGGCTCACTGCTGTCCTAAAAGCTGGTTCAACTCCTGGCCACGATCTTCTGCTGCCAGCCTTGTGTTGGCTCTGGCATTCTACAGACTACAGAAACCTTTTCACTTGAGCTCAGCAAAGGCTCAGAAGGGTGTATGTCTCTGGGCAGTTTAGTGAGCTGATTAAGCTAAATACCTACTCAGGAAGACTTAATGGTGGGCAGTTACATACTTGCCCAACTAGGAGAGCTGACCTACTCAAGGGGATGCAGTGTAAACACAGGGGCAGGAAATCAATCTTCCCCATAGTTGGTGGCTTCAGTTATCTTACAGAACTTCACTGATAAATGCTAGATCACAACCATCCCACAACTCTTTCCTTTAACCTGATCTACTTCCACCACTGAAAATATAAATAAGAACTAAAATTACATAGGTCTGCTCCCTTATCCAGCTCATCCTACACCTCTCCTCGAAGCACAGACATTTATTAGAACATCAGCTAACGTGTTTGTATTTTCCTTGCACAATAGTACCCTATCTTTAGTCACTAAAACAGACTGACAGTAAAGCACACAACATTTTTCCCCGCCATTAATATATTATTCTGCAGTTATGTTAACCTCTCAACTCTCTCTGTAGACCAACACATTTAGAATAGCCAAAGCCTTTTTGTACCTGGTATTTCTTGACTTGGAGTTCTTAAACTCTGTCAAGTTCTGCCCATTTCCTCTGCTGAAATGGCTGACATCCCAGCTTTTATCTTCTTCAGTGCTTTCTGTTTCCCAAATAACAGCCTAACCAAACTGCCCAGAAACTTGCTTTTCACGTGTCTTACAAATCACCACACAGTCTTAAGCACACAGACTGAAAAGAGGGACTGAAAAAAAGTATCCTACAACATCCTCATGTTAAGTCTTACAAGATTCTGATTTCCCTGGGTACACTTGAGCTCCTAGTCATGGGAACACCATGTAGACAGCAAAGGCAGGAGAAAAAAATTAACAAAAAATCAAACAAAAAACCCCACATTTTCTGTAAACTTTCCTATGTTTTTATGTTCTTGCATTTGAACTTCCCAACGAACAAAACCAGAAAAACATTTTCTTTCTTGTTCTTCTAATTCTTCACATTTAATCTCAGAAGAAAAACAATTCTTTCAAAATCCAATATTTGAAATAATAAAAAGTAGCATTCTAACAGGCAATCCAATGATTTTAAAAATTCTGTGGTATTTCAACAACTGTTTAGTTGAGAACAATTTCAATAGTCCACTCTTAATCTTCCTATGCTACCACAATTACAGCTTCTCCTCGTACAACATACAATATTACATGTGTTGTAGCCACTGACAGATTGCCTGTACCTTTCCAGTGAGGGTACGAAAATATAGTCAGGCTCAGAAAATCTAGTGCATGAAAAACCCACAAGCAGATAAAAGTTTCACATACATGGATAATTGACAGCAGACAGAAACCAATGGCCAAAACCAGCCCAGGCTGCTGGCAGAAGGCACATGGCTGCCCCACCACTGCTGCAGCAACTCTCCACATCGGCTAAACAAGAATAGCAGTAGCAAGGGGAATGGCAGGCGAGGTGGGAAGTTTTCCAGAACAAGATTTACAATCCAGCTACTTAAATATACCTTGCATAATAGCAGATGAAAAGGGGTCAGTACTGGGACAATACTCCGCCAGACTCAGAATATAAAAATAAAGCAAGCAGCTTGAATGTGAAGTACAATTTACACACCACTATGCAGAGAATTCTTACTTTTCCAGCACCATGTGGATTTTTTTGTCTTTTCTAAAAACCTTTAGTTCATTTCCCCCCTTCTGCCTCTGTAAAGAGTTATAAAAATCTGGAGCTGGAGAGGAAACAGATTCAAAAAAAGCAGGAAAATGAAAAAAGAAGAAAAGAGAAGGCAACGTGATGCACCAATTATTCAGAGCATGTTTACAGAAGGTGAGTGGTAGGATGAGGCTGTGAGCAGGAGAGCAGACAGCCCTGCTTTCTTAGCCAGCAGGGCTCTCTGGCAGCTCTGGCAAGGATCACACCCTGGCTGATGGGGCATCACTGACCTCAGCAAGATAATTCCCTCCATCACTCGTGGATGTGAGTGCTGCTCTTTCTCCGTTCTCTCAAGAGGTCACTGTCTCTCACAGGCTACCACACCCAGCTCCCAGGCTTCTCCTGGGCCAGGCTTAATGGAAAAGGTTTAAAGAACCCAGAAAGGAAGGTGGGAACAGCCACAGCTACTCCCAACAATCACAAAATTAGTGTCTTCTGAGTCTCTCTCAGCTGTATTCATCAACTCTGGGGTTTGGATTTTTTCCACAGGGCTGTGAAAAATCAATGAGATTTGTGCTGCAAACTGTTCATTATGACAGGGAAAGCTCTGCAATGAAATTGATTTGTGTAACTCTAACACCACTACTTACACTTCCCCACAATTTCAGGGGGCAGACATTCAAGAACTAAGACAAAAAGGTGTGAGGGCTAAACCTCCTTTCTAAGCTAAGTCTCCTTTATTAAACAAAATTAGCTTTGAACCAAATTAATTACTTTCAAACAAAAGTAAAACAGCAGAGATGTGGAATGCAAAATAGTTCAGTAAATGAATGAAACCAGATTAATACATTTTATAAATTACATGCAGCAGCAAAGATTAAAGATTCTGGTCTGTCCCCTGTGTTTTGTCCTCATTTCACCTCCTCACAAGTGTAGCACTTGACTATTTGTATTTCCATAAAATCTCAAACACTAAATATGGAAAGTCTAATATGAATATGGAAAAGAGAAAGCCATAATGCGAAACAAAAAAGCTGGCTGTCGTTCTAAGCCACAACCAATAGTTAAGTAGCTTGCACCAAAATAAGTCCACCCTGAATTAAATGCCTTGGTTGGTTCAGCAGATGCACCACACAATAGACAAAGCACTGAGGCAGGAATTGAGAGCTGTTTTCTGTCCTTTACACTTCATTTTTCAACATGATTTGTGACAAATTATGTCTCTTGTGGAAGGAAAAACAGGCACTCACAACTGCTGACTCAAATGCTGAAGTTTTGGGGCACAGACTGTCTGTTGGTTTGAATGAGCAAGATGGAGGTGCAGTGAAGATTAATCACTCTTGTAATACCACTGGTAATGAAAGAACTACAAGAGGATTTTGCCATTTAAAGCACTTGGAGCCGTGGCTTCTCCTTCCTACAGAAAGTGCTGAGCTCTCTGAAGGAAATGGCACACTCATACCAGAACTCCAGTTTAGTATCTGTAGTGACATCAAACACCAGACACCAAGTAACACCACAGACACGTTCCAGCATTTGGAAGCAGGACAGTACACACTCACATCACAGTGTTGCACCTAGTTGACAGATACAGTGTGCATCTGAATGGCATCTACCTGACTCACAGGAACAACCAAGTACAAGTGCAGACACGTGTGTGATTACGTACAAAACCCTGACATCACACAAGAATCGCACATCCATTTTACTCTTCCACTAACTGTATTACTAAATCTCTGCAAATTCTAACCTGAACCAGTAGAAACTTTACTACACAATAAGATACTGTGTTAAATAATTACAGTTATCAGTTATACAATAAAGTTTTTTAAAGGACCAAAACATACAAAACCCATCCAGTTTCATTAGATTAAATGACCTTATCAGACAAGCTTTGTCTCCACTACCATTAAGGAGATTCACAACACATTACAGCAACAAAGTGACCAAGCCCACCAAAATGGTTTGCTTTGCTTTCAACCTGCTTAGCCGCCCTCCATTCTGGGTCAATTTGTACTTATTCCTAGAGAAAAAGCACAAAATACAACCAGAAGAGTAGATATTATCACATGGGCTGTAACTCTTTTCCTCCTATTACCATCCTAGTAGAGCTCAAAGATCATGCCCACCACTCCTCAAACATCAGGAATGTATTGTGCAAATGTCATCAAGTGAAGGAGTCAGAGAGAATTCCCCAAGAGACACTTCCACAAGAGAAAATGATAGACTTCATAACAAGTTTGCAATGCAAATAAGCAAGTTAAAAGCACTAATGGTATGACTCAACACCATTTTAAGTGGGCAGAAGTGTTCTGTTACGTCCCATTGCTAATTTCTTCTTAAACATTAATTATACTCTAGTGAGAGGATTTATGAATTTGCAAGCAGGTATCAGTGGCCTGTTGAAACAATCATACTGTGGTACATTTCTTCATAATAACAGAGGAATTTCTGTTCTCTGAAGACTATATCCATTGGCAAAAACACATAATATATAAACGTATCTATAAATACACAAAATGTATCACACAGAATTTTTGGTCACAAAATTCAGGAACCAAAGAAGCTACAGACATGCAATATAGTATTTAATTTCTGTGTTACACATTACATTTCTTTCAGAAGTGACTGGATTAGTGGACCCCTATGAAAGAAGACAATTAATTCCCATAGAGAACTTTTAAGCATACTTATGAAGGTTGAAATAGTGTGCAGCAGGTAGAAGTTACAGCAAGCAGCTTGGTGTCTACAGCTCAAGAACAGATTGTAATGAAGAACAGAGTGCAAACATAACTGAGCCTCAGAGAAAATGGAAGGAGTTTCTCAGGGACAGAGAGGACTGCAAAAAGTTTTAGGCAACTCAGAAATTCACTGAATTGGATAAAATCTGCTCTCAGGTTAAGACCCACCTGCAGAAACAGAGCAGAAAAGAACAAGTTGGTCATAAACTCTTATTTAATATGCTTGGGAATTTTTTTCTATTTAAAAAGTCAATTATTCCAGTACTTATTAAAATAAAATCTTGCTTTCAGAAATTAAAATCTTTTATGCTTTTTTTGGAGTAGTTCACCATTGGAAAAGGTCTAGGCACATCCAACTCCGAGCTCCGGGTTATTCAGTGTCCTCTTGGTTCCCTACCAAAAAGATAATATATAGCAATCTAGCTTGGTCCTAGAACCAAATTGCCAAATGCACAGTGGCTGGAATTCTTTTGGATGAGGTAGTAGCTACACATGTATGTAACAAGCCCAAAATATTAACTCTAATGCTTGAAATCATGACCTTGCCTTTACTTCAAAAGTCAAACTCATCAGAATGGATTTTGCAACATAAAGGAAATGGAAAACCCTGAGCAGGACCTCTAGACCAGGAGAGAGGTAGCTGGCAAACTCTATGTGATTCCACAGTCAAAACCAACAGTTCAGTAGGACCAGATTACAAGGGCTGAGGACAAAGGCATCACATCTTACTTGTTCAATATACCATTCTTAAAACATATGAACAAAGAGTAAGCTGCCCAGGTTCATACATGGTACCCCTTTAGCAAGTGTGCTTATCCATGCTGTGAGAGCTGAAGTAGCAACACCAAATGCTGGCAAGAACCAAGTTCTCCTCCTGTAGACCTCCAGTGTATGGTTACACTGCTCTGACATGCCCATGCTATTCCCAGGACAACACAAATATTTCTGCAGAAGGTTGTGCTATGTGAATGTACCAGAGGAGGGTAGTATTTGCTTGGGCATCTCTCTATGGCACGCCATTGTGTTGCTTAGGAATGCCCTAAAATAGCAGATCAACTGCTGAACAGTTTTGTTAATCTGCATGTCAATGATTTACTCAGTCTGAGAAGTGTCTTGGTCCCATACAAGTCTACTATCAGTTTTTTACCCTTTTTTAAATCTCCAGTTTGGAAGAGTATAATGGTGAGCAAACCTTCAGCTCCCCCAACTCCAAAATTTCTGATGGAAAGTTGACTTTTAATGCACAGCAGAGTGTCTGGTCTCCCTGTGTAATCTCAGGATATTAGAAGGTATATTTTGACAATATTTTGACATTGTATTGGGGGACAACTGGGCAAATTTACTTTCTTGAAAGTCTGTCATTTCTCACTAACAGATTAGCAACAAATCTTGTACTACTGTGGGACTCCCTTTTTTCCCTTCTATGAAAGGACATTACCACTTCTTATTCTTCTGTTTCCTCATTAACAAGAAATCTGGAGGTCTGAAATCTCAACAACTATGAAAGTAATCACAATTTACAATCAAAACAAGATTAAAAATTGGTTAAACTAATTTACCATGCTATTTTCCTCAAACAGCAAAAGCTAGAGGCCTGCTGAAATACAGCATTCTCATCACAGCGGCGAGTGTTCTTTGCTTTATGCTGCTCTAGCAGCTGCAGCCCATCTATTTGTTTTATTTGGCCTTTTGAACATCTGCATAACTTGCATTCTTCAGATACTAGGTTACTTCTTTCTCTGGATGTGGGGGTGGAGAAAAGGGAAGGGTGACAGAGTCCTACAGTGTACCTGATTTTGAAATCCAGCATACCTGAAGTCAGACATACAGATTTACGTGCTTTAGATATTTTGTAGTCATAGAAAAAATGAAGAAAAAAATCTTTTTCAGGTATAACTTTTAACAATTCACTTCTAGGTACGTATAACAAAATTATCAGTAAGAAAACCAGCACAACAACAATGCATTCACAGCTCCAAAAACATTAATTCAGCCAACTCCTACGGCTTTGTGGAAGTTATAGTCTGTGAAGAGCTAGAAGAATAATTAACAGATCGCCTCTGACCTAAAGTCTGCTAATTATTACAACTAAGTCCCTTAGCACAGCGATAGCACAGTAAATGGGCATAAAACATGCAGGTCTTGCCATGGATACTGCTTAGACTATTGCAACCACATTGTAGGGAGCGTGGGTCAAAACCCACCACCTAGAATTATTTGTCTCTTTTTTCCTCCCCAGCCAGTACTCCTCATAGGCTTCACTGCTTGCTCAAATAGTTTGTGACAAGTACAGGAAATAAGAGCATGAGAATCACTGACACCGGTGACAGAGGAAGCCAGGCAATGAGAAATTTGAAAGATTGTTTGCTACTGTCATTTGCCTTGGTGCATGAGTTAATGCTGCACCAAATTGTACTAAGTCTTACCTACAGTCACTACAAAAAACAGCAAAAGCTGCTTCAGACTCAGGGTCAGTATAATCTATTGAAGGAAAGCACAAATCAATAAAATACAGATCAGATTCACAGCCACTGTAAACTACCAGCATTCCAGCAGACTCACATCAATTTATAGAATTTGTCTTACGGGTCCAAGTAATGGTAGTTCACCAAGCCTCTAGCACAGACTAGTAAAGAGACTAGGAAAAAACCCTGAAACTATGGTAGGCAGTGCCCACTCTCCAGGAAAGGACAGGCATACTACAGAGAGGAAGTACCAGAGCTGCAGCAACAGCCATCAGCTTCAGAAGCAGCCATGATTAAATAATACATCAAATTAAAACACATGTAAAAACATGTCATATTTCCTGCTGCAGTCCAACTGCATTTGTTTAATAAAAAATAATTTCTTTCAATAGGCTTCAACTTCTTTCAAAGTTACATCTCACTTCTAATTAGTCATGAAGATAAGATTACAAACTACCTGGT
Source organism: Rhabdornis inornatus (assembly GCA_013397075.1). NCBI lineage: Eukaryota > Metazoa > Chordata > Aves > Passeriformes > Rhabdornithidae > Rhabdornis > Rhabdornis inornatus. The sequence goes on along the minus strand of VWZS01004141.1, from coordinate 942,372 downwards.
CTTTTCACACATTGCAACACTCATTAAGAACCAATGACTCCTGACCTTGGATTAAGAAATTTGAGGCCAGTTAGACTGTCAGCCTGAAATGAATGACACTTTATTGCTCCATCAAAACATTAAATGTAACTCTGAAGAAATGTTCATATCCACAAAAAAATTATTTTTCCAACTGCACTGTCAGACCTAATTAAAACCCCTCTACCTAAAAATCTTGTCCTGACAACTAAACAGAAATCTCTCTGCCTCTCCATTTTTACACTAAGTACTAGTTTTAAATTTCTAAAGCGGAGAAATATCAAACCAAAATTGTTTCTTAAGGTGATTTATTTCTCATTTTTGCTAAGATTACTTTAATGGACAACTGTAGTCCCCGAAAGAAGACAGCAACTGTATAGTGGCACTACAATAACTCCCTTCTCTTTTCATCTGGCAAGCAGGTAATGCTTCAAACATCCTTAATTTCCTATAGCCACAGGGGACTTTAAAGGAATCCAAGACAAACTTGTAGACACTACTGAAAATCGTCAACAATTGCAGCAGCCTTCTGGTTTCACCCATATTTACCATTCACATCTTCTGTCACATAAGGAAGAGTGGTTGTGGATGACATCAGACATTTCAAGAACCATTTCACATATTTACCTCTTCCCTTCAAACAGCTCATCTCCATGCATGTGAGAGAGTTGGATAAATCTGGAGGAACTCCTAAGCAAGAACGTTTTGCTACTGAACTGGGCAAATAAAACCTACTGTAACAATTTACAAACAACTGAGAAAAGACAAGTCTCAGTTAAATTGCTTGAAATTTCCTACATGAAGAATTCTCTGTCTGAAAGAGGTTGTTATGAGGAAGAAAAAGAAATGAAAGAGAACACAGATTAATATCTGATCACTGAAGCAATCGATTTGGACCATTTAGAGAACAAATCCAAAATCTGCAAATGGACTTCTGACTTCATAATAGAAGTGCCAGTCAAGTTCAACTGTTCTCACCCACAAAAACCCCAGCCTCAATACACAGCCAATGTGTGTGTGTCAGTATTAGTAATAACACTTTTGCACTAATGTACAATAAATTGTACTTTCTTCTTTCTGAAGATGCTGTTTTTTTAATCAACTACAATCTGATCTTATTGTGATGTCTTGGTACATGAAATGTATGAAAGAATTCGATTCCATCAGTTTTATTTTCCACCATTTTAGCCTGTTTGATTCTATGTAAAATACTAATGAACTCCTTTAAGCAGTCCCTTGACTTCACTGGGGAACACATTACTTACACCTCTGTTAGTGGAGGCACATGTTGATGAACACGAGAATGCTGCAGCCATTGAGGTTATAAGTGTCTTTTTATTATCATAGCAGCAAGTCACACCATGAATGGCAATAAAATCCCTTAACATTTTATTCAAATCCACGGTCATATTAGGTCAAGTGCTTGTGAATAAACTCTAGAGGATGGAGGTCTGGCTTTGAGACTGCTGTTACCAATTGGTTGCATTTTAAAAGATTTATTATCCAGATCAAATTGCAGAGCTGTGACTTAATTTCATCAGGGACAAAATGTTTGTAAGATAAGTTTGAAAGGAGCAAGAGGAAGAAAAATAAATATGTATCTACATATGTATTCTTAGAGCCACCCAGACACATTAGATGATGATGTTGTTCTGGTAACTGTGACACCACACTAGTACAACACATGCTTCAAGTTACTCCACTAGTAATCATGTTTTGCCACAAAAAATGCAGACCAGTGTTAGTGATACAAGTATTTACAGTCTTCAAATATAATAACCAAAACCAGATACATTTGCTCTAGATAAATCCTTGTAAATACTGCTGCTCCTCAACAATGTGGTACAAACACAGCGTCAGTATTTCTTGGATACCGAATTTTAAAAGACTGTCAGCTCCTCACAGGATAGCCAATATCCTGTTTTTTTCTGATCTTAATGCTAGCCAGTTTGCTGAAAGCGTTATTTAATCTAATTATGGAATATCTCTCATAGCATAAATATTCCAAGCTCTACAGCAGGCTTCCATTTGTAACTCAAGAGTAGTCTAAAAACAAGAGTTAATTGCCTGTACAAATATTTCAGGGTAGCGTTTACGTAATCTACAGTACATTAAGTACCAGAGCTGTGCTCTACTGATAGGTGAAAGAACAACTCTGAAAGGCAACTGCGTTGCCAATTAGCTTTCAACAAATATGTACACAAGCTGTGCTTGCAGGCTTGTGCTCAGCTTCCTCATTCTCCTCAGACTGCCTGCTTTTATAATGGTGAACTCCTTTCTACCCAAATGCCCAGCTAACTTCACACTGCTGGAACAAGGGAAGATGGCATATTTTATTTAGTCGGAATTGTAACCCATCCAAATTTAAGATTATGACCTGTGACCAAAGCCATACTCCTGTTACAAGGACCGAACACAAATTCCTTAGTCATGTATGAGCAAGGGGGGAGACAAAAAAAAAAAAAATTGAAAAATCTTCCACTGTAGTTAGTCCAAAGAGGATGAGAGTTTGTTTGAGAAAAACATCCCACAAGTCCCGCTCCTGTGTGTCAGTCCTCCTCAAGGAGGCTGAGCCAAGAACATGCACACCCACGTGCATTAGCTCTCTGCAGCAACACCATGTTTTTACCCAACACAGTTGTACACAAATTAAGAAATAAACCTAAGCTCACAAAACCACATGAAGAGACTAATGCTGGCAGTCTTTGGGCAAACCTACATGGTGCTCCACCCAAAAAACAGACTTCTTTTAACTCAGGAAAGCTGACTACCTTGGGCAGAGCCCTGTGCCTAAGACACTGCTGCTTTGCTTTGGGTACCCAGATTTTGTCACTAGACAGTAGTCTGGGTGTCACTGGACAACAGTGTGCAAATCCTTTGTTTTATCTTCATAATTTGCTTTGTAGACAACTGCTACCCACACTGTACTAGAGTGGGTCTAAAAGAAATACTTTGCAATTAGCTTTCCAATAAATGTTAAAACATATCTTTCTGCAATGCTTCAAAGTTTCAGCCGTTGTCATAAAATATTTTTATCCTAACTTTCCTCTCCCCCTTCCACCCTCCAAATCGAAAAAAAAAAGTTATTGCAGTTACTAAGATGGAAATATTCTGCAGAATCAAGAGAGTTAAACCAATTCCAGAATTCTGCTTCATAAATTCCTTTGGCTCACATAATTTATGTTATATAAATTGTAATTTTGATAATAAGACAGCTGAAAATAAGTCTAGTCTTGTAAGTTGTGTGGGTGTATGGTTATGCTTATATAAAAGTTTAGTTATCCGCATTACTTCATAAACGTATGTTTAAGTATGTTTTCATGGATATCTATCTTCTCTGTGGGCATGTTTTCTTTCAGTATTTAAGAAAAGTATCACTATGCCATATAGTGTAAAGCTTGTGAAACCTTTTTGTTAGGTAAAAGTCAGCAAAGCCAGTTCTTCAGCTAGTAACCTCATGCTACTAAACCAGCTGGAGAGAGAGAGAGGGGAAGGAGGCATGGTGAGACATGGAAGTAGAGCAGGAGGCAGTGTGGCCTTGCTACTGCTGTGTTAGAAAAGTAACTTCTCTTGCATTGTCTGTAAAGCAGTCCATATCTGAGACTGTTACAACAGAAACGATGATCATTCTTGGACAGCCTAAAGGTACCAGAGAACAACCAGCTGCTCCTTTGATTCATTTAGGTGTGATGGTCAGTTTAACACACTGACAATCAGTGGGTCCTTCGTTTGCTAATGCAGTGAATGGCACAAACAAGTGCCCCCTACTTTTTTTGTCTTTTCAGTGACTCTTTTGGTAATGCATTGGTCTCAAATACAGTGTGTTACCAAGGTGGGATGTCTGTTTCCTAGAGTGGCTTATCTGCCCACAATTTTAGCCTTTCTCCAAAAAAGCATTTGAACTTCTGTTGAGGGACAGAGGACCTGACACGCATTTCAACAAGACAAAAGGGTCAGCTTAAATTTACCTTCAAGTGCAGCAGTATTGAGAGACAACTTGGACCAGCTTGTATAGCTTAGGTTGTGCAGCTAAGCCTGAGCAAAGCAACACCTCCTTGCTCCTGGATGTGACGGGCCATGCCTCCCATTAGGGAGGATGAGCAACAGCAGCCACAGTGCCACTGCTGGGGGGAGAGCTTTTGGCACCTCTTCACTTACGGTGACATTTCCTCCAACAAAACAAAACCTCAGCTGTTCGAGTGCCTTTATGGGTCTTTAACACAGGGCTTTTAAGCCCAAGTTCAACTTTTCAAATAAGGAAGGGGACTCAAAAACTCATTTCTGATGCACCTCTTCCAGATCACAGAGGCCTTGGGATGAGTAACATACCCATGCACATGGTAGGTTAAAGAAGAAAAGCTATATACTGCTAAGTACACATATTACTTGGGATGCATTGCAACAAAATCAAAATAAAAGACTTAAAATACATATGGTGACTGGTCTAAAATAATTATTAAAGAAAGGCCACAGGAGAAAAATAATTTGCAGGAATAATACAAGCCTTGTAAGAAGCTATGTTATCTTTACATTATTTTTAAAGTTTCAGATTGTGTGTGTATATACACATAAACATACAGATTCACATATCATACTGCAGTATCTAAGTAGTCAAGACTTTTTTATTATCTCCAATTACTCACACAGTAACATATGTTGCTCTGTTTTAGCTTACATTTAAATATAAATAATCATTATTCTCCATACACTTCAAAACTTCTTTGTCCTTCCCCACACACTACATACATTTGACCTTTCCAATTATATCAACTGCAGTTATATTCCAATGTAATGATGGAACAACTTGTAAATTATATACATAGAACTAGCTATGCACCAAGCTGTACTTCCTCCTCCTAGAAAAAGGTCTGAAGATGAACAAAAGATTTATGCTGCTGCTTTTAAATAAAATACAGTTGTATCCTTTAGTTTGTATTAAGAGTTGAAAGTACTCATTTGCTTTAAGAAATATATTCTTTAAAACTACTCTTTTAAACTTCTCTTTTAAACTTTCCTTTTATATTTGTGTAACTGTCAGGTTTGTGACTTTTAACGTTATTATAGTGGTAAAAACATGAAGAGAGAAAAAATAAGACTTAAGAAATATGAACATTTCCAGTCCTCTGCCATTCCCTCTAATCCTTCACAGCAATATAACTTGTGGTTAGTGCTAAATATCTAGTGGTATCATTGAAGGCAGCACTTAGCCCTATCCACGTACCTTGGTATTAAGTGTTGTCAAATTGTTTTTCTTGCTATCGCAGTTTAAGAAAATGAAACCAATGGCGAGAGGAAAATTCTGGAAAACTAAGGATGTTCACACATGAGGATCTCTAAACTCTTAACTCTTCAGAATTATGTGAACACAGTATCCACCCAAGCCCCTAACAGCCAGAAATTATGCCAGTTGCAGGAACTGAAGTTTTCTCCTGGTAGGTCACTCACTGCCCAACAGGTCACCTACAGAAAAGCACCTCGCAACCTCCCACCTCTCTCTCCCCTCACAACCACAGCCAACTTTTCAGGCAGCATCCTGGGCATTCTACTGCTTCCACACTGATAAGGTGAATGTGGCAGCATGCCCTCAAAATATCACCTGAAGATACAAAAGCACCCAAAACAACCCACCTATGAGACTCATCATTCTGATAGCCTGCTGCAGATCTGAAATCAGCCTACATCTGTTTAAATACATGTAAGGTGGCTGTTTGGCAGATTAAAGCCAGGGTTGCTTTGATTTGTCTTCCCGCTTCACCACCCCTCCACTGTGACAGATGGAATTCAATGAGAATTCTGGCAGGGGAAAGCTTGCACCAAAACAGGGAAATCTGTAGCAAACCAGAGGTGGTCCAGGCACACACTGCTCCCTCCCTGATGTTGATGAGCATGCAGAATATCTGGCATGTTATCTTCTTCCAGAGTTCCCCCTAAATGCTCCTGCACTAGGAGCATCCAAAGAAGACCTTCTGTGGCAACACACAACCAGGCCCTGAGATGGGTCCCAGGCTCCATCTGCTGCGGTGTGCACACACAGCTGGAGATTCAAGGCAGGAGCCAAAGCTGAACAGGGAATTTCAGAGCCCTCTACCTCTGGTGGGGTGACTCCAGCAGCTTCTTTGTCAGAGTGCAAAAGGACAAAAACCAAGGGAAGGAGAGTGGCAAGAACAGCCGATGCTGCTCAAAAGGATTTTGTGTTCCTTCTATATGCAATAAATGTGTAGAGGGAACAAGCTGATTTTAGCACCCTCACTCTTCCATGTTTAGTTGCATTCCTTTTCTGCTATTTAACTCCTCCCATCTCAAAACCAAACAAATCCCACAGCAAAAGAACCCCAAATATCTGCTAACTTATAAGTCAGGAATACTTCTTTGCTTCAGTTCTAGGATCCAAAGCTGCACTAAGTTTGCAGAATTTTACCTCATCTTCTGACGCATCACATCGGTTTTAGACTGTTAACATTTATCTCTCAGTAACACTGATCTATAGTTGTGCTAATTTTAGAACAATCTGAATAAATTCTGAAAACTGAACAAAACTATTGAAGCACCATAGATAAAGCTCAGTTAAAATCCTGTGCTAGCTTTTCTTGACTGATATTTGAAACCATACCACTCATCAATACTATGGATTAATATTGACTTTTACTCTTCAGCTCATAGTATTTCTCCAGCTGTATTTAATGGCTATTACTAAAATTATCTGCATTTTAATTTTTCAGCATTCAAATATTTCTACTACTTTCCCAACAGATTTCTTTTATTATCATTTTTTTGGCCCACTGCCCTTCCTCACAGTGTCCACAATCCGTGGAGAAGAGATTGCTGATGGCGTTATCACAGGCAAACAGAATGAAGCTAATGGTAACAGGCACTCCTTGCTAGGTAATTATTATAGGAGAAGGAATGCAAATGAGCCCTAATCTGTCTCACACAATGGCAGAGGTCTCAGATTTGCATTAAACCTTTTGCAGCTCTCCCAGATTGGGGACTGCAGATAACAATGCATCTGCAGCCCAGGCTGCCCCAGCGGTTATTACATTGTGCCCCAGCAGGTACAGTGTCCCTGAATGACTCTCCCCACCCCATTTATATCTCCGGTCCCCTCCTCCTTCTCTCCTTCCCCCCAGCTTTGCAGGAAAAAAACCTAATTGTGCATGCCATTTGGCTCGATTCATGTTTACAATGAAGAAGAAAGCAGCACTGTTTGGTAATTATGAGAGGGAAATGGACATCAGGAAACCTCCATTCTATTCCCAGCTATGTCATTCACTTGCCAGGGAACTGAAGGAAAATAACTTTGCTTTTCTGTGCATCCACGTGTTCAGTTAGAAATACAGGATTGGCATTTGTAGTGGCCCAACAGACTCTCATTTTACAGAGGCACCTGCTGAACACTTTCAGGAAACTAATGCTAGACTTCACTCAAATCTAGGCTGAGTTCATGATAAGCCGCGGTCCTTCAGAAGAACCACTGCCTAGATCTCCATTCCCCATCTGATAATAGCTTGTAAAGAATTATATTCTTTTGCAGCGCTGTGTTCTACTATAAAAACACCTGCCAGCTGGGGCCATGCTCAGGGCTCACACAGGTGTCTGCCCACTAGCAGATCTTAAAAGAATAAGGTGTAGGAACTATGTCTGACATGCTCTGATCATATAGCAAAAGGTTTTCCCAAACCTTATCTTTTCTAACTTCTTCTGTATGGCTTGTTTGGATTAGGAGCTTTGGAGTCAAATGTATTGAACCTTTCCCAAGTGAGTCCCTGGTCTGAGGTCAAAACTCCTTACCAGCATGAACAGTGTTTTTCTAACACTACTGCCTTCTTTCTTGGATGCTTATTTTCTCCTGAGACATTTTTATCAAATAGGGTATTTCCAAAATTGATCTTCAGGAATCAAAGTTTCTGCCACAGAAATGCAGGCTAGAAAATGGAGACTACTAAACTGCAAGTGGGCATGTAAACTAACTTCTCAGCATACTAGAACCCAAACAACACCAACACAAAAAACCAAAAACAAACAAACAAAAACCCACCAACCAAAACCAAACCAAACAAAAAGACAATCCCCCATAAATCAAAACAATAAACTATTGCCAGAAATTAACACATTTTTTACAACAACAATAGCTAAAAAACACAGCTGTAGAAATTGCTACAGTTTTTTAAACACCATGTAACAATTTAGTTTTTCAATAATCAAAGTTTTGCTCATTTCCATCTCATGGTGCAGCAGGCGGGGCAGCGCTATTCCTTTATACACTTACTGGAATACACTATACATGTCTTTGGGATGGTCTTTGATAGCTGGATGGTATCCTCAAGCATTCATCACACCTAAACAATCAGTTTAAAAAAGTATTTTTTTTTACATAATGCTATGGCTCTGTTATGATACTGAAGTTCACTGAAAGAATCTTCTCCCATTTGCACTGACATTTAAGGTTCTTGCCACTTGGAAGGACTGATATGGTACAATATTATGAATTATCAATCTTTACATCAGAAAATCAAATCAGTGTCTTGTACTGGTTCCTGTAAAACAAGAAGCGGATTTTCATTCATCTGGTTCACAAGGCTGAAAACATTTTCCCATGTAGTCTTTGTGTTGACTTTCCAACACTAGAAAGCATTTCATTCAGAACAAAAGGGGGTATTTTTACATTATCAAGGCATGGCAGGTATCAGAACCTACAATTTAAATTCTAACATACTCAGGTTCAGATTTGTCACTGGTTTCTAGGCTGCTCCTCCCCAGTGACCAGTTACTAGCAACTGCCTACTGGTGCCATTTATATGTGCATAAAAACCTTCTTCCAAACCCAGATGTAGTTGTGGAGAGCCTCACCCTCACCTGGAAGTCAGGGATTACCACACTGCAAAAGCACCAGGCACAGAAAGTCAGCAGGACAGCCCAAACCAATTTTACTGCCACCTGAACACACCTGGCTGACTCTGCCTGGAGTGGACTCAGCTACCTCACCTCCTCCTGCCCACAGATCTGGGGTGGTGGAGGGGAGAAAGGGAGGAATCCTGGAAGATAAGGAACAGGGAGCACAGATGTCTTCACGGAGAACTACTGCTCACTCTGTGACCCTTGGCCCATCACCAAAGCCATGCACTTCAGGACCACTCTCACATTAAGCATTAACTCAGGCAGTTCAGCTGTGTTGCCGAGTAGCCGGTCAAATATTTACAAGGGTTTCAGAAGGTGCAAGATTAACCTCATCCTTTCAGTGTAAAACCCAACGTCCACTATTTCATACTCTGTTTTGCAAAGCAAGAAGTCACAATTCTGAAGCTTTGAGACTTGTAACACAAAGTCGTTAGAAAGAATAATCCAAACAGGAAAACCAAGAGGGACTCAATGCACAATGTAGACAAAATACTGGCACCACATACAGTGCTGGCAAGTAGAGCAGCATGCTGTGTTCCTGAGGGGGAGAACAAGTAAAATCTAGCTCCTAGAGTGGTGATTACAACTTCACCTGAACAGCAGCTTTCCCTTTGTCCAGCTGCCTCCAGGTCATTTTATGGCAAAGACAAAAATTGTCACTGCGCTTTCAAGGATCTCAACAGCTTTCCAACCCCGGGCTCCCCCCACCCGGCCATTCTCAGCAGCCTTTTGAGAGCTTCCCTCTATAGCAGCATTCTGCGTCTCAGGGATTCAACCTTTCAACTGAAGCATGAGAGATCGCTTATACTGTTGAACCGGTGGAGCTGCCAGCCTCCCCTTTGTTGCACAAGGATTTACACTTGAATGGCGCTGGGAAGCGGAGTCTTTTAAGGAAAGGCTGGTGGGGGGAAGACAATTTCCTTGCCAGCATCCTATTCGCAAATCACAAATCTACCAGCTCAACTTCTCCAGTTCACATAACTACAGGAACCTTACCGAACCGCCAGTTGGTAAGTTTACTGTGGGGTGACTTTTATGAATCAATTGCTAATTTTAGCTTACTTCAACAAGGATATACATAGTCACAAGAGAAGTTCATTTCGAGCCTAAATGTGGGCACTTAATGTAATTCAGTCCACTGTAAATTACGTCATTATCTTAATGTATGACTCATTTATGTATTTCCTATTATAGCCTTGCATTACCATGCACATCATAGTCCATCCAATGGCTTCTACAGCTTTTCAAGAGAGACACTGGGGAACACCAAAACGGCACAGATGCACTGCAGAAAATCATCTGAAACTAAAGCATGCAAGCCTGCTCCAGTTTAACAGTGGCACGCTGGCTTTGGCCCTCTACTTAATCATATGCACAAGTAGCACCAGTCTGGTGCATTTCTGTTCTTAAACTCCGAATGGGTAGATAATTACTTATTGGTTTCAGGCTATGTTAGCAGTTACCAAGCAGTATCATATTGCTGCCTTTCAAACAGCGGCACTCTGGTAAATCCACACAGTTTTTTGTTTGTCTGCATGCCTGCTTGGAAGCACAAAGCCTGCTATCTCCAAAGAAAAATAACAGCATCCGAAGTTTGAAAATTGGCAAATGCTAATCTGGCATAGAAAAAGATCTGTAAGGAACATTCCTTCTGCTTTTAAAATGTTACACCTGCTTCTGATTAGATTCTATTTCCTGAATTCTGAATTGGCCACATGCTGAAACGCACAGACAGCACAGCCTGCAGAGTGCAGCAAGAAAAAGGCTAGCACAATCTAGAGTTGGTGGCAAACCACAGTCCCCATGAAAACCACATGTGCCAGAGACCAAATATTTTGCATTTTGCTTACTGCTAATAAAGCTGCTTCACTTTATTAAAAGCAGCTTATCATTTTATCTACTTGCTCTGATTAATTAGCCTCTAGTTAAAATGAATGACCACTTGATTCGAGGATTCTATTAATGTGACACTGGTGAACCACCACTTGCATACTTCTTCCATCCTTCTCCTTTTACTCTCCATTCCCTCTACACCCAGTGTCTTATTAGGCCATTCAGATTGACATTCCAAGAACCCTTTGAGAATACCAAAACACTTTTAAGACAGAGGTCAGTAAGGAAATGTCCCACAGTCCAAAATTCTTCCAAGGCTCAGCTTTCCTGCTGGAATATACAGATGTATGTAATCTACTTCTCACTGCAATTATGATCACAAGCTTGGAAAGAAACAGCTTGGAAAGAAGAAAGAGACAGGGAAATAGACTGCATTGCTGGGAACAGGGGCAAAACAACAGTACCTTTAATACATACATCTTACTTGTCCTTCCAGAATAAAATAATTTTAACATGAAGCACAAGCAGCAGTCAGCTCCATCAAAAACCTGACTTTCTTAGAGAGCGAAGAACTTTCTCCCAAGCCAAATACCATGTGCTGTATATGCATAAAGACAGCTTCTGCTACAGTATATGCCTACAGATTTCACAGTTGCATATGACCGCCAAAATCTCAATTTCTAGCAGCAAAAAACGTATGTTACCATTATTTAGCCAAGCATCTGAAGACTGAAATACATCCTAGCTGCTCATTTTGCTGGAAAACAGTGCTTTGCTTCATATACCTACTCTTCTTGTCTGATCAACTGATTTTATTATGACTGTCAGAAATGCTCAAATGTATTCGGGAAACTTTAAAAAATAAAGAAAGAAAACTCAAAGCTACACACCTTTCCTTTTCCTTCTTTATGTTAAGCATCCATTCTTTCACAACAATGCCCACCAGAAGACTGACAAATCATTAGGCCTAACACTGCAACAAATCTGTATTTTGAGGGAGGAATGGAAGGAAAGAAGATGAGGAGAAGGGGAAATAAAACTTCCTGGGTCAGTCTAACATTTAGATCTAATTTCCTGTTTAATCAAGAATAGTAAGTAGAATAGTAAGGAAGTGACTGGAAACTTACTATTTATGCTACAAGCAATTTAAGAGATCTCTTTCAAGAGAATGGCTTGTTTAGGGTATGAACTGCAGACTACAAGCACAAGCTTGAAATTCACCATCCAGCCAGACAAGGCTGTATGCGAGAAGTCACCAAAGCAAGATCTGGTTTATATCACACAGCAGGGCAGTAACTGACCATGAGTCACTGATGCACTTCACCTGGCTTTTAAGGCCATTGGCACCAGATAAAAATGTTTTAGGATACATTTTGCAAAGCACTTCACAGCGTAAGTTTACCTGGCCAGTTCAAATCTGCATAGAATTTTCTAGACAAAATTTCTTTGTGGCAAGGCTTCCAAGATGAAATATCTTCTGTCCTGCAGCTGGCAAGATATTTAGTGCAGCTCTACTGTAACGACTGGGCTAACTGAACAGGAGTCTTCCTGTGGGCTAAGCCCAAAAGTGATGAGACAGGATGAATGATTTCTGCTACCACAGCCTGGGCTGCAAGCAGTACCCAGTCCTCACAATAGCCCAGGCAATACCACATAAAACCATGCGTATGCCAAAAACAGTAGAAGAGACAAAAAACCCTGGAAAACATGATTTTGAAATATCAATTCATGATTTTGGATTCATACTTTAAAATACTTGGTTTGGGAATTAAAAATTCTACTGGTTTGGGTTCGTTATTAATTTTTTATGAATGACCAAATTTTTGAAACTTAGAAATAATTCACATGCATCTTTGTGTACCTGAAAGATGGAGCAATATGCAACCAGATGGGTCATTTGCTAGCAGAAGAGGACAGTTTATCACTTTTAAGGAAATGATATATTTTTCATTGCTAGTTTCAACAAGGACTTTATAGCTGACTTGGGCCTTGCAGCTTTCTTTTTGAAGGATTAACAGAGAATATAAACCAAAGTAAAATACCAAAACCTGCCACCTACACTAATACCTATGCATTACATTTTGTTCTTCTCAGCCATTCATTACGGATCAGAACAGGCTCTGTCAGAAACCCCTTCTGTAGCCTGGCAGTTGGTAGTGCCGGGGCTCTGCAGCAGTCACTGCAATCCACTCAAGCCAGAGAGCTCCTCCTAGGAGCCCTCCAAAGCTCCAGAGAGCACAGGAAGCCACCTCAATGCTCAGGGCAATACTTACACACCAGGGGTGATGGTGAGCAGGCATCTGGCCTCCAAACCCATCCCTTCAATTCCTGGGTGGGGATGAAAAGAGGAGTCAACCAATGACCCAACTGCAGCTCATCAGAGTGGTGGAAGAGGGGAGGAGAGGAGGCTTCAGCACAAGGGAACATGCTACTCCATATAGGACCTATTCCTAATAATAAACTCAGTTCTGTAGTCAGCAGTCAGTCTATACACCTGAAACACAACGACGATGAGGAACGTCCAAAACTCCACTGCATTATGGACAACTGAGGCAGGCAGAGCAGAACTGCCGAAACTGGGGAAAGCCAAGCAACCCAGAGTTACTCTGCTAACACTAACAACTGCAAGGTTTTAATGAGGGACGACAAATGGTCATTGCCATAGCCACAGTACAGGGCAGGGGCACACACACCACAGGACAGTACCTTCTAGCCCTTCATACACATAGAGATGCCCCAAGACAAGCCCTGGCAACATTCTCACCTCATCTCCCTAAAACTCTACTCACTTACTCATGTCTGTGGACCTGTCAAGTTTGCCCTCAGAGAAGGGCTGACTCAGACAACTGAAAATGGTAGAAACTTCAGAACTACAGTTCTTGCTACAGCTTTTAACCTATCTTCCTGTGCCTAGATATGCTAAATTTTCATTCCGCTTATTGCTTTTTAGACCTTGTCTATGAAAAAAAGATATTTACAAACAAGTTAATTTCAGCTCTGAACTCTCCACTTCATATACACTTAAAACTACCAAATATGTTTAAACTATCTTTCTGGAGGTACAAAACAAGCATTTAGCTTTCTAAAATCTAAATGGTAAACATATTCTAAACATAAAAATTACCTGGAAAATGCACTGCTGGGATGGAAGTTATTTTTCCTTCTCCAATCAAGTTTATGAGATTAACAATTCTCCATATCAGAATAAAGAATTAATACCTGTAACATTCATGAAATGAAACTCTGAAAAAAAATCAAAGGTTTTACTAAAAAGCAAGGGAGGGCAGGCTTATTGTTAAGTTAATGAAGTACTTAAAGACCTTAAGCAGTGGCAAAGTCCTGATTTAAAGTGGGAGGTGGCTAAGGCTTTGCAAATCGAGAACTCTGGAAGAACCTGTCATCCTCTCCTAAGGTGCAATACAGCTCTGACAAGCACATCATTTTACTGAATACAGTTATTGAATGAGAAATCCTAACCCCAAAGATCTCAAAGGATTTGAGGGAGAAAAAAAATCCAAGACCTGAAACAAATACCTTGTTGAAATGCTTTACAATCGCTCAAGAGCTGTGAACATGATTTATATATGAGAAGAAAAATATGAACAATTAGGGCAAACTTCTGACTGACAGCTAAGTTATCACAGACATGGTGTTTAACATACAGTGTCGCCCACCTGAAATGTTAGCTAGCGGCAGTATCACCTTTCCTTTGGAGATGGCTCAGGTTGATACAAATAAAAAGGGAAAACAGGGAAATGATGAGGGAAATAAAAGTTCTTTTTAAAAATCAGTGCAAAATTGTCATTCTAGATGCACTGATACAAAACATAACTTCTGAAAAAATCTGAATGGACATAGGATTCCTCTTTCAACAAACAAAAAACCCGAAAATTATCTTTGCCTAAATTTAGTTTAGAGGAACAAGCAGAGAAAAGTATAGCATTAAAGGCAAAAAACAAAACACAGCAAACTGTGGCCCAGTGGATAGCCTGATCTTTAGTTGCCTTGCCCCTGCCCTGCCTCTCCCTCTCCTTTCTGACCCCTCCTTCAACACTTCCAAACTGAGGAGTATATGTTCCTCATTCTCCATCTCTACTGAATTTGCTCTAGTCCAACATATGGGCAAGAATTTCCTCTTGCTTTGGTTCTCAAATTTCACTGTCACATCCAGCCTCTCCCCCCAGAGCTTTTCACCCCGAGGACTACAGTCTGCATGACTGCATTTGATAATACAGACTCTGCTGCTTAAATACCATGCATTTTCAGACAGTTAAAGCATGTTTTACAAAGGTACCATAAAGGAGTTTAGCAACATTCACTTCCTGGGTGTGCAAGCCTGCAGCAGCTGGAAAGGGACCCTGTCCAACATGGGACAGTTTCCCTCTCCTCACTAGGATGAAAAGGAGCACACAAAGACAAGGCCTTTGTTCTGGAGCCGTTCCCAAGCTATGGCTTCAGAGGAATGATCTGTCTCACACATTGCAACTCAGGAAGCACGTGCAGGAAAAGGAGGAGGGGAGCAGCAGGCAGGGATTCCCCTCCAAACTTCCAGTGCTGTGCAAGAGGGACAAACAGATGTATCCAGCCGGAGAGAAATAGCAGCAGGCTGTGCCCAGCCTCTCAGCTGATCCTATTGAACTGAGCAGTGGCACTTGGCTCCACTGCACATCACTGCATATGACATATGCTGGGAGGGAGACAATAAGAAGAAGGGATGCCCACAATCCTGCAAAACAGCTCTAAGGATTGCGCTTCCCTCAGCCCCCAACCCAGGGAGTTTGAAGGCATTCAGAAACAGTACAAAAACTCAGCTGGAGCTACGAATCCTTACAGAATCTATTCCCCACACATGCAGCTCAGCCAAGCCTCCCTCATCTCAATGTGCCCCAAAATTTAGTGTTTCAAAGGAATTTTAGAGCCTATGCTTGTTTGGGAGAAAACAGGTTCAGAAGCCACAAGGCAGCTCCTGCAGGCTCCTCTCAGCATCAGTGGCAGAGGCAATGCCTGCCTACAACAGCACAGGCAGCTGCATTCTTTAGTCTGGCACCAAGGAGGAAAGCTATCATCCATTTTTAAGTTAGATTCAGGGAACCAGCTGGGGACCAGCGATTGCCATTTTTGAAGTGCACGAAGAGGAGTGTAACCAGCCTTTCCATAGTAACGAAGATTAGCGGCCTTGAGTCTGACACTCCTCCTACATTAAAAGATAGGAGACAAAGAGAGAGACAGGTAATTACATACAAGGAGCCCAGGGGAAATTGCAAACTCCTTGAGAACCCTTTAGCTGGTCTGTATGTTTCTCCTTGTCTCCGCTTCAGCTGAAGGTCCCCAAGAAACATTTGCCCATTAGATCATTAGCTTTATTGCAGAAAGTAGCCAGACAGCTGGTAGTGGCTGTTCAATAAAGACTTAGCTTGCCTCTGCACCGGCAAGAATGAAATGGAGAATGAGAAAAAGAACATCCCAAGGCACATTACCTATCTGGAGCTTATCCTTGATATGTTAGTGTACCTAGTCAGTGTGAGGGGTCTGACAAATGAACTCTGACAAATCTTGCTGGGGCAATTTAAGCCATCATTGCATCCACTGTCTTTCAAAACCCATCACAAATGTTAGCACCACCGAGCAATCCAGCAGGAAAACTTGTATCATGAACTGGCCTCTCCAATTCAGAACCTAGCAAGTTAGCATAAAGCCCTTCTCAGTGCTGAATTAAGTTGTTAATTCTGAACCAGAATGGCTGAGGTCTAGACAGAAGATATTGCCTCCACTACAAAGAGCATGAACATCTATCACAAAGATGGAAGAGGAAATGACATCTCAAAGCACTGCAGCTCCTAAGCAAATACAAATCTTTAATATTAAAATACATATGCAATTTGTCTAGCAACAAACTTCAGTCTACTCATGCAGCTCACCATCCTCTATGAATCAGCACTAATTTTTTTTGAGTTTATATATCCCTGACACATAAA
The DNA here is from genome assembly GCA_013397075.1 of Rhabdornis inornatus. Classification (NCBI taxonomy): domain Eukaryota; kingdom Metazoa; phylum Chordata; class Aves; order Passeriformes; family Rhabdornithidae; genus Rhabdornis; species Rhabdornis inornatus. Next base: position 925,651 of record VWZS01004141.1, on the reverse strand, counting down.
CTGAATGTCCTGCAGTAGAAAGACGGACGTAGATTTTCCCATCACTAGATAACTACAAAATTAAATTCCTCTCACACACCACATTCTGTACTTCTGCCCAAAACTTGCAAAAGTCCAGAGAGTTAAAGACTTGCCATGTGTTTCACCATTCAGAACTAGAGTTGGGCTTCCAGATAGTTCCTGCCTTATCCATCAGTGATATAACCAGCCACAAAACCAGGACAGACACCGAGAAGACATCAGGTTTAAAAAACTAACCAAACAACAACCAAACCAACCTATATTTGCCTGATCAGATGTACATGTGTGATAACAACAAAAGAAGCACTTCAACATTTTTTTCTCCAGACTTAACTCTCTGTCTTTCCATCTAAACTGATATTCAGGCAAAGATTTAGTTAATCAGTCTGCAATACAAGAGTTTTACTTTTTTTCCTCTGCAAGCATTTAAAATATATCTCATCTTCTAGATTTTCTCAAGGGACAGTATCCTACACTTAGTAGTAGAGCAAGAAGTGCACAAAGCTTCTCTTTGCATTCCAGTATTAAAAGGGCAACCCACATGAACCAGAAGCTTGGCTAAACTCCATGTAGACAAACTTCTGCCATCACCTGCCCTTCCAGAAGGAGCAGAGCAGGCAAGACACCTTGAAAAGCAGATAACAATTACCCCTTACCTTTCTGAAGAGGCCGCTGCCAATTAGCACATTCCTGAAGCTTTTGAATCAGGCAAGAAGAAGAAAGGAGGGAAGGGGGGGGGGAAAGGGGAGGAGGGAGCTGTTTTCTTCCTCAGCACAACAGTATTTCCTGAGGGGAGGAGAAAAAAAAAAGTACAAAAAAGGAAATAAGCATTAGCTTTCATGATTTTCGAAGAGGCTAGTGATTACAACTCTTGCTTGGCAGAGCTACTGCCACTATTTCTGCAGTTCTAAAATACCAGTTTAGGGTTTCCTATATTTTCCCCATTGTCACCTTATCAAAACAGGCAATATGAATGTCAAGTCAACCACTACTAAGAAAAGCAAAGAGATTCCTGTCAGAATGGGATACAGTCCCACACTAGAATGGGTTAAAGTCCGATTCAAAAATATTCTCGAGCATTTATTCTATTAAGTAAACATGCTTCAGCCAAGCTCACACCCACTTCTGTAAAAATTCAAATGAGCCACATTTACTATCAAAATAGTTGGCAAAAGGCAAATTCCAACATGCATACTGAACGTACAGGTATATACCAACATTCAAGTGCTTACATACTCTGTTCTGAGAGAATCATACCTACAATTATGAGGTATTTGCAACTAATCATAAATTCTGCTTCTTTTTAAGACTTCTCTTTTTCTTAAGACAACCTATTCCAGCTATTTAAAATCTTTCAGTAACAGCAAGAGTAAGTATTTGTGTGGGGTTTTTTAAAACAGAATGAAAGGAAAGGGATCTAAAAAGCTTTTGACTAAAGGTACCACTTAGAAATCAAGCTTCACTCCTATAAAACCACAATTCCTCACCTCAGACCATCTCTCTCTCTCTGCCCTACTCCTAACATGACTTTAAAGAAACTTACAGACACAGAGATTTAATGGGCCCCTCCCTACCTCCAGTACCTGCCTCTGATGAAAGGCAGGAAAATCAAGTGGAAAATTATTTTAAAGTGTGCATGCAAGACATTAACATCTTTGAGGAAATGGCAATCAAGGTTTTCCACGGGGAATGAACAAAGGGAAACACGTCCAGTCTGTTCTCCATCACACTTCGTTGGCATATATTCATACAGAAAACTCTACCCTTTTCTGTCCCATGGAAAATCTGAACACAAATTCTCAAAATAAGGAAAAAAGTTTATGCTACTTTACATTTCCACAAACACTTCTGCCATCTCTCAAAACAACAATTAACCCATGTGCTAACAGCACACAGATCCTAGTCTCCTGGAAGAGATTTTAAATAAGGGGCCCCAACAGATAGGAAGCAACATAAAAGGCAGCATTTCTATTACAGCATCTCCCTCAAAGCCACCATGTCTGTCCAATTCTAAATGGCCACAGTTCCTGCATTTCTCTAGGGGACAAAAGCTCTCTTTTTCTCTCCTCCTGTCAGCAAGACTTAAAGCTTCAAGAGTAATTCTGTCCAGATTCCCCTCTAGATAGGCAATGATTTAAAGAATTCATGAAGTAACAGTGGCAGTGTAAATAAACAATGAAAAACTAAATAAAGATCACAGAAGACAACACACAGAAAATGTGCACTAAGGAGAGAAAGAACAAGCCCAGTGATTCGAAACCTCTTCTGCCTTGTTATGTGCACCCATAAATAGGCGCAGCAATAATCTGACAATGCGAAAGAATGGATCCTGACACAAAAATGCAACTACTGAAAAACCTGCCTCCTCAGCCTTCTGCCTGAAGGCAAACCATCCCACAGTGTTTCATTTCACTTTCTCAATGTCTTACACCCCTCATCAGTTGCATTTCTGCTTTCTGTCGGCTTTCACCATCTTGTACTAATTGATGCAAAGCAACTTAAGCTGAAACCTGGAGAACTCAAATCTTTCTTTTTTTTCTTTTTTTTTTTTTTTTTTAAAAAGGAGAACAGTGCTACAGCTCTCACTGTGGGGATGGGAGAAGAAATGACCCTTAGTGAATTGCTCCTGACACGTGTACATCCCGAGGCTATGTGCAAATCAATACTTACTGAGCAGCTCAGCACAGATCAGGTTGCAAAATGCAAGAAAAAAAAGAAATTGTATAACCCCCTCAAACGTACACTAGTTTTGTAATCCTAAATCAACTGAATCATTTGCTTTTCTTTTTCATTATCAAGTCAAAAGAATGCTTTTGACAGCATTTTTCTCCCTGCTAAGACACCCCTCCCATTCCCCCAGATGTTAAGAATTGAAATACTGGTTATATTTAAAGTGCTTAAAAATTTTGCACTTCCATCCTATTACTAGTAGGGGAAATAATTTAAAACAGACATGGAAGATTTCAAGAAACCATATTTTAAAATCAAACATAAAATCAAGAGGTGGCAAAAAAGAAGTCTGAGTGCAAAAAACCAAAGTTTTTTAACAACATTCTCAGGGAGACAGAAATCCATCTCAAGTACCATTTAGAGACGCAGGTTTGACTCAACATCACTTGCTCCAAAGAAGGTGAGATTGGTCTGTTCTCAAATCCTCAGGCAAGGAAAAAAAAAAGTGAGATAACGCATTACCCGAAAGTCAAATTCTAAGTGGAGAAACTGTGCAAAATGACTTACAATACCAAAAGACTTGACTAAATTTCTGGCAGTGCCAGAGATAATTCGTATGAAAAAAATGTCAAAATGTTTTGGGTATACAGGCACTACAGGAAGGAAACAAACAGAAAACTGGGAAACACTGTATCAAAACCCAACAAATCGTTGACATCAACATTAGATAAATGACTGGGCATATGTGGAGTCAAACACCCTCAAGATGGTGTGTGAGTCAATCCTTGCAATGAATTTAGCAGAGCTGCTTTCCTACATCAAGCTTAATAAAAATAATCCTCAATTATTCCAGCTAGGTCTGGGTTCTCATTAAATCTCACACGATGCGTGCTCATTCTGGACAGTACCTGAGCTGGAGACTTTAACATGGAGCAGGAATAGTGGAATGTGATTTTGACTAATCTTTTCTGAATCATGATGCCAGATTTATTCTTCCTGCTGTACAACAAAGGTAGTGTTTTTTCCAGGCATTACCCAAATGCAGCCCACTTCCTATAGAAAAGCGCAAAAATCCTGCAGGACATTTGCAGGTTCTAGGTCTTAAGTGATTCAGAGACTTTTTATATTCAGAAAATAAAATTTTGGTAAAGTAATGCCTCTCACTTCCAATGTGCACTGCTTGACTGGCAAAGAGCTTGCTGACCTTACCATGTCTGACCCTACATGGAGCCCCCACCAGCTCTTAGAGGAACTCCTGTGTCAACAGAAGCCCCCATTGTACACAACCAACCTAGCTGATTTTCTGGTTTATTGCATTTTCTAGCTCTATGATGGCTATGAATTTCATTACACTGAGGAATTAGATCAGAGCACTGCTGTATGCAACAGAAACCTCCCCAAACCTTGTCCATAACATGAGGCAACTCAGGGTTTAAACGAAGGTGGGCATCATCATCAACACCTCTTAAAATTTACATAAAAAACCAGATAGTGTTCTCGAGGTTCTTCAATCTACATTTAACTAGCAGCTACTTTTCTTCAGGTGAATTATATGTACATTCAGAGTGTATTAATAGATATAGGTCAAGTTTACATCACAGTAAAAAGTTTTTTTTTTTCCTATTGATTTTCAACCTTTTGATCTAGGAGAGGTAATAAAACAACTATTTCCTTAACATGTATTGAGGGAAGTAGCAATCTCCATTTCTTATTGCAAAAAACAAACAAACAAGCTAAGAAAAGAAAAAAAAAAAAGACTAAAATACCTACTCTTAAATAGCATGATGAAACTGAACAAAATCTCTCAGGCTTGGGTTTTGAAGCCAGGAACCTCTCCTGCTTCTGAATCAGGTTCTTTCTCCAAGCTATTTTCTAGTATCTATAGCTGGCACAAAATCAGTATGAAATAGAACTTGCACATTTCATTTCATGTAACGTTTCATGAAAACACAATATAACATTTACCTACAGCAACATAAAGAGAACAAGCTAGAAATCAGCAAATTCTCATTTATTTTGGTATGAATTAAAAGCATATCCGTATTATACATGCATATGTGTGTGTGCACATGTCTCATACATACAACAGGGTAAGCCCTCCACCACAAACACCTGTACTGGAGACGTCTGTGAAGAAAGAAGCTTCTTCAAACATAAATAAGTACTATTTTCTCAGAACTGTATCTGCACAAAGACAGGAAGCTCTTCTCAAAGCTCTTCTCAAGTATCTATTACAAAAAGTCAAGAAAAAGTAACCAAAACATTGTTGCAGAAGCACAGACAAAGCATAAAAACAGTTTAAGAGTCAATGAAAACGCAGATCTCCTAAATAAATTTTCCTTTCATTTGCCTTAGTGAACTCATGGGATCCACCACCACCAGATGTCTAAATAAAATACTAGATTTTATTTAAATATATTTTCTAAACAAGCAGTATAATTTTATTAATTTGAACAACCTTTAATTCAAATGCCAAATGTATTTTATTTCTAGATATTTATACAGAGCTGTTCACACAATTGTTTTCTATGGCTTTAATGTTACAGCTATATGTATTTTCCCACCTGATCCTGAAAAAAGCTCTTCCCAAAATGACATTTGTCCATGTGAAAAATCTGAGCTTTCTGAAGCACTATTCCCACGGATGCATTTAGGTAACATGCCTATTAAAGCATACCAACCTCTGTATGACATTTATCTACCAGTCTAACTGCAATGACCCCACCAAGAAGGAAAAAAAAAAAAAAATTTCTCTTAATCACCTAAAAAGGTACATACAGAGCACAAGTAAGATTGATACCCTATATTTTATATGCAAACCTTGAGGACCAAACTCAGTGCACTGAAGCACAATGAGAGATGCTCATCACTTGAAAAATTTGATCCCTTCCAAAGAAACAGGGTGGGAATAATTTTGTCAAACATTTATTTCTCCCTTTTAAGCCAGATCTAGAAGGAAGCAGTATCTGTCTAAAAGCCTTGCCCCCCAACTTTCCCCAAGTGATTAGGTGACAGGATGCTGACAGACCAGCTAAAATAACTGGTGGAGTGGGGCCCAGGGCATAAGGGACAGGAGAGTCAGGTGCATGGCCACATCTGGGAAAGCAGCATCCTGCTGGGGCTCCCTGCTGGGGGGGTAACCATTGCTGCTCCCTGCTAGCCTGTGCTGCTGTCAGTGGGCTAGTGCTGACTTACCCACAGCCCCAAGGATAAGGGGGGGTGGGAAGGGGGCATGGAGAAGCTTTTTTTTTTTATTTTTTGCAGCAACTACCTCTATTGTACAAACCTGATTTCGTATTTTTCTATCTTATTCTTAATTTAAAAAAACATACTTCATGTTGGAAATTGGTATTTTTTGAAGTTTGAATCATTTAGCCTATTAAACCCAAGCCTGTAATATGGGTGTCACTTCTTAAAAACATACAGTAAATGCATTAAATTATTGACAGTCATTAAACAGGAAAAAAATTTAAACAGCTCTCAGCTTTTATCAATCATTAATGCAGTTTCCACTTGCACATCTCACTGGGTTGCTATCGTACAGCACAGAGCAAAGAGTACAAATCCTGAAGGCATGAATTCATTTTCTCTTGATGCAGAGTAAAAATATTCTTGGCAGCAGGAGAGAGGCTAAAACATGAAGCAGAACGGTTGAAAGGGGGCCTCTGTATTTTGCAGTAAACAGGTAGCAATAGGAGAGAGCAGCAATTTGAGGCACCAAAGCCCATGCACTTCTCCTGTAAGGGCCAGTAATACCGTCATCAATCACCTCCAACACTGGGCAGCAGTTACAGCCAGCTCAACAGTGTTTACAAATTTGATTCCTATTTGAAATACATGTTAATTCAATGGCATATGGGGAACACAAGGAGCATTGAGGTGAATAGTAAAGCACCCAGCAACTTGAGCGAGATGAAGATTTCACCCCAAGCTGCTCACCAGCTTGTGAGCCAGTAAAACTGATAGTGTACAGAAAACCCCAACTTATCACACTGACAGCCTGAGCTCAGAAAAATGACAGAGACTGGGATAGTCTTTTGAAGCTGTTCTGAACCTTTACTGGGGCAAGTTATAACTAGACTTAATGCTTTCAGCAGGTCTGAATGACTCATGTCAATATAGGGAATCTGGAGATAGATGCCAGTTGGTGGCACCTTGCCTGGCAGCAATAGGCCAGGTACCAGCAAAGAGATTTTCATCAACATCCCATTTTTTTCCCATTTTATGCATGGACTGAAAACGTGTCTTACAAGAGCTGCTCTCTTACCTTTCATCCCTAGCAATTTATTGAAATTCACTACTTTAAAATGCAACAAAGAGAGAACACAATCCATGGCAACAAGTCAGGTATGACTGCAGCATGCAAGGACTGACCTGATGTACCTCTACAGCAGCAACTGTAGGTGAGCCACAACCATAAAAATATCAATGCAAAACACACAAACCCCAGCTCTGGCTAGATATTCAGACAGTGAAACCTTAGCCCTGCAGCAGGCCTGCTACTGGAACCCAAATTAATTTGTTTTAAACTACCTTGTGTCTGTTTAAATGAGCTGTAATAATAGCTCTGAAGCAAAGTGCAGACACATCCAAAAGCTAAACACAATGCTGAGGACTGCTCAAGAAATGCGTGCCCACACCCAGAGCCCACTTAGAAAGTACTAGCAGGAAAAACTTGTCATAATCCAAATGTTCCACTCCCAATGATGGCTTCAATCCCTTCAAAAAACCATTTCTGTCCACACAGAAAAAAAAAAGATGTTAGAGATTAGGAAAAAGTATAAAAAGAATCATTGTCTGTAACCAAAACCTAAGTCTATGGAGGTTAGTATTTTTTCCTGAAAACGATTCAAGAATGCACTGAGTCGAGCAACTAGATAATGCCAAATGTTGATACAAAAGCAGCCAGGAAAAGCTGCAGTCACTGGAAAACATTTTCTAGCCTGGCTGTTTACAGGCAAGTATGTTATAAAATACAAAAATATTTATTTCCAACCATCATTAGTGCAAATCTACATCATGTTTAAAAAAAAAAAGTCATTTAAGACACATGTCATTACCCTGAGTTTCAGGGAAGGTAGCACAGTGTTTAAAGCAATACTATGAAAGCTATTACACCACAGAATTGATTTCATCATATATCAACAAACTAAGTAATTCACAATAAATTTCAATATAATATTAATCCTTATCTAGATACAGAACTGTAAGAGTAATAGCCCATTAGTATTATTAATGCAGCACACAACCACTAGCAGCTTTCACACTGGCCCAGAAACCAGTATCAAGCTCAGAGAGATGCCCACTTATCCTTCAGGCCATAAGCAGTGTACCACCATGCTACCTGCCAAGATAAGGAAAATGGAAATCATTGACAGGAGATGCTTGGGCCAGTTCCACAGCTGCCTGCATGAAGCTGCTGCTGCAGCTGAAGGAAACACAGGATGAGCACCCAGCTTTGCCAGGGCTGATGCCCCCTCCCCACTGCCATGGCCTCTGAGGTGAGACAAGGAAAAGAGTCTAGTCTCGGTGGGTGTCTGTGTGCATGCAAAAGTATTCACTGCTTGTAACACATTCTCCTTGACAAACCTTTTTCTTTTTTTTCTTTTTTTTCTTAAGACCACACAGGTTCCTATCTCCTCCCTACACTCCACTGAGAATGCTCATTTCAAGCAGCTACAACTGCTATTAAGTTTCACCTGCCCGGTAAAGCACATTAGCCTTCCAATGTAGTATCTGGAAGTTTTATTTTGAAGCCACAATCTGGATCTCTAGCTAAGAGATGTGGTAGAAGCACACAATTCCCTAGCATTTCCCCTTCCTAACTAATGCAAGGCTTGTATATGACAACATAAGCAAAGGCTACAAAATAAACTCAAATCCCCAAATGGAGGTCTTATGACAACTGCAGCTAAGTCTAATGAAAAGCAACTCTGAACTAATAGTTAAAGGCTTTCAAAATCTCCTTAAGATTTGTAAGGAATACATTATCAGGGAGATGTATCTTTAGTACAGAATTACATGTTTAACTGTACCATCACAAATCCACACTCAAGGCTTAACTATTCGAGTTCCAGTAGTTTCAGATAGAGGGCCTTTCTGTATTGGATAGTTGGGTTTGATACAGCACTCTCCATGCATACTCACCACCCGCCCCTCCTTGTTTTAATAAACTAATTCCATTATAAAAGTCATTTAAAATAACAAAACCAAACAACTGTCAAACTACCACTAATATGAGCCTTCAAACAGGTTTCCATTTCATAAATCATTTTGGTGATCTAGTTTCACACCACCCCAGGGAAAGTTACACGCGTAGCAGAAAATTCACTATCAATATGCAGAGATCATTTGGCAACCATATCGCTGCTAGTAAAGACCTGTGCAGTGGCACCATGGTTTCAATGCATTGCATATGCAGGACAGAATAGCTCTTTAAACCAAATGCATTAGCTCTAGGCTTGCAAAATTATCAAAAGACAACCAGTTCTGCTTCAGCTGCTTGGTCATCTACTCCTCCTGGAACCAGCACACAGTGGGCACGAGCAAGGTAACAGAGTATTATAGTGGTAGGTACTAACTTGCCACACTTGCTAGGAAAGTAATTTCAATAATTTCCAAAAGGTTTGCTAATGACTTAAAGTGTTCAGATAATGAACCCAAAATATGGAAGACATTCCTCTGTTACTGAAACTTTTTCATGTCTCCTGTTCAAAGACAATGCTAAGAACATCATTATTATTATGTACACTACACACAGTTTCAGGTATTTATTACATTAATACTGCCTATTATTTCATAACAATAACCTACCATTAAACTACTTCTGATATTTTCTTTGCATCTTAATAAAATTAATTCTCTTACTCTGTTCACAAGTTCGGATGTTTCTTTCTTCGTCACAGACTTCTGCTACCAGTGGTCAATGGATGAGACTGAGTATTAGCCTCCCAGAGGAGGGGAAAAAAAAAAAATCAGTGAACCATGATCTGTGTGTGCATATATAGCAGGCTGTATTTTCTACTTCTAGCACATTTCCTTGTCCTGAAGCTCAGATGGTCACAAATAGCCCTCAGTCAATACTTTTCCTCTAGAAATTCATCCAAGAGTTAATTTCTCATTACAAGAAATTCAGCCTCAGGAATTTAATCAGCAACCAAAGCAGAGGAGCAAAACAACTGTCTCCAAAGGACTCTTTACAAGGATAATCTCCTGAATAAAACTCTTATTACTGACAATTCTGATGCTCCTAAAACAAAAGTATAGCTGTAGTATATGGATGCCTGATACAGTATGATACAATTCATGACTTAAAACTATATATTCCTCATGCTCCAGGATCAGAGGCTTTTCCATAGCTCATATTTCCCATGTGAATTATTTCCTCCTCTCATCAAATAATCTGAAATACTTTCAAATAGAGTAAAAGTAAGTTGAGCAAGAAGTTTTTACTAACTGGTTATCTGAAGTTATCAACTAAAGCAAGTATTTTCATAATAACTGTAGTTTTAGCTAATGTGAAATGCAGAACTAGAACTCCTATAAGCAGGCTTCAGCTGAACTTCTCTGAACAAAAATTCAGTAGTCAAGAGAGGACATTCAGGATTGAGGAAAAAGGCAACTGACAGAGCAGCCAGACACCAAAATGACCAACCATCTTTCAGCCAGAGGCCCTAAGCCTGCAAACAGCACCATGGTGGGAATCACTTGACTTTCCTGGGCTTTGTACAACCCAGTTAGCAAAAACAAGGTGTACGTGGCTGATCCTGCCTCTCCCCTTTGCTTGATCCTTACTTTCACATGTCAGCAGTAATGTCTTAGAAATAACAGCAGCAGTTTATATTCTAAGAATCCCAAGTAACATGGATGAGAACCATTGCATTTCCCTGACACTTGCACACAAAATCCCTGGCAATTTTCAGTGGTACCACCTGCTCCCTGCTTCCCCACTCAGCATCCCTGTGCACTTGTCATGCAGCATCCCGCACTACCGCAAAGGTCTTGAGAGCTAGGACAGGAACAGTCGATGGGTTTGTTACCAACATCTTGGAGACCAGTTTAGAACACAAAATTTAAAAGCTTCATTAGCTACAGGTCCTCTGTTTATGCTGTGTGTAAAGAGCTGAGTCAGTAGAGAATGTTCAGGTAGAAAGAGATGGGGAAATTTTTCAACACTACCTATGTGATTTAGAAGGCTCAGTCTCACAGTCATCTCACTGGACCACTTAGATGTATTGAAAAGCTGCATCTGGCCTTTTCTTGTTATTCTCTTTTACTCTAAAATTCATGCACAAATATCACTTGTCAATAGGACATTAGGAAGTGGAGAAAAGGTGCAATTTTTACCAGTCAGACTGTGAGAGAATTTCCCATCACACTGTGACACACGTGCAAAGCTTCTCAGCAACTTGTTCCATGACAATGGATTTGCAAAGCAAGAACCGAGGGGATTATTTGATTCAGCATCTAGTCAAGTGGCCAATTCCTTCAGCAATCAATACTAATCAGCAAGCTAAAGCCTGAATCCTGAATCCTTCCTGCTGCAGCAAGCAGGGCTCTGAGGCTTTATGGTCCAACACAGACACCTCCTCAGCCACTGCAATTTTGAAAAATTAATTTTACCTGGGGTTTAAAATACACCCCATGCTTCTTTCCAAATGCCAAAACACAAAAGCTCACCTTTTCAATGAAATTCTGAAAAGAAAAATACATACATACAACTTGGGTCTAATATTGTCGATTTATTACTTTGCACTTCAGCTGTGCAGGAAAGACTTTAAAATGAGCACAGGGGACCAGGGAAAAAGGGCAATACATTTTTGAGCAAAACACAGGCCATCTTCACACATGCAATTTCTACATGAATAACATCAGGAATTTTGCTTTTTCATATTATTCATATATTTCAGGAGGAATTATTAAGAGAGACAAATTACATAGCTATGAAAGTATGCATGGAGAAAGCTGAGTGTCAAAACTTTAATAAGAACTTATAAAAAATCCCAGCACCTTTGGGTCCTTAGGAAAACAAACAAACAAAAACCAACCAAACAAAAACCCTCACAAAAGGGATTTAGACTAGGTTTTCAAATGCCCCTTCTGTTCAGTTAAAGCCCATGTTTCATGCACTTCTATCTCCTTTGATGGCATATTAAAACGGAAGCCTTCAGATCATCAAGCAAACCAGAGGGCCTTTGGCAGCTGTTAAGGCCCAGTATTTGAGTTGTGTTTTAACAAACCTGTGAGCCCTTGCTCATCTGTCTTTAAAAAGCAGAAAGTACACAAATCTGTTTTTCTCTCCATTATATGGTCACTCCAAATCCCACTGCAATTACTCAGTAATCCTTGGCAGGGCTGCATGAAAATGACCGAGCCTACATTCAAAGAGAATGAATTGGCAAGCAAACCATGTGGACTAGGTGGAGGGGGGAGTTGGGAACACATTGTTTCCAGGAGTGCCACACACTTGGACAATAGGGCAGAAACCAGACAATGCAATGATCTGGTAGAACAGAATGGCTTGTCTGTGTTTATCAGGGACAGCTTGCTTGGACAACAGGAAGCATAATGACTTCAATCTGTAAGAGTAGCCAGAATCAGAAGGAAAAGTACTAGGGTTTGGGATTCCTAGAAAACAGCTGAAGAAAAGGAGTGACGTGTAGCTGGACTGTTCTGCAGCAGTAAGTCTGGCAATGAGGAACAGCTGGGCAAATCTGAAACAAAAATACCAGCTTTTCTCAGAAATTCACCTTCAGACTCAGCGGAGTTTGACACACTGGCAAAACCTGGACTTTTGCATTTTAAGTAAAGCTTTAAGAACAATTCAGACATGTGTTTAAGTTACTGTGAAAAATACATGACCAGATGCTCTGTGCTGAGCCACTGCTAATCTGCCAGCACCCAATGCTCAGTTCTGTGCCCTACTCTTCATTCACCAGAACACAAATTGTTCCCAGCAGACAAATAATTTCTTCCACAGCCCTTCTAAGATTGCAAACAAGTAAATATAAATGTGTATATATTATAGATACATTCATGTTTTTAGAAGTTTGATATATAGCTATACTTTGTACCTATTTACATGCATTTGCTATATAAATTCACGCTTATTTATGCAGAATAAAAGCTCAACATTTTAGAAATGACCAAGTTACAGTTTTTGCACTAGGCAATGATGATTAAAACCTGAATATTTCATAGTAGCGAATCACACTACCAAGTCTCTAGAGACCAGAGCAATTTGAATTGGCATAAATGAATGTTTCCCAGTCTTCTGCTGATTCTGTAATGAGTTATCTTCCAGCCCTGCCAATCACTTCTCAGAAGGCAGCCCCATTCTTCAGCTCTTTAGCTTTATTCACCACTTACAGGTGCTGGGAAGGCTGTGTTTGCTTCCACAAGTGCAACTGCTGCTGTCTCACAGCAGCAGCTTGTCTACACTTTGGCCCTTTTGTCAAAGCCATCCATGCACGTCCTCAGCATTTTCATGACCCTTGTCTGCACAGAGCCCTTTCTCCCACCAGCTTTTATCTTCCCAAATCACTAAATAAAATAACTTCTAGATCAGCAATGATGGAAAAAGAATGCAAACAAAGCAGTCCCTGTACCCACATTTAAACTCTCTGCCCTCTAGACACAGACCAAGAGCCTTTTCACACCAGCAGCTCTGCCAAAGAAGTCTCTGGAAGCCTTCTGATCTCAAATGGAACACATTCCCCTGATAGTACAAGTTTAACCTCATGAGAAGATAGGAAAGGAGCTGCTACACACAGGTTAAAGCTGATGAGTAACAGGTAACGACTGGAGTTGTGCCAAATTTGGGTTACACCAGCTTTTCTTTTTTTTTTGAAGGTACAAATGGGTTCACACATTCAAGTTTCTTTTTGAGTTTACTGTGCAATTACCTGAACTACAACCAAAACTCTGCCAAAAAAGCAGAGTTGCAGGGAGTTGTATGGACTTGCCTGAATGGCACAAGAACATTCTGGCATATGTGGATATAGTTTTGCTTGGGGGGTCAAACAAGTACACTCACAGATAACTAAAATGGATAGGAGGTTAAACTGGAGACTACTAAACTCATGCAGCTTTTTCTGCCAAAAACTGACATAACATTGCCAATCAGCTTTATGGCGATACACTAATTCTACAGTTAATGAAGTCTAAAGTTTTGTTTCTATGTTAACACACACAAGACAAATTTTGCTGATACCTAGGCTTCAACTTTTTTTTTTTAATCTCCCACAGGCCCTCAGCCTCCAGTTCTAGCAGAACATGTTACTTTTACCTTAAAATGACCTTGTTTAGGAGAGTATTCAAATTGCTGACATGACACACTGCTTCAAGCTGGCATCCTCCCTCCTACTGCCATCAGTGCATTTTTATTATCACACAGCTGTTATTTTTTTGTGTTTTAGCTTTGTATTTGGCCATTTCTTAAGGCCTTCAAGCACAAAACCCAAGGTTCAAAGACTATAGGGCAAAGAACCCAAACAGTGATGAAAAGCACAGAAATGTATTGGTTTAATAAGATGTAACAGGTGTCATCACATTATGAATACAGTGACCCTGAGTGTATGCATATTCCAGTATGTTGGCTCCAATTATTAAAATAAAAAGAATGAAAAAAAGAGGTCTTTTCACTCATTCTAACAACACCAATGTCAGCCTGTAAAAATTGCTATATCAAGTAAATGAGTTATCAGCAAGTTAAGTTTTTGATCTGGAATGGAGAAACAAGAAAAAGGGGAACTTGCAATGGAAATTTCTAGAAGTAATAACCTAGAAATAGAAAGTCAAAAACATTTTTAATTTATGCCAGCTCCTAGCCCCCCAAATGCTAACAGCTGTTTATTAATCAAGCAGTTTTGAGACCCCCACACACTGCCTCTCCTCCCTGCAACTCCAGCTGTGTGGAGAGGAAGCACAGGAGCTCTCTGAAGGATCACATCACTAAAACTGTTTTCAATCCCCTAGGAGCAGTGGTCTTGCTCCACCCTTTTTTTTACTAACATTATTTTGAAGTCAGACACAAGATGGTCCTTGATCATATTTTCAGAAGTTGAAACTTCAGCAACACCCTGGGAGAAAGCCCAAAAAGCCTAAATAAATCAAAACCACACAGAACTTGTATCCAACAGAGCTGTGTTGTCCATTTTCTGACAGCTTCTATCTAGCCAACAAATTACAGCCAATTAAGTCCTTTGCAAGGAAAGTTTTCTGTTTACTGTAATGCTGAAGGGGGGAAAAAAGAAAGAGCTAGGAGGCATTACTCCAAATGTATTAAAATAATTAATTCATCCACAAACACCACTGGAAATTGCCTTGGGTTTTTCCAACGGACTTTAGTTTTGTTATTGTATGTAATTATAGTAATCAAGAGTTCCTAAACAGGTTCTGCAAATATCAGGTCAGTTAGAATAAAGGAAATGGATTCTTTCTTGCAACTCCTAGGTGCTTCCCTTCCACTAAAGAAAACATTAAAAAATTGACATGCAGATCAGTTGTTTACTCTTTTTAATCTAAGATCCTCACATATGACAAAGAAAAACCAAGCTCATAACACTGTCATCATCTTACTGCAAGAACGGTAAAAAACCAAAGCTCATCTTCTCCATAGCCACACACCCAAAAAAAAGAGCAAAATCAAAACGTAATTAGACCAGCAACCTGAAACACTGATGTCAGAATTTATAATTTTGAAAATGTAAACCTAATAATAAATAAGTACTTGGAACCTTTATCATGCTTCCCCAATTCTAGTATCTCCCCACTGTTAGTCTAAAGCATTTTGCATTCAAATAAAAACTTTATGTTCCTGAGAAATGTTTTTATTAAAAACAATTTAGTACCTGGTGATGCAAATGAGCTTTCTTTTCCACATAAGGAAACTCTGGTGACGTAGTTGAGTACACAGACACTTAAATGTTAATCTAATGGTCAAATCTAAAAACACTTTCTGGAAAAGGTGAGGTACCATTGAATGAAAGCAGGTTACGTGCTCATTTTATAAAAGCCTCGATTCACAGTATTCCATAACCTCTCAAGCAGCTACATTTTTCTTGAAGACATTTCAACCTTTCGAAGGAGAGGCACGAAGAGAAGCAGAGACTAAATCATGACACCTTGCAAGCTGTCCCAGCAGTCAGTGACAGAGGAAGCGCACGCTTACAGCTTCCCTCACACTGCTCGAGTGTGCTGTTAATGGCACAGCACAGCGTCAGAATCCTGTGCTATGTCCTGTACGCTCCCACACAGAATGCAATCATCTCTCGGATGTAAATAATGCATTCTGATGCACATAACCCATGACTCGGGTAACTTCTACTGCTTTTTAGATTTTCCTGAAAGCAGATCCTCAAAATCACATAACTGAGTCAGGGCTAAGGAAGGTAGAACACAGTAGCAGCAGATCTTGTAGGACCAAGAAGGGTGCTTCAGAATAAACTTCCTTGTTTATCACCTGTGTGATCCCTGCACTCTGTTTAACATGGGCCTTTGTCCCTGGCCTAAATTCAAGTGAGCATTATAAAACATTAAAGAATACTTTTCAAAATATTTTCAAGCTCTCACAGAAACTTTTATGAATCTCATGGTACAGCACTTAAGCACCAGTGAGCAGACTGTGAGTCCCAAAACAAAACTAGCTTATTCAAACAGAATGACTATGTATGATTTCAGATGACCATGGATAAAGAATCCAGGAAGGTGTTTTGTTACAGTGGTAATACCCTGAAATTAAGGGACAGCTGAAGAATTAAGCATTCATTTAATTCTGAAATGCTTTGCTGGGTGGAACAACAGCTAAATAATTATATATATTAAATTTAAAAAACCCAAAAAACCCCAACTCAAACAAATAAACCCCTCCACCCTATACTGTCCATCTTTTTCACTACAAGTACCATTTGTAAGTAGACCATCAGATTCTAATTCTTGACTTTTGGCCAGAGAGCTTTTGCAGTATGCTTCTCTCAAAAAAAACTTATCTCTGAAGGTTAAAGCAAGCTTGACAATAATAGTCAGATGGCATTTCTGTGCACAACAAACTCCATTACAAACCATCAATATTTATTTGACATAAATCTCAAGCCCTCTTCCAAGCTACAAGTTATATAAATTAATCTTACTCAAGATATTCATTAACATATTTTCTAACTTTAATAGCAATACAACATACACCAAGTACCCCTTCTCATAGTTAGCAGCTGTTTGCACTTAGCTTTCTTATATTTGGCTAAGCTAACAAAATTAATATTCTGGCTTCCTTTCTTTTCTCTTAAGCTTCAAGGTAAAAGTGTGTCAAGTTAAAAATATGAATAATAAGTCATTACTAACATGTAGAACTTGCATAGATCAGAGGAAAACAAAGCATTTGCAGTGTAAAATGCACTGGGTGTTTTTAAAAATGCAACAAATCCAGAAAGAACTTTCAATTATAACGTAAACCTTTGGATCTTCCAAAAATACAGCTGGGTAAATATCTGAGAAAAACTATAGCAAGTGATACCTTTAGAAAGAAAGAACAGATTTTTATAGGGCTTCTGAAAACTTCAATATTAAATTGTACAGTGCTCTGATATTTTCACCAGCAGCTATGTCACTACATGAAGAACGCAGAGCCACAGACCAAGTTCACTGGTTTCCCTCAAGCCCAAAATGAGACAGCATGATATATTTACGAATTCCTGCTCTACTCCTAAAATTCTAATGGCACCAAAGATATTCCTATACCCACTTCCTGTTAGGAGGCACAGAGGCAGCGATAAAAGCAAGCCAGCAGAACACCTGAGGTTTTTCAGTTTAATTCAGCAGCTGATGATATCTAAGTATATGGTCAATGTAAGCACTTTTCTGAATAAGGACAAACTTAACATGTGCTTGACTGAACTTGAGCTCAAACAGACTTAAAATTTAACTCAAAATTGGCTGAATTAACAGTTACACAAAACAGACCTGAATATACTCTGGCTCTTTCTACACACTTAGTTTTTAGAGTACAAAACACTCTACCTTCTCTTTTTAGAGGTTACCATCAACATTCACCAAGTGCCCCTACTGGTTTAACACACAAATATATTAGAAGGGAAGAACACACTCCCCCCGAAAATATGATATTGAGGATTTAGTCAAAGCAAATGGCTTTAAGACAATACTCACTTTAGTCTTCCCACCCAGCACAAAGAAGCAATTTGTGACAAGTTTCTTCCACAAGAAACAAATCTAATCAACCAATTAAATTATTCTAGGCAGTTTTAGGATAAGCTTTACTCATTTCATATCACAGTTAATCTAAATAAAGGTATAACTAATAAACTTTTGCCCAGTTCTGAAGCCTGTAACTGAAACACCCTGAATGCATGCCTCAAGACATTCAAGACATCTAAAAATACAGTATGTACACGCTTTTTTTTTTTTTAAATATAGTGTATGGTGGCGCACAGTGGCTTGAGGACAACAGCATTATTGTACGGTGTCAGTAAGCTCAGTGAAACAATTTAGACAAATGTTATCTTCTGCTTATCAACAATGATAATTTAACAGTATTTGTCATTCCTGTAACACACAGAGGAAACTAAAGCTAAGTTTCAAGACCAATAATTACATAATATATTTTCAAAGAGAAACAAGACAAAGGCAACTTCATCTTATTCCAACCATTTTCCTTCTCGGAGAAATCTGAACTTTTAAAAGCTCCATCTCTTTGCTTGTTACAACTTTGTCTTTCCATCTCAAAAAAGATATGAAAATCGGTTGTAATTCAAGGCTAATTCAATCTCTAATTAGTTTGGAATCTTAAAGGCTCTGATCCTATGTGTTAAAACTAATTTTTATCATGTCTGATACTTCACGGATGTGTCATGTTCTTGCTAATCTGGATCAGCACTTTTGGCAAAATTTTATTATGAGTAGAGTACTACGGAGAAATTTCAAATATCAGATCTTGTAACAATGCAGCAGAAAGCAAATGTGAAAATAAAGCAGCTCAGTTGATTCAAGGGATATAAGTTTTCTTTCCAAAAGAGAATTAGGGAAGACAATCCCCTTCCAAAATTCTATGTCAGGTTGCCCTTTGACCTTAAGAAAGGGAGAGAAATATATATCAGTTCAAAACTGTTCATTCTAACCACTTTTCTTAGATGCTGCACTTGACAACTACAAGTAAAATAGAAGAGAGATCCTCTTTATTCTTATACCTGGCTTTGAATCAATTGCAGTCTACAGAATAGCAGATAGATTAAAAGAGAATGAAATACGTGTTCTGCTGGAGCAAGTTTGGTTTTCTTAACATGATGGGTCTATTTGTTGGGGCTGTCTCACTGATAGTGAATGCACTGAACCCAAGGAAATGCAAAATTTCATGCTCCCATTATATACTCTCATCTTCCATCAACAGCACCTACTTTAAAAGCCGCTTCAAATTTACTCTAGTCTGAGCCATTAGACTTGGGCACATTTTAAGATGTAAAGATGTTCTCAACTGATTGGTACTATCTCAGTGCAGCAGTAGGTGAGTGCAGTCCCAAACCACTTTGCCTCTCAAGAGAAGTTCCTTTCCAAGATGTGACTGGTGAAAGCCAGCTGATCAGGCACATGTTGATCAGGCACATGTTAATCAGCCCAAAACCATCACAAGGCTTGGCACAACATTCAGTATTTTCAGAAAGGAAGCCAGATGTACATCAATATGGATAGAAGAAACCAGACAAATTAATACAGGCCAAGGCAGTAGAGATGTATGTTCTACATCACCCTTCATTAGACTTACCTCAAAGGGATGATAGTCAACTCAAAGAATCACAGAATCAGTTAGGTTGGAAAAGACCTCTGAGATCTTCAAGTCCAACCTATGACTGAATACCACCTTGTCACCCAGACCGTGGCACTGCCACACCCAGTCTTTTCTTGAACACCATCGGGGATGGTGACTCCACCACCTCCCGGGGCAGCCCATTCTAATGTCTAATCACCCTTTCTGTGAAGAAATTCTTCCTGATGTGCCACCTAAAGCTCCCCTGGTGCAGCTTAAAACTGTGTCCCCTTGTCCTCCCATTGGGAGAAGAGACCAATTCCCAGCTGGCTGCAACCTCCTTTCAGGTCAGTGTGGAGACTGATAAAGGTTTCCCCTGAATCTCCTCGTCTCCAGGCTAACCAGCCCCAGTTGCTCCTCACAATGCTTGTGTTAGTCCAGACCCTTGACCAGCCTTGCTGCCCTCCTCTGGACACATCCCAGCAGCTCAACATCCTTCCTAAACTGAGGGGCCCAGAACTGGACACAGCACTCGAGGTATGGCCTCACCAGCGCCAAGCACAGCGGGATGATCCCTTGCCTGGTCCTGCTGGCCACACTATTGCTGATCCAGGCCAGGATGCCACTGGCCAGTCGTCAAGCTGGCACACTGCTGGCTCACGTTCAGCCTGTCATTAATCAGTACCTCAGGTCCCTTTCTTCCTGGCCACTGTCCAGCTGCTCTGTACCAGCCTGTAGCGCTGCAGGGGGTTGTTGTGGCCAAAGTGCAGGACCCAGCACCTGGTCTTGTTAAACCTCATCTCATTGTATTCAGCCTATCCTTCCAACCTGTTCAGGTGCCTCTGCAGATCCCTCCTGCCCTCCAGCAGATCGACACTCCCCCACCAGCTTGGTGTCATCTGCCAATTTTCCTCCATACCATGCACTGAGAAACTGAAAACTATAACCATTGCAACAGGGGGTTGAAACCTGAGCTCCCGTTTGCTGCTCTGGCACGCCCTAAACCCCATGAAAACATCCACTTGAAGTATTGTTCAGGCCAGAAATCTGACTGACAGATTTTAACGCCACTGAAATTTTCATGCCATGCTGAGGTATTACTTCACATTCTCTGGCTCCACATCTCTGTGGCAGACTGCATGCAACGTCTTTCTGCATATCTTCTAACAAAATCACTAACTTTAAAATAATGGTTTCACAAATTCCTACAAAAGGAAAGCAAATGGACAAGCACAGGCACTCAGTCTAAGCCGAACTTGCTGTTATGAACTGGACTCCATGCTTTCTTTCACATAACACTCAGCCAACTGTACGGTTTTATAAGGTGCCAGAGGAATGTATTTCCTGTTATCTGAAACACATCACTTCTAGAGCACATGAACGACAGTTTGTGTTGAGTGTCTACAATAAACTAAGAGGGCTGTCAAGTCTGATGGCATATTAGTTTGTCACTTGTAACAGGCAAAGCTGTGTGAGCAGATTAGACAATGCTACATAATTTAATAATTTTATCAGGTATTCTACTTGACATTACCAGCTATTCCTCATGATTTCATCTGCCTATGAAACTACAAGCCAGATGCAGAGCCTTTTTACTAAAATGAATACTGTCTATCCATACAAACAACACTGTCTAACCCATAAAAGGCAAGCTTGGCTTTCAACACCAAAAAAAACCCTTCAATTTTATTTCCTGAAAACTCACACATAAAAAAAAAATTAAAATGATACCATACCAAAAAGCCTCTGACAGCATCATTTTAAGAAAATCAAATACCTAATATATAGAACAATATACAGTATATAGAATATAAATATCTAGAAATCCTATATATACAGACACCTCTATACATGCGTGCAGTTATCATTAATTAAGGAAATAAACACATAGTTATCAATGAATAGGACAAGGGGAGGCACCTACAGTGAACCAGCAATGGTAAAAGAGTAGTAGCACCGTGGCCACATGCATGTATTTGCAAGCACTGCAACTTGCTTTCTAAACACAGCTTCCAGTTCCAAGGCTTCAAGAAAAGTGGGAGCAGACAAGAGATGAACAGGTAAGTTTAGGACCCCAGGAGAAGTCATGGATACATTGACTGAACTACTACTTACAATGGGAATTAAAATCTTCCCTGAAAATACTGTTTCAGAATTCTTTACTCTGCATATTACGCATTTCAAAATACAGAAGAGATAAAAATTAAAATGTTTTGCTCCAATTCTTTTGCACTTGACACTTCTCTGAAGGTATTCAATACGAAAAACTGGTTTTGTGCAGATACAAAAAATCCCAAGGGGCAAAATGGGCGAAAAACTTTTGCTCAGACTTTTGTTAGTTGACTACAACTCACAGAATTGTAGCTAAAATGGCAACAAATATAGGAGTGTGGAAAAGGCATTAGCCAATCCAAACTACTGAAAAAGCACTCGGTTATGCTGAAAAAAAATTCCTCTGATATCTGCCCATAGAGAATCAGCCTATCAAATTTTTAAAGGGCATTTCTTTTAACTAAACTCCTGTAACACATTTTATGCAGAGTTACATTACTAATAATTTCCATGGGATTTCACATAGGAGAAGCACCAATTACAACCTCCCTGTAAGAATCTGTGGAGGTACAACAAGGGACAAATCATTATGCTTTCAAGGTTTCTCTATAAAGCATCTGCACACTCACTTTGTACATGTCAAAAATCCAAACAAGAAAAGTAGCTTCCCTCAAAGTTTGCTGAGATCACAAATTAACAACAACTCTGTACAAGGAGTCATGCCCTCCCCCGCAAGAGCAGCCCAAAGTGTACATCCTGGTCCTACACCACTTGCAAGCAGCTTCAACTCTCTCAGCCCTTTCGACCAGAGCCACCCAAAGCCATTGCTAGTGTGATGCAGTCAGAAACATACCCTTACAATGGACAAGGATTTGTTTTGTGTTTCTAGAGATCTCATTTTGTTTTAGAAGTGTGAAGAGAGAAAAACTCATATCCCAACTTTGTGAGCATATAAATCAGAATGGCCCATAATGAAAACTTGTTCCCCACAATGCCTAAGTGCAAAGTGTTCAGATTCAAATGTCCTTATCAGTATTTACTCTTAGCAAACTAGTTAGTTTATTTTTCCCTTCTGCTGCAGATATTTGTGTCACTTTCCAG
Source organism: Rhabdornis inornatus (assembly GCA_013397075.1). Classification (NCBI taxonomy): domain Eukaryota; kingdom Metazoa; phylum Chordata; class Aves; order Passeriformes; family Rhabdornithidae; genus Rhabdornis; species Rhabdornis inornatus. The sequence continues at coordinate 903,057 of VWZS01004141.1, read as the reverse complement.
CTGTTTATGTAATCCTGATCTAAATCAGGGTTGATGGCAATTTGCAACATCTCCATTTGATTTTTTCAAGTAACTGATCTAGGAAGTCTTTCAAATGAGTTATTCTGAAGATACAGAGAATTCCTGATTTACTAAGCAGTTTAAAACAAAAATCTGACAAAAAAAAAGAGTCAGAAGGACTGGAAAAGCCACTCATCCGGTTCCCCTGATACCTCCCTGGTACAGGTAGTTAATCAAGATACTGAACAACTGCCTTCCTATTGTGTTCAGGCAAGTTCCTTGATTAGTTCTGCTTCCAGTTTCCATCTGAAGTTATTATAATCACTAATAAATCACTAACTGTGTAAAAGGCGATCACTGCATTACATTTCTGATGTGATGCCACCATATCCAGAACAACGTATTTAAAAGTGAACTTGCCTCTTCTTTTAACCTCTATCTCTATTACTAAACATTAAAAAGGTGCAGCTATCATTTCAGTCACCAGCAGAAACTGTAAGGAAGACCACATATGTAGTGAACATAAGAGACAGAAGTGACAGAAATTGATAAAAACTTCATCACATGGCTGACACCCCATATATCAAAGCCCTAAATCTCATTCTCTGCTTGCCTCCAATTTCCATCAAAGCCTGCCAGCTGCACATTTATTGAGAAGTTTGTGATCTGACAGCTACTGTATTACCAACATTAATGATGCATCAGTCTCCAGAATTACTGGGGAAACAGTCCAATTGATTTTATTATTATACAGAGTTCCTCACATTTCATTTCAGGCAGCTTCCTACCACAAATTTTAGCAATAACTAAAAATGCTACACAGCTGATGCACAAAATGCTAGGGCGAAAGATGGTTACCACAGCTTCATGCCACTCCATTCTCCCTCCAGGAGAGCTCCAAATCACTCAGACACCACTGTGTAACCCATGAGTTATTGGTCCATAGCTAAAAGGGCTTACACATTATAGGGTGATAAACAGTGCAGCACTAATATTCACGGATTTGCACAAGAAAGCTACAAACAGACACATGATGTCATCAGCTCCCAAAAAAAGTAGTTTTCTCAAAGTCTTTTAAATCCCTGCTCTTGACATTTGAAAAAAAAAAATCCCCAGGGCACTGGCAGGCAGGGGGGCAGCCAGAGATAACTTTCAAGATATTTCCATACAGACTGAAATTGTTTCCACAGGTACCATAAAGAGAACATATCTTCTTTGCAGCAAATAGCTCACTTTAGTCTGTCCTTTTCATCCCAGAAAGCTTTCTTCACTTAAACAAATAACAATCACAGATACTAAAAAGATGCAATACAAGATATCAAGCTTATAGGGACTTTTTTGAATCATGATCAAATATTTAAAATATATACATAACTTGAAATTCCAAGCATCAGTTAGGAAAGGATCTCTGTGAAATATCCATCATTTGTTTCCTGCAGTCCCCAAAGGTACTGTGTCTTTTTGGTTTTTTTGTTTTTTTACAAGCCTGGCTACAACACCTAGCAGAGAATGTTTCCTGTCACTTTCTGAAGTCTGAAAGAGAACACATAAATGCTGTCATAGTTTCAAGGTTCCATATCTCTGGGGAAGGAGGGGGGGTTAGCAAGAGAGAAATACAGTTTTCCTTCTCTATTTTTAATCTCTTAAGTTCAACTGTCCCAAAGGTCATGAACAAAATATTTTTAAGCACCTGTATTAACAGTGGTTTATTCACTTCCTTGGATAGACAAGGTCTGCAGCATAGTGACAAGAGAAATACATCAGATGGAACAAGAACTGCTGCTGAAGTAGAATGAGATCCTTTCACATTTACCTTTTTTAACATGACAACAGCAATTCAGTGATGGTGAGTTTTTTAAGAAATGAATTTGAGTTATTAGAGGAGATACACCTTCAAACGGATCAATACGAGTGCTTTAAAAAACCTGCTACAAAAGAAAGGACTGTATCTGCTTCTACAGAAACTCCTCCCGAACTCCACAGCAAGATCTCAAATTAGAAGCACTACAGAAAAAAAAAAGCTAATCACTAGCAAATGCAGAGAGTAGCAAGCTGCTTCCAGATGTTTAACACAACCCAGACCTTACACAAATAAGTGGTACGAAATGCTTGTTCCATTTTTCTTTCTTGTTTTCTTGCAGTCCACTCTTTAAGGGACATGCAACGTATTCACCTGTGAGGAACAGGCACAAAGTCAGCCTGCATCCTTCTCCCAGGCTCTGTTCCCCAAGCAAAGAGCAAACATATCCAGACATAAGCATTACCTATATTAATTATGGGATCACCTAAAATGGATCCCAGTCTTAACTGCGCTCAGATTCACAAATTTAAGACATAGAGCCGTGCTCCACACTGCCCACCTGCCACCAGGCAGAGGGGAGAGTTCGGCTGTGATTAACACCTTACTGATCACAGCCCACAAAGCCAAGGGCAAATGAAATGGGTCCTCGTTCACTTCAGCACAAACACTTCAGCAGCTACCAGACAGAAGCTGAAATGTCGGAGGAAGGGGCAGAGTAGACCAGCCCTTCTGAGCAGGAAATTGAACAGACAAGTCCAAAGCAGGAGATTTAGTGTGCATTGGATTTTTTGTTGTTTAGCTTTTGTTTTTTCAAGTGCTACCTAATTATCCACTTACATATGTATAAACTTTCACCCATACTTTTATCTGGCATCAAATGCAGCAGATGCTTTCTTAGCACTACCTTTTGAGGTATCCAAAAGAAGAAGCAAACCCCTCAGGAAGACAGAATTGGTTTGAGAAAGCAGAACTTTCCATGTATCTTCCTGACTGCAATGAGCACAGGTTTAAATATCCAAGACAGTTTAGAGGACAGTCAAAAGCAAACCTTTTTACTTTACTGGAACAGCTTAGATTTAAACACACACATTAAGAAAACCCCAAAACACTGCAATTATTTTGTAATACATGTAACAAACAGAATGCAGGGAACTAATAGGGAATTCATTAACTTGGGAACAAACTGTTCTTATAATTAGTTACCAAAAAACATTCAGCAAGCATTTCCAGGTTTATTCCTGAATCACTGAGTACAACTCTAGGCACTAAGGTTGAATACCTTGGAGGGGGAAGGGAACAAAAACCCTGAAGTATGTAAACTACCATCAGTTACTCCACAATTTCTGAGATCAAGAATCAAACTTACGCTGTTTATTTGTGCACACGGCCACCCCTGTTGTTAGAAAGCTGTTTTTCACCATGCAAAGTGACAACTTCTATAGGTTGAACACTAGCATGAGTAAGCTGATAAAAATCATGTTTAACTGGGACTTTTATCTCTCTTATACAGCTGGTGTAGATGCAGGCAGTCATACTGCTATTAATGTTTCAGATTATTAAAAAGACTGCTTAAGTGGAAAATGCTTAATATTCATGAAGTCTCTTTAGTATCTGATTAGGTTCTTCTCTTTCCTCTGCCTTGTGCTTCATTTATTACATTTTTCACCTGGGCCAAAATATGCAACTACAAAACCACCATTCTTTTGCTTTTAGAAGATACTGAATGTTGCTAAATATAAAGGTATTTATTTCCTTTTGGAAGCTGGAAAGGAACATTTACTCAGCAGAAAAACATACCCAGCTTTCAACTTAAACCAACAAATGCTTTTAGCGTACACTGACTTATGGCAAAAGCAAGTCACACTAACGTAATCTGTTCTGATAAGCCATTATTACATATTATTATATTAATAATTAGGCTCCTGGGAATGGGCAGGAAGTACACAGTAATGGAAGATGGGCCCTGGGAGACTGCACTGACCAACAGCAGCCCTGAACCCCGCATCCTCAAAACAAGGGTTCATGACTACCGTGCACAGATTACGTGATGCCAAATAAATTATACCTCATGCCAAATAAATCCCCAGGGAAGAATGACGACAGGAAAAACCCATGCCTAACAATGAAGGCCATGATTTGACCCCTATAGCAAATTTTATTACCATAGTTCATGCAGCTTTCTGTGGTCTTAGTAAATGCATAAATGTCCTTAAAGTATTAATTTTATTTCCTAAAACAATCTTGTTCCATCGCAACCACTCCTTGAACTGTGGCTCCAGCAGGCTGCTGTATGAAAACGGACTCATTTGTGAGAGCCACAAACCTGAGTAGCATCCCGTTGGAGGCCCCTCGGCCGCCCTTGCCGAGGCTTCACATTTGAGCGGAATGGTTTGGGTCAGAAGGGGCCTTTCCGCTGCTTCCCTTCCAGAGGGGAACGCAGGGCTGGGGCAGCCGGGGGGCTGGGGCGGCCCAGGGGTGCTGGGGCAGGGCCGGGGGGGGCTGGGGCAGGCCCGAGGAGGGGCTGGGGCAGACCTGGGGGGGCTGAGGCAGGGCCGGGGACCAGACCTGGGGGGCTGAGGCAGGCCGGGGGACTGAGACAGGCCCAGGGGGGTGCTGGGGCAGACCTGGGGGCATGGGGCAGGCCGGGGTGGCCCGGCCACCCTGCAACTCCCCAGGCCGCAGGGACCGGCCTCAGCCCTGCTGCCCGCACCTCGCATGGCTCTGCCTCCTCAGGATCCTTCCTCAGGACTTTTTCTAATCACCTCCGCTTGCCTTCACTGCAGAGGTGCTGCAGAGAGCCTGACACCCCCTCCACAGAGCACAGAGGGACACGGGGTGCCCATGGCACCAGCAACCCTGCCACCACCCCCAAGACACCACTCATCCTCCTCAGGCCTCCATTAAAAAAATAAGCAAACTTAAAGCCCTTTTTGAAATAAACATAACAAAAAAAAAAATAAAAAGATGTCTCAATTTTAAGAGTTAACAGAAAAAAAAATAGAGGAAAAAAAAAGAGGTGAAGTAGCTTAAGTTCATCTCCTCAGTGGTAATAAATAAGGCCTAAGCTTGGAGGCAAAGTTAACCACAATCCTGGGACTTGATCCAAGTCTCCCATGACAATAGGAAAACATTAGAACTCTAACATTCAAAATATTATTTAACTTTTAAAGCCTTAGCACAGTTCAAAGTCTCCTTTGTGGAACAGCGCTTTTGAAAATGTCGGTTGCCTTCCAGAGACCATTTCCTCCTAATCAGGCCCGGCATTATTTAAATAGCGAGGAATACCAGCAAGAATAGGAATCGCTTGGCTGAGCCAGGGAGGGAGAGAGTCCATAAAATGACTGCAGAACTCTTAAATGCTGGTAAAAGGCCTAATCCTATACAATGATTTACGAAATGACAAGGAAAATAGATTTACTGTGCCAGTTTGAAAGGAGACCAACATAAATAAAATTACTGCTCCCATGGCGGCAGCATCCCCACTGCCCCCTCAGTGGCTGCAGCACCCATAACAGGAGCCCTTCACCACCCAGGCCTCCCTCACAGGCAAAGCCAAGGAAAAAACAACAGAGCAACTTGAAAAGCAAATTATTTGCTCCAAAGTCAGAAATTCTTTCCAAAGCACCACCAGCTTACTCTTGCCAGTGCAGTTCACTGGTAATATTTCTTTGTAAGGTTAATTTAGATTTAAAAACAAAACAAAACGACAACTTTTTATCCATCTCTCCTCACACAAAAAAACCAGCTCCATAAAACTTCGACCCAAGAGTTTTGAGCTTTAGTTTTATTCATTAAGTTTCCAACTACAGCAGTGTGGCTGCAATACATGGGGCCAGAACACGGCACCAAGCATGTGGAGATCAAACACACTCAGCATTTCTCCAGTAGCGAGATGTGCGTCAGGAGGTCCTGGTACCATTTCTTTATGGCTCTTTAATACATGGATGGCATACAGCCCCACTTACACATTTCTCTGCTGAAGGGCAGAGGAGGCAGCAGCAGGGCTGATGGCTCGTGTGCCCTCCCCACCATCAGGCCCCTGTTGCTGTGCTGGAGTCTGCACAGCCCAATTACGCAGGTGCTGCGGGACAAGTTTTCCTCTGCTGAAGCAAAGCCATTCAGCTCCCAGCTGCCCCACAAACGCACCCAAGTGTGCTGGGGAGGGACCAGCTGCTCTCCCTGCCTCCACAGCACCAGGCAGCTGGTGTTGTGGTGTTGGGCTGTTGCTGTCCACACGCAGACCCACCCCACATCAGCTCACACCCCCAGCTTCTGCATTCTCTTTCCTGCAGTCTGGATCCTTCTGCATCCATACTGAAGGGGAACCTCTCCCCTGAAATGGGGCCACTCTCCTTCTAAACGCTACATCCCTTTATACGCTTCACTCACTGCCTCCTCACAGCCAGTGTAGAGCATCTTCTGTAATGTGAAATTACTGAATAAATAGGACAAATGCCCCCTCCCCGGCAGAGCTATGCCAAAGACTGTAAGCAGGTCATTAACTGCCAAGGTCATCTTGTTTGTGAAAAAGAAAGGAAAACATTACCATTAAGACTCTAATACGGTAAAACAGCAATGACAGCAACAAGGAAACATAAGCTTAATGTTTCCTTTAACCCTCACTTAAAAACACACTTGAAGTCATCTGATTCAGCCACATGACTTTGCAAATTACCATTCATTGAGCAGGTCTGGGCTGGATTCAGCCCAGTTTCACACTTGGACCACACATGTACCCCAACATTTTGTGCAGGATCTGTTGAAACTTATCTCAAAGCAGAAAGCAATGAATTAACGCGACTTTTCGAAACCTGTCATCAGGAGGGCCACCAATCCCCTCCCACCCATTAGCTTTTAGGGCACATTACAGAATCTTAGCATGGCCATGTGGGACTTGCCTGGGTGCAGCAGCAACTGCCCTGCAATCCCCAGCAGACTCCCCAGCCTCCCCCCTTTCCTGCAGGGAGCATATAAATTTTTCTCCATCTGAGTCTTAACTACTGTTTGTCTGCAGACTTGTAAAATACACTAAGAAATGCCTAATGAGACACTGATCTGGCATCCAAATGTTCTCCCCCATGCATTTCCCCAGCGGGGCCGTTGCCTGAGCAGCACACACGTTCAGGCTGTAATTTGTTTGCCAGCTCTCCAAGGAAGGAAGGAAGGAAAGTGGGCGGATGGGTGAGAGCTGGAGTCAGTGCAACATCAGCACATGGCTGGCTTGCACATGTTTTCAGTCACTACTAAGAAAATATATATGTATATACACACACACAGAGAAAAACGCTGAAGGCCCAATGAAGACAAGGAGGTTGCTAGGATAACATCACTTCCTTCACACCAAGAGCTAATAAAATAAGTAAAAAACACAGCTCTCAAGACAAAGACTGATACATGCTAGGATTCTGAGAGCCTATGAAAATGCAGTCCTTCCCAGTTCCAGGTAGCTGCACTTCTGTACTGCCAGGGACCTTGCAAATTATTTATCTTACAGTAGCACTGTAAAAGTAGCTTCTGCACACCAACTAGAGAAGACCAGGCAAGAGACAGAAGATTGCGTAATTAACCCTGTGTGCTGACTTTCTCCTCTTCACCACAAATCAATTAATGCAAAACCTGCACACCCTGTTTTATCACTGGGACACCCAGGCACTCGAAGTCTAAGCAATCTTTTCGAAGTTACTTCAGAAGTTTGGAGAGGAAGAATTAGCTGAATCAGACAACCACAGCCTGGAGTTCAGTGACCCAAAGCCAAGCTTCCTGCCCTCTAACTGAGCACTTAAGTCTTGCCAGAGAGAGCCTGAACATGTAGACAAAAGCATCTCACACATCCGTAAGCTGTTACCTTGCCTGCTGCTGCCAGAAGGAGTTACCCATGTGGCTGGGTTTGCATTCTCTGCATGCATCTTTAATACTGCCAAATAAGGCTTTGCAGTATTAAAAAAAAGTATTTTTGAAAGGACTTTAAATATTTTAAAAACCTGAAATAGGTTCCAGACTACAAATATTTACACATATTCTTAACTTTATGTGCAAGGTTAGACTATGTCTAACCTTAGCTATGTATATAAATATTTACCGGATTGTGACTTTGATTTCCTTCCCCTGTCCTCAGTACATCACCTGGTTCTTGAGTGGCTGGGGTCAAAGAAGCAAGCTGCTTTCTCAGTGTCATGCATTATCCCTATCCTGGGTTGCCTGGCTTGCTAACAGAGGAGGAACAACGGGGAAATCCAAAACCTAAAACCTCAAGCTGCTTTTAAGTGGTTAGTGTTCTGCAAAAACACTGTAAAAGAGCTAGACTGAAACTTGAATATTCAACAGTACATATTCTGAAACCTCATGCAGATTAATTTGAACGGGTACTACAGGGATGCTGCAAACCCATTTTGATCTCTTCCTGCAAAAACTTACATTGGAAGTTACTCACATGGGAGTTAGTAATGAGGCAGCTCATATGGCCTCAGTGGTGTGCACACAGATAAGCCTGTGACCTCTACAGACAGGGGCATTTAAAAAGCTTCAGGATTAAAAACAAAAACATCAGAACAAAAACTTTTGTTTTTAAACTTTTACTAGTTTAATCCAGATTTTATTCACAGTGATTAAAATTTGGAAAGATACGAAAGAAGTTCTATGAGTATGAGCAGCAGCACTCCCTTCTTGGTTCCCAGGAAGCAGCCTGCTCTTCACCTTTCCCATAAACTCATAGCATACAAATGGAAAAAAAAAAAGAGAAGAGAAGAGAAGAGAAGAGAAGAGAAGAGAAGAGAAGAGAAGAGAAGAGAAGAGAAGAGAAGAGAAGAGAAGAGAAGAGAAGAGAAGAGAAGAGAAGAGAAGAGAAGAGAAGAGAAGAGAAGAGAAGAGAAGAGAAGAGAAGAGAAGAGAAGAGAAGAGAAGAGAAGAGAAGAGAAGAGAAGAGAAGAGAAGAGAAGAGAAGAGAAGAGAAGAGAAGAGAAGAGAAGAGAAGAGAAGAGAAGAGAAGAGAAGAGAAGAGAAGAGAAGAGAAGAGAAGAGAAGAGAAGAGAAGAGAAGAGAAGAGAAGAGAAGAGAAGAGAAGAGAAGAGAAGAGAAGAGAAGAGAAGAGAAGAGAAGAGAAGAGAAGAGAAGAGAAGAGAAGAGAAGAGAAGAGAAGAGAAGAGAAGAGAAGAGAAGAGAAGAGAAGAGAAGAGAAGAGAAGAGAAGAGAAGAGAAGAGAAGAGAAGAGAAGAGAAGAGAAGAGAAGAGAAGAGAAGAGAAGAGAAGAGAAGAGAAGAGAAGAGAAGAGAAGAGAAGAGAAGAGAAGAGAAGAGAAGAGAAGAGAAGAGAAGAGAAGAGAAGAGAAGAGAAGAGAAGAGAAGAGAAGAGAAGAGAAGAGAAGAGAAGAGAAGAGAAGAGAAGAGAAGAGAAGAGAAGAAAAAAAAAAATGCTGCCTGCAGCCTAATTTCCAGTATTGCAACTCAATCAGTTTAAACAGCATACTCGCCTCTTCCTTCTTTGGCATCAGTCACAAGAAACATTTAAAACCAGTAAGTTGTTAATATGAACGTTACTTTTTAGAGGTTTGTTTATGTGTTTGATAGCACTTAGGCTTCACTACTTCTAACTATTTCCTCCCAAAGACCAGCTCATCTGCCTGTTTCCTCTGTTTGTGTACAGTCTTTGATAGTGAAATAGGACAGAAAACAACTAAATGCTTTAAGTGCATGCATTTTTTCTTTAAAACCACTAAGCCTGGCAGCAATTCATTAACAGTCAAAAAACCTCCAAACCACTTTCTCTTTAAAAGAAAATCCACTATTTTGTACTTCAGTATAAATAATATTGTCCATAACTTTTTATTAATTTCTAATGCACTTAAGACCAATAGTTTCTGAAACCTGTACAGCTCCTACAGCTGCCAAAACACAGCATCCCATCAAATTTGAGTGCAAATTTCCCTAACATGACATTAATGGATGCAAACAGTCTCTTAACTTGGGTAAGACTAGAGATGAAAAATCAAATGTCTGTGTACAAACTGATTTCAATATTATGCTTTGAGAGTTTAATATATTAATGAAAAGGATTTTAAACAATACAATTTCTCTAAATTCAATCAGTGCTGCTCAACAGATACAGTTATGAAATATCACGATGAATATTAATGGCAGAGGCTTACACTACGTTATTCTTGATATCTTGACACACAGAAAGATTTCACTATGGTAATTTGTTTGGAATATAATTAAAAGAACCAATCACAAAAAGAAAAACCAAAACCCCTGCAAAAATGAATCTGTGCCCTTGATTTCTAGAAATATTCTATAAACTTGAAAAACTTCAATGAATTTGGAGATGTTTGGAAGTCTCACTTCATGCTATTTGAAAATACCAAATTTTCAGAAATTGCATGCACTGGAATAGGGACCTGTTTCAGGCACTTTATCAGTTGCCTTAAGAAAAATCAGCATTTTTCAAGAATTCTATTTTTATGAAAAAAAAAAAAACTTGGAAAGAAAAATTAACATAAGACATGAAGCTATTGACAATTCCTGTTTTCAACTATAAGTCATCTTATTTTTTTCCTGAGATCTGAGAATAAGATTGATTAAAAAAAAAGAATTAAAGATTAACTGGAGCTATTAAAAGCTATTTTTACAATAAAGGTTGATGCACAAAGCATCTGTGTATGAAGCTATCACCTCTATTCCAATTTGAACATGAATTTCTTCATGAAAATCTTTATGCTGTGTGGCACCCCAAACAGCAATCTACTCAAAATTTGTTCACAAGATCAGGACAAAGTTTAGACCAAGGTCACCTGTGTACATAGGTACTTGTTAACTTCAGGTATTATGAATGGTCCAGTAGAATACTTCACTGAGATGGCTTGGAGGGCCCACAGTAAAATGCACACAAATACTGGCCAGTTTAAGGTTCTGACTTGCTTTTTTGTTCGGGGAATTTTCTCCAATACATGATGATGACTGGTTTGTGCATTTCTGTTCAACGGGGGCTCTGGAACTTCATTTGTGTAAGGCATGAAAAGTGATAGCATCCCTTAATAACTAACCCATGCAAAATAAACAGAGAGAACATTTAATTCCATAGGAGCAGGAGGCACCCCACAGATGTAACGCATCTACACCCACAAGCCAGCCAGAGTGACTTATTCCACACTCCCAAGGGGACACGGCCACTTGTGGTCTGATCCGTGAGCTCCAGCCCCCGCGCTCAGAGTAACAGAACACCTCTAAAAATACAGATCAAAGAAACACAGCGTGCCACGGGCTTTAGGAAACACAACAAAAAATAATTTAAAATCACAGCTAGCATTTAGACAACAGGCTTAGTTTAATAATAAGGGTTATTTTTATTATCATGGTGCCCAGGAGCTCCAGCCACCAATCAGGGCTCCCACCACAGCAGGACTGCACACCATGCAAAAGGCACCCTTTTAGCACAGCTTCTTCTGCAGCGCTTCAGCCCCCAAACGAGGCTCTAAAGCTCCAAAAATTGAGCAGGGAGCAGGAGAGGCACAGAGCCAGGGGCTGCTGCCAGCTGGCCTCGGTGGAGGCCACGGCTCCCGGAAAGGAGCCGCCTGCGCTGGACCGCCTGCCCTGCGCGGGCATCAACAGGAGGTCGCCCACCAGCTACTGGCTCCCTCCAGGAAGGGTGGGAAGAGCAGATGCTAGCAGGAATACTTTAGGCCTGCAAACTGGAGCTTGGCTCTCCCTTCCAGGTTTTAGCTTTCAATCCTACTGCACACTTTGTGACAACACACAGCCGCTTTTTCTGCCGGGGATAAGTGTGATAGAAGTATCCTGTAGCCACACCAGCCACAGGGGAGGATGGGCTTCAAGCTCCGTGAGATCTCCTCCCTGATTGTACAGTGTAAAGTTCCCACGACCTGGTTTGACAGAAAAGGAAATAATCCATTTCAGTTGAAACACAGGCTGTTCAAAGGAAAAAAAAAAAAAAAAGGTCTCTCCTAAGATCTGCATTATGCATTAGGGCTTTTAGTCTGTGGAAACCAGAGTCTGCAAAACAGAAGCCTCAGAACTGGGGCTACATGGTCCTAAATGGAAGAACTAACCAGCAGGATGTAGCACAGCTGGTTTCAATGGCAGTTCACACACTACCTCCTACCTCACAAGGACATACAAGGGTGTTTTAAAACAGGTTCTCCAGCGATGCCAAGATACCCATCCATCCCCAGGACAGCACGGGGAGGAACAAGGCTTTAGGGAGACTACTCTGTGTGATGGGTAGCCCTGGTCCTGTCACGTTTCCCCAGTGCCCTCAACCACAGACCAGCTGCAGACTGAGCCCTTCCAGCATCTTTTCACTTCTCCAAGAGTGGCTGGAGATGGCAGAGGCCTCCAGCTTCCCAAGATCATATCATGGATGAACGGCTTCAGGCAGGAACCTGCATGGGCATAGTCCTGCAGAACTAAGGTCCCTTTGTTTGGGTCTTGCTTTCAGGACTCCTGACTAGTACCAGAGGCTGCTCTAACAGATGACAAGTGGTGCCCAATGTAGAGAAGGTTCTGTGTAATTTAATTTAGTGAAAACCTACCTGCCCTCAGCAACAGATGCTCTTGTACTAACAGGAAAACAAGTTTATACAAATCAAAATATTTTGGTTTTAATCACTTGATCCAATCTATTTACAAGCTAGGTTTACTATTTTCTGCTAGTTGTGAGGCTGTGGATCTGTCTTATTTTCCTAGACAGGAGGGCCAGTTAAAGCAATCTTTCCTGCCTCCCTGCCTGCCACACAGCTCTGCTTCCGAATCCTCTGCTGCTCATGGGTGATGGTGCAGGCACTCAGGGAAACAGACTAGGGAAAAAACGTATAAGAAACACAAAAGGCTTTTTTTTGTTTTCATCCCCATCAGTTCAGCAGTCTGATTCATTGTGCACGTGCACAAATATTTATGCTAATATAGTGTAAGGATGGGAATAACATGCAGCAGGGAACCGAGAGGCTTAAGTATTCCTGACAGCACAAAACTACGGCATGGAAAGAGGGATTGTCCACCTTTCTCAGAGAGCAGCATGTTCACACTGGACATCATGGTACAGCTCCCCTCAGTATTAATGGCATAATTTATTCCTGTCCAGGAGAAGTGAATGAAGAAAGCCATAAAAGATGCTGACCCCATATACAAGCCACCCACCCTGGTACAGTGATGGCCCCTTGCTTCCATGCCACCCTACCTTTCCTGGTGCCATCAGCCCTGTGTTAGTGGCACACAGTCAGCACCACCTCCAGGACACAATTTATCTGTTCCTTTGAGAGACAGTGAAAAGAGGCACAGATGGGACTCAGCACACCTACACACCTTCCCCTCTGTTATTCATGATAGCACAGAGGATGGGGGAAAGGGAAGGAATGTAGCCATGCCAGGGACACCAAAGTCAAAGCCCTGTGTTGCTAGCAGCAAAGCTTGCACACTTGCACATTCTCCAGCATATTTTCCAAAAGTCACCATGCCCCCAGCCAATGAATGGCACCCTTCAGCAACCTCAGTATTAAATCAGGCGAGCCTGGTAAGAGCTATTCAGTTCAATGGGACTTAGAGAGAAAAAAATGCACATGAAGGTGTCTGAACACACTGGCTATGTTACATAAAATAAATATAAAAACTCAGAAAAATAGCTTCTCTTGTACACTTGTCAATGTCAGAAGAATATCCTATAGAAGAAAAAAGGTGTTTCTAGAAAACCAGGTTGTTGCACTGTTCTAAGGTGTATGAAAATACTCTCTTGTTTTTTGGGGGAACTGGAAGGCGAATGGACACTCTTGAGAAAAGTGTCACAGGCTGTGTTGAGCTGAGCTCAAAGGGAAGTCCTGGCCCTCCATCTGCTTTGCTGGGGTGTTCCTAATGTTCCTTTCATTGATGTGGACATCAGGCAGTCATGGACAGTGTTATCAATCATAGCTAAGTCAGCTGAAAATGAACCTCAACAAGAAAACAAACAAACAACAAAACCAGCCACAATAAAAACATTCCAAAAAATGCAAAAGTCTTCTCTCAATCCAGTGATCAAATCCTGCTGCCCAGTAGGGGGGAGGGGGGTGAAAATTGGGACACATTTATCTCATATTTAAATGATTCTATTCAAAGGACCATTTCTAATGAAGGCTTTATTTGTATGACTTATGTAAACAGTTTCAAGTACAACAGAAAGACAACTACATTTTAACCATAAGCACACTGGAGCAAAACTGTAAGAGTTCCTTGCAGGTACCCCAGTACCAGTGTCACAGTGGGGATGGGACACCACTGCCAGGCACTGTGGTCACACCTGCAGCAGCACTGGGGCAGGGCTTGTTAGGGCTCCTGGTATTGACCAGTGTGCTGCATTCTGTGTGCTCCCCAAAGCCCAAGCCAGGGGAACTTCACACCTGAGCCAGACACCCAGCACCCACAGCTGGGGCTGCCCTGCCCACACTGCAGTCCCAACATGCCCGTGTGTGTTAGCAAATTCTCCCATCATGGACAACAAACTGAGAGTTTGCCTCAAAAGGGCAGTCTTGCAAGACTGCATACTAAAGCCATGAATGTCTTTCAGCTGAGTACCTTTCTGAGCAGGGCATTGGTGTCACATTCACTTGTCTAAGCAAAGTGGCACTAAGTTCTGGTCATCAAAACTTCTAAGCCATTAATTTATCAAGATTAAAGTCTATTAACCAAATCCCAAGAGACTAAGGTTGAATTATGTATAAAATGATTTGAACATCTTAAAACATATTCCGACTTGTTCTGCTTTTAGCAATAATTACATTATAGGACATGTGTTTGACACTTATTTTCTAGCGTTCAAAATATATTTCAGTTGCTAGCTCTTTGCCATCTGTTTCCCATCATTATTTCATTAAAATAGTTTTCATCTCCCTTATAGTAGAAGAGCAAGACTGCTTTCCATGTGACTAGATTATCACCTCCCTTACTTAAACAGCCTCATTCTAGTATTTTTTTTTTCATTTATTTTTTGAAGAGGCCTATGTACCTCCTCCAAACTCCACCCAGCAAGGGCTAACAAAGCAAGCTTGTTAAAACCAGCCAAATACATCTCCTTCTCTCCACCTGTCAAGAACACTTCTCCAAAGTCTCTGAGGAAAGTAAATCAAATAACTCATCTGCTGCAATAAGCATGGGGATTTTCCTCTCTGAAAGGGAAAACTCACACTTGAATACACCTTGGATGAAAACCAAGGTCCAATGTACAATATGTAGCTTACACCACACAGAACACCATTCCCAGGCAAAATACTAGAGCTCAACAGCTTACACTGCTGTGAGTACCTGTGCAGGGGCAAAGTCGCCCACATACAAGGAAGAGGTGGTTTCTGAGCAGTTATCAGGAGCGAGTGCAATAATTCTTACCTGGAAAATGCTGTTTGCAGCTGCTCACCGATTTGTCAGCACACACACTGCTCTCACCTCATGATTTATGATGCTCTCTCCAGCACTGAGACTTCTATTACTGTCCTCATTTATTGCCTGCAGCTGTCATTCTCACCAACAATTCTACAGTTGTTTGTAGGTGAGGTATCAAAGGTATTTAGTGTGCACCTAGAGACGTAATTTTAATCAAACCTACTCACAGGCAGTATTTAAACGTTAGAACAACTGCACAGAGTGCAGCAATTAATGTGAACTTGACCAACCAAAATTATGACAGCCAGAAACGTTTACTCATAAATGCCTCAAAAGGATGGATGTCCAACAGGCCTGTGAACACCTGCTGATTTGTAAATGAAGATAAAAATAGTACCCATAGATCACAAAGCCTTACGACAGGTATTTGAATGCACAATAAATACTAACACAAGTTCAGTAATTTCACTTTCTATGGCCAAAATGTCACTATGGCAGTAAATGCAGCTACATCTTTCTCACCACGTATTTTTCTCAGCCAGCTATTTCCACCTCAAAGTAGTTGGTTTTTCCAGCATCTCCTCAAAAACTGCTGAATCTCCCCCTTAAAGTAATTGGGTTTTCCAGCATCTCCTCAAAAGCTGCTGAATCTGCCCAGTTTAGAATAACGACAGTGGAAGGGAAAAGAAAAAAAAATTTACATCCAAAAATTTCACTTTTAGAGATCTCAGCATTTTCTAGACATTAAAATTTTGTAAATCAGAAGTTCTGACCCACTGCAGTCCTTACTTAACTTTTCTGGAAGGCACAGGTTGCTCAATGATTTGAAAAACAGGCAAGCAGTGTTACTAACTGTGACTACCAATTGCACTACCCTGTTTTGAGAAAGGGTGGCAAACACCCTCCATGGGTGAATTGGACTACCACAACCTAACATGGCTTGAAAACAAAGCAGAAAGTGAGAAACAAGTCCTGGAGCTAAGCCTAATAGTACTTTCATGTGTACTCGAAAGCTCCAACTCCTTAAGTCAACCAATTATAACAGCATCTCTGTCCATTTAATGAGTTTCTAGTGCTTGTGAGACAAAACAAAAGCTGAAAATATGAAACCTAAAGAGGGTACTAAAGTCAGATTTTGCAAAGAATTCAAGTCTATTATTATTTAAAATTATTTGATATGCCTGGATTCTAATGGCTGAATATTTTGAGGTTGGCAATCTTAAATTAGTCTAATCATTAGTCTAAGCACCAAAATCCACTTCCTATATTGAAAGTTCTTTTATTCAAGACTATCCACACTGTTTAGCTTGAAAATGGCACTCAAGGCAAAAACAATTGTAAATTTACAACCAAAAGGTAGCCTGAAGGCCATCACTGTCACAGTCAAGCTTGATTTATAGCTGAACAGATAGTATCAAAATACAAACTACAAATTAAACGCAGCTCTAAGTAGAAAAAATGGTTTTACACTATGGTGATAAACTACCAAAGAAGCTCTGGTGTTTTCAAGTTGTTAATACTTACAATATATGCAGATATTGACTGATTGTATTACATCCCCATGCTCTAGTCCCTTCAGCCAAGATGACGGGGTCACATTGAGAGAGTTGTGCAGAAAATGTACTCACTAACTGTGAGCCCACATTAAAGCATGAGTTGGTGTGCAACAGTCTCCTTTCAGGTTAAGGAACAAAATCTCCTTGTAGAAAGAACACTAATTGTAGCACATTTCAGAGTTCAGGAATCTTTTAGCTATTTAAATCCACAATACACCATTTGTTTCCCATAACATTTATTAGGAAAATAGATCAGAATGGTCATATATGCCTCATTAGGAAAAAAAAAATCCACCATGAAAAAGCTGACTTTACCTATATTTTTAAACTTAAGGCAGCTGAGAGGTCATTTAAACTATAATTGTTCTTAGATTCAAACACAGATACACATTCTATCCTCAGATGGTGTCTCTAGGATCTGATCACTCAAGCATGCGTATGATTCTTCACTGACAAACCACCTGACTCCTCTACTTGTGCAACTTGCATTACTCATAAGAAAGCCTTGGCAGAGGCAGACCAACATATGTTAATTACTGGGCTGCATTATAATAGGTCTGACATCTTGTTTCTCATCCAGGGTTTAAAACAAAAGGAAACAACAGTCTCTTTCAAAACAAAAGTACGTATTTTTGCATCTCAGGCTAAAAATATTCTACGTTAAAAACACAAACAGATCAAGTGCCAAAGAATCCCTTCCTCTTCAGTGTTCGTTTTGGGGAGTTTAGCCTTATAAAACAATGAAGGAAAGCAAAGAGAGGTTGGTGTATATGTATTCACCTTTCATTTACTACAAAATATTCCTAAACTGGATGCAACAGGTAAAAAGGGAGCTTGACTCCCTATTATTTAGTTTCTTGTATAAACAGTTTTTCAGGTAATGTTGGTTGCCAGTTTCTACAGCAAAATAAGGTATAAATTCATGAGTACTGAGGAGGATCATTACTAGAGCAAATATATACTTTAAAATATATTTTTACTTTTCATACAGCAGGAGACATGTATTATTTCTCTATTTTATGATTTAATATGCTGGGATATTGCTAGCACAAGATGCTGGCAACATTACAAGTATTTTTGATTTACATTTCTCTTTATTGAGAAAGCGATACTGAGGGCCATAGCTGCAATTTCAGAAAAAGGAGTAAGACTCCACACTGACATGCTGTTTCTTTTTGGGTGACCAAATTCAAATTTTTAAATCTGAATTTCAAATTGTATGACACCATAAAACTGCTAGAAACATCTGAAGTTTCATTCAAATTTTCAAAACACTAATATTCTAAAATTACGCATTGGTACCAGATTGTCTTTCACAAAAGGTGTTTCAAAAAAGTTTGCGCATTGAATGATTTATACGTGCATTTAGGATGCAAAACCTTTAAGAATATACTGAAAACGCTGTCTCAGAAGTTTGGGGATTTTTTCCAAAGTGATTAAAGAAGTGTATCACACAGCCATGACCAGAATCCTGCTGGGCATCCATCGTCCCCTCCCTGCCCACCCCAGGCTCCCCGCACTGGGTGTTGCGCCGAGGCAGCGCTGGTCCCTCTCCGAAGGCAGAGTGCCAGCCAAGAAGCTCCAGCCAGCAGCAGACAGATGGTGGCCAATAAGGAAACTATCACAGCGTCTTAGTCACCATGGCACAGCCTGGGCACCACACAATAGCAGCCTGACTATCATCAACTTTATCCTCGTTTCAGCTCGCTAATGTGTTTACCTGCATATGCCTGGGGCTCCCAGCTCTGGGCACACACACACTGAGCTGTCTTGGGTGAACCACTCCAGTGGCATGGGGCTTACAAGGACCCATCACAGCCTGTCAGAGAGCTAAAGGCAGATATCCAAAGGTTACAAAACACTGCCTTAAATGCAGCATACCAACCACCACTCTGTGGGAGCAGCTATGCTCTAGGGTAGCTACAAGGAAACACGCCAAAGTCTTAAAAACAGATGTTCCAAGTACCAATTAATTAACAAAAGAAACATCAAAAGATGAACCCTAAATTTTCAGTATTTTTTGTATTTGTTTGGGGATAAAACAACCTTGCTTAAGGATAAGACAAGTAGCACCATCCTGAATTCAAGGCACTCGTTTTCTTCCCCCCAGCCAGTTCCTCAAAGCTCCCCTCTGAACCCTCCAGCAGCAGCCACTGCCACCACCTCAAACTTGTCCTTCTCTTCCCGGCAGACCCTACACCTCTCAGGTGCTTTTCAATTGCTTCCTTTACAAAAGAGCAATCTGCCATGAATACAGGTAGAATAAAAATGATTGCAAATATTTTCAGAACCCATTTGAATCAAAAAAGCTCTGAAGCGCTAACCATCCACAGCACTGCCCTTTGCAGACAGAACCACTGCCTCACCCAAGCCTGTGCAGCACCGAGCACCATCTGCTCTGTGCCCCAGGGGCCCTTTCCACTCTCCCAACCTGCACAGCTCCAGCCAGTGCCACCGGCAGCAGAATCCAACAGCTCTGCTCTCTCTGCCACACAGACTTTGGGGACACAAAGCAATTTCATGTGGATGTTTTCAAATATTTATCTTCTGTCCTGTTGCTGATTCCTTCTGAAGTGTAAACCATCTCCGAATGGCCATCCCTTTATGTGTAATTCATACCCAAGGATCACTCGGAATGCAAGGACTGGTCTCCAAAGGAAGCATTTGTAATGCTCACACCAGTCCAAGTATGGCATCTTTCACATGTAAACTGTACCTTTGCTAAACACCAGGCTTAAGTATTTGTTATCAACGAACATTGCAAAGGTTCCCGTGCATTCATTCTGTACTCTGTCTCTTGCTGGTCAGCAACAGCTGGTGTTTCACTTGTCCTTTGCTAAAGAATAACAGGGCCAAATGACACAGTGACTCCTGAGTTACACATAAACAAGCAAGCACCCACTGCAGAGGTGGGATTTTGTTTAATGGAGCTTGAAGCCCTCCCGGGTATCCAGCCTGAAGCAGCAGGATCACGGAGCCCCCAGTTTCTCCTTCCTTCCATCCCACCTCAGAGTAGCCGGGGCTGGCCACTGAAAGGCAGTGCTGAGTGAGCCCTTCCTCTGCGAGGGCTCCCCACAGCCACAAGAACTGTGGCAGAAGCAGGTTTAGAGCCAGTGATGCAGCCCGAGCAAAGCAGAGGGCAAATTACTGAGAAAGGACACAGCACCCACACACTTTTATTGCCAAGAAGCTGCAGGAAGAAGATGGGAGCCCAAGTGTTTTAACTTGCAAGGCTGATTTAACAAAGTCTGAGAGAGCTCTGCTAGTGACCCAAAATAACTCCTCCTTACATAATACTGTTATGATTTTAATGTGAGAGATGTCAGAGTATTACAGTGCCAAAAGCCAAAGCTATGCATTCATTTGGAAAGCTAGTAAGCGCCCATCTCTAATGGTATCTAACTCCAGCTGGATTGCAACCCAATACTTTTTAAAACAGTGATGTAGATTTTTGGAGAAATCTCACACTTGCGACAACAAGAAAAGACCCGACTACGGTTCCTGAAACAAACATTTAAAAGCAGGAGTGATAGCTGCTTTAAGTCTCACCAGGTGAGACATATCAGAGTGGGTATATCAGAATCAAAAAGGGACTTGTGAATGGGATCAATTTGAACACTAGTTTGTAAAGAAACGGCCTTGACAGTGCAACAGACACTGAGTTCACCTTTTCAGTCACACAACTACCATCCACATCTGCACATAAGTGCCCACTGCAACTCAGTATCTTGGTTTTCCGTGAAACAGAAAGGTAAGGATTTGTCAAGCACCTAAAGGAAAGTGAACTGAGCGTGCAGATAGTCAGGATCACAAAAGGACGTACAGGATGACAGTTCACTAGCCTGACACCCTTTAGAACAAGAATTACAGTTTAAAAAAAAAAAAGTTTAATTAACTGTAAAGTGCATCAACCAGTACTAAGTGGAGAAGGGAAGCTTGACTTAAAAAGTCTTGGGGAAAGCACTGGGTTGCTGTAAGGGAGACCTAAGCATAAGCTATGTATGTAACAGCTGTAAAGATGTTAACTTTTCTGTGATCCCACTGCTGGGAAAAGAGTTATAAGCATTAAACAAACACAGAATTTCAAGAAGGACACTAAGAGACTGGATAGACTGCCTGACAACCATATCATTCTTCTTTTCCCCTGCAAACCTGCAAGATAATAAACTCTTTTCTCTTTCATCTGTGGGTAGATGCATAAACAAACTGCTCTTCCAAGAATTCAGTGTCGATGAAGAGACAATTTAGAGACAATGTCAATGTCTCTAAAACTGCTTTTTAAAGCGTTTTCTTGGTTTGTTTTTTTTTTAGGGGGAAGTAGGATTGATGCAGTTTGGCAGGACAGGCGGAGACAATCAAATGGCTTTTCCATTCACCTAAAAATACATCACAGTTTTAAAACTTAAGTGTACCAGTGCTTATTGTCAAAATAGTTTAGCTGCAGGAACTTGTATTTCGCAATGTATTCTAAACAAACGCATTTTCTAAGAAAATTTTAATGTTTATAAGGCTTCTTTTTGTCATTTACAATAGCCAGCATCTTAGAGATGTGTAATACAAAGAAAAACTAAGGCTTATGTGAAAGCAATGATATGTAAGGTATTTCTTATTTTCACATTATCTATGGGGGCATCCTACCTTTGGGCTGCACAAACAGAAGTGCTGTTCAAACTGGGCACTGACACAGCAGGACAGCAGTTGATAAATTTCTCATTTCCTCAAGAAAGTGGCTGTAGTTGGAGGGATGGAGGTCTTGCAACTCAGGCTCAAGCCTCTCCTCCCTGTCATTGAACTCTTGTGGTGGATTTTTTTCCCTTCATGCATCACACTCTCACACCTCTAAAATAACCAAGAGCAGATGGTAACCTTTGAGCTAGAGAATGACCGTTTAGCAGGTGGCTGTTGGACAACAGTCATGTCCAAGAGAAGAGCACAGGGAAGGGTCTGAGTTTCACACAAAATCAAAGTCATAAAAACACCTTACAACCTTATGATGATGTCTGCTATTGGTGAGGTAGACTCCAAAACCCCCTTTCCCAGTGTGAGGCCGGACAATTTCCAGGGAAATCTCATTTCAAACCTTTTCAAGCACCAACTGCCCTGCAGTGTCAGCCTCAACACTGTCCAGCACTTCTCCCTCATCCCATGGTGCCCTTATTTACACAGTAAACCAGTATTAGATCAGTTCATCTGTTTTCGGAATGGGTGTTCAAAAACACAAGAAGAGAAACCTGCACTGCAGAATTTACTGATGGAGATACAGAGGTGTGTATTTCAGAGCAGCCTAAAAGACTCCACTGTTCTCAGAGGGAATCAGGAATGTAGCCAAGAAACAAGCAGATACACATCAAGGGAACTGTTCTTGCTACTAAATGGCCAATTGAAGTCCCTACTATTCTGTCGTATATCTATGTCACTGCAGTCCCAATAAATAATGCCTTCTGATTAGTTATGAGACTATCTAGAAATCTCTAAGACAGATACTGTTCACTGTGCCAGCCAGTCAGTCATCAGAGCCCTGAAGTCTCAAAGGAATGAAAAACTACATGAATCCAAAAGACAACACAAACTTGTTGTCAAGGTATTGCTTTTTCTCTTACTCCTCAAACGTGCTTTTACCTAATCAGCAAGGATGTCAAATGGTATTTCACAGCACAAAGAGCTGCCATATAAACAAGGCACTTTCCCCACATTTGTGCATTGGATCAAGCAATCAGTATTCTCTAGTTAAAGCTATCTGGACCAAGCTGACTACTAAACTAAATCACCAGAAGAGTTTACCAGTTACCAGTCAAAGAGTTGAGAACATGAGAATAAGTAAGATTTGAAGAACACCAAATACAGACAACAATCTCCATACTGGTTTTGCATGACATTATCAGATGCATCACTTCTGTGGCTTTCATTCTCATGCTATCTTTGACAACCTATATGTATTATCTATATGTTGCAGTTGTTCCCCTTTCTGAAGTCAGGCCCACAGCAGTGCTGCTTTTCCCTAGAAATAAAAAAGGCTTACAGCAACCAGAGTCCCTCTGTGCCCACAGCCAACACTGATTACCAAAAATCTGGCATATAGTCCTACAGGGAGAGAGTAAAACAACTGGCTATGGATCAGGCAGCTAAATGATCGCCTGGGTAGGTTTCACAGGACTGAAGGAGGATGTCTTAGCATGAAGACGTGAGTTATAAATCAGGTCTCCACCATCCACTGACATAAGCCAGGACAAACAAGCAAACAAAAAATTAATAAGAAACCTCTTATACATACTAACAATGAGCAGTAGAGGTAATACAAACTCACACTTTTATGAAATTTGCACAGGTTTGTAGCGCTGTGCATATCAATGGGTTTTTAGCAATTTCTTTTCTTCCCTCCTCCTGCTTGGTATTGAGCCAGGAGCCTTCCAGCTTCACTTTGGGCATCAAGTCAAAGTGGGTCTGCAGAGTCAAAACAAACCCTGGATTACCAATCAGGGGATATGCTTCCCACATTTAAGTTAATAGAATGTTACTGTGATAGGCTGTATGTGACTACCCCAATATTAGTACACTAGACAAAATACAAACCAGTTTGATCTATAGAAATATCCATTGAAAGGATAGAAGTCCCTTTTCAAGCTTAGATCCTAGATCCTAAACCTTATTTAAAAATGCATCAACCATCACGGACTGGAAAGGATTTCTTGGATGTTACACCATTCACTACAGGAGTAAAAATTACTTCCTCTGTCCTCTGCTACAGAACTAAAATGTATAAGCAACTGAAGGGAACTATAGGTATTCCAGAATGAATGATCACCTATATGAGCCTTCAGAAGGGCCAGTTCTTTTAAAATGAGTCATTCCCTGTGGAGTAACTTAATTTCTATTGACACTTACAGGAGAAATTAGGTTGAAAGTGATTTTGTCTGTCTAAGAACAACTTTGCTTTTTTATTGGATACCTAATACCCATAGAAATCTGCCCTGCTCCATAAAGGGAAGGGCAGAGGCACTGTACCGAAGCCAGGAAACGTCATCTTTGCAGGCAATGTAGACTTCAGTGTATCTTAAACTATTAGAACCAAAAATAACATGTAACAAGTGTAAGGCCATCTCCCACTCTCATAATACACTACTGCCTCCAACAGTCTAGCTGTGGAGATCCATTACAACTCATTGCCTGGACATTTCCCTAGCAGACTATATTCTCTTTAAAATATTCTAACATTAGCCAAGCTGAATGTTAATGATCACATGAAACCCAATGGAAGGTAAGAATTGAAAATTGCTACAGAAGAATTTTCTGCTTTATAGTAAGAAGGGGGGAGGAGGAAATCAATACAGCAAAACAACCTTTTAAGCCAAAGACACCATTTTAAAGCAGAAATTACTTCTAATACTACTGACAGCTTCAACTTGTCACCAGCAGGAAGGCTTATGTACACTTGGAGTGAAGATGGGAATTGAGTGTAAGGAAAACATACAATATCTGAGCAGGAGGTCTGTCTGTGGTGGTTCTATACAATGTGTTGTTAACTGTGTTTTCCCATATAACACACCTAAATGGATAAAGAGGGCTTGTGTTGCTTGTCCCACAACAGGCAGTTGACAGGAACAAGCATAAACCAACATAAACTCTCTGGCAATATTCTCGCCGCTTTGGTGTAATACAGGATAGAATTTCACAAAAATTGGTCTAACTAGGAGCGAACAAATTAGCCAATTGCATAGTGGTCAAATTTGCTACCACAGGCATTAAGTGCAGTCCTACTTATTTATGAGAAACAGGCTTCCCAGGTAAAGCCCTAACAGCCCAAGCTCATGCCTCCCGCAGCATTTGATCACCCACGTTGTTAGAGCAGCACAGCAGGCACCACGAGTTCCTGGCCAGCCACTACCTCCATTTCTCATAGTCACATTATCTTCTGTGTGACTGGAAAAAGGCTGGATCCCTGTTGATCTGAAACCTATCAACAACACTGGGGAAGGCAAAAGGAATTCCAACTCTTTTTCGTTTCCCAAACTGATTTTTCTTCCTTTTCAGGAGAGAGACCAGGCTTTCCAGGCTGCTAGTACAAACACCAAGTTGCTAAAAACCAGCCAACATTGTCTCCAACTATAGTATCAGTGATGTAACTGCCATCCATGAGGGTTTGGGGTGTTGGCTTGCTTCTGGTTTGGCTTTTTTTTCTTTTCCAACAGAAAACCTTTGGAGCCCATAAAAGTGGAAGAGATTTGGGGCAAAGGGCAAGCAACTCCCAAGAAAAGTTATGAATGGAACTATGCTACAGAGCGTTGCCTTTCCACTCCTTGTACAGGAGAAATCACTCAGATGTTGCAAAAACTGATCCATTATCTTTTGTGGGTTTCTTAAAATGATCTAAAAACAGAATCGTATGCCATACTAAGGTCGCAGATTTATTTCATCTCAGAGAGCACAAAACATTCTCTGTACATATACACAGCAACTCACTTCTTTCCTGAAACAAAGTTTTCATTGATCCTTTGCCACAGACTCAATTATTGTTTCTAATCATGATCAACGTTTATTTAAGGTATTGTGAACTGTAAACAATGCAAACAATAAAAGCATCTGTCCATGTTGACATGAATGTAATTGGCAGGTTAGATACCTATATCAACTGGTCCCAAAGGCGTTCTCCTTAAATTCAGAAAGCCCAAAGTAAATTTAAATTAAAATTTACAGAATAATCTTGAAATCAGCCACTTTTCGAGGTAGTGTTATCTTGTGTAGATAAAAATCACAATCTGTCAATTCAATCCCAGGAAATTCTTCATTGTTTTAAAACATAACCCTAAAGACTTTTTTTTTTTAAAGCTTCTTTTTTTAATACCGTGGATTCTGCAGAATTCCTGGTCCTCCTTGCAGCCAAGGGGAAAAATAATCCTCCTCTTATAATGTAGCAATTACAGATACATATGTAAAAAGAGCAGAAATCAAGGCACTTTGAGACAACACTTAAAAAGATAAAAAAAGTACTTGACTATGGGATATTTAGAGGATTTCAAGTCAGCTTTTCCATAGCCTCATTGTAAAAATAAGCGACCTTTTCCTTCTCCTCCTCCCCACCCCAAACTCTGAGGAAAACGGCCACCAAACGCACTGAGCTAGCCTCAAAGTCACACGTGCTCCATTGCAGATCTTGCTTTCAATGTCTCTTTTGTTTGATGGCTGGTGTTTCAACATCCTCAGCTTGGAACAGAAAAAGGTCAGAGCGAGTCTTCTGGCATTCACAAACCTGCACCAGGCCCCGCCAAGAGAAGATTGATGCCGTAGTAGTACATTTTCCCCAGTCAAGAGAAGGAAGTGGAGCTCTGAATCCACGACCAAGTATGTTCATCAGAGGGATTCCTTTCCCAAAGGTGTTTAGCTTTGCTACGTTCCTTTGTGAAACTTTTCTGCTGGTGCTAGTAATATTTTTGAGTTACCCACTGTGCCATGTTACTGCCCCAGTATTGTAACCTTAACAGATTCCCACCAGTAAGTTGTTTTAGCCATACATTCCAGCATACAGCTTTTTTTTTTTAAACTCCCCTCCTGATTTTGCTTCACCCCTCGGTTATCCCCAGTGCCCTCACACCTGCCTGCTGCCCTCGCCTTCCCTCCCCTGCCTCGGGAAGAGAGGCTGCACCATTAAACTTCCAGTGTGCAAGGCCAAGGTCCTTTCCACAGCTAGAGAGAAGCTGTTGCTAAAGATTCCTTAAAAGCTTTGGCACTTCACGGCAGTTGGAACCACTCAACCAGAGCTGGGAGCCAAAGCTTTGCCACAGCATTAATGGGCTTTTGCCCTTTTAAATTTTATAAGCCTGTCGCCTTTCTTATGCGCACAGTTTTATTCAGAGCCCTAAATGGCCATTTCATATTTAAAAGAAAGCTTGCATAGGTAGCACCCTAAAACTACCCCAGGTCATTCATCACCCCAGCACTCCTACTGTCTCTTAGGAAACCTTTGATAGAGCATTTGTTCAGGCTGCCAAGTTAAATCCTCTTCTCTCTTGTCAATGCATTGAAAAAAGCAGTCAGAACACCAGCTTCACTCAGGCCTGCTGAAGTAAATGGAGAAAACCAATTCCTTTGGCACTACAGAGCCATTAAGCCGTTTGCAGATTACTAACTGAAGCACAAAAATACACACGGCGCACCATCGGACGACAGAGCAGAGCTATACCTTAAGTTTGCTTCGGTCTCGAGAAACTGACGATGCAGCTGCCGGGCTGGCGAGCGGGACCCCGGCAACCCCAGACAAAAGCGGCGATGCAGGGGTCCCGCTGCCACGGCCGGGCAGCTCCACCTCGGGCAAAGGCGGCGATGGGGGCTGCACTCCAAGGGGCCCCCCCGAGGCGCCGCCCCGTGCCTCCCATCGCAGCCTCCGAGGCGGCACCGAAATTAAACTTTACACGTGCAAAACAAAGTTTACAGTCTAAAACCCCGATTATAGTAACAACTTCCTCCCCCTGTCTCAGGCTGCCGTACTCTTCCCCCGCTACCGCGCCAGCCCAGAATGCTATCCCAAGCCCCGCGGGGGGGTGGGGGGGGACAAGAGCGTGGCTGGATGGCTCCTATTTTTATGTTTACATTCCTGAA